>OX411883.1:50399355-51627786 GCA_948293265.1 Cheilosia impressa | reverse complement strand
AGAAGAACAGAATGTTCACAATCTTGAAGACACTCGTTTCATTGATGTTGATGCTCTTCGAACAGAGGATCTTCTTTAGATCAACCAAAACACAATGGCACAGGCTGTTGAAGTCCGGAACCTCCTTGTCGAAGAAGAAAATGTCCACAATCAGATAAAACCGCGCGTAGAAGTCCTTCAAGCTGAACTCGACCTTGTTTGCGTCTAGCTTTTCCAGAAAATCAGCATGCGCCTGGAACAACTTGCAAACGTTGTTTTCACTCAACTCAAATGGCACTATGCAAACCAGAGAGTACAGGTAATGATAGATTGAGTCCAGGTCGTAGTTAAGTCCATAGTACAGCGTGCCGAGTTGATTCTGCGACATGCCAATGGCCGGATTGAGTTTGAACGCCTCAAAGTAGAACTTTGCCGCCATCTTCTTCGTTATCTTCGGCTTGGATTCGATCTTAAAGTCGATAAAGTAGCGGTGCAGATCGCCCAACGACAGCAACGCCGAATGTATCGTATCCAAAGCGAAGCTCACCGCCTCAAGACTCTTGTCAACCACAAAGTCTCCGATGACATCTTCGCCGTCGGTGATCTTATAGTCGCTGCCATCGCAACCCTCCGTCAAAACATTAAAATTGAGTAGAAACTTCAGGTCCAAGTCGTAGATCTCTTCCATTTTCGATGCGATTCGTTTGTAGTTGGTTATTCCACTGAAAAGGAACTTCTCCAGCTTTTGGAGGTTCTCGTCGGCGTTTTCTCCTTTCTGCTCCTTGTTCCAGTTCTTCTTTACGAACGCAATGAATTCGTAGTAACCTTTGCGCCAGAGAATTTCACGCGCCTTCTTTCCCACCGCCTGGAAGTCCTTGAAAATGATTGCCTTGCACAGTTGCACCAACTGCGAACGCTTGTCTTCGATGTCATGGTCGAACAGCTGCGACATCGAGACAATTGGCTTCTTCTCATCATCCAATTGTTTTGCAACCACGTACAGGGAACTGAAATGAAAGTTGTTTCCATTAGAATTGAGGCACAAAAAGCAATCTAAAAAAAGAGTTGCAGGGGAAAAGAAAGACTGCTGAAAGTCCGCAGCAGTACCGGTTCGCGAAAGGCGTAAAAAGCCGCTTTTTATGCAACTGTTTACCTCAACACTTTATGGCCTGTATCAGCGAGGTCAGTAGCCAGCCAATGCGCATTCCAATCTTCCAAGAAAGTTATTTTTATACTACTTCTCGCAACCACGCGAAAACATACAATTGTATCACGTCCTGCGATAACCTAGACATTTTCAGCAGCAAGGCTATCATTGATTTGGTGACAAATGGCACGTGATTCTGTTTCATGAGGCCCCGAACCTACGCTGAGCTCTACAGCATCTGCTTTAAGGAAGAAACACCGTAGACGACTTGTGCCGTAGTGAGGAAAATTTCTACTTGTACGCTAAGTACTTCTGTCATATTGTTACTTGAGTCGGCAGAGCGCCCATATAAAACAGAGCGGGTATTCCCGGCCCACACACTTTAAAAGACTTTTGCTTATCGATTAGATTAGGTTCTTCAAAGGGTAACGCTTTCAATATAAATTGAAGACCCGACATACCAACTCGTCTTTTAGCGTTAAGCTATAAATTATAACAACCGACGTCACCTCGTCATTCATATATAAACTATGACTCATCGCCGATGGATTTACTGGCAGTGACGAAATTACACGTCATACGTGGAGTACCTACCATTAAACCTACCTCAACCAGCATTGCGTCGCAACGCAATACACCGACATCACACAAAACGCCTGTCATGTCAACCAGTCCTGCAATATCGATTGCGTAGTTGTTTTAAATACACATTTTCGCAAGCACCCTCTGTGACCCGTTTTTCAGTTGAAAACTTTTTCTGTTTGCACAAAAACTTCACACAACCAAAGCGAAGGCAAATAAGAATGCGATAAAATAACAAAAACAATCCACTGTCGGACTGTGTCCACATTTTGCTTTTGCTGTATTTTCCCCGCAGTAAACAGTAAAAAAAAAAAAACCATGATATGGGATATGGTTGCCTGTGGGCGGGTGGAGCGGTGCTATCACGGGGGATGATGCACAGCCAGTACACTGGGTATATATGGTGGGTTTATTTTTGGATAATTTTCCCCAACATTTTCAATTTGTATAATAGGTAGGTACGTGCCAATCGCAACCGATGAAACTCTTTTTTAATATACAACTCACCGATATGTCTCCTTTGGGTCACGGCTGCCAGAAAGTTCCATGATTGCAGCCCCCTTCTTTGTTATACTGAAATATCAAAATTATAGAATTCCAATTAATGCGTCAAAAGCAAACCACTTTTTTGTTGCCTTTTCTTTACCAAATTCCTTTTGTTTTGTAGATCTTTGGGCAAGCAATTTCTTTTTACTCAGATCTAGAATATTTAAATTCGATATTTCAGCAAATATTTTTGCGTATTTTCAAATTGATTGACGAAAATTTAAACACGTTTTCAGCAAATAAAAAAAATACAGCGCGACAACTATTCTGAGTCAAGATGTGAACTCCATTGTGTGCTGTTTTGTTTCAATTTCAATGGTCATCCGATTTAATCATTTTATCAGCATTTTCGCCATGAATTTCTTTTGGAATTTAGTTGAAAGTATATTATGATTACTTTACCAATTGGTAGCCGCACAATGGGTAATTATTTGATAAGTATTTTTTCGCGAGGGAAAATTTCAACAATTGTTCGATATTCGCACTTTCATACAAAATAAAAACGAAAAAGTTATAAATCGACTATATATTTTCCAGTGGAAGGCCACAGATGTTATGTCGGTCGGATGGGTAGTGCGGAAATGGAATAATTATATTGGGTGTGTTCAGACGAAATGTTGTTTACCAAATGTTGTGAAATGTAATTTATTTGGGAAATATTAATCGGAATTTCGCAAATTTCACAAATCTATTATAAGAAATAGCAAGAGTGATTTAACACAATTAATACAAAATGCCTTTACAGTGAATAGTTGGATTAATCGACGCGAAGCGTTCAAAAAAATCCAATTTGTATAGTATCTAATTTCTTAACGCAGTAGGTAACTGCTTGAGAGAACAGTAGGCAGAGCTTTTGAGTTTAATGTGAGGACACATAAACGCTTATTTGTTTTTTTTAGATAAATTATTTTCAGTACAAATTAGTGAAGAAGAACAATGTTGAATCAAAGATAATGGAATACATTTTATTCCATTATCTTTGTGTTGAATTTGAGTACATACGCAGACAGAATTCATTGAATCAAAAGGTAACCTACAGTACCGACATTTATTTGACTACAGAATGTACTAGAAGCGATCTTCAGATTGTGTCAAAAATGTGTGGTGCGAAAATCAAGTTCATTCAAACGGCACACTCTGGTTTGAGTAGACTTTGTGCGATTGCGATCGATTTATATCGATTGCGTTCAATTCAAACCGCGTACGCGAACGAACCTATTGAACCAAAAGGTATCCTACAGTACCGACCTTTATTTGGCTACAGAATGTACTAGAAGTAAACTTCAGATTCTGTCAAAAATGTGCTCAACAGTTCATTCAAACGGCACACTCCGGCTTAAGTCGACTTCCCCCCAGAGTATAAATAACACTTGTTCGGTCGATAGCCTGTTAAATTCTAATATTCAACACATTCAGCTACCCAGTATTGCATTTTTATTTTCTATCTGGTTTTAAGCATCCACACAGTAAATACACATAAGGACAACTTTATAGAATAACAATAATAACACATATAGATTACATCCGCTTAAAAGTACCTACGCACACGATTGTGTTTGTTGAAACACCATAAGACAAATAACAAATTCTCTCCGCATTAAGTTAAAATAAATAACAACAACAATAATAACTGGAACTTACTAACCACCTTAGTATGGAATCTGGTTCTGGTAGTACTGAATCATATCGTACGTTCTTGTTCGGAAGTTCTGGTAGGAATTTCTTATGACGGCTAGCATATGAGCAGCAGCTTCTCGATTGTTCTTCGTAGTTACAAAGCGTTGCTTCAGCAAATTAATGGTCTGTCCACGGAAGCAGGGCAAGCCAGTGTCTAGCATTAGAGAGACCAGCGAAACAATTGCATCCTGGTAGGGGCGGACGGCCAAAAACGCCTGCACACACAACTCGCAGAACCACTTGAAGGCAGGAGCCTCCATTTTGCCTCCCATTATCATGACCATCTCATCGGTGAGCTTCATGTCGGGCTCGAAGCCGATGTTACCTCCGGGCGATGATTCGAACATGAAGCCAAAATCGATGTGGATAATGTGGCCGTCCTTGTCGATCATAATGTTGCCGTTGTGACGATCTTTGATCTGCAGCAGGTATCCAATCAGGGAGTACGCAGCCATTGACTTGACAAAGTTGGCGCGGGCCGCCTGGAACTCTTTGGAACTCTCATCGCCGTACTGATGTAGGAAGTACTCGTAGAGGCCGGAGTCTGTCTGCCGACCTAGCTGATCGCGTGATTTGGCATTGGGAACACATTCGATCACTCCACACTGAAAAGCAACACACGAGTTAGGGGGAGGTTTGAGTAAGGACATATCTGCAACTCACCCCGGGCGCAGTGGCCACCACTCGGTAGGGAAACAAGAACAAATCCAGTCCGACCTGCTGGAAGATGTTCTTAAAGATTGTGATAACCTGCAGTGCCAGCATGTCTTGTCGGACGTCGTCGCCCACTTTGAAAATAGCTGCCTGCCAGGACTCCACACCAAACGAAGCATGAGCGTCTTCTTGAGAGTTCTAAAACAACAGAAAGAAAGATTCTCTTATGCCGCAGACGTGGGTAGCTCGAGTACTCACCGGATTGTTGGAAACCTCCATCGCCCGCGACTCTAGCTCGGTGATGCCACAGCGGTAGACCCTAAACCTCGCCAAATACGGCGCCTTGGCGGCACTCTGCATGGGAGTTCCACTATTATAGTCAATATCCAGGACCATGGCTTCCGGATTGGATGGCAGATAGCAGCCCGATTGCACCTTTATACGGCTCAAAGCAGCGAGACAAGCATTCTTCCGCTCAATGCCCTTGGGGAATGACCGAATCTCTCCAGACACAGCCGTGATTTTGCCAAAGAAATCGAATTCCCTTTCGTAGAACCTCTTCGCGGCACCCGAGAACGATGATATGATGTTCTGGCTGAGCACCTCAAGCGCCTCAAACAGATTGGGATCCTTGTGCTGCTGATCCTCGTCCATGTACATGTTGGTCTGCATGTTCCAAATGAGTTGGTGCGCAACGATCTGCGACCGTTTCGAGATGTTCTTTATGAACTCGGTAACGTAGCCCATTGTGTCGTGGCGAAGCGCCTGCACGAGCTGTGGAATGTAAGGAAGAACCGATTCGGCTGGATATGAGGAAAGTGTCTTGACTGCATACTGCGCGGTCAGCGGATGCGACGGATACTGCCGGGAGAAGTAGGACAACGCCTGAATTGGATTCACCGCTGACCAAGCTAAAATGAACACCAAATCTGGACTCTCCTGCAGCAGGTTCTTAGTGTTGACGAGGTACTTCAGGGCCTCTGGTATGTGAGCGACCGCAATGGGATCTGCGCACACCAGACGAGTGACCTCGTCCTCGATGGAATCGGAATTCTTGATCCTCCAAGGGAGGAAAACCGCCAACGCCGGGTTGTAGGACCACGCCAGACGAGTGTAGTCGCGCCAGACATTCATCTTATACGGCCTGGCGCGCCATTCGTTGATCTGCTCCTCGCCGGGTATGGCCAGGTCGGGAAGACTGTTGGGATTGTACCAGATGATCATGAATTCCAGTTCGACTGCCAGTAGCTCGAGAATTAGGTTGCGTTTCTTCATGTAGTCCTTGTCGTAGGCGTCCTTCTGATACGCAAGTCGTTTCGATCGAGTGGATCGCTTGGAAAGCGTCGAAGTCGAGTGCGGAATCGTGTTGTACCAGTTGCCGGTGCCTGACATAGAGCGCGCTACATCGCCTGCACTGATCAGTGACGCCGTCTCGGGGTTCTGTTTCACCGACAACATCTGATTGGAGGCTGTGGTGCCAACCAAACTCGCCACCTCGTACTCGCCCACTTCTGTGGTGATCAGATGCTTCTTTTCGCTGCGCATTGTCTGCCAGAACTTCAGCAGAATCAGTATGTCGTCCAGAAGCTGCTCTTTCGATTGATTCGGGCAAGTCGGCGGCCCGCAGAAGTAGTCTAGCGCGTTGTTGTAGATTCGTTCGCGAAGAATGTTCCGGGCGAGCGACTTTGGAATTGTGTTACCCTGGAGAAGGGACAGTCCGCATTGGAGCAGCTTGAAGCGGCAACCAACGGTCGACACCTGCCGGTTCTGCTTGTTGTTCTTCGAGATCGGCAAGCAGCGGTGCAGCAGAAGGCAGAACATCTCCACCTTGTCGCGATTGCAATACTTGGCGGTGTCAACCATCTCGGAGAGCAGTTGCAGCCAGATGAGGTGAGGCGCTATCAGGATTGGCTTGGACACCAACTTACAGCCGTCGTACGCCGCTAGGGGGTTGGTTGTCTGCACCTCATCGGAGAACAGGCCCAGCTTCTTCTCGAAGGTGATTTGCCACGCACTCACCATTTCCTGGATGAAGCAGAGTTCAAGATCCTGGCGCGCAGTTAGCACCCATTGCCAGCATTCCACCGCAGTCTCCATGGCGGACTCTGTGAAGAGCTCCACCTGAGATGTCGCTGTAAGGAAGGAGCTGAATTAGTTTGGGAAATCTGCACTTTAGCAAAGAGTACTTACAAATGGCATGGAGCAATTTCCGATTTATTCCCGAACAGAGGATGAGGTACGCGGTTGCTCTCCAGAGCGCCCCCCGATGCTTGGCATCACTCTTCTCAGCACAAGCATCCCAGACGTCTTTCACCAGCCGGTCGGCTATGCCGGCCTTCTCCTTGTCGCTTAGCGCCGATAGCATGCCAGAGATTTCTCCGGCGTACTTGCTTCTGAGGCAGAGAACGGACACGAACCTCGGCGTATCGCTGTTGACGCAGTGCGGCCTCTTACTGATCGATGGAAGCGCGTTGGGGTACAGCGTACTGCTGCTGACCACGGAATCGAAGGCCAGCGCCAGGCCACTGTGATGAGCCAGCACTGGGGTGGGAATCTGATTGGGATACTCCTGCAGATGGGATCGGGTCGATCGTGGAGCCCACTTCATGGCTTCGTTGACTATGCCCTGACAACGGTCGGCGAAGTCCTTAAGTCTTCCTTCTCTCGCCGGAAGGGAGTCCATCAGGTGGAGCGTATACGGTGTTGATACCACACGCAGGGTGGGGGTCTCTTCGTTCGGATCGAGAGTTAGAGAAAACGCGAGCAACTGCAGAATGTCCAACATGCACCACAGAACTCGGCGATTCCACAGCAAATGTGGAAACTTGTCCACCAACTGCGATAGATACTGGTCGGCAACAAGTTGTATCTGCTTGTGGATGTGGTTGAAGTAGACAAGAAGCAGGGTGGCCTGGGATTCGAGGACCTTCTCTCGCACGTCGTCGTGTGTGAAGAGCACATTTCGGAACTTCTCCAGCACCTGATCAGCGATGCTAAAGGAAGACAATCAGACGTAGAACTTTATGATGTCGAGCAACTCACCATTTGACACACTGCCAGATCCCGGATTTGTCCTTCTGCAGGGCAGTGTCGCAGAGGTATCCCAAAATGGGCTCCAAACTCGGTTCCTCCGAGTTCTCCACTCGCAGCGTCTCCAGCCAGTACACACTCAGCAGGAAGGTGCACTGCGCGAACGTGAGCTTGTTGATGCACGCTGTCACCTCGGCGGGGGGGTGATCCAAGAGCAGGAGAATCTGGCTCCTCAGCTCGTTCAAACTGACCGAATCACTTTTGATCGCCGTGGTGTAGTTCAGCTCGCGCATATCAGACTTGTGTGCGGTCTGGGATATGAGCAGAGGCGACTTGGCAGCAATCTGCTGCACTCCTTGGTACCAGGGCCAGAGCTGCGAGTTGGTGAAGCCCATGACCACGCAGTACACCCAAAAGTCCTTAAACAACTTGTGCAGTCGCATCTTTGGATTCTTGATCGGGGGCAGTCGTCGCACCAGCACCGCGATCACGGGGATCAGCATTCCAAGATTACCAGCACTCGAACTGGCCTTCTGGGCACCCGGCGTGTTGTCGTACGAACGTTCACCCTCCAAGCCAATCTGGACAAACAACTCGAGGAGCTTCCCCAGGAGCTCCAGCATCTCAGAGTCGCCTTGGATGTTCGCCGCAATATTACCCAAAGCATTGACCACAGCGTCGGACACGTTGTGGAACTGTTTCTGGTGGTCGGGGTTGGAAGTGTACGCCAAGGAGGCGGCTTGAACGGTCACTCTCGAGAACATCTTTATGATCTCGTCAAATACATGCGGCTCACACTGGGAGATGATCATGCAGCCGAGCTGGTCGACTATGAGAACGTTCTGCTCGGACGGAACCTTGCAGAAGCGTTGAATGAAGAACTGAAGAATGTTTTGCGTAGTCTTGGAGGTGTCCTTGAGGGCTACAGCGACGTGACCCAGCATGACTATGATGTTCAAGCTTACCAGACTCGATTCTCTGCAAATGATAGCACAACATGAGAAGGGCCAGCCAGCAAATTTGCCGTCAAACTTACGATTCATGCTTCTCTGCTGTGAACAGCCGATTCGACACGTTCGCCACCAGCGCTGGAACACAGAACTGATCCAACGAATGCGCCGACCTCAGTGCAATGCTCAGATTCTCAATAGCTGCGTCGCGCAGCGCCTCGAAAGCCGCCTGTCCCGATTTGGTGATACCCGGTGCGTTGCCCTCCCCAAAAGCATCAACCGCCCGCAGTTCCGTGCTATTCTGAACCACAATCTTGAACGGTTTCACTTCCTTGACATCCTTCTTCTGAGTCTGCTGCTGCATGTTCTGCATCATCGAGTACACGTGCAGCTTGGCCAATATCGGACTCGGATCGACGAGAAAGTCGCGCAGATACGATATGGAAGTGCCGGCGATGTTCGGAAACTTCTGTGCCAGCTTTCCCAGGCCCTCCAGGCACACCATCAGCAGCGGCATGTGATCCATGACAATTTTGTGACTCAGAACCGAGTTCAGCTTCTGCGAGAGGCGGCTGCACAGCTTGTCCGCCTCTGCGAAAAACAAAACACAACCATTAGTGAGAGTCAAAGCAGGAGCTGTCAGAAAACTGAAAAAAGAAAAACTCCAAACAAGGGATCGTGAGGGAGTGAACGACTGACACGCAAAAACAAACGAAAGAAAAAAAAAACGAACGCAAAACAAAAGCAAAACGCCTTTAACCTTTCGTGATTAAATAATTTAAACCGTTCTGCAAAGAAGGAACATTGAACTCTTCATCGACTGTGAAAGATCTAAAAATTTAGCTACCGGAACCAGGACCTATGTAAAAACTGACCAACTGACCTGTTTCGTCGCGGATCGCCCAGACTAGGAGGTCAACGCAAGCGGCATTCGCCATGACGTTCACTTTGTATTTGTTCACAACGGGTATGCCACCGTTGTCCTCCTTCTTCTCCTTTTCGTGATCCTGCTGCTTGTTCTGCAGCTCTGTTTGGCCGTTGAGAAACAGCCGCTTCACAAATTCCTGGACGTCCTTGGTGAAGGGTGTCGGCAAGTCGGTCTGGTTCTGCAGCAATTCTCGCAGCAGTGTGACCATGACTAGATTGAGGGTTTCCGAAAAGCTCTTGTAGCAGTAGCCTTTGATCTGGTGCAGTGCAAATATATCACTGGCCTGTTCGTCCAGGTGCTCCAGTGTCTCCTTCGTCAGCAGCTTCTTGGCCATGGCGAAGATCGTCTGCAGATGCTGAATCGGGAATGCTGTGGTATTCTGATTGCCGTTGGACTGCTTTGTGGGCGAATCGCAGACTCGCATGTTGGGGAATTGGTTGAAACTAGATCCGTACTTTGTAAAGAAGTGCGTCTTCGGATCGTACGGGACTGAGAAGTACGTCTGAAACGATGGCTTCTTCACTGTGTTTGCCTGTGTAGCAGCAGCAACGCGACGAATTATCCGAGAATCGGCCGAATCGAGACTCAAGCTCCCCGACATCGAGCGCGGAATTATCGAACGAAAATGACTGAAGTTGCCAAGGCGTTCGTTCGAACTGAACACAGCTGTGTCTTTATTTTTCACTACTGGCATTTTCTCCTGCGGGAATATCCTACACAGCAGCGGCGGATCTGCTGCCGCATACCTCCCCATCGATCTGGCCAGCCCAAACAACAGAGGCACAGTCGCCTTGCAGAGGATAATCGGTGGCGGCGCATTGCTACTCTCCTTACTCGATTTAATTATATTCGTCAACGCACTCAACGTCTCCACTTGATTCACTATAATTTCATCCCTTAAGTCCGGGCACCTTGAGGCGATATCCGACAGCAAGGTGTTTAAGCAAAAGCTGAACTTTTCCGCCGACGGTACGCCTGCGAAAAATGTTGTAAAATCTATAATTACTATTTACAAGCTGACGTCACCCTTGACCTACGATCGATTTTACTCCACTTTGAGTCATCAATCCACACGGCCTTGGGCAGGCATTTTGCCAACCGCAGCAGATACGGAACAATTTGGTCTTCATGCTGGCATTTGCTTTCTAAAAAGTATAGTCCCAAAGCGATTACGGCGTCCTGAGCCTTTGCGTCCAAACAAAATACCCCTGCTGCATTCTCTTGTGGACAGTAACGGTACAAGGAATGGACCTGAGAATAGCGAAAAAAAAATAAATCTGTAGGTACACCATCGTTTTATTTGATAACGCTGTTGGCCCTACCTTTTCCCACGGAGTTGGATTTATTTTGGCCAAAACTCTTGCAAGATTCTGGCACATGGATTGAAACGAAAAATTGTCCACACGGACAGACATTTTCCGAGGGAAAATATGATTACTTTTATAACTTATAATTTTGCACTTTGGTTTTGCACTTTTGTCGTGTAGTGGTTGATCTGATTTTTTTTTCTTCGCATTTGACGTTAATCATGACATTTGTGGGTGAATCAAAACACAGCTGAGCCGAAAAGTGTTCCCATACCAGCCGGAAGTTGTTTGCGGGAAGGTAAGGTAGGTTTAGGTGTCTATGGTTGCGTTTCTATTTGGCAAATTTATGTTGAAAATGTGGGTGCTTGTCGCCAAGCGATTAGTAGAGCGCGGCCGAATTGATTTTTGGTATAGAAATTTATAATTTTTTTTTTTATATAAAAATGATCATAATGTTGCCGAAAATAAATTACCGCACAGTCAGCATTTTTTGACTTCGCGAGTGACAAGCCACCAAACCGATTGGTAGGCTATTCGGGATTTCCACAAAAATGTTAGCCCCTTCCGTTCGTCCCGAAAATTAAAGCCTGCACAAGCAAATGGTTGTGAAATCACCTTTTTTTTTTTATTAAAATTTATTGTTTCAAATATAAGAGAATATCGAAAAGTTTTGGTTTATTAGGCAGAATTCGCTCAAATTAATTAAATTTTTTAGTAAAACGTGAAATCTATTACGTTTAAATTACCACTGTCCGAAGGAAAGAAATATTGGAAAGTAAATCTGCCAACTCTATATATGTCTTATGCATTTAATTTAGTCATGAGAAGACTTAATTATAACGAATATATATTCGTTACTTGGACGAATTTTCCCAAAATAAATTAAATATTATTATTTTCCACCATTAAATTCAAATCGCAACTCTACTACGCTCACCACTGAAATGTACTAGCTGATTCAGTCGCCATTATTCAGCGGAATTGCTGTCAAAATCTACTACAAACCTTTTTGACACGAGCAGAAAATTCGTGTGTTCCTCTTTTGCCTTCTTTCCTTCTCTATTTTTACTCCAAGATGGGTGAGTGCGGTTTTTTCGGTTTCCTAAATAAATCTATGTGCATCGAATGAAATTTACCACGATTGCTACAAGATAATATCATAAAACGAATATATGCAATGTGAACTCTCGATATGTGTAATTATTTAAAAGGAATTCTTTAATTTCCATGAGAAATTCGCAAAACACCAACTGCTCATTCACTTTGGTTATGCTTCTGTGTATTTTCTTCGTGGAATTTGCAAAATTCACTAATGCTGTAGATTTGTTTAAAGTTCGAATGTTCAAACGCAAGTGCATGTAACTAAAATGCGCTGTTTTGTGTCTTCACAGGTATCAGTCGTGATAGCTCTCATAAGCGCCGGGCCACTGGTGGCAAACGCAAGTCCCTCCGCAAGAAGAGGAAGTTCGAGTTAGGACGCCCTGCTGCTAACACAAAAGTAAGTTGTAACATGCAAAACGAAAGGAAGATGATTAGTTCTGTTTGAAATGATGATACTGCGTGTCACCTGTACACAGTTGATGATAGCAAACCATTATGTTCGGACTTCTGATCAATCCAAACAAGACCAACAGTCTAGTCCTTTCTTGTGGTTCGTTTGACTAACGTGCTTCATTTGTCTATTTCAGCTCGGTGGTGCACGCATCCACCAAGTCCGCACTCGTGGTGGAAACATCAAATATCGTGCTCTCCGTTTGGACAGTGGAAACTTCGCCTGGGCGTCTGAGGGTGTTGCCCGCAAGACCCGTGTCATCGACGTTGTGTACAATGCCTCCAACAACGAGTTGGTTCGTACCAGTACCCTGGTAAAGAACGCCATCGTCGTCATTGATGCCACCCCATTCAGGCAATGGTACGAATCGCACTACATTCTGCCTTTGGGACGCAAACGTGACCCCAAGCACGCTCAGAAGGACGACGAGAAAGATGTTCTCAACAAGAAGCGCAGCGACCGTGTCATGAAGAAATACTTGGATCGCCAAAAGTACGCTAAGGTCGAACAGGCTTTGGAGGATCAGTTCATCTCTGGACGTATCTTAGGTAAGCCAATGTGTCTCGCTAGGTGTCTCCTTGATCCCTCAAGTGATGTTAAAATTCTAAAGCGACCATCAACTTATAGAGCTGAACTTGTTCTGAGTGAAGCTCTAGCCGGTGGATATGATTTATGCTTGTCATAGTTACTCTGATGTTTTTAAACTTGTTTACTTCTCCCAAAACAGACCGTGAACACTTCTAACGTGAGTTTCTCTCTTTTTTGTTTGCAGCTTGTGTCTCATCCCGCCCTGGGCAGTGCGGTCGTGCCGATGGCTACGTTCTTGAAGGCAAGGAACTTGAATTCTACCTCAAGAAAATTAAGAAATAAAGCAAAGCGCTATCCACATAGTTTTATATGAATTTGAGCAGTTTTACTTTCCAATGAGTAACAATAAAGGTTTGTTACGCTGAAAAACAATCCCATCAGGTGGTTTTCTTTTGCTGGACACATTTGTCTACTGTCAGTTTTAGTACAGAAAGGTTGACAGACCGGTAGGGGCCATGACTCGAATTAAGAAGAATGGCGCAAGATGCCAGTGCTTATGAGATGGTTAGTAATTTCTGTGTTCCACTCCTAACCAAAGTTTGGTGACGCTTCATCTATTATATCGTGCATCATAACAGCGCGAAGTGTAGCTCGCGATATTGATGTGAATTCTAGTTTGATTGGGGTATTTCGTCCATGCAAGGAACAATAACAAGTCAGTATGACTAGCCGTGCCGCCAATGACTGGAAAGTTACCAAGTGCTATGAATCGAACGTCTATAATGATTGATTACCCTCTGGCGCTTTACAGGGTTTTGTAAGCAGAAAGAATCCTTGCCAGACAAGACGAACTCGTGATGACACAACATAGTCAGCATTGGGATAAGGTGGAGCTAGAGAACGACCATTTTTGGAAATTAAACTTGGAAAACGATTAACAAAAGAAATGGGTCCTGCCTTCGAATAGAAGGGACCTACAACGTCAAAATCGACCTTCCACAGCCACTGTGTTTTCCAATTGTGTAAGAGACGTACACGTTGTGCCGTGGCTAACCTCGGGCGCCTGAAGTACTCTCCGTTTCATTAAATACAAACCCAATTGCATCTTCTACAGGAATTGAGTGACAATTACCTCAGAACTGTGAACTCTGGTATTACTAACTTTAAAGAGTTTGATAAGTTCCTTTAGAAAAGGAAAAGGGACGTCGGCTTCAATATTTTACGCTCGTTTTATAAACTTTGGTCACTTGGTGTGTATTCACAACAACTTCGTTTAAAATATGGCGTCATTTGGTTGCCACATACACTTTCTGTAAAATAAACAAGTAAAAGTGTTATCATGGACAAGGACATGGCTAAATCGATTCAGAATGTGATCCTGATTCAGAATATATACATGAGGACTCCGGAGACTTCTTCTGGCGTTACAAATGTAGTGACAAAGTGTCACAATCCATCAGCATTTTATGTTACAGTCAGTGAAAGACACATTCTATAGAAGAGAGGGAACAAACATCGACTACAACAAAGAGTACTTATCCTTGTAAACGAATTTATTTTAACAAACTTTTTATTACATTAATGCAAATCTGTTATTCTTCGAAATTGTTTACCAACGACAATTGACTGGACGCAACCAGACTAGGAGATTTCGCCTCAACCATCCACCAAAAAGGCCAGCTAAAGGCATCGCCATTATACATATTATAACAGATCGTGCTGTGATTCAACTGTGGCTTTAAAGTGAAATAATGTTGAATTAACTTTTCATCCACTGCCTCGCATTTCTTCGTCTTTTGCGATTCAATTTGTGAACGTGACTTTGTTACCTAATTTCATTTCGAGGACGAAGGACAGACGCGTAGTGCCCTTTGAAAGTCGCATTTTGCTCTCTACTTCTTGTTCTGCCGTTTTATTAATAGGTCTGCTTTGCCATAACTGACTGGCAGAGTCTGCAATGCACCTCTGACATCCTTCTAACGCAAGATTTTGCAAAGAAAAATTATTATTCCTGCAAATTTTTTTTTCTTTTTCTCTCTTTTATTGGCATTATGATTATTTTATTATAACAGAAATGTCCTTAGTACATATATTCGTTTTAAGCCACCCGAGGTCGTTTGCATTGGATGCGAGAGAAAAAGAAAAGTTTAAGCAACGCTAAATTGAAATTGATTGCAACTTCCGGCGAAATGGATTATAATGGGAAATAAATAAAGAAAAACATGGCAACAGGAGAAGTAGAATTAAGTCTTGTTAGCATTAAGAGCTGAGTTGACTTTCTGGCTGAGTGGGACTGGATAAAACGTGCGAATATTGAAAATCAATTTAAAATTGCGTGTACAAACCGTGAGGTAGACCTTTGTCAAAAATCAGCAAAGCGGTACACAATCAACTCGATTGGTATATATGCAAGGGAATTTGCGAAAAGGATTTAAAGTGTATAAGCCTACCCAGCGCTAACCTTACTTTCAGGCACAGCAGGTAATTGATTCGAGCTATTATGTCCTACGAGGTCGATTTACAATACGTCTGTTTCCTAACGATAAAGCATTCGAACGCATTAGTCATTAGTTCCCTTACGCAGAAGTTCTGTAGAAGGGAACAAAGTTTGGTTAAATTTGACAAATGTATTCGAATGTATTATCGTTAGGGAACAGACCTATTACGTTTTTGCCTGAACTCACGTCGAAGTCGCGGTCACAGCTGGTGTCCTGGCAAGTATCTTGGGACTTATTTGAGTGACTTGGCTAGGATTTTCTTCTGAGGAAGTGTTAGGTTAGGTATCTTGGGACTTATTTGAGTCATTTGGCAAGGATTTTCTTCGAAGCAAGTGTTAGGTTAGGTATCTTGGGACTTGGGACTTCCTTCGAAGCAAGTGTTGCTCCCAGGCCGATCTTTATTAAATTGTATACTACATTCAGTTGGGAATCATTTATTCCTTTAAATGCACAAGGTACACTCCAACTGTGGCTGACAATTTAACCAGTCTAAGCGAACAAAAAAACAGACCAAGCAATACGGGCACCCCCTTCGAAACCGGAAATCATTGGAAATAAATTCAGAAAACACATCTACCATAAAGCAGACCATTGCGCATCAGTTTCAATGTTTGCCTAATTCGAATACATACTTCATGGTCACGCAAACAATATCAATACCCATCAATCAATACAATCTCGGAAATTAAAGAGCAAATATTAACCCTTTCACGGTCCACGTCCACACCGCCGCACAGATTACCCCATCGAAGGACCCAAATTATTAATAATACAAAACCATTCGAGTTGAATCTTTGATACCATTAGCAATCCCAATCGCGTATCGCTCGTAATTTGATGAGCTCACATTGAAATCTGCACATCCGTTGGAAAATGTTCTGCTCTATGCCATTTTCATACAACATGTCTGTATATATATGCGTGCTTTTTTGTTTGCGAACAAATTCAATCCCTTTCATGAGTTTAGGCTCGTTTAAGCGAAATAAATAAACAAGTCCAATGTTTCGTCGTTTCGTCTCCCATCCACGCGCTGTCGAGTCAAACAGCCGCCTTTGGCGATGAGCACGCATTAGCATTCACATCATCGTATGATCGTGCTGGTTAGATTAATATCTTACACACAGATACACCAAATAAACATTAATTATCCGCCGTTAGGATAGTAATTAAATTAAACTAAATTTGCTCGCAAAGAGCAAAACTACACGACTACGAGTTATCATAATATCCTCGGCGTTTATGGCCCACCCGCACTCGTTAGTGCAGCAGTAGTGGGGGCTGCGTTTGAGCTAGACGGGAGCGTATTTTCTTTTTTTTTTCGCTGTACCTTGCATCCATCACCATTACCGTAAATGTTCTTTGAAGCGATGCTAATTTCTAAGAGTTGTTTGAGGTGGAATTAACAATATGCTTGCTCCGGCAGGCATTACTCGGGCGTATACGTAACTTTTCTGTTGTTGCTGTGTGTGGATATGAAGGGTATTGAAGTTTGATCCTTTTGGCGCACTGAAATCTTACATAAGGTATAGGGTTTATATTTGTGGCAGCGATTGTTATTGCAAAGCAAGTGAGATATGTTTGCCCCTTTCGTTTGGTTGTTTCAATTTCTAACATTTATGCGAAAGGTCCTGTTCGGATATATTTATATATGATGTGATTTGTAATAACAGAAATCGTATTTGAAATGCGTCACTGCGATGTGTGTAAGAGTCCACCTACGCAGAATGGGAAAGGAGTAAAAGTTCAACCGTGCACTGGGAAAATACAAGATTTGAAAGAAGGTAAACGGTTTTTTTTTTCTAACCAATTTTAGAATGTAACCTATGAAACCTTTTGCTTGTCAGCGCGGTAAGATAACTACTGAGTCCATTCTTTGTAACAGCAGTAACAAATAGACTTTAGAAACTTATCAGAGACTGGGCACATTCAAAAATTTAGTTTTCTTAAGTCGACTAGATTGATCTGGACTAGATGTAACCTCAACCTTGTGATATCTCAAAGGACCTTGACTAAATTGGTCTAAGTGTGTCTTTCCAGACAGCCACCTTACCTAACCTAACCTAACCTCAACGCAAAAACTAGATTGGTCGGCAATGTCACTTTTCCCACATCAGCCACATATGCGAACTGTCACGAATTTTTTGACTAGATTCGCCGGCTACCTCGCCATAAACGTCAGGCCTGGGACACATCAAGTCAGCTGTCAGACTCGATACTTGAACTAGATAATCCCCACTGCGTGCACACAAAAAATGACAGACGAAACATATTCCGCAATAAAAAAATAATGAAATCATATGTGAAAGAGAGAGTGCACGTCACGAGTGTAAAAATGTCATTCTGCAGAAGTAAGATAAAAATTGAGGTAGAGCTATGCACAAGCTCTTAAAAACCGCCGTGAACTATTTAAAAAACAAAAATATATAGAGCAATTGAAATAAGAGGACCCTCAACCACAGTAAAACAAGCATTTCAAGCCCTCACTTCAAACAGCACCAACTTAATTAAATATCTCTGCTCGAGAGTCCTTTATTTAATTGTTCGATTTCCAGCCTCTACCTCTTGACAATGCAATTAGGTCACATCTACGGAGACGCATACACAACATTTTATTACATTACACGCTGGCCGTCTAATGACATCTCAACCCACAAGTCCCTCTTGCATTTGTAATATTTCCTCACGTTTTAAAAAGTCCAGCAAATTCAATAAGCTCAATATACGTTCCGCAAAGAGGACGTACTCCAAACAGACCCATCTTAAGATTCTCCAACGAGGCGATCTCTTGGGCATATATACAAACAGAATCAAGGAAATTCCACATCAATGTGCGGCTTTATACCCTGGTGCAACATGTCCTTCCCTTTACACATTTTCCGATTCCGACCGCTTGCCACAAAAGATGTGCGAGCAAATTTTCCAATGAAGAAAATCGAACAGGAGAGTTGGAGAAAATAAAAGAAATCCCTCCCCCACGCTCGCTGTTCCACAGGAACATTTGTTAAAACGAAAACTATTTGCAAAACTGTTTAAAAGGTGTGCAGCGCCTTCCCGCTCCTCAAGAACGGAGGGGGTATAAGCTAAAAGAAAAAAAACCCAACACAAAACAAACTCCACCATCTGTACACAGTCAAAGAAGATTTCCCAAAGGACTATTACACCGACGATGGGTAAGAGGTTAGAGGAATGTCCTTTCCCTTTGGTCTGCGGTTGTAAAGTGAACAAAAAACCTAAATGGTTCAAGATACGAGTACTTCGTTTACTTACTCCTTCCTATACGTATATGTGCTCCCCGATGACACTGAACATATTTATTTGTAACGCTGATCAGTAATAAAAGGAAATATATATACCAAAGGACGCACATATCGCACACAAACAGATCGTACGTGACGGGTTAAATACTTTGTAGATTAGGCTATCGAGCATTGAAGTGGAAGATGGACATTTTGAAAACGAAAATGTGACGACAAATGCAGGGAATGCAGTTGAATCTATTGACTTGAACTTATATTTAAAGGACGATTCACATTAAATAGAGCATAGAGGCACACATGGTACGCATTGGAAATATATGCGCCCCAGCATATATTTCATAAATTAAACATTGAAACGTCAGAGTTTTGCAGACACAAATGGCGAATGTATAACCGTGCCCGGGCTAACTGAGCAAAGGTTTTTTTAATAAAAGCTGTTTGCGCCATCTTAAATAGCGTCATATACAGGGTGGGCCAAAAACAAGTTTCTTTTTAAAAATGTAATAAAATGAGCAAAATACAAATTTTTCCATGTATCGTGGCTTTATTAGTAAGGGCAAACATTCCCATTAATTGTGGAACACAACTTCGTTCAAGTGGCTACCTTGGCTGGCTTTACAGTAGCGCACTCTGTCACTCAAATTTTCCAAGACCTTGTTAATGGTTTCGGACTGTAGCTCACGGATTGCTTGGATGATATTTTCCTTAAGTGCGAAAATCGTTTCCAGATTGTAGGCATAACATCGGTCCTTCACTGTTTCCCACAAAAAAAGGGGTCCAAAGGGTCAAATCGCAGCTCCGAGGCGGCCAATTGACCTCGTAAAGACGGCTGGTAATACGATTTGGTGCGCAAAAGATCGATCGATTGTGGCATGGGCTGCGTGGCATGGCGCGCCATCCTGCATGAACCAGAAGTCGTCCAAATCCATGTCTTCAATTTCTGTAACGCCCGTCGTTGACCGAAACGGTGTTCTTAGCCTCATTTTCGAATCAAAATGGTCCAATGATGCCACCACTCCACAATTCGCACCAAACTGTCACTCTCTGTGGATGCATTGGCTTCTCCACGACGGGACCGTGAGGTTTGTCCACTAGTATACCAGTCTCAAGAACTTTTTGCACAAGCTTGAATGCAGCGGGCGCGGTGGATGCTTCATTTCGGCCAAAACTTCTTTTCAATAAACGCACTATTCGGGCTGCTGAGCACTCACTTTGGAAATAAGTTTTCAATATTTCCCAACGTTGTTTAAGCGTTAAGCGACTCATTTCGTTCCGCGGAGGTATGACACTGACTTTCTGACAAGATTTCGAGCGGGAAACAGCTGTTAGTGTCTAAAAAACCTAAGATTCAAAAATAAACCGCTAGATGTCCCACCCTTTATAGGAAGATGTAGACAGTTAGTACGACGTAAGGTTTTCTGCCAACAGACTTGCGTCCTTCTGTTCGTAAAACCTTCCTTCTGATTAACTCCTTGTGTTCTCTTACTGAAAAAAAAGAACTCCTCTCGCAAAATCAATTAACCCGAGGAATCTTTGGGCAAAAACGCGGTCTTTCTTCTGATTTCTTGCGAAGGGTATACTCGAGGTCTATCTGTAAAGCTGTTGACATTGATTTATTTTTATATATAGGTACACAAAAATGAATTCAAAAGCGAATCGTAAGCTTACCAATTTCTAAACAATACAAAATTAGGATGTACCGAGTCGAAGACGCACTAAAATCAACCTTCTTATCAACAGAAAATCGAACTTGAAGAACTCAACCGATCTAGTGTGACAGCAGATTTCCTCATTACTATAAGCCTCCTTAAAGAACTTACCGGGTAATTCATCACTTATACCCTCTTCCCAACTTAGCCAAGCCAAATTCCAGCGCCATGAGGAGAAACCTCTCCCAGTTTGACACTTCCAAAGGCCGACGTAATTTCAACTATTAACTAGTTACCTGACCCGAATTCCTCAGAACCATACCCCATATGAGCAGGAGCGCACCAACATAAGGCCAGGTACCGGTCGGGTAACCAAAAACGTAAGAGAATCAGCCCACACCTCATAGCTTATGCATGAGTGCGGCTACTGTAACCGAATACTAAAATTGTCTCCACCAGTACACATCCTTGTTTCCATGCACAGTTTTACAAGAAAATATATAAAAAGCAACGCAAAACAAAAAGAGTAAACAAAAAAACCAACGCTGATTCAAAATGAAATCAACAGCGCTCTGGCGGCTCTGGCTGTCTCTGAGGAGGACAAACAACTCCCAAAGAGGAAGCGAGAGAGGAAAAAACGCCTAAAAAACCTAAATGTGCCTACATGCATGGACGGACCGTGTCTTTCCACATAGGATATACCATATTGCTGGCTATACATGCCTATTCTGCAAGCGAAACCACTCCATGCCTTCAATTCGGAGGATCCTATTTCACAGTTTCTGCTTGTGAACTAAACATCAGTTTCTTGCTGTTGCAGTTGTTCGGGTCGCATATATGAAGAGGCGATGTTTTCAAATTTACTTTGTGAAAACGTGCGTGAAGTTTTAATTAAAAACTTTTTGATGCTAAAAGCCATTAGCTCATTGAAAGGCATAAAAATGTTCATCGTCAACAGTGTTTTGAAGGTACTCGAACAATTGAAAGACAACCATCGTAGTGTGGATGCTGGATGGTGATGATACTGATGGGTGGATGCATGCGTATACGCGAAGTTGCAATTTAGTTGAAAGTGCACAAGCACACATAGTTGACGAGCATAACTGACTGTGGTGAAGAGGCACACTGACACAGTCGAGATCTTGAAACATCTGGGTAAACATGGAGATGGTTTATTCTTGAAGGAGCACATTTAACAAGCTTATTTGTACTAATTACGGTTGGATGCCAAAATATATTATAGTTCCACATTCGGAGAGAATTTCGTTTGTTTTTCTATTGTGAATGGAGAATGGGGATTTTTGACAACCTTGGAAAATAATTAACTGTAAGCGAACACTCGCAAATTGGAATGCGGTGACAGAATTTGAATACGGAGAGTGAGGCTTTTGGAATGCGTATAGTGGCGGGTTTCCGGTCTAAAAATGACAACAAAAAAAATGCTGATGTGCAGTTTGAAAGAACAAACACCTTGTCAAGATTTTGATTGGGGTCATATCTTGAACATGCCTTTTTGGTTTTGTACCAGTTAAGAAGTGGGCCCCCTTTTCGCTTCGTTGTCGTTTGACAAAGGGCCTGTCATAAGGCGTTTTTCTTTTTTAGTTTAGAGCAGAACCTGAACTGTCATACAAAAAGTTTGTGTTTCGCTCTTTTAGCTCAGACACATCAGAGCTCAGAATTTGTGTTTCTTTTTTCGTTCAGAGCATGATCGGAGCGCGTTCTATGAAATCAGAATAAATTGACTGAGCAGGCTGTGTGAAAAGCTGATTACACAGTCACATTTGACAGAAAAACAAACAGGATAATCAAAATGGACGAACCGTGTTGTTTCATAACTGAAGGTTAACCAATTTAATACATAACAATTAATAAATATTCAATTTATACATAAATTTATTACTAATGACAGCTATGTGCTCAAGTGTGTTTCATAAATACGTCAGAACGATCTGAGCGCGCTCAAAATGCTCCAGCTCAGCTCGGCTCAGTACTCTGAAGTCTGAACTAAAAAAGAAAGAATGCCTATAATTGCCCTAAGAGCACTAGGCCAGTGATTGTTGAATAAGAGAGAGAGGATGACGAATGGCAAAGCACTTTTTCTTGCATTGAAATTTTCATCGCTTTTTTCAAGTCTTTTGTTTTTATTTTCTGTTTTTGTTAATTACACAAAAGAGGAATAAAACGAAAAGATTTTTCGTGTTTTTTGGGTCAAATACTTCGTAAAAGTGTTCTAATTTTTCTTTATAAAGGAACAGCTTGTGGCGGCCACGTTGTTTTGGTGGCGTCTGTAAAATCTGGTGTAATTATTCATTCAGTGATGCCAAATCAGCATGGAAAGTTACACGATTGAACAGAAAGTACAAGTGATAAAACTTTATTGCTATTATTATTTTACATTATTAAGTTATTATTGCAATTTAACAATAAATGAGTATAGCACTAGCTACCAGGGCTATCGGCGAATCTTTATTATCAAAACGCATCTTCGCCTGTGTAAACGTTTTGCCCATTTAACGCAAACGTGTTGGTTTTCACAGTCGACTCTCTGACGTTAGGTGGACAAATTCGAGATATCCTTTTCGGTAAAAAATCAGCCAACGCCAGAATGTCAAAAAAAGGACCTAAAAGTATACAGGAGAATCCGAGGCAGTCAATTCATCGCCGTGCATAAGAAGTCGGACTTTCGTAGACTTAAACTTGGCGAATTTTGCATCGGCACTTGAACCTTCACCCGTACAAGATCCAACTGATCGAGAAGCTCAAAGTAAATGACTATGGCTAAAGCCGCCTGTTCGCTGACTGGGCTTTGGAGCGTTTGGAGGAGAAACCGAATTTTGGGCGAAAAATTAATAATCTTTAGCGACGAGGCGTATTTTTGGATGAATAGCTAAGTTAACAAGCCAAATTGGCGTATATCGGACGACGCCGAAGCCCACACGAGGTTCGCCAGGTGGCAATAAAGAAAATTAATAAATAGTTGGGGCAATAGGTCCGTAGCGAGTATAGGTCTAACTTCTTGCAACCATACGTTTTTGGGACGAATGGAAGGGATTAACAATTTTAAACTGAGTCCAAACAGCTACAGTGGAGAAGCTCATGACAGGAATACCCTTGGATATTTGTCAGACTTTCGCGGGAGGTGGCACAGTGGAAATGCATCCACAAAAAGTTTCCGTTTCGAGGGGGTTTTGAACCCTGAGCCAAGCACCATCAAAGGCGAACGCTACAGAACGATGCTAACCGACTTCTTTTGGCCCAAACTGAACGAACTTGTGGTTTCAACTGGACGTGACTATTGCCCACACAGCAATTGCTATGGTGGACACTCTACATGTTGCATGAACAATTTGAGGGTATGGATATCTCTCGCAGAGATGACGTCGATTTTAAGCCAAGATCAAGGGATAACACCCCGCTAGACTTTTATTCGTGGGGTTGCCTTAAGTTGCCAATAAGCAGAAGAAGCCGATGCCCTTAAAACCAGTATTATCAATACCAATCCAATCTCTCAAATTCAGCCGGATCTCATTACAAGTCATTACAAATTGGACAACTTGGATATGTGACAATTAAAAAATTATTTCGTTTACAGCTCACACACAGCTTTTATTTATTCCATTTCAACATCGACCCGTCATTATTGAAAAACCCTTTCCAAATAGAACTCAAATTTTGCAGAGTTCGCTCTGCTGAAGTTTCCATTGTGAATCAAAATTAAATCGTGCATGCCAGTGATAGGGATTTACATGGCTTTTATATTCTAATTTGTCCATTTTTTGCGGCTTGAGCTTTGGACCCCTTTCGATGTAATGTCAAAAAGTTAGACACATCAAATAGATGTAAGGCTATCCGAATTTTTGTAGTCAAAGTGTGACGCATTTTTCACAATTCCTCAAATGAAACATACCTACATTTGTATACACGAATAAATGAATTTCTGCTTTTATGAGTGAGTAGCATAATTTACAAAAAAAAAACCCCAACCGCACATATTGCCAACCCTCTCCATTTAACCTCGAAACTAATGAAATCTTTTGCTCCCCCCCAAAATACACAAACTTATATTTCTATTGAAACAAGTCCCATCGCCACAAAATTAATCTTCAAATCCCAACAAACACTACACACATCCCAGCTCTCAACTGTGTTTCTGTTTCTCTTCTCAAAATAATATCATGGTGCTGGATAAATATTTGCTAATATTTTGCTATTTTAAATGACCATATATACCGAGTGTACCCTGCTCAGTTAAAAAAGGTGCAAGTCTACAGTTAGTGGTTTGAAATTGCAGAAATTTCAGAGAAAAACTCCTCAATGTCGGATAGAGTGTTTCATTAAACATTCGAGTGAACAACACTGCCAGAAGTGACCGTTAGCATGAAAAATACACCAAAGAATAATCAAAAGAGTTGCACACATAGCTAAACAGCTATATGTGGGTATATTGAATGAACTAACTCGTAAAATTCAATTTGACCAAGCATTGAAAAGGATTCTCGGCAAAAACCAAATTTCGGGGCGTGTTATTAAAAGCGAATTTCGCTCCTTGGATTTTTGGTGGCAACGATGGTGGTGGTGTTGGGGAAATGAGAAATGGGAAATATGAAATTGACCCGGGAGGTTATTTGAATTTAATAGCAGTTTCAGAGTTTGAAGCGTTTCGCGCTGTTCTTGAGACGTTAATAAAAATGTGTTCAAAGTTTGTCTGTAAATATTTTTGGGAAGCACTTCAAAATGAAAAGGATTTCCACAGTCGCTCTAGGGACTCTGAATACAAAGCGGGTATTTTGTATATGGCTTCGCAGAACTTGGGCCAGTGGCTTTAAGATGAAATGTGGTTGTTGCCCAAAACAGCCCTCTCTCCAACCCTAATCTGTCCATATAGAGTGGAAAATGTACATCCAATGCTTTTGTATAAAAGAAAAGCCTGGCGACGACCACAAAGTTAGAGACAATCGGCCTGTCACACACTTGTAGCCACCCATCCCATTGGCATTGTGTCGGACACTCGTATTAACGCTGACAACAATAGCCGCGTTAACCTAATTTTTACAAAGATTGATGATCCAACAAAAGCATATTAATAAAACGCATACACTCACGCATAACAAACATCGTTATGGTGGCCCACTCGAGCCTTTGTTTCGCTTTTGGGTGGGATCGCCTTCATCCTTTATGAAATACGATATATCCAATTTTGTATTCGAATATGACAAAACAATTTTGTAAACATGTTTACACTCGAACGTAACTAATGATTCGCCGGATTATCGACGACACAAGGGACAACGGACAACCGACGACGCCAAATTGTGCACAAAACAATTTCCACATTATCCAATGGCAACGCATGTATGCTCGTATATGAATTTCGGTCCTGGAAACGGATTCTTTGGCCCAAAAACGACTCGTTAGCGACCAGCGAAACAAAAGCGAGACACGGACGCATGGGTTTCATTATTTATTGCGAAATATTTGCCATTTGGCGGTTGGAGGCGTACATCAAACTCTATATACATTTGTACGGTGGACGCCAAGTGGAATGGCATTCCTTTTATTAAAACCCAGAGAAGAACCCCTTCCCGAGAAATGATTAATCGTTGTTCGTATTGGGAATTGTCTGAAATGCAGGATGTGCGGACGAATGAATGTGAACCAGAAATCGGTTACAATTATATTTGCGACATATACTGCTCCACAGATTCCTGCTATCGGAAGTGAACATTTGGGAGGACTGCAATTCAGGTTGGTTGCGGTAAGGGTTCTCAGTTTTCGCTGAGTGGTTTGGTAAAAAATGCTCCGATCTGTTGCATAAGTGAAAAGAAAGAACGGCGAAGGATTCAGCGCAGCGATATGGAAAAACCGACAAAAATCGAATTGAAAGTGGTGTCCTTTACCCTATATGCGATGTCATCGTATAATTTCCAACCAAATAGTATGCCAAAGCAGTTCTGGGACCAAAAGGAGCTGTAATTCAAAAACGATTGGCCTGCTTGACCCAGTTAAAGGTCACAGACGCAGTTGTCATCTGATGCATGTCCGTTGGCAAAAGCAGACAGCATTAATTTAGCTGCCACCTAAATGCGCTCCATGTGCGCAAACATGTCACTAGCTTGAAGTTAAATTACTCCATAATCCCACAACAGAAAGGCCCCTTGAACATGTGTCCAAAGTTTGAAACAAGCTTGTACCTACACATATAGGCAGGACTACGAGTGCATGCATTTCGAGTACATCCCCGAAGGGGCATTGGCATCGGACTAGGGGAATTCATCATCACCATCGGTCGGCAGTTGTTGTGCCCAGGTGCCACCAGCATTAGAGTGCCCGGATAACGATGGATGTGAACATTTATTTCCTGTAGTGACATTTAATTAGGAGTAATGCAGACAGAAGCAACATGATACACTTTAGGTGGGTTTGCTTCTGTCTAATGGCGAACCATATCCTGCCGATTTATTAGCCTTTTAACGTCGCTTTCGAAGGTTCTGTCTTCTGTGTCTCAATTATTGATTGCGCACTCATTGGGTATTCTTTCAGCGCACTGATTTCGCATAAATTATTGAGTTTTCTCAACCCTTTTAACCGCCCCAATCGCAGGTCCTTGAGCCAGCCATTTTCTAAACAGCTACGTGATTAATTTCATCAAAGGACCAATTAATCTAATTAATAGAGCCCCGGTATGACTTGACTCGCGGGCTTTTCAATTGCCATGTACTTTTTCTTCTCGTCCTCTCTGCGCCTCGTCAAAAACAGAGATCAACAAACCGCCAACGTTACACAGCCTGCGCAAGTTTTACCTCAAAGGATTCCGTAAAATCCTGCGATACTTCCCCCGAAAACCTCTTAACTCGTGGAAGCGAAACATTCAAACAGAACACCCGTCGAATCTGAACAAGGTCATGAGATCAACAAGCATATAGACTACCGCCATCACCACTACATTGGCATGGGGAAAAAAAAATCGCCTTAAGGCAAAAGTTTCGGTCCTTGATTTGGATGTTGTTATATAGCTATGTATTCCCCAGACAGCAATCTAAACACTCGTATGTATGCATTTGGCTATGTAACACTTTCCACTAATTACATATACATCGCTGGGAAGTAATTAAGGAATATAAAACATTGACATGACATGGGATCCAGGCATTGCGCTCTTGCGTTGATCTGTGTTGACTCTCGCCACCAGGTCCCTAACTGCTTTGATATTTGTGTGCCGCCAAAACCAGTAATCCCTTTTCGATGTGGCTGCGTGTACGGATGGAATTGGTAATTATTTGCGGATTTCTAGGCCTCAAAGGTTTCTGTTATTAGTGACATGGTTTCGTTAACCAAGCTGATCCCATGGGAGTGGGGCTTCTGCTTCATATGAGTCTCATATCGAGGGGTGCTTCATTCCCCTGCCGTATGTGTAAAGTGGTGAGAAGTGTGAATGTAAACTCGACGCGTAATTGGGTAGTTTATCCCCCGAAGGCTGTAGGCGGTCTTTTTAAAACCATTTATTAATTTGCACATAAAGTGCAGTTGAAACCTACGCTGGTAGTTCTATCGATTAGTCTTTTATTTTTGTCTATTTCAAAGGATAAAATGCGGACACCTTCGAAAAAATGTCAGAGGGGAGTTTCCGAAACTGGAAATCAATAAATTCACGGCAGAGTGAGATGAGGAGATTTTTCTGTCTCTTTAAAAAGAACCCATGACCAGGGTTCAATATTTGGCAGTGACCAGGTCATCTAAAAACATCATCATCTTGAGAGGCTCTCTCAGGACAGATATTAGCTCTC
This sequence comes from Cheilosia impressa, assembly GCA_948293265.1. Lineage (NCBI taxonomy): Eukaryota > Metazoa > Arthropoda > Insecta > Diptera > Syrphidae > Cheilosia > Cheilosia impressa. The sequence continues at coordinate 51,599,718 of OX411883.1, read as the reverse complement.
AGATATTAAACTCTTAAAAGTTTGTCAGACTTTCGGCAGCATTTTGAACAAGAAAAACCTAAGGGCCATTGGTTTTTTTTTTGCATCTAAAACTAAGTTCCTGAACCTTTTAGAGTTGCTTTCCAGGGGGATTTCTCATATCGTCTGTTTCCTGCTCAAAAAAGTGTCTGAAACTTTAACCCTAGAGATCAAAATATGCTTATCGCGTTCACTGGCGAACATATTGAACCTCTCCGACACCTCTCTTAATAAAAAATTTAAAGGGTGGGTCATTTTGTGGTTTCTTTTAAAATCACAGTTCACTTTGACACTGACAGCTGTTTCTTGCTCGAAGTCCTGACAGAAAGACAGTATCATACAACAGCTGATTCCATAATTAATGGGAATGTTTTCTCTTACTAATAAAAGAAACTTGTCCACCCTGTATAGATTTAAAAAAAAAACACATACCTATGTCATGGTGGACAATTGAGACCCACGAATGCAAGAATAATAGTGTGACATTCGGTTTCAATCCGCAATACTCAAGATAATTTTTTGTGTTTATTACTTTAACCTCACAACGGAGAATTTTCAAAAAAATTGCATGTTTTGACATACAAAATATTTAGAGTAAAGATCAAAAATGATTACTACATCGGCCCAATATTGTTACGTTCTATTTACTTGTCCGTTGTACCTACGAACCAAAAGACAAAGAAAAAGCTACAAAAAATATCCATGACGTTGATTTGCGTGAAATATTCCGCCACAAGTGCTTCTCTAGCCAAATATGTACGTCACAAGGGGTATAAAAATAAGTTCACAACATAATTAACATTTCGTCATCATAAAGCTGCCAAATTTGATATTAAAACTATGCAATCTTGTATTCCTTTTATTTACTATTGTGAACCATCTCTCTGGGGAAGTAGAGCAAAATTTTAATAACTATCCCCTTCAAAGGATTACCAGTAACAGAGACCACCTTGGGTATAAGCTCAACTTTCCCATCGCCAAGAATATTTTCTGTCCCACATATCCTGCCCCACAATGTGCTTTGTATCAAAAAGCCAAACAAAGCGGCCATTTGCATGCACAGATTTAGGACACGCAAACATTGATATTGAGTCAGAAATCTATTTCGAATATGGGACAGCACAAATTACACTCATATTCATCCATTCGAATGCGTATACAGATTTTTCACATTTAAGTCAAACAGCAATTTCCCCGAAAAAAAATCTCATAAATAACCCCCCCACTTCAGTCTGAACTGAACCTCATTCCTATACACAGAAAATACTCATGTGTATATACAAAATCCAATCTAATCGAATAAAGAACGTTTTAAGGATAATCCACAGGCAGCAGCGTGCAACGACAATGTCGCTGTGAATAATTTAAAGTCGTCTCCGTCATGAGGACGATGATCGTTATATCCATTCCAACGTACCACCTCCACGTCTATATAAATGAGTATATGCAAACAATCATATGCCTATCGTATCATCTCAAGAGTTGGCTCGCCCCGCGCTAGGTATATGTTAAGGAAGGATCTGCTTAAGAAATCCACCATGTTAATAAATAAGTTTCGTCTCTAGCTGTGCATGAAATTTGAGTGATTCACAAGGATATAAAATAAAACGTTGAGAAAAAAAAGGAAATAGATGAGGCCGACAACTCCTACACACACATAGAGTGAGCCGCCGCGATGAAAACTTTTCCAAGAACTGAAACGTGACCAGAAGACAAAATGCATTTTGAGCGATGGCCGGCATATTGAACTTGTATCCTTTTTCCATACATTACCCCTGATGTTGTTGGCATGTGGATAGCAAACTATTCCTGGTTTGTTGGATTTTCTATCCTTCTGGGTGAAAGCGGGCGAAGTATTTGAATATAGTTTGATTGTTTGTTTTTTTTTTCTCTCAGACTTGAAATTAATATTGTTGCAGATTTTGTGGCGGTGATGGCTTTTGTTTACATAGCTTTCGGCGATTCCTCTTTGGCAACTACAACTTGGCTTGGGCGGAAGTTTGCGTTTATCTAAGAAGCCCCCTTGTACTAAATAAACTGGGGGAAGGTTGACTCGTGTTACGCTCTGTCTCAATATGTCAACAATTTTTCTATAATTTTCTGCTCTTGTGCAACTGGAAATTGCAACCCTTTTTCCGTTTCCCACGAATGATTAATAAAACGACGGAATACATTCACTTGTTTATCCAAGGACTAGTAATTTATGCACACAAAAACACCGCACGAAACCTTCATAGTAGCGCATCTAAAGTTTTTGTTCAGCATTTCAAATGGCTTTCACCTTTCCACTTCACGTTTTGTGTCAAAAATGGCGGCAAAATACGAGTAAGGATTTTTTTTTCTTTTCGTTTTATTTCCCATAAAAATGCTAAGAGGTTTCTCTCGTCGTTCGTTGTTAAGAACGAGGAGTAGTATTACCTCCATACGAGTATGAGTATAGGTACCGCCTCTGTATGGGATCGAAGATAAACCAAAAACAGCAATTCGCGTTGCATTAAAATTACTGATATGCAAATTACCTTAAACTATGCGGCATCCTTTCTCATATTTATGATGTTCGAGGGGTGGGTATATATGGCGGACATGCTTATTTGATTAAATCAAAAGCGACACTATTTAAAATTGTTTGTAAATGAAATAAATTAAAATTAAAGAAAGAGATGCAAATTTAGTCCCACTGCATAAACTCTCTTTCATTCATTGCCATAAATATTAAAAAGGATAAAAAATTGAGCCTTACTGTGGGCGCAAGTTAAAATTCTTGCTCTCCTTCTAAGCTCTACACCAGACCACATCACAGTGTCATTTGCTAGGTACCTGTAAACAAATTTAGAACGAAAAAGCTTGAGTGAAAAAATATTGGCACGCACATATCGCCAGAAGGAGTTGTCCGATTGCGATGCGTAGAAAGAGAGGAACTTGCATCAAGAGGGGGGCAAGTCCATTTTTAGCCTGACGGCTTTCTTCACTGATAGTTTCAATAAAAAAAACAATCTTTTGGTGTATAACCGAGGCAGCTGCGACTAAAAATAAGGGCGTTATATCAAAATAATACAATATGTATCCGCCACTCTAGTGCGTTTTGTGCAAAATGAGTTTGATTTCCCACAAAAAGTAAAATTTGGACTTGCCCCCCTTTTGATGCAAGGTCCTAGTCGGTACATCTTCTTTTCCATTGGATATGAACTTTCAACGTGAAGCGCGTTTAAAACCACACACAAAGAAAGCAAAATTTATATTTTCTTTGTAAACATAGACAGATAAGTTCATCCGGAATTTTGTTCACTACACCCCCGACTATGTCACTTTATCGACCTGTCACTTTATCAAAAACTTAAGCACCGCCATTCACTTGGCTGTTATTATAATATAAAGGTTTTCCCATAATTCACGCAAAGTTTGAATTTTGCGCCATTTAATAGTATACAGATGCCAACGGAAAAAAAAGATAACAATGTGACAGCTGACAGTTCGGGGTTAGTAAAAATGGAGCGCTACACGAAAGAACAACGCATTTTCATTGTTGAGCAATATTTAAAAAAATAATTAAGGTTTGTCAGCTACAGTCCGCAATTTTCGTACAAAATATTTCCGTCATAGTGATTTAAACCCATCAACTGTGAAGAGAAAAATTTAAAAACTCAGGGAGACTGGATCAATTAGTGATAGAACACTCTGGGTGCCTGTCACAGTTCGCGAGAGTATTGCTGACAGTCCAGGAACATCAATTCGGCACAGTAGTCAAAAATTGGGCATTTCGAGAAGCTCTTTACAGCGGATTCTCACGAAAGACTTGAAACTTCATGCTTACAAAGTTCAATTGACTCAAGAACTGAAGACTACTGACCACGCAGCGCGAAGAGACTTCTTTGATTGGATTTTGGAACAACAACAAGTGGGTGCTGATTTTTTGAACAAAATCATCCTCAGTGATGACTTCAGTGATGAATCTCATTTTTATCGGCATATCTTGCGATTTAACGCCATTGGACTTTTTTCTTTGAGGTTTTTTGAAGTCAAAGTTCTATGCAAACAGGCCCACGACTACGAACCCCTTGAAACAGGAATGAAATTAATAAAGTTCAACCACATTTATGCGAAATGGTCATAGAAAATTTCAATAAAAGAGTACGTACTTGCCAGCAAATCCGTGGGGGCCATTTATCCGATGTGCTATTCCATACATAACCCCAATCTGTATACTCTATGAAACAATAAAAAATTTAACCTTTAAAATCTGTATTTTCTACCAAAATTACGTGACACCCTTTAGAATTTCATGATAATTTCCAGTAAATCCCATTAGCAAAACTACAAAGGTAACTTATCATGCGCCACAGAAATGGGTGTGTCCAAAAACTTTTCATCCAAAAGTGTGTACAACAAAAACTTGCAGCTTGAAACAAGTTGCATTCATAAATTAGCCCACCTCTTTAGTGCTGAATAGGCTATGTGCGCAGCACTTTATGCGAAAAGCATTCGTCGTTGATGTAGCAACCGCCAAAGCCATGTAAAAGTTTCAATTAAAAAACTTTTTCGCTGCAATCCAACCGAAACCGTTACGCGCGTAGCTAAATTTTTACCTGCCACCGAGTGTTTCAATTTCAACCCTATACCATCGCCAGTCCTCCACAGGGCACACCTTTGCTGAAATATGGGAAAACATTATCCGGCAGCACTTTTTTTCCAATATTCAAATTCAAATATCTTCAAAGAAAGTAAACAAGTACGAGTACGAGTACGAGTTGAATGCGGCTATTTTGCTTCCTGTTGTCGTCTGGGGTAAGACTTAAATTTAAATCTCCATCCAAAAGTGCCTAAGAATAAATCTCCTTCGCCGATTTTCATTGCTGTATCAAAAATCTGGAGGTGACTTAATGAAATATGACGGACGGACGCCCATGAAATGATTTTTTTGTGTTGTGTTGTGAAATAAAAGAAAGGAACCCGTAAATTTATTACCCAAAGTTAGGGGACGTAAGTGTTGTTTTTAGCGTTTTTGCTCCTTCGTCCTTCAGGTTATTCATCCTGACCCAGCATCTCTCTCAAAGTTTGCATTTTCCTCTCGCTTTATTAATGAAGTTCTACGAATAAAACTGAGAAGTGGCAGTGAGTAGAGAATCAAGCCATTATGGCTGAGAGTCAGCTCCTTTGTATTTAACCCGGCCGGCGTGGCGCTGGCGGCTGCCGGCGGCGGGTGAAATAATGTAAAATGATTATGGTTTTTATGAAGACGGGTCAATGTTTGAGGTAATGGGTGTATAGAGGTGCGCACGTGTTAGCTGCGAGGAAATTGATGGATCAAGTGTACTTTTATAGTGTGGCTGGGAGAGGAGATTCTATTTTATTGCAAGAGTGCTTTTAGCGCGGTCTCCGTGGAATGATTTCTCTACAAAGTTTTAATAGCAGTGGATAGTTGAGGGGTTTTGCGGGACAACGAGATAAATCACTGAATTAGAAAACCAAAGACCGTCAGGTTGACAGAAATTCAAAGGGGTAATCAGGATTCAGATTAATCACACAAGTGGGAAGTATATGGAATGTATTTTCACAAACTTTCAATAAAAATATATTTAAAAGCAAGTACTTGCTAACAAAAAGAAATGAGCGAATAACCAATTTGACAGACGACTTTGAAGTTTGAAATGACAGAGAGGAATTTGTTATTGCGAGGAAAATTAAAAGATCGACAAGTGTTGTCGGACGTTAGTAGAAACCATAAACAAGACTTGAACTGCATTAGAGCATAATCCAGCTTGTCGGTGAAAGAATACATAAGAATTTCATCTCCCAATTGGATTATTGACAGATTTTATGCGTTTGACACAGCATTGTCAGCTGATGATGGCTGACAATTTTCTAAACGTCAACGCATCCATTGTGTTGGCATTTCATTTCCCCATTAATCGCAGCCCCGGCAAACAAGTCTTGTTAACTGACACTTTGAAAAGTCATCGATTGCTATTATTCCCATTACTTTGACATTTGTATTACCTACTGGGTTCAAAATCTGACAACTAAATCCTATTAAATTCTCCACTTCATCATCATCCCCAAAACAAACAGAGACCTGTCACACACGCACAAATTACTACAGATCCATACTTCAAATATAAATAATTCAGTAAACATGTGTCAACTGTAAGTCCAAGTGCGACATACATATATAGCGCTGGAATAAAATCAACTATATTACACCTGCAAGCATGTGCCTAATTAGCGGTGTGATAATGTTTAGTTAGGTAGCAAAAAATGCACTACCACCAGGCAGCATAACAACGCTCCTCATCGGCATGCAAATGTAAACAGCAATTACCATACACCCGACCCGAACCCGAACCCGAACTCGTCGACACGGTAAGGGTTATTTGACGCACATCCACTCATGTGCACCCGCATGCCACGAAAAAGCGTGCAACAGCATTCTCTAAACATTCATGCGACATACGTACGAAATGCGAAATGCCAATAAATTTGGTAATCTTTGGTATTCTGTCAAAACGCGTGAAAGTGAGACAGAGATTTGTTGTCTGTCCTCAAGAATGCTGACAGCGCAGCGTTTCGACCGTAATAATGCAGGTGCAATTTAAATTGTTTTACTAGAACAATAGAGTTTCGAGTACAAAGAAGCCTTGGATATTCGAGTATTCCCAGTAGGGTGTGGTCATTGCAACACAAGGGGGCTACGGCGAGTGTGAAATGAGAAAAGCTCACCGCTCACCCAATTAAGGCACGCTGTCCAATAAATTACGATTTAATTATCGCTCTGATTATTGTAATCTAAGCGAATGGATGTATCTGTAGAGAGCGCTGTGTCATGCATGTCGGTTGATGAAGTGCGGTGTGCTTACCTTTTGCGGTTGTGGGTTTGCTTGTTTCTAATTGTGGGGTTATGGTGAAGATAATTAAAATTTAATGCTTTAAATGGAGCAGCACTTTGGGGGTTATTCTGCGTTAGTTTGGTAACACAAATATTAAATACTGCTAATCGAGTTTAACAGTTACTCTAGTCTTATGCAAAATGTTGTTGGAAATGCAAAAAAAAATGCATGAATCGAACAGAACTGCATGGGCGTTAAGAGAAACTGACTTTGACATTAGAAACAACTTGCAGCAGTAGGTATAATGTCGTTTTCCATTCGGAACATGAAATTAGATCACTCTGTTTTTGCATTTGTGGTGGTGCGTGATTTAAAAGTCAGCTGTTCTTAAATTGTGTCAATAGAAATGCATTTATTTATCTTGATATCCATTGCAGCGACCAAATGCAAATTTTTCTCTATTTTTCACAGACTCGTCGTCTAAAAACGTAAATAATAACAAACTTCAAAGTGTGACAAATGTCAAATGTTTTGGTCTTAGTGAAAGTAGATATAAATCTCGCTAAGAAATAGAGATTCGCAAATATTGACTCTAAAAAAGTGCCTTTTCTGCCCTAATGGAAAATGACATAAGTCGTGTGGCAAATCGATTGTGAACATCGACAGTAACTTTATCAAAGAGTGGACTTAATGCCAGTGGAATGGAACACATCGATGCGAACATCTTTGGTCTAGGGGTTCTAATTAGAAGTCACAATACGATGACAGATGCAGTTAAAAAATAAACGTCTAGCAACTCTGCTCTTTTTGGTTTTTCGTTCACTTAACTGCTGGCTTTGAATACGCAGACGCACACTTTAAGTTGACACCACAAGCATAAGACTGCAGCTCAATTCCTGATGTTTACTATTTTAAGTTCAAGAAACCAATGCAACATAATCTAAGTCTTTCCTACAAAACGAATAAGAACCCCCCATAGAAAACTTAAAGGCTGAAAGTGTGTTAACCCCATTAAAAAATGATTTATTGGAAAAGTTTGCCTCAAAAAATGTTCAATTTCATCTTCAAAAATGCATGCAATTTTAAGCTCCATGTAACACTCACAGTTGTCAATGTCTGTCCCTTAGTTCGTAACTTTCAAATTATTCTTCTACATGATTTGTCACATTTTCTAGCAAACGTACACAAAGAGCACACATCGTCGGATATGGTGTCAGAAAGTAGCGTACAAACCGCACTCTGGCTACACCCATAGAGTTCTGATTGCCGCCAGGCAACTCGCTCGTCTTGTCACATTCCTCGCCCCAACCTATAGGAGGTATACACAACATTCGTGGGTTTTGATTTCGAACTGTAAAAGCGCACGGGTCACGTGTTCGATTAATTGAAAGAATATGTCGCGTCGCGTCGACGTTGTTGTCGGCGACGACGATTCAAAATTGACATCCGAAATGGCACCCGTAGTAAAGTCGATACATATTGTGTTCTGTATCCCTTTTGTGCACTGAATTGAGAAAACCTATAGAAGGTGCAGTGTATATAGGTACCTATAGTAAGGACGCAACGTGAAGCAGCGAGATGTTGTGTTAAAAAGTGAAACATCAAAACTGCATCCTTCCTAATGTCCTCGCGAGTATATGTGCAATACATATACGACTTCGTTGTTGCCAAATTCTTCTTTTTGAATTCATGAAGCGTACCTCTGTGTGAGTTTGTGCGTGGCTGGGGTAATCCAGGGGTGAATCAAATATAAAATATGGCGCTCAGTGGTGCTTGCATCCTGTTGATTATGATACAAGGACGAAAATACAAAAGATAAACACTTTAAACCAGGCGTAAAGTGAAATTTATTTAATTGTCCTATGGAGACCATGTTTTTTATGTTTTTCCCTACAAAGAGGAAGATAATGTACGATCCGTTGGGATGTTCCCCCATACATAATGAGGCAAATAAAAGTTTTTTTGTTTTTCGTTTCCATCCAAATTAAGTGAATCGTTTAATCTGCGACATGGACAGACACCAAAGAGGACACTCTCATTCACAACCAATGTTGGACACACTTTCGTAATTCTTTGTTTTTGCCTGAATGTGAATATACAACACATTCAGATAATCAGGATGAGCTTATTAGCCTGCGTAAATCTATGAAGGAGAAACAAAAAAAAAAAAAAAAAAAAAACAGAAAACGGAATCAAAACACATTTTACTCCAAGGACATCATCATTATTTGTCACCCACAGTGGGAAGATAAAAAAATAAACAAACAAGAACCAGTGAAACGATAAAAATGATAGACGAGTGGAATTGCGTTCCTTTAACGCGACCTTAAACAATGAAGACTTTGGGGGGATGAATATGAATCTGTCTGACGTTTGAATTTAAAGGACGTATAGAGAGAAGAGAGAGCCAGCTCCACCACTCAGTATAGGTACAGAAGAAGGGCCAAACAAATAATCATTTCTAACCTTCACCTTATATATTTTGTAGGTTACAATGTGCAATTTTGTCCCATTTTCCAATTTTCCGCCATTTTGAGTTGAAAAAATTTAACCCGCAGACTAAAAGAGATTATTAGTATCGCGGTAAGAGTTCGGCTTAGTGCTGCTAGTATTTACAGACTTTAGACTTCAGCCTTTGTCGCGTACGTCAAAATTGGTTCACAATAGTGATAGAGGGTAGAATATTTTTAAATCGCCGTCGTCATTGCCCACCAATTGTTGTCGGGTAAGTATACACACTTGCATCTACATTAACAAACAAATTTTTCCAAGTAAGCCAGTTAGAATACAACAGTTTGACGTAACTTCCGTCAATCAACTCACGCCTTTTACGAAGCGATCAATACGAAGGTTGGATTTAAAAATGAGCGACGCAGTTTTAACAAATTTAAAATGACAGAAAGTGGGCCTGATCTTTAATATTTTAAATAATTTTTTTAATATACAGTCGACTCCGCATAAGTGAAACACAAATTTTCTACAAACATTTTTTAATTTAAGCTGTATTTTCCCTTAAGCGAACTTCGGACAATTGTAAAAAAAAGTTCCGTGACAAATTTTGCATTTCAGTTAGGAAACCGATTTTTCAGTAAAGCGGAGTCGACTGTAAGTGTACATAAAAAATCTCAGATGGTATGGTAGATCTATTTGTTCTCCGGTGAACTATGACATTAGCTTGGAATATTGAGCTCTTAAAAAGTAAATGCATCAATTTGCTATATCTTCAGCTATTGGAGAGAGTGGCTGCTCAATGAGTCTCCTGAGGTTCATAACTTCATGGTTCGTGCAGCTCTACGATTCCCATTTATAATTTCATGCTAATGGGAATAGTAGCTTATTCACAAATTGAAAGTTCATTGCTTTCCAAGAATTATACCTAAAGGGCATAGCGAAAATTGTTTGAGTGTTAAATTTTCGGATACTACTTAACTGCAATCAAATCATTCATATAAGCTTTCATACAAAGAATCCAGACATTGCTAAGGATATCACAACATAATTTGAATTCACTTTGCTCTGCACTACCTTATCAGCACTAAAAACAGATAAGCGGTGGTTGCAATAGGTCCACTTGGTACCCTAGACATAGCTTCGCACCCCACACATAGCTTCGCACAACCAATCGGAATTTTTTTTGAAGACGAGTTGAAGAGATACATCTACAATTTTGCGCTAAACTCGGATTCCGAGGAAACACCCTTACGATATAAAACTTATCTTTTTCGATGGTCGAATCTGAACGACTGAGCCACTTCGTCCAACTTATCAGCATTGCTACACCGAACCTAGGATATGGCACACAACTTCTGGACTGTCTTAAAATCAGAAGCAAAACTTTAAGTTCATACTTCTTCTCTGTGCACAGTTATCATCCCAATGGAATTGTATTTCATTTAAATACTTTACTGACGGGACTGAGCTACTCCCCGAAAGTGCATTTATTTTCCCTTCTCAGAATTCCACACAAACACATACATTTAACAATTCTTTGTACGGGGGAGAAATATGAACTAAAGACCAAAGAAAATATCACAATACAAGAGCAAGAGCTCCCTAGGCTTTCATTTCTTTTGTAAAGAAAGTCGAAAGAAAGTTTTCATTCCATTTCTTATTTTTTTTTATTTTTTTGTAGCAGATACAATGATGTGCCAGAGATTTCATGTCCCCCAGACCTGCTTGTTTTGTTATTACACATTACAAAAACCGAAAAGAATTTCAGGAATTAGGAAAAGACAAACTTTTGTGAGAAGTTCCCGCTGTCAATCTTTCGCCAAGGAAGAACATGTTGGGGCAGTTTATATTTTTTCTTCTTTTGGTTTGCGGGTGACACTTGTCTTTGTATCACTCAATAAAAAAATGTGAACGACTTTTTGGCGGGAAGAAGGTGTCCATTCAACTAAATTATTTACTCACACGTCACACTCTCTCTGGTTGTGGGTCTTTTACACTTTTAGTGCGCAAACTCACCAGTCACCACAACTGTTATACTCGTGTTCAGTATTTTATGTGACTCTCCTACAGTCCCGTAATTTACCCCTAATTGAAATTTATTTTCTAGAATCTGAACCCTTAAATGAAGTTCCCATGAGAAAGGTTAACGTTTTTCACAACAACTGAAGTTGACATTATAACTTTTGACATATTTGTGTGCCGTTTGGCTTTCATCCTGTTGATGGGGTGTGTGTGTGTGTGTTGCATATCAATTGAATGAAGGTTACGAAGAAGTAGGGGTATAGGTGCCCGTATAATTTAATTTGGGAATTCAGTTCGGATGATTTGTGACATTTGAGGAATTTTATGGTTTAGAAGAGCCAAGTGACGAGTAATGAACCTTACTTGCTGAATGAAGTCGACTTTTGACGAGTTTTTGACTCTGCCGGGTATTTACAAGGCGCGGCAAAAGGTCGTAGGTATATACGTAGGTGGTAATCAAATTAAAAATAAGCCCTCGGCGAATGGCCTTAACAACTTAAAGCTTGAATAATTCTTGGTGGGAGTTAAAAGTTTATCCCTTCTAACAGGATAAGGTTATGAGTCTTTGATCTTTCCCTTTTATCGGCGCAGAACACATTACCAGCGATAGGTCTTCGCATAACCGGTTTCCCAGTAACTACTTTTGAAATATACTTTAAGCGGCAATCCAGATTTAAATTTTTGTGACCATGTCTTCACGATGCTGCTCATTCTTTGACATCGTCCGTAATCAACTGGCTCTCTACGAAGGGAAGAAGATGCCGGCTATGCTCGCCTTATTTTCCCAGACTTCTAGACCGGCTTTCAACAGAAAATATCGGTTTGAAACGCTTTATACTGGACAGTGCAGAGTGGAAGCAAGGCACAGATAAAACATATTTCCAACTGCCAGCTGTCAAATATTCTATTGATGATGAAGCAATTCATTAGATTTTTTACAGTAAACCATTTTTTCATATGCGACGAATGTCATAAAATTGTTTGCTGGAAAATTTGTTTGTTTGTTTGTTATTACAGAAAAAACGTCGTTCCTTTCAATAAGAACGTTCTTGGTAAAATGTAAATTTCATATCATCTGTCACCTGTCATTTACTTGACTGTTTTCTTCTTGTTTTAATTCAAACTACGAACAATTCCTTCATAGGTAACAGCATTCGACAAAAATTCGTAAGCGAGTTTATTTTGAATGCACTTTACCAAATTATACGAATTAACTAAAAATAAATTCCGCCAAAAATAACATAGAACTGTCAGCAGAATGCCAACAGCCGGGTGAGAGTTACGCTAAAATGTCACTCGAGTTCCCATAAATAGAACCACCTTAAAAAAAACACTCAAATGCAATCGCAACCATAGACTAATCGACCGTCTTCAATCAGATGTCAGGATGGCCGAGCGGTCTAAGGCGCCAGACTCAAGAGAAATCTTACCAACTTCGACAGTGGTCCCTGAGCGTTCTGGTCCTCTCTGAGGGCGTGGGTTCGAATCCCACTTCTGACAAATGCTTTTTTTTCCCCCACCTAATTAATGGAAAGCTTTTTAAATAACATAACCTTATGCATTGAATTTTTAATTTGTTGTAATTTGTAATGTAAACATTCCTTCCAACGTTGAGTGTGCGTGTACCGCTTTGAAAAAGTCTAAGAACCAGACGCCAGCAGCAACGGAGAACAGCTGAATATACTCCTATACGCGAAAGAAAAGGATTGAGAAGAAAAAGTGTGAGCCTCCACGATGAATGGAATTTTTTTATTAATCCTCGGGGCACCAAGCATTCTTCCCAAATAATTATAGCTGATTTGCAAAACAGCAGAACCATAAAGACGTTCAAAGGAAATAAAAACGAAATTATTACAGATGTTTGGGCTAATATTTTCTTAAGAAAACTAAAGGATGACTCATCGGGACAGACAGTTTCTTTCTGAAATCACAACAAAATTATTGCAAAATAAATAAAACATCGCCACAGAAAGTCTATACATATACATACGAGTACTATAAAAAAAAATTGTGTGTCCTCTGCCTATAAAAAAAAGAACCATAGGATTAATCATGTTTCTCCCTTGTAGTGGTATCTGAAACTGAATCTGTATCTTCCCATCTGTAGCAATTTTGATTTATGTGATTCTCTCAAGTGTTTGCCCATTAAGCCGAAGGAAGATTCTGCTCTTAAAATGAGAGTGCGTCTGTCGAAAGCAACCAAGACGCCCTAGTAAAAAAAAATCGTTCGTACCCCCTCGAGGGTTGTTTAGTGTATGTTTTTTAAACAGGGGGTTAGTCCATTTAAGTGCATTCAAAAGCGTAAAACCATTGACAAAATAAAAAGAGAAGAAAACTCCATCGTGACAACGGATATTACGAGGGGCGAGCGTGGGTGGACATTTCACCGCATAATATCCCTCGGTAAATAGTAGTGTTTATTGTTAAACGGTTTACGTACGATTGAGTGTGTTTATGGGGGGTGGGGGAGGTTGAGATTTTATAGTGAAGATTGGAATTTACTGAGGGTGAATTGCATTAGAATTTTGCGCCATGCTCTTGGACCGCATAATAGGAATCTCAAATGGCTGCAACGGATTTTACCATCACTCAGATGAATAGACAGATAAAGTTGACGCTAAAATATTTATAGGAAATTAAAGTTAAGTTCTGTCTCATAAGTTAAATGAAATGATGAACATTTAGCGAATTTATTGGACACGGTGGTGAAACTGGGGGTGTTCTAAATTTAATTTGTAAAGGGATTCTGCGGCATGATGACGAAAAATGTATGTTATCCATCTTTGAATGAATAATGAAGTCTATCTTTACGGACTGGAGCTGTCAGAAGATGAAAATCAACCGAAATTATTTCCGTAAGCTAGAGATGGGTAGATGTCTGCCCTTAAGAATTTCAACTATTTTGGCTATCGTAGGTATATTAAGGCTTTATGGGTACCGGTCCTAGACTCAAAACAAAGGTTTCGGCACTCATTCCGTAACTTTTCAGACGATAGGCTTCTAAAACTAGCAACTAAGTGCTAAAATTACTAGTTTGACAGCTCAATCCAGTTCATTTAAACAAATGCAATGAAAGATGACGTTTGTCAAACGAATTCGGACAGAATATGACTTTTTGCCGGTGATCAAAGTTTCAAGAACGATATCGTTTAGACGGTCGCTGATATATACGGAATCTGCCTCCTGGCTGTACTGTACAGATTCTGGGTTCTGTAATCTGACTTGGTTGTAGGTAGGTACTAGGTAGTTGGGTCTCGTGAAGACAGTCACGGCCTACTTGTTCCACAAATTGGTGTCCATTGTGCGCATTTTTGATGGCTTTTCAAGCTCGGGTTAGAAAAATGATCGTCGCTATCGATCGGCTGTTTGTACACCCAAGTAGATCTATAAACGACTCTTAAGAGCCTTTTATCCAGTATGTTGCTTATATAAGCCTGTTCTGAGCTATACAGCAAGGATTTTCAATTTCTGCTGTTCTTAGGGCTTGGGCGGATAGATAAAACCTCTGTATGTGCTTCGCAAAGCTCTTACGGAAGTTTTTTACGAAACAATTACTTCGAAATCGCTCTTCTTCCGTTAAAAAACATTGTACGAGGTCTATTACAAATTTGAACCTTCCCGAAGTCAAATTGTTAGTCGGATTGTGTCTCTTCAATATCCAAAAAGCTTCCGCAGCTGTCTTAAAACAGAATATCCAACCTTTCTAAAGGTACCCCTATCGTATTATGACATGAAGCCTTTCTAGTTCAATTCGATCTCGTATTTTTACCTCTTTTTTCCCATCATTGGCCAGGGCTCTCCCTCCCTCATGTGCTTCCATCTTCCCATATTGGTTCAATGTATGTTTAGTTTATTGATTTGTTCTACGCATAGCTCCACTGTCAATCCGCAGAGATGGCTGCATCTTTGGTTCTTTTTTGCGTTTTAGTTTCCCCAGCGTTCCATATATGATCCAAATTTCAAGTCCACCTTCCGGCGTAGCCCCAAACTTCTTTAGTTTCACCATTTCCTTGGTTTATTCTTCAACAGCAGAGCCTTGCATTGTCGAAGCCTACACTCTCCTTCGATGCAGACAGAAAACCTACTTCCAATTACCAAGTAGTGCCACATGAATCTACGCACCACACATTATACAAATGCCGCACATGTAGTCCTCGGAGAAGAACTACATTTCATCCCCTATAACAATCATGTAAACAATGTCAAATCTCCCAGTATGGAAACGGAAACTGCGCCTTGCCGGTTCCACGTCTTTAATGGCTTGTGCCGTCGTTCCTTAGTTTCGCCACTATTTACATCGTGTTCTCTGCTCCCCGTGGTTTTCCTTGCCAAAAGTATACTTCAACATTTCCATTGGGAATCTGCTTATACATTTCTTATCCTTCAGGGTTTTTCTGTTTTTTTTTTGTATCCGTTTCCATCCCATTTTCTCGTGATTGTGTTGTTGTTTATCGCCCCCAATCCGACTGGGTTGGTTTGTGTCATTTTCCATTCGTCAATTGGCGCCACTTTGGCGACACTAAAATAGCAAAGCATCCTGCTCCTGCATCCATTTGCTCGCACACTGTACAGGCGGGGATAAAAAAAAATTCAAAAACTGGTTCGTTTGCCTTCCTTGTTTGGGGGTAAACATCCTGAGCCGAACCGAAACCAGACCTGCATTCGTTTTTTTTTTTTCTTTTTTGGCCAGTCATAAAAGTTGGCGATGACGTAAAAATGTTTTACATCGCGGTGTGCTTCTGTGTGAGTGTATAGTGTTTGCGGATTTGCCAGGTCAAAGTTCTATAAAGGATATCGCTATTTGCTTGTTTGTCACCAGCGCAGAGAAAAATCTATAACATGTCTAGACAGAGGGGACTGCGGATGAAAGTCATCCCTTATGGAGTGTGATTCGGGTATTTTTCCGGTGATTGGGGGAGGGCAAGCATGTGCTGTCTCTCTCCGGCGCACGCATACCCAGAATTATTACAATCAATAAGAAGCTGAGTAAAATTCCTGCTGCTTTTCGACGACGAGTCGGAAATTATCTCTCAAATATTTGTTCAATCTTGCACACTTGAAGAAGTGCAAAAGGCGAGAGATGCCTTTATGCCTTGTGCCCAAGGAGACAAAGGCCAAGACGACAACGCCAACGACAACGACGACTGACTTTTCCAAAGATCTAAAGAGCGCTATGAATTTTTTATGTTCTTATCAATTTTCTGTTTGTTGCCAAGGCAATGAGGTCCAGTAGAAGGAGACCGTTCTGCAGTCAATCAGAGGCGCGCCCTTAACTCTTTGAGGAGTCATATTCACCACCCCAAAACAGTTGTCAGTTGTGCAGAACGAGTTGATGGTATATTTTTATTTAAGGTTCAGGAATCGTTTTGAATTTTTCAAATAGATTTTTATTCCATTTTTTGTTTCAGGAATTTTATGGAATTTTTCCGATTGCGAGCTGTGAGGATGGGGATGAGGTTGATGTGCTGTATACGAGTGGTTAAAGCTGGAGAACGTATTGTGGCGACGAGTTGTCTGTAATTGGAAGTATATTGATTTTTTTCCTTGGTTTTATGGTAGTTAATACCAGAAGTTTCGGGACGATGACTTTGCTACAATAAATACCTTCTTTTGATTCACGAAGGACGAAGGTTCAGCGCTTAAAAGTTTGTTGTCGGTAAATGGTGGAAACATTGTTGGCTCTGTAATGAATAAGTGTCTGAGGGATCTGTGGATTTGCATTCGTTGTGTGGGCACAATTTTCGTTGACTCAATAGCGGGACAGTGGATGTATCTCTAGGTACTAGAATTTTAGACAGAATTATGGAGTCAGAAGAGGAGTTTTCTTTCCACTTTTTGAAGCATTCCACGATCTTGAGTTAAGCTTTATTGCAGTATAGGGTGTCCGCATCTTAGACGAAGTGATCCTCTACCGCAATGTTTGCCTTAGGATCGAAGATTTAGTTGTCATTGATGTCAATGACACGTCCGCGGCACAAAATAAACTAAATTAGGTCCTCATTCCGGTTAGAGACCCATGCGGCTCCACATCCCTCTAAATTGTTGTGCTAACCTCAGGTGAAAACATGGCAATGCAAAAGTCTCGTTTTGAAAATAAATATCCCTGCACAAACATATCACAACCGATTCAAGTCCTTATCAAGTTACATTAGAGCGAAAAAAAATACCTAAACTTAAATCGACAATCGTATTTAGCATGACGACAGAGTTACCCTCGCGGAGAAGGGCGACTAACAATAAACGACTTATGGAGCTTACTGCCACAAAACATATGCCCTTTTAAAAATATATATATATATGTATATATCGAATCCAAACACACTCTCTTTTAACAACATCTTGTATGCATCTGTTTACGTCTGAAGCAGTCTGGTGGCTGCCCGAGGCAATGAACGTACGTACGTTAAATTAAATTCACTTACCTTAAGCTTGCCAGGTATAGGTGCTCGTATTCTAGCATAACATATATATCTCCTAATGCGAAAAGCAGTTTCGATAAGTAAACGTATCCTGACGCTGATAAAGTGGTAATATTTTGCCTACGGATCCCTATGGTGTTGTGTGTCGTTGTCATGGTCGTGGCTCTGTGCGGTTGCTATTGGTGGTACTTGTACTTTGTGGCGAGAGTGAGATTTTTAGGAATGCGGGCATCTCCCATACAGTTTTGTATGGAGCGCGTTGTTGACATCCTGCAGTGACGTGGAGTGTTTTGGAATTTTGTCGTCTCTTATTGTGTTTCTTTTTATTTTTTCTCGGGATTACTTTGTTATCCTGTTAATATGCTTTTGTTGTGCTACTTTGATGTTATTTGCGAGTTTAAATTGGATTATAAATGTTTCTTTTCTTTCTTTCTCTGTTGAAATTTTATTTTATTTTAAACAAATACAATCTTGTGGATATGAAATTTTGTACAAGCGGTTATGCGGTTTGAATTAATTTCGAGCGATATATTTTTAGATCGGTTAAAGTAAAATATTATGACATAAGGCCGGAGGCACATTGGACGAGTTTTCGAACGCATTTGACTCGTGCGAATTTGTACGAACATTTACGAACTTTTTAAGTCATGTGGGAGAGCGCACTTTAGGTGCGAGTAGTCGTACGTACGTATACGAACGTGTATGCAGTTCCGACGTCCGAATGCAATCCGAACTTGTTGGGATTTTTAAACACTTTCGTGCAGAGAAGACTTCACGGCTGGGACATTGCCTATTTGTTCTAGTTGGCTAGTTCTTAAAAGGCATTTCCTTTTGGCTGATAGCGACAACATGTAAAAGAGTGCTGCCAGTTTTGAGTATTTAGTGCGAAAAATTCAAAGTTGTCCCTAGTAACCGACGGTCTAATTTTCGCTTTTAAATGCACCGTGAAAAGAACTGGACATAGAAAATGCATACAAAGTCTGAAGAGAAATGTGTAAATGGCATTACATCGATGAGCAGATTGAGGAATAGCTAAACAATTTTCATAAGTAAAAAAAAAGTAACAAGGCTTTTGTGAGAATAGCAAATATTCAAAAATTCTAGGACTTCGTTAGCATGACAGTTGTTATGTTTTGTAGCAGCAATTCGCAGGCTTTAACTGTCAGTTTCTTGTTGCTATATTGAAGTTTAGTACTAGATCATTTGCAGCAGATTTATGGAGCGGGCTTTATTGATATGAACAGTTATCTTCACAGCAAAAAAGCCAATTTGCATTTCCCTCCTTTTGATGAAGGTAGTTTTCGTTCGCCAGTCAGCTCACTTGAGAATTTTTGGCGATGTGCGGAGTTGACGTTACGGTGCATTTTAGTGGTAACCCGGTGATTCGCGAAAACCAAATATGCGACCGTATGAGGCGATTCGTTCCTAGGTTTCACTTTTAAATGACTGTGTGGAGCTCAAACATTTGACGTTGACAAGTGCACACAATTTGTCTCTATTCTGACATCTTTTGATGTCATGCACTAAAATATGAAACCGACTTTAATTCTGGTTCATTTCTGCGAATTTAGCTAACAAAGTACACAGATCTACAAAAAATAAAGCGGACACTTCAAATTTGACGCAAATTGCTACCGCTGTCAGTTGTTTTTATCAAACCCCTTGAAACTTTGTCATATTCCACCTACCACTTGCACGGATATTATTCTCAAGTTCAGCTACCTTCAATTCGGCTTATCGAGCATCAACACTCGCATCGCTTAAACGTGATTGCTTCGGCGAATTACGTTTGGCGTATCAAGGTAGACATGTTAAAAACTCCACAAAATCCGACAAATGAAGTTTCGTCCGTCCACCAAAATGCTTATTCGAAATCTATTCACGCGGAAAACTAAACGTATATATATCTACACCAAACTGGATTATATTACCCGTCTCACTGATGATGGTAAATCACCATCGGACTGACCTGCTCCTATTTCAAAGCTCGCCACATAACCCATTGCTGGCCGCCCACCCCTGCTTGCAGTTTGAGCCTGACGAACCAAAGCGCAATTTGCATTTTGAAACTATTTCTCTACTCGGCGGATGTGAATGATGGTTTATCCTGACGGATGGGGATCATGATGACGACTATGATGTGGTGGTTACTTTGCTTTCCTCTCAATTTCTGACACACCAGAGAGTGTGCTGTGCTGCCGTCGTCGCCGCCGCCGCTGCTGCTGCAGCTGCTGGTTGTGGTTGCTTCGCAAACGTTGTCGTTGCATAAAATTGAATTACTTCGCACAATAGTTCGGTGGCATTTCCTATGTGTATATCAAGGATATACGAAAACACTATAGGGCGAGAGGGTATTTATTTTGACAGGCCAACGAACGTGAACGCTTTTTCTAATCGAACTCCGGCTCAGAAATGCAACCGCCCGAAGGAGCTCTAGCGAGTTTATGATTTTACTGGATTTCGCTATACTTTTTGCCCATTGTTACTGTCCCCTCCGGCACCCAGCAGCGCAGCCTGTACCACTGAAGATAACGTTAGTGAATATTAATTTATCCAATCCGCAAACACCAAACACTTTGCAATCTGAAATATCCTCCACCCAGGGGATTTGACCTCTTCCCCGCAAATACATACCAGCATGGGGGAAAATGTTCGTCCTTCGAACAGGTGGTTCGATGCAATTGCATGCCACCAGAGAACAATTGTTGCTGCAACTGGAGAGGATTGAGGAGGATTTGGAATCGAAACGATCTATAGATAAATGTTATTGTTAAACTCGCAGCTGAAGCGGGTGGAGGTGATTTCTCGCTTGAATTGATTAACCGAATGTTGAATGACGCTGATTAGCGAAAGGCTCTAGGTGTTGCGGCCGGAATGAGCTTATTGTTTTACAAGTTGATATAATTAGTTGGCTGAGCACATTGAATTTTGAACTGTCATAGTTCCAGTTGGGTGAGGATTTAGAAATATTTTGAATAGGTCGGCATGCTAGGGATAAATGGGATGACATGGCAACTCCTTTCAAAATTTGAAAAGTTTGTGTTTTCCATTTGCAGGAATCTTTGTCAACGAATGGAACTCTGCGAAAGTGTGTGCGTGTGAAAGACATGATGTTCTAGGCAATAGAAGTTTTTTTTTTAATAAATTTTATGAATTTTAGGGCTAAACCTCTTTGCGAATATTCTCCGCCTTAACCATTTCATTACGGAATCTGTTTCGTCTCTCACTGGAGTGTTTTATAGAGAGTGCCAATTGAAAGCAAAATCACTGCTTCAAGGAGCCACCAACTTAATGTAAAGGTACATCGCGGAAGGAGCTCAGTTCCTTTCCGAAATCATAATGAAACCTTGATTTGCTGGTTAACCATTCTGTGAGGATATGTATTCATGTTTTTCAAAACCCGCACGAGTTCTAAAACAAATACCGCAACTGATCCGATTTCCCAACCCTTCCCCAGGATAAACTATATAGACCACAAGCCCACATACAACAATCTTCGATGGATAAACCATAAACCCAGTCAAAAGACTCACCACATAAGTCATTATATATACCTTTGCTAAACTCTTGTTAAACCTCCTCTCAACTCCACTCCGTCTCTCTCTCGGCTGGCAAATACGAATCTCTCACCGTACGCTTAACCTAACAGGAAATTCGAATTACGATCAGTAAACACCACCAAACGAAGGATGCCTAGTTATTTAGCGCAACATCGAACAGAAATCCCCATGCCGGAACCACAATTAGACGAAATATAATTCCATCCGACACGTAATAGCACTCGGCTCCACATGGCGTGGATACAACTCTGGGGTATATCTGTACGGACGCAAACAAAAACACTGTTAAATGAAATCTCCTTCAGCGGAATTCAGGATTTTCTTTTGTATATCCTTCCCTCTGTCACACTACACACACACTTTGGTGTCGGATGAGCTCAATTTCTGCAGCCAGCCAAAGCTTGGTGGTGCCGACCGCCTCTTGCCGAGCAACGTTGTCGCCGTCAGCAATACACAAAAGCCAACATTCTTGCATGGTACTTCCTAATTGATTTATTGGCATTCCTGTGTGGTTCACATATCCTGGCCTGCTATTATGGATTTGGATGTGTTTCATTATTTGCCGTAGTGCTTTTCGATTTTTTTATTTTTTTTTTGTTGGAAATACACTCCGAGAATGAAATACCTGAAGCTAAACGCAAAAAAATGCAAGGACCGTTGCGGATATCCTTCCCACGGAACGAGAATATCTCTTACCATTGGGTGTTGATGGTTGTGCATTTTTTTGTTTGCTCCTCTAAGAAGAGCCCTTGCATGGGTATCAATGAACGCCTTATGGCAGGAATGCGCAATGTGGTGGATAACAGATTTTTTTTTACTCCAGTGGAATGTGAGAATATTTCACTCAAAGGACTCAGAAATTTTAATTGACAGATGGCGGAGAATTAGCTTTAACCGAGGGGATCTATATTGGCCAATGAAGTAAGTGCCCTCCCCCCAACAAGTAGTCTCTGTCGCTTAATCTAGTAAGCTTATAATGGGTATGTTTGTGTTGCGGCCCGAAAAAGTCAATTGAGAGCAGCAAGTGTGCCAGATGACATTTCACTACCCATTCCGGGCGAGGAAACATTTAAATGGACGACATCGACATCGACACCTCTGTTTTGGCAACATTGAGTGATTTTCTAATTGGGAACAACAAGGCGGGCTGAATTACTGCCGAGATTAAGATTGCCCAGGACACTTTCAAACACACACTAGGAATGTTTAAGCATGGCACCTACAATTAGAGCATGGCTGGGCTTACACTTACACCCTTGTGGCATTTTCGGCACATGGCTGCTAACAATAACGCACTTGACCGTAATTACGTGTTGGCACGTGGCAAGGCAATGGTGAAAGGGACTGTAATAGTTTTTGTTTGTAGCTACATTAACCATAGAAAGAAAATTGAATACTTATCACTGCGTAAGCCAGCTGAACGTAATTTACTTGATTTATGGAAATCGTACTGTTTGGATGTGTACAAAAGTAGTTGAAGTAGTTGACTTAAAAAATGTTTCAGTTTTGAATGGGCTCACACTCAAGTTACCTTAAGTTGACTAGATTGCTCTGGACTTTAGATGTACCCTATAGTTTGGTTTTTCTTGACTATGTTCGTCGGTAACCTCTCAAAAACCGTCAACTGAAAAAGGCGATCATGTGACCGATCTAAGCCAATAAAAACTGAGACACATCATGCCAGCCAGCTGTCAGATTTACTGAACTAGATACTTGAAGTCTTAAACGTCCCCAAAAACATCAAGAAATTAACACTTTGTGGAGTGTAACCATTCAACTACATTCGATAGATAAAGTAGTTGTGTCGGTAATGTAGGGCGCGCTGTTCTGATTCTATGTGAAATATGGAAATCGATTAAATCTATCACCGAAGTCCACCAAACATGCTTTAAGGGGAGACATATAATTAATCCTGTTACACTGATCATGTCAACATTTCAATAAGAGATTTCTTTTTATGAATTTAACAGTCAACTTTGAAGTTTCTTACACTAGTAGTTATAACAAACTAGCTAAAAATTGGCAGCATTGTTCGATAGACAAAATGCCGGCAATAAACATTTTTTTACAATCTCTGCATATAATGGAATTGTTGGTTCGGATTTGTTAAGACATCACGGTGAAACTACTTAAAAAATCTGAACAGGTTTCAAAGACACACAGAATAAAAATTAAATGAAGCAACTTTATATTTCATCGTATTCGACCAACTCTGTCACAAGATATATAAATTTGAAAAGTGGTTGCAAAATTGTCCCCAGAGTAGTTAAAATATAATTTTCCATATCTGTCAATCTTCTTTTAAATTGTGAAGGGCTGCGTATTCGTATTTATTCCTACTAATCCAATCTGGTGTCAGGTTTTAACACAAACTCTACCCATCCCAGTTTTCGCCAGCAAAATGCATTTCTTTTCTACCTGAAGATGTCGCTGATTGTAGCCGTAAAAAATGGCGGACCAAATCTGACAGGCCCAACCCAGAAGTTAATTTTTTCTCACAAATGTCAATCACATTTAGCTGCTCCTTGCTTAATATTAAATTAAACACGCGTAAGTACACACACCAACCCAACTATCCCTAAGCTTGTAATAATACACTTCTTGTCGCACACCAATCTGTTGCTAATAGTGTTATAAAATTACGCCGGGTCTATCTCCACTCGGCACTCGTTAATCGTACATAAAGGTGAGCTTGTGTCTCCTCCTACTACGCATAAGTTAACCTTTTGGCTGCCTGTTGCCCATTATGAAAAGACCGTCGTACCCTTGAAATGTCTTCATAACGATTACTATTTCCACTTGTCACTCCCCCGCAATCATAAGCAAAAGCACACATAGCCATACTTTCATAAATTATAGAGGCTCCAAGATGGTTTCGATAATCGAATATTGACCTGAATCCTTATTGTACTGCGTTGGTTTACATACTCATTTTCGGTTCAGCAGCGATAAGTCTAAGCACACTAATTTTGTAGCCATTATACGAGTAGTTAACTGTTGTAATGGATAATGATCAGCGACTTAGTGTTTAGAAGCCCATCGACCTAATTTTTATGTTGCCAAAGACTGTAAATAATTTACACCGGGATAACACAAAGTTATTCCAGAATACATTAGGGTTGTGTCCCGGCTTAAGTGGGATACGCAGTAATTACCATTGCATCTTGAGGCAACACGTACGGAAGGCGGGGAAAGCCGTCAAACCTACATGCAAGAGATCTCCCCATGTGTGGGTGGGATTCTCATTTACACCTGAACTTTATGTAAATCCACATCTCCCCGCTCTGGCAACTCCTTCAAAAAATAATGCCCATCCCTGCAAACACACATAATTTAATCAGCTTCTTCGAATTCGAAAAGAGGTGAAGTGGTTGCACTCAACTTCGCACAGTTCGCAGACAGATGCAATTTATGTAAAATACCTCCACGGACGCTCACACCTCGCATAAGCTCCCGGAAGACTTTGCAGGTAGAATAAATTTTCCATCCAAGTAGATAGGGATACCTCTCAAGTTGGGGTGGGGCACATACATATATATATGATGGGGATCTGTAATACGCTTACGTATTTGACTCATATATCTGACATTTTGGTTATGAATTGGCTGGGATGCTGCCGTAATTGGAGGTTTCCTATCCTGCTGCATGGACTGCAGCTGAAGGTGCATGGAGGTAGTTTGAATTCATTATTGCAAATGAAGAAGTTTAATCTACCGGAAGGATGGGTAGTTAATTTTCAGTTTTCGAAAATAGTTTGGCCGTGCATCGAGTTTGAGTGAATGGTTCTTTTTTGTTTTTCGTTTTTAAGGGAAGATGCGTTTTGATATCATTTGGTACTTGATATACCTACGCTTTGGTAGAAGAAAGTCCTTCGGTTGAACAGGTATATTCATCTTTTTTCACCCCTAAAAAGAGAAGCTCGTTATTTATGGCGACCCATTTGCAACAGCGTCAACTCCATCATTATCAAGTCAAAAGTCCAATGCCTAACCAACTTTGATTTCAAAAGAGCCTTCTTAATAGGCCTTTAGAATAAATTGGTAGCGAAAAAAAGGAACAAAGAGTAATGTACCTACTCCTTGGAGTGCATTCAGAGAGCAATTTCCATTCAAAAAAAAAAAAAACAAACAAACTCCCATCTTAAGAATAGGAAAGTCTATTCAATGCTTGTTTTTATTCTTCTCCATCTGTTATTCTCGGTTTTTTTTGCTCTCCTCACTTGGTCCTTTTTTTTTACTTTATTAAGCATATTGCAACTTTGATGCGGTCTAATGGCGACGGATGGCGACCACGACCATGAAAAAGATTTATCAAATTCCTTAAACTCCTTTCATTGGGCTTGGTCTTGGTCCGGGTGGCGGTCGAGGCGCTTCATAATATTTCTTTGTCCTTTTTTGCCCGGGTTAATGCTTTCTCTGTATTCAATATGTTGATGATTTGTTTGCTTTTGCTGGTGCTGTTTTTTTAGTTCTTGTGTCGTCGGTTTTGCTTTTGCTTGGCACAATATAACAAAAGATGCTAAAAGAGTTTATGATTCTTCCGAAGGATATAGTAAAAAGTGCAAAACCAATGGAAGTGGAAGAGGACCTTCGGGGGGTTTGGGTTGGGAGTTTTCAGTTTTTCGCTGGACTCTTTTTTTGCGGATGCACATTTTTTTCGTCGCATTGTAAAGCAAGAAGGTTGACAACAGTTTTTTGATGACTCTTCTGTAAGTTATGTGGCAAGTGACTGGCATTGAATTTTGCGACTAAGACTGGTGGGGATTTACGATAGCCTACTGTCATGGATGTCATCGAAATCGAAGGTGGGTGTTGCTTGCTGATTTATTGACGTTTTCAAAGTGGCCTAAGGCCGCACTTTTGAACAAATTGTCAAGTTCGTTGGGACAGTTTTTATTTAATGCCAGTATAAATATTCCGACGGTAGAAAAGTTCGACCGGCAAGGACAAGGCGATAGATGTTTGATTTTACAAATCATGTCTGTCTGTCGTTGGCGGAGCGACATAATAAATGCTTTTGTTTTGTTTTGTCTCCATCGCCATTTCTGTGAACGATATTTGCACCACAATAGAAAAAAACAGTCAGCTGAGGCAGAAATGACACAGCTGCTGCAGAGTTGCTTGACCTGAAGCTGTGCGTTCTCGGTTTAGTACATTATTTGCCGTATATTATAATTTTAATGATTATTATCCTTTTCAAGTCACTTTGCTAATCATTTCCCTAAACTTAATCTAGTACAATTAAGCTATTTTTAGCCGTTTGGTTAATTGCTTAGGTAGCACTGTACATATTCAAAAAACTAGTAATCTTGAGTCGAATAGATTGCCCTGGAGTAGATATAGGTACCCTGAACGCAATTCCGGTAACGTCAATCTTCTTACGTCAGCCACATAATAACAACTGTCACCAAAGTATAATCAATCACGAAATTTTTGACGAGATTTGTCAGCAACCCCTCGATGGACGTCAACTGAAAAAAATGTTCATGTGATAGATCTAGGCCAATCACAACGGAAACACATGAAGTCCGCAAGCTGTCAAAATTTTTAAACTAGATGCGTACTTGCACTTCCACACTTTCTGCACCTTCTTTCGGTTGACTCTTCTGTGTATTGCTTCATACAAACAGAGGGTTAGAGGTAGTTAAGTTCTCAACCAAGTCAGTGTTTAAAAAGAAGAGCAGATTCTTACCCTTCCTCTTCATAAGGTTCAACTAGACATAACATCAAATGAGCAACAAAAACTTTAAACTGCAAACTTTCCGAAATACGGCGTTTAGTCCATGCAGCGCAAACTTTTCTCTAATTAAAATCAAACTGTTGCCTGATTAGTAGCTTCACATCTATCCCCTGCGGATATAAATAGTTCACACAAAATGATTAAAATGAGGAAATCCATATGAATGGAGTATACTCAAATAGTTTGTAGTTCGTGTCGCGTCCCTTTGTGCTGGGAATTAAAATGTATTATGCGGATACCCTGGTGGTATTTGGTAGTCAGAGTGAGCCGTAGTAGAACAATGACAACGGCCTACAGCTATAGGCAGTTGGCAGATACAACAGCATTGTCAATGAAATGATCCAGTGTTCTAATGTGCATTGTTGTTTGAAACATATTCGTCACTATTGCTGACCACTGTAGGAAGCTTTAAAGTAATGTTTATGGTCAGTGACATTTCTCTGAACCGGGTAAATTTGTTGTTGCTTATTCAACTACTACAAGTTTCCATGAAAGTGACGTTTGAGTAGCAGTCCGTTTCATATACAAATGGTGTTAAGTCCATGGGCTTAAGCTAGTGTCAGAAATGGACGGAAATTCATTTTAGTCATATAATACAATATTAATCAAATCAAAGTCACGACGTACTGTTTCTATGTAATCGCGCTCTGCCTTAAGCTGGATTACTCCAATGTCGGACATACAATTTTAATGTAATCGCGCTCTGCCTTAAGCTGGATTACTCCAATGTCAGACACATAATTTTAAAGTAACTGCACCTTGCCCGAATATTAATTACTTCAATGTAATATAATTGCCTTAAGCTGGATTACTCTCATGGATTAAGGTTCACCCTTAATACCCGTCAGAACGAGAAACCTATTGAATTGAAAAAAAAACTAGAAATTGGTAAAATTTTGGTATTGCATTCACGACCTTAAACAAATTTGTAAACCGATTAACAAGATCTTCCTATTTTGACATATACTTACAAAAAAAATCCTCTGTTTGTTCCCTCCTTAATGAGGACGTAGTGGAATTCAATTCTGCACCGCCTGGTACATTTCTCATCCTACGTAGGTAGTACTTTGAACTTTTGATATTTTAAAAAGAAAACCACGAAAAAGCGGAACCACTCAGCATCATACCCCAAGATCTATCATTTAATGTAAATACGCTTCAAGCACCCTTCCGTATATCCATCCTATTAATTACATAAATTTCGCATAAGCACTAATTAGGTAAATCTAACGAGTTGCGAAGTTTTCAACGTTTCAACCCCGAATTAAAGTTAAATCTGTTCCCAAATCCCGATAATCAAACATTAATTATCCCATTTCTTCTTCGCACAACAAAAGGACGAAGGGGTGTCGCTGCGGTCCTCGCTCCTCGGTATGTAGGTATAGTTTTTTTTTTTTTTTTTGTTGTGCGCTTCTTTAACCGCACTCGCTTCACCAATTTAACGCGACTGCCAAGGTTAAATCAATTTAACCTCCTTTCGAGGGTTAATCCACTGCAGCCAGACATAATAATTCCTTCTCATTTGTTTGAATGTGTGTGCCACCAATTTTTGTGTTTACCTTTTGGTATTTTTTGTGTTTGTTGTTGTTTTGTTTTATTCTTGTTTATTTGCCTGTGGGTACTTAGGGCTGAAAATAAACTTTTTTTCCTATTGATGGTGGTTACGAGTAGTACATGTCATATATTGGTTATGGTTTATATTGGTTGTTATTTCATAGCGATATTTTATTCAAATCGGGCTTTCGTTTGGTTAACGATTATTTTGTGCGGGTTTCTTTTTATTTTAGTTTTTGTTGTCGGTTTTAGTGTTGGCTTTCTATTGATTAACTTGCGCTCGAAATGTTCAATCAAAATGGATGGATAGAGGTCTTTTTTATTGTCTGTAGTTGGTGTGTGTTTTTGTCCTTATTTGATTTACTTAAATTTTTTTTTATTGAGAATACGTATCGATTGTGGAATTTGAAGTGTAAACCATTTCAATGTAGGATATTTTTTTATATGTTCAGTTTTAATTAGTGAAGAAGTGTTGTCATCGAACAATCGGAAGTGAACGTTACTTTGCAAATGAATGAATTTGATGGGAAGTTTACATCAGCGGGCATGGTTTGTTTTGCAAGGAAAGAGAGCGAGAGATACGGGTTGCTGTAGAGTACAAAAGCGTAACTTGGGCATTTACTTGGTCTAACAGCAAATTCCGGCACGAGAATAGAGAGAGATGGAGATAATTATTCCAAAACGGACGCAAGTTCAGGTCCTGGCGAACAAACTTTCTGCAACCAACTGAAAAATGTCATTTACTGACTAAACAAGCCTAAAAGTTATTGTGGTTGTCAGCAGTGCCGGCTCCAGCCAAACCAGCGCCCTGTGCAAGCTTTACAGGAGGCGCCCTTTTTTCTTTTCCACATCACCTAGGCGTTTTTTTTAATTGAGGTATTTTTTGTTTTGGGATTACTGAACTATATATATTCTTTTGTAAAATATTTTGTATATATAGAAATATACCTTCATGAACAGGGTGGAATATTTTGGCCTTATTTGAACAAGATTTTTGTTTAAAATGCAAATGACAGCAGGTGTTTGTTGTGCGCCCCCAGAACTTGGCGCCCTGTGCATTTGCACATATGTCTTGCACATATGGTTGGTCCGGCCCTGGTTGTCAGTTATAGTAACTTTTACCAACCAACAAAACTCAAAGATTTCTGTGAATATAATTCAAAATTCTGGAAGCTTTCGCAAGAAACAAATGTCAGCTCAATTTTTCCCATAATTCGAATAAACTTACACAAGATGGGCGACCGAAAAACTTGGCAACGCTGGTATTGCAAACAAGAATGGGGACTTTGAAGTATCTATGGTTTAGTAAATCTGACAGCTATCTGACAAGACGTATCTTGGATTTGATTGGCAAAAATCGGTCAGATGAGCAGTTGTATCAGTTGACGTTCATAGAGGGGTAGTCGACGAATCTAGTCAAGAAATTCGTGACTGAGTACTAAGTTGACAGTTCGCATATGTGTCTGACGTGGAAAAAGTGACGTTCCCGACCAATCTAGTTTATGCGTTCAGGTTACTCTTATCCAGACCAATCTAGTCGACCTACTTTCTTGAATGTGTCCAATGACATTGAACGGTGGTCCTCTGTATGAGTGTTCAAAACCTGCAATGCGGTCTGACCTTTAATTCGTTTACAGCATAAATTTGATTAAGAACAATCAATTTGTCCATTGTATTTGAAGAAAAATTTTGGCTGAAATTAAGCATCCACCGCGCCTACTGTACGCAAGCTTGTGCAAAATTTTATGAGACGGGTGCAAAATTTTATGAGACGGGTAAAATTTTGCACAAGCTTGCGTACAGTAGGCGCGGTGGATGCTTCAGTTCGGCCAAACTTTTTTTAAAAACACACTGGGCTACACAGCACTCACATTGGAAAAATGTTTTCTATATTTCCCAATGTTGTTCAAGCGCAAAGCGACTCATCCGCGGAGGCATGATACTGACTTTCTGTCAAGATTTCGAGCGGAGAACAGCTCTCAGTGTCAAAAGAACCTATGATTTATAATGTAACCACCCTTTATTTGCTTTTAAATGAAGAAATTGTTTTCTAAAAGCCACACTTTAGTTTTCAGTTTCAGTAAAAAGCATGTCATTGAGCTGTCTCTGTCACTGATGCTTTCTACTGTCAATCGACTGCCAAACGCACCACTCCAAACCAAAATCAAATCCACTTTTCCCGCACCGTTGGCACTTCGGACAACGTTTTTCTTTCCACCTAAACTGCATTTAATTATCTTTATTTTCCCCAACACTGGTGCTGTCAGTTGATGGTATTTCAATACGTCTATTGCTACCTACCCTGCGGCCATTCACAACATCGTTTCTTATCCCTCTACTCCTTTTACAACAGCAGTTCGGTAATTACAAATTCCAATCGAAGGAAAACAATTAATTTTTCCATATTCCAAGATCATCGCAGCACTAGACGCGAAAGGATCAAACACAAACAAATAGATCCTCTGGATAGATTGAAATAAAAACAAATGCTAGGAATAAAAATAGCAAATGTTGTTGTTATTCTGCTTCCCTCTTTTAGTTTCAATTTGTTTGTTTTGCAAATGCAAAGCGGAGAAAAAAGCAAAGTCCCCCTGCTGACTGGAAGAAATCACTGTATAATTGGAAATTGGATTTAGCATAAAATCGAATTCGTTTAAACTTAAATTGTGATTCCATCTGGCAATAGTCCGATAGGAAATCAAAGGACATTGGCCTCGCCTGCACACAGCGAAATTGATTTGCTAATTTTGATAAATAAAAAACCTATTTGCACAGGACTCCTTTCGCTTTTGGCGCAAATATAAAACCAATCAAGCGACCAGACACACTGGCCGGGCGAAGTAATTATCCTTTCGTTTCGCTTTGATTTACTAATTCAAGTCCGTCATGCATGCAACAGCTTACAAATTATCAACCAGGAGGATTTATTTGCCTGTACTTAGTTAACCATTGCCAGCCAATTAAGGAGTCAGAGAGCGACCACAATTAAGACACATTGCTTTGCTAAAACATGGCGCAACTTGTCCACTAAACACGTACAAGTAATCGTGCATGAGCTTGAGCTCTATACGACTGCTCGTTGCATGGCAGCTTTAAATCGTGAGTTTTGCAACTGATTTCGTGATTCCATTGGAGTTTGCTTGCAGTTTAAAAGTTTGCTTTTCTCTTCTCCTTTTTTATGGGAGTCCGTGGAGATATATATCTGATATCTGACTGAATGCACAAATCCCATAGTGACCCTTTGGAGGGCAGCTGGAAGAAGAGCACACAAATAAAGTGCACGTGATGTGGTTCCTGAAAAAAAATAGAGGTGTCGAGGAAATCGACGGAAGTAGTGTGTAATCTGTTTTATGTCTTCACGTGGCCACTTGGGACTTCGCAATGTGACAAGTAACTTTCTGATTCTTTTTTTTTTATAAAATATCCTGGTGAGTTATGGAGCGTGTCATCAACTTCCACTTTTGCCGGGATCCAATCGATAAATATTACTATTTATCTACTCACTGTAAAATAATAAATAAATAAATAATTAAATCAATCACCAAGAATAATGAAGACGTCAGTGAACCTACTAATGCTGTCTCTCTGGCATGGATGGGATGGATCCAGATCCAGCGCCAGTCCTGTTTATAAAGCAAATTTGTTTACACCTTCATTAGTAAATGTAAATGTCGACAGAAATAAATTTAATGACCTGAAAGGAAATACAAAAATCAAATAAAACAAAACAGAAACAAGACTGACGGCAGGGCAAGTAAATAAATATATTTTTCGTTTCTTTTTTTTTTGCTGAGAACAGCAATTGTTAGCTTTGAGGTCAATATTGACTTTTTTTAAGGACGCTGTAGGATTGATCTTAGGTACGGGTTTGAGGATTATGCATAGGAGTGTGGAATTCAATTAAGAGATTGACGAGTCAGGCGGGGATTTATAATGAATGAGGTGGAGCTGTTCGACGGAATAAGTGGATTCTTTCGACGAGGAGGGCATTAACCGCAACATCAGTTTGTCCGAAAATAGATAATTCGGATGATTGTTTGAATTTGATTTTAAAAGGCTTTTCTAGCAGAAGTGCCTCGTTCGTTTATCGACCCTTCGTCACTCGGTAGAATATGTCATGCCTTGGACATTCCTGTAATCGCCGGCCCATTGAAAGTTCCCCAATAAGGAAACATCCTGTTAGTCTATCCATAAGATGTTGCCACTTTGTTGGGGGCATCACAAAACTTTACCAGTTGCTACTTTGATGTTATGGTTTTTTCATCGCAGCATAACACTATCGTATCCATCTTCCGGAATCCCAAAAAGCACCATCGCCTTCCCGCTCACGCACAGCCTAGCTTACCCCTCTGCGCCCACCCCGAATCCGAATTATGTTACTAGCCTTCGGCGAAAAGAAAGTGAGAAAACTTTTCTCGACTTTCACTTCATCGAAATTCCGGTATGTATGGCTAATTTTAATATTTATGTCCTATTTGCTGGTTTCTTCACTTCCCGTCTGTCTCGCATGTATGTCGGCAGGGAAGACAAATGACAAATGTCGTTCGTTCCTCAATATCCTTGGGCGGGTGTGTGCGTTCTGGTGTGTTGACATCGTGTATGGGGAAGGAATAAAATATGTTACTCCAGGGGAGTCCCTTTTTTTTCATTCGTCGTCCTTTTCAATCATCATCATTCCTGGTGATGGAAATTTGATTCAATTGTTTCTGAATGTGTTGTGCATGCGAGACGAGACGAGACAAATGCGAAACAAAGAGAATACCCACCCAAAAGATGCTCAAAGGCAGCACAGATTCAGCGCTTCGAATCGAATAGGTGTGACGCTGACGCGTGGTTAGGGGATATGGCGTGTGCCTTCCAAAACATCTGCTGAGTGAGTGGATTTATTTGGATCTGACATAGACAGACCAGACCAAAGAGAATACGAAACGAAGAAATTTGTTTGTTTATTGAAAAGAAATTGTCATTCTCCCGTTTTGGTTTATTGGTTTATGGATTGTTGTTTAGCTGCTTTTTTTCCCCCTTTTTGGTATGAGTGGGACTTTTTTTCGGAAGCCCATGCGATGGTAACTAGGTTGCAGAGGTAGCTATTGCTACTAGCATTAGGGAGAAGATTGCATACCAAATCGGCAGCAATTTGTTTGAGCCAGAAGCAAATGGGAAAACTAAGTTTTTGATTGAGAGCTTCTTGACGAAAAACAGGCAGTATTAAGATTATAGGTAGATTGACTTTCGATTGGTAGAATAAATTTGAGCCACTCGCAGACAATTTCAATTTTATGTTCCGTTGATATCTATGCAAATTGCAAAATCTGTCTTTCCCCCAGCAATGGATAGGGTCTTCTTTATTTTTGAAGTGATAACTTCTTTAGGCGCGTTGGGGCACTTTTGATATGGGATAAAACCATTGAACTCGCGACACCAATGTTGTGTAACCAATGTTGCCGACACCAGTGTTCGTGAAGACTCTTGAGGCGCGTTGGGTCATTGTATATAAACATTTGTTGGGAAAAACAATTCTCTTAAGTTGTCAGATCAGCGGCATCGTTGCCAGCCTTTTTTAACGAAAAACTGCTAAACTTGAAAAAGATGCCTTTTTCAATAAAAGAATGCCTAAAATATCTTTTTTTTCCTGTAAAGTGAAAAAGAACCTAAATCAAAAATTTAAACACACTCATAGAAAAAATAAACAAAAACTAATTCTAATGCCCCTATTATCGTTAGCGAGTCGAACAAAAAAAAAAGCGAATGTGACTTATTTGTATTATGGTTAGCGAATTGAACAAAATTCGTTCGCCTGAACTGTCAAACCGCTGGCGAATTTAAAGTCGCCTTATTGCGGTTTGCGAATTTATGAAATATCATTCGCCTAAAAATTTTGGCGAACAAAACTATTGGGTGAAACCTGAGGCGAATGTAACTTATGAATGAAAATTCAAGAAAAACGTATAAAACCCATTCAATTCATATTTCTACATACATATGAAACAAAACCCAGCTATAGCCAAAGGGTTGGTACAATTTGGAGCTTCAAAAAAATCCAATAAAGAATATTTTATATTTAAGGCACACAAATTTTTCATTTTGAATTCCTCTTTTGTTGACATAAATGTTCGAATTGTTGTTTTGGTGCTGTCATTTTCGTTTTTATTATATAGGTAGCCTTTGATTTCTAGGCGAATGAATTAATTCGCCGACAATAATCGTACAAGGCGAATGTTTCGACAACTGACTCGATTTACGCGAATAATTCGACTCGCTAACGATAATAGGCCTATTAAACAACAAACAGTTTTAAAATTTGTTTCCAATTTCATTCATCAATCCAGCTTCCACTTCAAGTAAGTTGAATGAAATTGGAAACAAATTTGAAAGCTGTTTGTTGCATAAAAAAAAATTGTTTTTGTTTATTTTTTCTATATTTTTGTTTAATTTTTGATTTACTGTTCCACTTTAAAAAAAAAAAAAAAAGAAATTTAGGAATTCCTTTTGAAAAAGGCATCTTTTTTTCAAGTTGGCAACGATGACGCCATCTCAGACAACTTAAGAGATTTGTTTTGCCCAACTGCCAACTAATGTTTATATACAATGGCAAAACGCGCCTTAAGAGAATTTACCTACAAGTGTGTGTGTGATACCAGTGTTCGCGTTGCCATTTGCCAACCACTTTTGACGACTTAGTATGTATGTTAATGTGGGGAAGTGTGTTTGCCTTTGCCATGCTGAAGTAATTGCAGACAGAATTTTATTTCTAAAATTTGCGGGGCAATCGGGTGTGCGTTTCATAAGTTTCACTGGTATTCATTTTAAAGAATACCAATTAATTGCATGCTTTGTAAATTTACGTTTTAAGCAATAGATTGCAATTTTTGTGTTTAAAATAGTCCATCCATCCATCCATCCACTCTATTATTATTTCTGTTTCTGTAGAAGTATACCTATATTTACCTCTTGCTGTTCACACACTCAACCAATCTTACACATACAATTTCAACTACGCAGTTGTGTACAAACTATGATTCGGGGAAAAATAATCTTTCATTCATAATGCCGTAGCGCCGTAGCCGTAGCACAAAAGCCGCCACGAAAGAGAGTCAACGGCCGAAGAGAGCATAAACTAAGTATGAAATAGACTGACAGCTTTACTACGTCTCACCGATTCCCCCCGCAATTTTTTTCAATATAAGCCCCTCCCTCCCGCTCGCAATTTACTATCTGTGAATACGTGTGAATTCAGCGTGTTCCTACATCGTTGTATCCATAAACTAAGTATTAAATAGACCGTCAGCTCCCGCGCACCTAACCGATTCCCCCCTCAAATTTTGTAAAGAAAATTCTCTCTTAAATTTCCTATCTGTGAATACGTGTGAAGCAGCAAAAAAAGAAATTCTAATTGGCGGGAGAAGTAAAAAAAATAATGACACTCAGCAGTGTTCCTACATAGTAGTATTTCTACCTTTTTGTGGGAATTACGATTTCCGAAAAGCTTTCCATGCGTCAAATGAAAAACATCAAAATTGTGTGAATATCAACAATTTGACTAGAAAACATTCAAACTACATTTCACCATGAATATCAACGCACTAAATGTACATAAAAAGGAGATTTTCCTCTAGCAACAATTTCTAGTACCAAAAAATAATCATTAAAGTGTTAGCAAACTGCGATTTTTATACTGAAGATTAATTAAGTGTGATTTTTGTCCGAACAATAAAAATTTTACTTTTATTTAATTTAAATTTAGTGAAAAAGGAAAATGAACACACTTTGTGGGAAAAATAAAGAGAGACGTCTAAGAACGCTGACTGATAGTTTGTGTGTTTGGTGATTTCTGTCTGCTGATGGATGCGTTCTGAGAGTTTAAATTTGTTGTTTTATTTCGCAACGAATACATGTTCATATTCTACAAATTGCATAATAACGAATGTAATCAATATAAATAATATAATAAAGGAAAAAAATCATTCGCTCAAATAAAATGATTTTGTTCCTATATTTATTATTGAGTATGTTTTCGTTTGTTGTTTTTGGCGAAAAATTACTTTTAAATTTAATAGTTAGTTTATGGAAGAGAGTTGCAGTCATAGGAATCTAAGAAGGAATTTTCAAAATTTTGTGGGGAAATCGGATAGTAAGAAGCGCTGTTATGTTATTTCAAAACAGTTTTGTTGACAGTTGTCCTAATATTGAAAATTTTAGACCCGATTGATATAAATATTTTTATGAGTTACTCGAAATACTAATTCTACGCAGATAAAGTCGCGGGTATTATATTAGCTAGTATGCTTTATTTTTCATGTAGGTATACAATAGCGCATTAAACGAAAATGAAAATTGTAGGTAGTACCTATGGTTTTTGTAGTAGTAGTTTATAGTAATGAACTGGAAAACACTTCATTTAAAAGTATTTCCTGCTCAACAAAATATTGCCTGACGATTCAAAAAATACACGTAGAGTTGTTCAAGTTTTCACTTCTGTCGGCACTCCCGGAGTGCACTGTTTTTTTTTTTTTTTTTTTCTAAGAGTACGAGTATCAGAGGACAACATGGACTTAAGCTTGATTACGTTTTAGGGCTAAACTCTGCTTTTTCCCTTTAAATACGAGCTGTACTCTGCCACTAACCATGCGGTTCGCTTTTCGTTCGCTTTTCGTTCGCTTTTCATTCGCTCTGAGGTTCTTGGAAGAAGATTTTATTTGCCGGCGAGTTTATAGGGGAATCCCAGGCGAAACATGTTTCGTATTAAATGTTTGAAGTTGCAGAGAGTGTCGGTGGACGTGGAGAAATAGACAGCAATTCTACGAAACACAACATGCTGAAGAACAAAATGCGCGAGTGTTATGCGAACTTGCGCGGGTTGATTGAGAAGAAGAATTATTATGAAATGTGTGTTTATAGTTCATTTTAGTTAAATTCTTAGTGCAGGCTATTAAAAATTACCTTTATCGCACTTATTTTCACATTGCCAAACCCATTGGGCCGAAAATGAGCCCTTTAAAGATGTTTAGGACAAAAGGAAGGTTCTTAAAACAGCTTTGAATGATGTTCAAATTTTTCAAACAATGGTAGACGTTAATTCTAAAGAACTGTCACAAATTTCCACCCGTTCTTAGTTATAATGGGAAATCTATTAATTTAAGGGGCTTCTTTTCCCCCACCAAAACCTTTCCGAAAGAAGTTAAGTACTAGAAGATTAGGCCTA
This sequence comes from Cheilosia impressa, assembly GCA_948293265.1. Taxonomy (NCBI): domain Eukaryota; kingdom Metazoa; phylum Arthropoda; class Insecta; order Diptera; family Syrphidae; genus Cheilosia; species Cheilosia impressa. The sequence continues at coordinate 51,561,932 of OX411883.1, read as the reverse complement.
GGATGAACCAGGACTATACAGGGCCACCCTAGATTTAATAGAATCTAGCTACGTATGGTTTTTTTTACAGTCCTTTTATGGTTGAATCTGCCACAGGAGTAATACTGAGCTAACCCAGCGCAGTCACATGATTCGGGGAAACCCCAGTAAATATGTACTGCTGTATTAGAGTGCACTTTAGTCGGGGGTAGGGTTGCTTTCAGTCTCTATATACATTACGAAAAATAATTATTACTAGAGAAACCCTCATTCCATTGTGTTTGCTCATCCGATTGGGTTCTTCAGAACCACTCGCAACCAACATCCTATCTGCAATGATTTTAAAACCTCTTTAGCCCCAAATATACTGTTGACTGCTGATTCATTAATTCAAATCCTTGGAAAGCTACAGCAAAAGTACACATGTACGACTACATAAAGCATCAATGTAGATATATCCACTCAAAAATTCTCGAGAAATCCATTAAACACCCTTCGTTTGGGGGAAAATATTGTTTCATGTGCATAATGAAGGCTGGTGGGGGTGAGAAAGGTTATTACCAGTCGTTCTTTTTCCACATAAAATCTGTTGCCAAACCATTAGTCGAGTGGTCCATTTCTGCAGAAACACTGAATGAATTGCAAATTATATTACTTGTTACACACAACAACAATGGAATTCCTGAAAATCGATCAATTGGTGACTCAAGCATGCACCATCTGCCCATGTTGATTGTATTGGCTTTCATATAAGGACCTAATTAATTCCACATGGAGATTCCCTGCATTGAAGGGTGAAATGGTCAGTATCCTGTCTGCAGCCGTATGCCAAACTTGTGCAATCGTTTAATCAGTATTCAGACTGAACACAAACACATGCGAAGTGGAACCCATTGAAAGCTTGAATATTAATTACTGAACTGTTTCAAGAAACAGGACACAAGTGCTGAAACTTTGTCATCGTTTAAGTAGTTAAAATCCCATTAGAGAGACATGTTCGGTTTTAAGAAAATGCTTATATTTCCGCAGACACACAAAATGAATCAATGAAAAGGATAACTAATTATCCGACACAAAGCTCTTATTAAGTTCCTTGTGGCGCCTGTATTCCTGCCGACAACACTCCATCGATTGACTCACAATACTGTTAACGTCTTTTCTCTTAATATCTTAATCAATATAGGTATCCCTATCAAAGTGAACGAGACACTGGCGCCAGCAAGGATATTCAGCAGAATTTTGTCATCATAATTGGAATTTTTTGTCTAACACAACCAAAGAAGTTATATTTTCAATTGCTCCTGGGACTGAGGACATCGGAAGTCATTTAGTTTATGATTATGAAAGTCGGTTCAAAGTTTTCCTTTCTTTGCAGACATGCGTCAGAGCTGGATGATGTGTTCTTGCTCCCAGACGGATTTATATTATAGGTCGTAGAGAGAAGCTTCGGTTGGGGTACCTTTTAAGTTGTGTATAAACTGTTGACTGAAGGGAGAGACAGAAATTCATTGAAAAGCGATTATTGTAGTTGGTTGTTGTGCGCACTTAATTTGAAATTGTTTTTCGCAACCAAAAAAAGGATTAGTGGCGCACTTCAATTCTCAAGCAATTGACTGAACTCTGGCGGATTTCTGTTGACACTCGTTTCTTTTTATGGTTGAACCTTGACACTTTCAGTCTGCCTGACACGCAGGAGTGTCTTATCGCAGGAGGAGGACCTTTTTTGGAAATTAAAAATAAAAATAAAAATACTGAAAAATACTAAGTAATTAACTTTGAAAGAAGAAGTTCAGACAGGAAAAGGGCAGACAAATCTTAGTTCTTAGACTAATCTTAGATCTTGCCGTGCCATTTACTAGCGCCACCTTTGCAAACTGCTTTGAAGTACTTCGTAAAGGCGCCCATTATCCACCCACATACATACAATTTTTTTTTAAAAGAGAAGGACACTCTTTTTAAGAAAATTGTACAAGCCCACCATTGAATTTAAATATTTTAATGGTCCAGCGACCTCAAACTGCTGATGACAGATATACTCGCATGTTAAAGGTTCGATTTTACGAGCGTTTCATCTCTTTGCAGAACCATAAAACCTTTTGTCTTAAAAATAGGCTACCCATCGACGTAACATACTCACCCAAGTTTTAAGGCCAACAATAAACAGATTATAAAAGCTTATCCTCTCCCCAAAGCCGTATACGACGTTAGGATAAGCGTCTCATAAAATAGGTATACAAACGCAAGCACCCAGGAAAACAACTGATGACTTTTAACTGCCTTATAATCGGAATAGACTTCAGAATAGGTGAAAGTTGAGCCGTTTTGTGTGCCCAGGGCTGGATCTTCACATGTCCATCAGTTAGTTGTAGCTTATGATGTGTGAAGGGACATGGACACAGGCCCAGGTTCAGTATGAAGGGACATGGGAGTCAAGGATTTTGTTTAAAGACAGATTATGAACCTCTTTTCACGCAAAAGTTGAAAGAAAATCGATATCGATAGGCTTTTGCAAAAATGATGCACAATTCAATTCTCAGAAGTTGAACTTGGCTGGATTCTATATTTTATGCTTCCCCAATTAAACCAAATGTGGGTTATATACAGAACGTGTCATCTGAACCCTGTGTGGTTAACTTTGTTCAAAGGCATTACATCGATACGACGTTGCCAGTAATTATTGGTTAGAGTTGTTGTTAATTTATCAGTCCTAAAGCAGCAGAACGGGAGCTGTTCGTTGCCGACGGTGACATTCGAGAAAAAGACGAGGCAAGGCTATTTAAAGCCTGAATATAAAATCATTGGGCCTTACCAATAATCCATTTTAACCTTCACACTAAATATTTTGTAGGTCACAATGGGTAGTTATACATATATAGAAAATTGTATTGTGAATTGCGTAAATTTAAAGTCGGAACTTAAATAGTTTTTTTGGTAGGGCCCATTGTTGACGAGTTCATCTAGGAATCCCAGGCGATACATTTGTCGTGTTAAATGTTTGATGTCGCATCTAATTTCAATGGAAGAGTCGCCGGCGATTCGCCCAAACTCATGAGTAAATGAGGGGAAATTTTCTGCGAATTGGAAAAGGATATACACACTTACGGGGATGGTTTTGAAGGTAAAAAGAAATTGAGGATCAGTTTAAATTTTATATATGATAAAATGGACTTAGTACATTTATTTTCAACTTTTCTTTTGTCCATCGTCAACGTTTCTTCCCTTCTTCAGAAGAACAGATTATTACAGCAGCATTGTTCCGGAGAAATTTTGGAGCTGAGCTATTTTCCGAGCCATATCACACAACTTTTGACCACATTATTACTCAATCGGGGGTTCTTCAGCATAAAGCTGGCTGTCAAAAGTAGGATATCGTGTGTTTTTTGGTACTCATTTTAAAACCTTAAGGAGAAAGAAAGGAGGCAGATGAAAATATAAGTATGAAAAGACTGCCTCAAGTCTCTTTCTAAGAAGAAGAAAATAGGCTGATGAAAATATAAAGACTGCCCCAAGTCTCTTTCTATTTTCATTGAAAACAAAACAACGTTCGCGAAACATTCATCTAGGCGAACGCATTCGCTATACAGCTGGCTTGGGACTCTCTGCTGCTGTCTAGCTTGTCAGAGTCTATGCGAAATATCTCGGACTGATTTCGAAATCCAACGTTCTTCATACGTATACTAGAAAAAGTTTAAATTGGTTTTCCTCTCCATTTGCTCTTGCTTGCTTCAATGCCCTTTTGTGTTCACCTTTATTTCTCGAAGTGTGTAAATCTGTCAAAAATGCACCTTCACTCTTGTACAAGACAGTGCACACATTTTTCCGTGTAAGACTTATTCTGAAGGCAACCAGTTTCCCTCCTGCAATGTGGTTTCAAATGATCCTTCCCTTCGAAATGAAACGACAAAAATTCCTTAATTTATATATAATAATATATTTCTCAGCTTTCTGTCCTTCATTCGCTTAATAGATATTAATATACATATACATACAATATTTAATGATTTTGTTTTTAGTTGTAGGTAATACTACTCTCAAATTTATCATGTACTACGTATGTTTGTTTGATTTAAACTTTAATGCCTACTTGTACAAATTCCAGCATATTATTTCTTTTGGTATCAATGAATAAATTTACATTTAAAAATAACACACAACTATGTATAATTTTTTGTTTTTGTTCAATGGAGTATATCATAGCGGCAGCTTAAATTTATAAATGCGCACCAAGCATTACATATTGAAATTCACTCTGATACCAGTTGTATAATACGAGTCATTGGGATTAAATAATTTTTAACATACATTACAAATATATTTAATTGTAGGTACACAAACTGTATAAAAAAAATGGTTTTAATTTTCTGTTTAGTATTCAATTCGTATGTGTGCTCAGTGTTTGTATGAAACACAAAGTTATTACATTTTAATTGCATGTTTTACTTTTTCATTCAATTTAATTTAATTTATGCTATAAGTTGGATAGAAATGAGATAGAAAGGGGATTAAAAGCACATTTTCTTAAATATTTATTATTCAATCATAACTATTAACATTTTAAATTTACTTGGAAGTTTATATACATGTATTTAATTTTGTTATCTCAATCGAAAGATCATTATTTGTTTTAACTACATACAAGCTAAAAAAATTAAATTCCATAGATAGATAATATTTTGGAACGATAAATTTTATTATTTTACAAGGCTAATTTAATCTTTTGAATTTTGATTGCTATTTGTTTACAGTGCTACGCATAACTTGGCGGGAAGACAAGGCAATGATAACTGCCGCGGAAATAAATTATTTAATAATTCAAATAAGTGGTTTTGGTTTGAGACCAAGCTAATATTTCATGGGTTATTCAGCGTAGAGGTTGGTGTCTTTACTGAACAGCATGCAAGTTCTTGGTGATCTCAGTGTTTTTTGCTATAACTTTCATAACGTCTTCGATGGAACTTTTGAGTTTTGAGGAGGTCAACTGGCAATTGTTACTGGCAGTCATAGGACTCACATATGGTTTAAAAACAGCTGTATTCATCTTTTGAGCTCTCAACCTTCAGATCGTCGCTGTACAATTTCACTGAATAAGTTCTTTGTGCGTTGTTAGCTCTGCAAGGGAAGCCCTTCTCAAAAGCATCTGTACCTTGAATTGAATCATCTTCCAGCTCCCTTTCGTTGCGTTCCTAATTGGGCTTCGTGGCACTTAAAAGGGCTAAATGCAGAAGGTATTTAAAAATAAAACAATTACTTAGTTCTGCCCGAAAAGCTTTTCGAAGAGAAAATACTTTGAATCACTCAGTAGTTCCTTTTCTTATTCTTACTGCCATTGTTGGCAATGCGAGCCTGCAGCGCTTTGTGAGAAAATCCCAGCACAACATTCAATAGCCTTAAGGGCTCCTCCTTTGAAGATGGCATTCGTGTAGTTGGAAGCGTTAAGATAACGATGTCAATTATTGTAACACTGAAAACAAATACCTTTTCATATTTTTGTATTTAAATATTTATACCCTTTTATTGTTGAACTTTTAGCTAAATATATATAGAAATATGTTTCCATGTAAGTATACGTTTTTATCTAGATTTTCTGTTTTATTTTTTACATAAAAGGACTCTTACGTCTCCTTAAAAGAAACCAAGCATTTTGTGTCTTCAAATATTCCGCTCGAACAGGAAATAGTGTTTTTTTTTTTTACCTTTTCCCTATACAATATTTTATACATTTACTTATATATAACGTAACGAAAAAGAAAAAAAGGAATTTTGTGCTCTTTATTGTTGTTCGCAGATTTTCGCACATTCGAGTCATGAGTCGGTAGACTCTTGATGCGCAACACCAACAAACGCGATTGAAGATGCCGCTGCTGATGCGGATGATGGCGAGGACAACGACGTTGATGATGATGATGATTGAAGCGAAGGTAAACTTACTAAGGATGGCCTTCGTTTCGTTGTCCCACTACTGCAACTCCATCGCCAGCTGCTGCTTTTGCTAATGGCATGATATCCAGTGCATAGGTGATGAATATAAAAGTGCGACAATTGCATCACGGCGCCCAGAAGTAGGACCACCGTTGTGAGGGTTGGTGCTGAGGAAATGAGCGCAGTCGATCCACTGCCGCCAGCATTCAATGAGGACACATCACCTGTAGGGATGAATTGAAAAAGAAAGTCTGTTTCGTTGTAGAGAAAAAAGAGAACAGGCGTCAAAATTGGGTTACTTTTCTGTCGAGATAGTTCGGGTGGTGAGATTTGTACATATGTATTGTGTAGGTGAGTTCAATAATTAAATATTTATGTAATTAATCAGTATGGTCCAGATAGGAGCTGTATAGAATTTGGAACACGAGTGGAAAGGTGGACATACAGCAAGGTGTCACTTGCGGCGTTGTTTTAGGGAAATTTCGTGTAGGATCTAGGATGACAGTCATTGAGGCGGATGGGGTAAATGAGTTTTTATGAAAAGAGGTTATTTGCTTGTAAACAGAAAGTCTTTTACTGTAATAAGTGTTTGGCCAGGGAGAGTGTTTATAGTATAGTTACAGAAATGCAGTTCAGAAAGTGCGATTGCTCAATGGCCGTAGCGGGTCTGTTCGCATAGGCACTTGAAGTATAAATTTTGAGTGTCAAATCAGAGAGAGAACCGTCATTTATAGAAGAAGCTGGTTTTAAATCAAGCCGGTACCTGATTTCAAGTCGACACAAAGCAATCTTAGATCGCCAACTACAGGAGAATGACAATTCTTATCCTTGGAACTTTTGGATGCAATAGTATTTCGTAGAAATTCCTCTGACACATGTAGCGAACCGTCAAACATTCTGTCTTCAATAAAAAAAATAGCTCACACTAATTTACAAATGACGTCTACCCACTGGTAGTAAACTGGAAGTGAAATTCAGAAGAAATGCATCTATCAAATAAATTTGCGAAGAATCTTCATTTGAAGTGGCACTATAAATGGAATATGAAAGGTCAAGAGCAACCGGACGCTCTGCCGGTAACATATTCCAAGCATTTATTTCCGCATCTGTTAAAAAGTTTTGCATTTCCATAAAGAGCTGTCACAGTCGTTCGTCATATGACAGATGGATATTGTCACCTTTGTTCTGTTGACCGTCCGTGAATAAATCTGCTTTCTATTCCATTTCCATCTAGGTCATCCCATTCCCACTACATTAACACCTCAAATTGAAATGGAAACAACTCTAAATTTAATTACAGTCAAACTAAGGGAACATCAGCGCACATTCCATTCCATTCCATCAATATGACAGCGTTTTTCTGGGGGAAAAAATAGCCAAAAGCAAACGCAATATCATTACGATTCTCTGTTCCTTTCATTTGTACTAGTAGACTGCTTAAAAATCACTCAAAAGAATCAAAATCCTTGAACCAACCAACCTAATGGCTACGTTTGGCACTTTCTACGTCTAAAGCAAGGCGCGACAAAATGTTTGCGTTCCTTTGCAATTGCATGACTTCATCAGTGGAAAAAAAAAAAAGAAAAACCAACCTTCTAGTATCTGTCAAAGTGAATAAGTTAATAAAGTAAATGGAGGCGTACGGACTCTTCCGATGCGAATAGTGAATAAAGAAAACCGTACTACAGCGACACCTTCACAGTACACATAATGAGGACGCAGCATGAGAATGCACCGACGAGTACTCACCTTGTATATGCGTTAGATACGTGTCCTTGTTGTCAATTGAATCACCATCCTGTAGCGCAAACTGGTCGTAGGGTAGGGTTTGAATTAAATTTACACTATTCCCGCCAGTCGAAGTGTATTTGTGACGATCTTCCTCGATGCTTTTTTCTGTTGATTTCAAATAGACGTCATGAATGAAAGCAGTACAGCGAACCTGTAAATGAAATGCAGAAAGTTCGTTTCAAGAAAAGGTTGTCAATTTATTTGCTTTTAAGAAGCCAAGCGATTGGGGTTTAATATTTAATGGAATCGCTGCAGAAAGCTGATTCAAATGCCAATAGAATTTTAAGTTTTTGCTATTGAAAGTGACACTTGGACAGATTTGACATGGGTACCTTCCTGCATTTTCCGTTTGCAAAAATATTAGGCATCTTACTGCTTATACAAGAATACACATTGGGGACGGTCAGCAATCAAGTTATCTCAATTCGATTGTTGCATATTTTGACAGTTTGCCAAAACGTATATACAAAAAATTGACACTTAGCACAAATTGTCAGAGCTCTAGTTCGAATGGCTGGATATCATTTTAAAATCACATTCACTTGTAAGTTCATATTTGAAGTAGGCTGAGAGGCCATTGAAATTATTCCCCATAACTAATTTTTTACTTCCGTCGACTCTCAAATGTCAGCAACAAATTTTAAGATAGACGAAAGCAAAAAAAAAAAAGTGTCACCACTTACCTTCAATTTGCCATGCATAAAATGCTGTCCTGTTACGACGAAATGTATTCCAGATATTGAAGTCTCCATGTCATTGCGGGAATCCCTTAATGGGCGATGATGTCGTACATGTGAAGGATTTGCCTGCAAATAGGATTAAAGTGGATTATTTGCCTTTTTTTTACTGAGATGGTTTTAGCAATTTTTAAAATTGAGATGGAAATTTTCTTTTGAGAATTTTCAAACTGATCGAACGAGGATGAGGATGAGGATGAGAATGAAGTTTTCTCTGGTCAGTATCGATAAGAGGAAATGTAGCACAAGAACGTTGGTATCAGAGATAATTAACCGGCAAGGTAGTTGGATTATGAAATCGGGTAGACTTGGTCTTTGAGAGGATAATTTAAAGAATGCAGACAGAAAATGTAGTAATGAAGTCTTAAAGTATGGGCTTTGTTAGTCGTTTTTTTTCCTTTAGTAATTGAAATAAAAATTCGACATGATTCTTCTTTATGGAACGTATTGTGGTGTGGAATGTAGAACCTACAGTGGTGAAGTGTAAACAACCTATTAGCCACAAAACAAGTTCCACTTCCACTTGGAGACTAGAATCTGTCAAATGAGACGAGAGTTAAGTGAGCTTATTCTAGAACTAGCGAGTTTGTTTGCGACGAACCGTAATAATCTAGAAACTTCCCGGTAGATGGCGAAGCGGATGTAAAGAGGCAGATTTGAGAACAGAGAGAGACAGTTGATTTTGAAACAGTGATTGGTAACACTCGAAATTGTAATCGGTTGTGAAGATAAAAAAGTGTAAAGTAAAACAGTGAATTGGTTTAAATTGGTTTTTTGTGAATTGTTATAATCATTCGTAAAAGTGTAATAAAAGTGATTTTATTAGAGAAAAGTTCAACAGAATCCCAGCTCGGAAGTAGCAGTGTATTCCTTTTCTGATGGAGACATATTTCCAGGGGACTACCTACAACTAGAACAAATTTTGAGCGCAGATTTGACACCTTTCCTGGGAGAAGTATAAAAAAAGACAGATGTACAGTGCGGTCTTAAAAAAAAAGCATGAAGACTTAATAATTTTTCTGTGAAATCACCGCCACTTTGGAAGGACGAACTGGTAACCTTCCAATTCATTTCAACAGAGCTCATTCGAAAGGCATTTCATTTTACCCCTTTTTCTTGAACGTACCCACATGCTCTTCCCAAATGAAGCCGTAAACACCCTGCCGCCTGTCCCGTCAACGCAATAAAAACATTCAACCATTCAAGCCCATTCCTAATCCAATAACTTTCCAGTCTCCAGCAAGCGAACTTCTTTCGGTTTTACTGACAAATCTTGTTGAGGGTAAAGCAGTAATTTCCAAAATATCAATCCCATTATGAAAACTTTCTGCTCCACATAAAAAAAAAAAAAAAAACCGAAAAGAAATTCCGTAACTTCGTGACACGCAAAACACCTGGTATCCTGAAAAATTCACACAAAATCCTTTGGTCTTTTGTTATTAAAGTTTGTCCCAACCCCCCACTCGCAACCGAGCACCAAAGCATGGCAAACTAAAAACATCACAACGAAGAGCTCTGCAGCTCAGCAATAAAAAAGGAAAAAGTTTCTCTATGCTCCCAGGTCCCAACTCGCAACACCCGTGCCCGTCATGTGTTGAAAAATATTTCACTACCAAAATAACAAGGATAGAAAATTGCACAGAAAATATCATATATTTCTGTAGCTGCAGCAGCAGAAACATATTACTGAATTATTCGGCTTTCAGCTGGTACTCAGAGTATTTGCTTGTGTCCCCTCGTGACCACTTATCAGGACATTTAAACCGAAATCAGGTTAAGCCCTTTCCATGTCCAGCGCGAGCGTTCACGGCGTGGAAAAGAGAGAGAAAAGAGTTGGATGCTGCTACAAGGATAAAGTCATCTCCACAAAACCCATTCCATTTGAATAGGTATGTGTGGAGCAGCAAATTAAAAGTCACATATTTCTTCTGGCCGGAGACATAATTCATATTTTCTGTTACCCTCTCGACACACACATGTGTGTTGAATCATTTCATTAAAACGACACTAATGCCTGTGTTGCTGTTCGTTTGTTCGTTCTTATTATCTGGACTGGGGTTTTAGTTTTATTTCACATCGGCGAGGATGTGTGTGAGTTGAGTTTGTTTTCTCTGTGTCGCGGCACGTATCCTTGGCATTGCAGCAACTATTTTCGCCCACGGAACGGAGCAACCGTACAAAACAATAAAAATCCTTTCGCAACAACATGTGTGTGGGGCGTGCGCTTTTTTTTATTCATTCTGCAATAGCATCCGCATCCGTGCTGCCATTCGGGTGAAAGGATTATTATTTTATTGGTATAGCATCGATTTTCGGATGGCTCTTCTTCTTGAACTAATATTCCGTGGCGGTGGCGACTGGCGATGTTCCCCGAAACTGTACAATGCGGAATCCAATTAGGGTTATATGTGCGCCAGATAAGGACCACTGTCGTTTCAACTGTAAATTATTTGCGCAATTTTGTAATTAACTTCTATAAGTACGGCGAAATGTCCTCCCCACGGTGAACACAGTCGTTTTAGCCCCCCATAACAATGTGCGAGGATTTTCGGTGTTGCAATTGTTACAGGACTTTTGTGTCTGGAAGGAGGGATTTTCTGCCAAACCGAATCGATGTTTATGATTGGGGAATTGCATAATGAGTGACCATGAATGATTTAAGTGTGTCCTGTACAAATAAGTCGTACTTACCTCCTGATTGTTGATAGTCCATGTAAGGTTGGCCGCCGGCCTCGAATGCCTCGATGTGCAGTTCCCCCGGACGATGTCTCCCAGCTTGTATCGCGGCTTTATGCCTATTATGACCGGGTTGTGATTGGGCGGCTCTGTTCCAAATTAAAGAAAACAAAACAAGTACAATAGTTAATTACAAAAGTCATTAAACGGATTATGTGCAGATACAGCCTGGAACAACGGTAATTACAAAACTATTCCCTGTGCCCTTTAACTTCTCGTGTAAAGTGAATCATTGCACCAACCAAGTTCGGGGGAAAAAAGAGAAACCAAACGAAATGAAATGAATTGCAGAAGTGAAACTTTAACAGGATATCAGCGCAAAATGACCAACGCCATCAGCTTTGTTTCTCTGCTGTAACCAAGAGGGGAACACACAGATCCTCGTCCTCGTATAGAGGCAATAAATTGCATTACGAAGCAGGGGATTCCCTGTTTTTTTTTTGTACCTCCCCAGCACACACATAAAAGTTATGCTCGTTCCTGTTGAAATAATGACAATTTTATCTTCTTTATTTCCGGCAAAGACGGAGACAGAGGGGGAGGAAAAACAAGAATACCTTTATTATGGATTAACGGTAATTAAAATCTCTCCCTTTCTACTCGAAAGAAGTTCGAAGCAATAAAATAAATGAAACTTTTCGGTCTGGGGTTATGTCGGAATGGGGAGTACCTATGGTCGAGAAAAATGAAAACACACCAGCGTGCACTTCGCAAAGGAAGTTCCAAGGATAAACGACGCTATCCGACCTACTTTGTGTGGAATTTTATGCGCCAGTAATTTATTTTTGCAGATGCAGTATTCCCCAAAGGCGGGGAGCGGGACAACCTTCCGACGATGGAGTCCAAGAAAAGGTGTGCAAAAGTTTATTTTTATTCATCAGTGATGTGTCCTTGAGAAAAGGTGGACTTATTCCTGTCAGATTTTCGGAAAATACGGGCGATTGCACATACACACACAATCCAGCAGCAGTAAATTCAATGATTGCAGTCAGTCAGTGAGGGTATCGAAGTGGAAATCGGTTGCAACTCCTCTTGAGTCGGCAGTTAATGGGTGAATCCTTAAAACCGATTTGTGTATCGAAATTCCTGGATGTTGGACAATTATTGCTGATTAATTGCTCGAGAGTGATAGTTGAGGTATAGCTTGCCAAATAGCTGCTGATGTTGCATGTGGAGTTAGATTGTGGAGCAAGGATAATTGCGTCTCTATATGCGGTGATTGAAGTGCAGCCCTATGATTTATCATCCTGAGGCATGCAAGGAAAATCTTGCAGTTAATTAAGAGGTAGAAAATATGAACAAGTGTAAATATTATTCGATGATGTTGCAGATGTCACAAGGTCTAAGATCTAAGTGGGGGGCTTTTTGTTCGACAGTCCCTTCAAACTCAACTTTACGTACTCGGATTGGTAGTTGTTTAGACTTTAGACGGGAACATTTGATTGATGTTAACAAACAAGACAAGCTCATCAAAAGCATTAAGTGCAGATGACCAGAAGTGCCCGATGTGCTGGGTTTCACCAGGACCTCACAAGGAAAGCCCTAGTTCGATGAGAAGTGCTTAGACATGCATGCAAAAGCAGGGTCTGTTGCAATCAATGCTACAGACGAAAACCGGAGCGGTTCGGATACCTTCTAGCGAGCTCCTTCGGCAGAATGGAAGAACATCGGCTTTTTAAAATTATAAAAAGAGAAACTTGTTTGATAGGTCTAGTGGATGGTAAAACTTTGCGAGGTTATAAGGATCGAACAGAAGCCTTCTTGAAATGTTAAGGTTGTCAGTTGATGCTGAGGAGTTAGAAGGAACGTACTTCTGCAAGCTGTTAAACGGCGGAGATAATCTTCTATTGGGCAGAAAGATCCACATAAACTGTTGCCCAATCGTCTCACCCGTGAACGAGCAAAACTTGATAGCACGTGGATTTACGTCGAGGGTAAAATAAAAATATTTCCGTGAACGCATAGCTCGTTTTATCGCTTTTCATTTGAGACCTTAGCTCGTCTCTCGTAGAACCAGAGAAATATTGCGCAAGACTCTTCAGTCATTCGCTTTATGGAGCAAATAATGTTCCACGCTGGCGTCTTTCTTTTCACTGTCAATATTCTTAACGCGATGTGCAAATTTTCCTTCCACCGATAGCCGACCATAAAAGAAGAAGATCAAAGTTGCTATGCCTCACCAACCGCTCACATTTAAAGCCTCAAATCGATCCTCCAAGCCATCGAATGCTAATTTCTTAAACCTGGAAATATTGCTATTAATTATGACCGCAGGAAAAAGGACAATAAACTACTTTATCAGAAGAATACGAAACAATGACAGCTCAACCCGAAAGCGAACGAATAATTTATATAGAAATAGAATCATTTGAAAATGGCCTCATAATGCCCGTCATCAAAAATGAACATTCAATTGCCATAACAGGCTTAAGCTCATATCACATCTTGCGGCGGCATACGGAACATCATCTTGGAAGTTATAAAGGCCCAATGAAAAATTTATGTACTCAATTACGATTCATAGCCGTCGTCCATTCTATTAATGGGATAAAGTAAAACCATCCAGAGTCCAACAAAAAGCGGAACTCACATCATACTCACTCAAAGCCATACACCCAATGTGGGTAATAAATCACCAAATTATCCCTATTCGCAGTTAATTCTTGGAAAGTAAAGTTCCCCACTTATATGTCGATCGGAGAACTTAGAATATATGTTGATTCCCTCCGGGCCGCAATGGAGGGCGGGACAGAAATAAAAGCGACAGACCATCCCAGGTGTAATGACAATACTTCCGCACGTCTACCCAGAGTCCCATTCCCATTTCGTGCACTCACCCGGCGCCTGTGCCCGTCAGGTAGATTAACCAAGAACGGGATAACGGAAGGCGAAAAAAGTAATACAATTGTCCAGTGGCTTGCCGTTGTCATTACTCCGCCCGGAAACTCAATGCCGTAAGTTGTCGTTGTCACAGCAGTAGATTTTGTTTTACTCCGCAAGGATAATTAGTTTCGAATGGCTTGTGTGTTTGTTTTTGTCATCGCAACATGAAACAGATACCGATATTAATATTTTTATTACATATCCGGTAGGTAATAAAGAAGTAACAGACATCCACTGCGACAGCAAAGAGGAGGAGTTGTGTTAAGAAACAGAGCAAAAAAAGTGCACTGCACTTGGTATTTATCCTGCAAAATAAAAAGGTCATTTTCCGCTACGTTTCTTCGTGTGTACATTTTCCAGTCGCCCCGGAGTACGTGCTTTATTTTTCGTCAGAGCCAAGGCAATGCCCTCTCTAACTCTCTCTGTGGCAGGAAACTGCTCAATTTTGTATTTCTTTGGCAAGGAAAAAGTTTTATTCCGGACATTGCACCAGGATATCGCACAGACAAGAAACAGAAAACAACAATCCCTCTCCTTAAGATGCAAAGTTATTTTGTTTCGTTCACTGGGCCAGCAAGACAGATGGACGCTTTCTGAGGTGCATCTGCCTCAGTACCGCACGTGGCCAATTTCTTCAACTTCATATTTTTACTTTGGTAGAAAAACGCCAGACGATTGGAGGCGACTTGTGTCGCCTGAGGTGTAAACAGATATTTGTAACGCAACTTACCAACAACGTCTAGTTCGCCGGCAGCAATCAGTGTGTGAAAAGATGGTGCATCGGCAGACACTTCGCAGCTGTACTTTCCGGACGTGCCTTGCTGAACGTTTAGCAGAGTAAGTTGGCTTTCGTTGGAGTATTGAACCTGGAACGAGATAAAAAGTTGCATGTACCTATTTACTTGCGAGATAACACTATACGGATGTGATACACAAACAAACAAGAGTGTATTGGTTTTAAAATAGCTGGTGGTTGTACAAAATAATCCCCTGGCACGGCTCACATTCTTATCACAAATTGGCTCATTCTATGCATAAGTGCTCCACAGTGGAAGCCAATCTGTGGCTCCTAAACATTACCAGCTGGACACCTCCTTCCTTTCCGTTCTGGCAAAAGTTCAAGTATCGATAATTTGAGCAACGATTTAACGCCCAATTGACCACTAGCCGCAAATCCCAGACTCCCATGAACCCTTTCAGATCGACCGCTCTTGAGATTATCACATTTCGGACTTAATTTAATTTTTTCGCCAGATAAAAAAAAGAACCTTTAATTTAAATCGCCACTGTGGGTCCTGCAAAAGCAAACAAATCCAGTCGAGAATTCCCATTTCGTACCTTTTGCCTCACAAATAATCTCTGAATGAAGCCATTCAAATTTGAATACGTATACGGATGCTGAAGGCTCTTCAAAAATTGCGGTAAAACACCAGGAGAAGCACCCAAAATTTAAGGACCAAAGCGTGCGACTTTTATGGTTCGCATTAAGAACGCGCGTTCGCATACGAGCGCGTGTACTTTTAAGAAATTACTTTGCACAATACTTCTGGCCGCACCAAGGAGGCAAGAAGTCAACACACATGGCAGCATCAGGACTCAGGAGTTCGTGTGCGCTATATGTAACCTACAACACCGACGGAGGCAGGCAATAACACAATGAAGTGTTCACATCAATGGCAAAAGTTTTGTTATGCTACTCCTAATTACATTATAAACAAGAAAGCCTCCCCCAGGAGGTTCCTGATTCCATTCATCTGCTAGACAATAGTTTCTGTTTGAATGGGGATTAATGGTGAAAACAATGAACAAATGGTATTGGGTACGTTCAGTGGAAGGAAAAGTGTAAGTACATATGAGTTGTAAAATATGCTTATGGGTTGTTATCATAAGTCCTAAGTGCACTCATAGGGAGGTATGAATTTTCAAAACTAAAACGAGTCAGACTGCGAAGAACGAAAATCCGAAAACCCAACTGGAGCCGAGTACGTTTTCGAATTGATTTACAGAGTACACATTGGATTGTGTGTAATCATTCAAAAATTATGAAGAACACGAACAGATATTGTTTTTGTGTAATCCAATATTTTTGTACTCAAAGCAACTGATTCATGGATTGACGCACCCAGTATAGAAACAGCTTGCAAAATAGGTAGGTACGTTTGTGAAGCTTAGAGTAACTTCGGGTATTGTGATATGGTCGGGAAATGTGATATACTAGCTTATTTTCCGAAATAAACAATTCTCGACAAAAATTTTCTTGTCAGCATGACGGCAATGGAGAAGAACACGTGCTGCAGCTTTTGGTGCGCTCGCGCTCATTGTGTTGTATGTCAGTGCATCGATATTGTCTCAGGTGTACAGACAACATTTTTTTGTCTGAGAGCTTTTTGTGATATTTCAGCAAAAATTCAAGCAGAATTAGAAACTGAAGCAATAAATTTTGTTTGTGTGTGAAGAGAGCTGACAGTATATTGGGTGAATTTTTAATTCGATGAAGCATATTTTTAAAAAAATCTCTCGATTGTTGCAAAAGCCAAATGCGGCTAATGTGATATAGTTAAAATTGGGTAAAGTGATATACTACATAACCGTACTAACGATATCACCGTACAATTTTTTTTTGGAAGAGAGTATTAAAACCATTGAAAAACGCAAGAAAAAGCCGAAAATACTCATGCTAGTAAAAAAACAAATGGGCAAAGGAAACAAAAGAAAGTTCCTCGAGCGATTCAGATGAAAGCTTGCAATAACCAAGTTTGACGACGATCCTTGGGCCGAAACTCCACCTAACAACTACAGTATCTGTAACAAATGCTTTCAGATGGATAAGAAGCTCAAGACATGGGTTCCATGCTTACAGTGTGATATGGTTTGGTATACCACATTATCCGAAGGTAGTGTATCACATTACCCGCCACTTTTATTAAGGGGAGTTACAGAGTTTTTTTTATTATTTTGTAAATAGCTGCAGATTGGCTTACGCTGCAGAGTTCTGAAGACAAAATATAATGCGCAATGTAGCAAAGAGCTATAATGAATAGTGCGGCAAAAGCTATGACATAAAAATTTCGAATAATTGTTAGAAAACAAATGCCTATATCACATTACCCGAAGTTACTCTACTAAAACTTGAGGGTTTTTAAAAGACAATAGTTGCTGCCAATCTGTAGTGGGAAAAACTCTATTCCGCAAGTTTAATCAATATGTAAGATAACCTCACTCGAATAAGGTAACTTTTCAGACAATTTTCGCTAAAACGATAGGCCACCGAAACTAGCAGTTTACTACTGAAATTAAGTAAAATTTGAAGGCAGTTGATGTGGTGTCTCGACAAATATAATAAAATCTGCCGATAATCGAATGAAGTTTGTCCAAAATGTCAAAACGTCACTGAGCTTACTTAAACGATGACCGCCATACATCAACCTTTCATACATGAGAATAGCTATGAAAGTCTACTTCACTTTTTCTCAAAATCTAATATGTACAAAACCACAAAATCAAGACAGAATAATTGTCATTAAATACCTGCATTTGGTAAGTTACATAAGGCTGCTAACAAAGTTCTGCAAATAAAAGAAAATGCAGTGCAATTCCGATTTGCTTGCATTACCTATAGTCTTTGCCGTGAATTTGCGCACTGCCTTACCGATGTGTGGATTTATTATGTACTAGAGTTCGCCCAGTGGTTGAAATTCTACCATTTTAGTACACAAAATATTGGAAAACAGGTTACAAACAGGGTTGCCATAATTTATATTTATATTGCTTTAAGCACAAAAATCTTTAAAAATGTTCCCAATAGGTACCTTAAGTACTTTTTTTTCTTGTATTTTTCCCATTTACCCATCTCACTTATGCGTGCCCCGAGTTATATAATCTTCTGCATATTGGCTTTTGTGGTTTGTGTGAAATCAAAAGGTCTGCAAAATAAATTATTGGTGTGCCTGCAATTTGAAGGACTGTGCGATGTCACTTGACTGCAAGTTTAAAAGTGCGGGTTTGTTCGAAAATGTTTTTTTTTTTAGTTTTGTGAAGGAATAAAGCAAAGAAAATTAACACACAATTTTTGAAACGTTTTTTAAGAAAAAAGATAGCCCAAAATACGAAAAAGAACTCAATCTGGCAACACAACAGCATTGAATCTCTGACAATCTTCCCAACTAAAAGAAATACAATGAATATGTTGGTTTTTAACTATTTGCCCTCACATATATGTATATTAGGTTCGTTTGCGTACGCGGTTTCAATCGAACACAATCGATATAAATCGATCGCAATAGAGTGTTTCGCGAAGCCCATCCTTTCACAGATGGGCTACCTTTTTTGCTCAAACGTCAAAAAAACTTGTAGGATAACAAAACTGTTTTATAATGGCCAGAGTAGTGATTTGTTTAAATATTGTTGAAAAGCGCAGAAATGCCATTAATTTAACTTCTCAGTTGTTACCAAATACGTATGATAAACATAATTTTTTAATTCAACAATGCTTTTATCTTGTTTTTTGCACTTTGTTATGCACTTTGCAGTAATTTTTTAACATAATTAGACTACATCCATACAAAATCCGTTTTGTTTTCCTACAAGTTTTTTAGCTGTCACTTCGATTTTTCTTCTTCTTATTTGACACTGACGTTGTCGCGAACTACCCTATCGCACAAAGCCTATACACGTACTCAACAAAAATGACAGAAAATTAGCAAAATAACGAGTAACGAGTAGCTCTTCTGTTGGCTCGAAGCAGCTCAGAGAATTTCAACCGGCAAGTGCTGATAAAAATGTCAAATGCACAAGAAACAAATTCAAAACCCGTCTTAAAAATCAATTGCACAGAATAATAAAATCTGTAAAAATAAAACAAATTTCGGTGGCGGTCAAATGTTCCCCTAGATCGTTTCAAATGTTGCAAAAAGGTAAGTTACATATTTATTTCTGATATGGATTAGATGTCAAAGATGAAAGTGGCTCAAAGTAGCTTGAAGTCTATCCACGTACTTTTGCGTATATTTTCAGCTTTCTGAGAGAGTTTTGCTCAATTTTTTGAGTTTGACAGATGAACTAACCAACCACCCAACCAACCACTACTTAAACAGTAAGTACCAATCCCGTTATAACCTCTAAAAATATCTCCTTAAGTTTTTTTTTATGGATAAAATTAAACATATCTACCAAGGTGGGGGGCACTTCATTTAATTTTAAAGCCTTTCAATTTGCAATATCCCGCAGTATCGAAAATCGATATCAATGGGGACGTTCAAGTATCTGACAGCAGTCTGACTAGATGTATCTCGGTTTTGATTGGCTAAAATCAGTCATATGAGCAGCTGTTTCAGTTGACGTTTATGGAGGTATGGAGGGGTAGCCAACGAATATAAGGCGTGTTTTTTTGAGCTTCGATCTAAGCAAAGCAAAGTAAAGTAGGATTTTCAGCACAACTGCTCTAAGTCCCCGAAGTGTCAAGTAGAACGTACCTAGTTGTTGTAATTGCGTGCTGAAAATCCTACTTTACTTCTCTTTGGTGAGATTGAAACTAAAAAAAAATTAACTATAGTCAAGGAATTTGTGACTGAGTATGAGTACCTACTAAATTGACAGTTCGCATGGCTGACGTACGAAAAGTGACGTTCCCGACCAATGTCGTTTTTGCGCTATCCAGACCATAAGATGTAACTTCAACGCAAAAGCAGTCGATTTAAGATACCTAACTAGATTCTTGAATGTGGTCAATATAATTATCCGACACAATTACACAATGCATTGAAACCAGTGGACAGCTGGCTGCGCACACAGCGGTCTTAAGTTCATTTTTAGGTTTGTTTGACGTGGCTAGCACTAATGTCCACCAGTGCGCACTGAGAAGTGTCAGCTAATTTTCACACCTGTCAAAAACCCTGCACAACCCTGAAAATTCGACTTCGATATATCGAACGCAAAATGTTGCCCTGAAGTCTGTCAGCTGAACTAAATTCTGAATTTGGGTTTGCCATAATGCCAATAGTTGATAAAAGTGTTCGCAATATAAATGATGAGTTTGAAAATGATTGACAGCAAGCGAAATGACAGCAAAACTCAGCACTGAATTCTTGCCCCACACAAATTAACTGGGGTTATCACGGCCTTAACTAGGGTGCCCTAGAAGCCATGTCAAACACAGGTTTTCATTAGCAGCGCGAGTTTAGTGCTATATCGAACGCATAAGGGTTAACCCAGTGCGCATTAGGGCCCACGTCAAACAAACCTTTTATGACAGTCGTAGATTCTTTTGGAATCGCAGTGTATTTAAAACGCAACTTCGTTTAGTTCATCATGCGCAATTCTACTGTAACTAGAAAGCAACTTTGTGTGTTTTCAACTGTGTGTAAGTGTTTCTATTTCTAGTAGAATCAAGTACGTTTGCTTTTTGATTTCAAATCGGGAGATTTCTTTTTGTTTCTTTCTTTCAATTAAAATTATTATTTTTTAATGGCGGTCGGTTTCGGTTGTAGGTAATTTTGATTGTGCTTGGATTGTTCTGGAAAAAAATTGTGTTTCTCTAGATTTGCTTGGCTTTTTTGCCACTGAAATAAAATTCCACCGGTAGAGTTTTATTGCGTTTCTTTGAAAATGGTACCTAAATCTAAATCGCGAGTGCAGCGAAATTTGTTAAAATATGCTGGAATACCGACAGAGGAAAACTACTTACTGCAAATTCGGTCTACATAAAAATTAAACTGGAATGTGCTGCTTGCTGTAAGTCTATCAACTTCTTTTGTATAATTTTCGCAATAAAAATATTTTATTTTCGACACATCCTTTTCAAATTGAATTGCGCGATGCTTAAAGGGTTTGGTTGGAAGTAGAAACATAACCTTACATTAATTTTTTAAATTGTTTCTCGACTCCCAAAAAGGGATGCAAGGGTTTTTCATATTCTGCATTTATTTATCTCCGACCAAAAGTTAATTTTTCATTTGTTAAAAAATTGATTTTGTGTCTCGGATCAAACGAGCTTTGGAAAATATTTTTTGTCTTGAGCATGAGGGTCTAGGCTACCACCTGTAAATTAAGGTTCCTGCCATATTTGACGCCCGTGGACAAAACTAGCAATCTGCTTTGATTGTGGCATTGGCTGCTGTGGTCGAACGTTAATTAAATCTGTGAATTTGTGCAGCATTTTCAGTTCGCCAAATATAAGCCCAATCTGTACGTTCTTCCTAGTAAAGCCACCTTTGCCAAAGTTACACTCAATCCCTTCGCAAAGTTCATCGGTCTACATCAGACTCCATTCATATGTAAACAATCGACCGCCTGGAAAAAACCGCTACTACTGAAATATGCACTCCATGCATGGATCTGGCTTTCAGATCACACGCCATGTTTTGGTTGTCACGTCATCCATTCGTGCAGCCAGGCAGCGTCATTCCCTACCTTCCGCTCTCAATTAACCACATATACGCCGAAACTCACTCGAAAGTAAACAAAAACACCCTCCAAATGGTGTGCACACACAAACCCACCACGACTAATTACCATTAGGCTTTGTTGCTTCTGTAAGCTCACATCAAACGAGGCCACCACATCCAGGAGGACGCCTTTACCAAAAACACAAAAAATACTGTATAAATATATATACCTGCGCACATTGTGTAGGTAGCTTGGTAGGATGCCAGAAGCCCAGTCTCAGCTCAGCTCATGAGTTAAGTAATTGCACACAGATTGTAAGATTGTGTAAGCATAGGACTGCCACCGGCAAAAAGGACATCGCACGACCACATCACTTGAAATTGAAGTGTAGTGTAGTTCCACAACACAAATCCACTTGAAGCTAGTTTCGGTGCCTTTGTCAATGGAGGGATGTGTTCAGTGGGCGCACCCCCGCCGTCGTCGCCGTCACCACTGGGGTATTTCGTTTCGTTTATTACTGTTATTTCCATTATTTTGCTTTTGGTGTTTCCGTTGAGTTGCCTCCATGTTTTTGGAGCCTCCCGGTCTCCCCAGCTCTTTGCGGGTAATTCAGGCACAAGGATGCTGAACGCCAGCTAATAGATACTGTTGTTTGTTGTATAGTAGGCGTGCCGCAAAAAGCACCAGCCAACATATGTGGAACGTAGAACAATTTTCAAACTATTAAGAAAGCCGAATAAGGATAATTTGCCCAGTTAGGTAATTAATGTAATGGAAGGAATAAGGAATATACTTCTTTTGCTGTCCTATGGGAAATTTATCAAGGCAATTATTTGTTCCTTGAGGACGAGTAAACGCCATTAGCCAGCGGATGGTGTTCGTCGTCAGCCTATATTGGCCTTTTACCTTGGCTCTTAGTGCCATCTCATTATATTACACACAGTTATGTCCGTCTCCTTTGTCTTGGAATATTTATATAAACTTAAGTCAAACAGTCAAGGGAAATTTTATTTCTCCATATATACGCCACAAATAGAGAAACAGAATGAACAGAGTTCCTCCCTGACGTATGTACTACAACATCATTATTATTATTATCCTTGTCGAGTCTCCTTTAGTGTGTATGTACTGCAGGATATATACGGTCTGATGCATTTTGTGCATTCTGCCGTTTTCTTTTTCTTCGTCTCGGCGGATTTTTTCCTTTTTGCTCACACTTTTGAGCCAAACGAATAGGAGTCCACAGTCTGACACAGGAAGTGACAAAGTTTCAGCCATTGACTGGGGTGTGTGGCGCGATGGAAAGTTTTCTGGGAATTTTGCCAGTGAAATATTTTTACACTTTGGCGAGTTGCAGTTGATGCAACTTTTGGCCAGACGGCTAAGATGGATATATTTTACGCATCAGGGCGCACAGAAAAGGGTTTTGTAGTATTTTTCGACTGAATTTTTTCTCTTTGACAGAGTCTGTCGGTGGTGGACAGAAAGGAAATGGATACTTTGGCAGGGACTCTCAAGGAGGGAGTCTTGTAAACTACAATTCTAAAGGGCGCATACTGGCCATTGTTATATGGAAGAAAGGCATCTTTCGAATATTTGTCGCATCGTCGGCACCACTGGGACACAATTGACAGCTGCACAGTGCACAACCTCTGGGGAGGTGAAATGGCGAGAGGAATGACGCGATTGGTTGTCGTACACATATGTGATCTTTGAATTATTCTTTTCTTGGCTGGCATCCCTCTGTTCATTGATGAGTTGTAAGCGTGTGTCAATTTGGATAAAGCCACCACCCCATGTCGATGCCAAATTTCAACCCCTCATTCACTCATTGTACCGCCACAAGGTATAGGAACCATTACAAGGTCGTTATACGTCAGTTCTTCCTGTTTTGACAAGAGTAGAAACAACTTTTCCACTTAAGACTGAAGTCCTCTGCGGTGAGCCCTTACAATAATTGTGCACTATTACTCTGTGGTCTCTGTCAGCCCTACAACTATACAGAATACCTCTTTCCAGAAGCTGAACCTCTTAACGCTAATTACAAAGCTCTCCCAGTTGCAGTCATAAATATGTCCCCACCAGTAGTGGTAACACTCACTATCACTACTCATCAGCGACTAACTAAATACGTTGCGCAAAAACCGCCATTTACGACTACTAAGTCACAAAACTTGAACCGTTTCGAACTCAACAACCCCCCCTAAAAAATACATTTCGCCAGCGAAATTCAAATGTTTACCCATGAATATCCGGCCGAAAAGCAAAAGTGCGAGTCCTTGAACTTTCCATGCCACACACCAAAAGAGATGACAGCGAAAAGTACGGTAGTGGAATTTTCAGTTCAATTTTATTGGCCCTAAAGTGGTGGAGCGGGGTGAATTATAAATACATGCAGTAGGTACGAGTGCGAGAGGCGCCTTCTATTTTTCTTGTAATTAAGATGAAAAGGGGTACGAAAAGCCGCCTGTTACACAATTGGGTATGAAAATGTGTATTTTAGGTGAAAAGTTTTGCTCTTTAAACAATGGCCTAGGCGCGAGCGGTTTGCATTGTTTCCCTCGCATAAGGTTGTAGGGTATAGTTTTTTGTTTTGCTAGGAGTTTGGGGGGAATTTTCGCAGTGAATTGGTACTTGGAAGTTGAAGTGTTTTTTTTTTTTTTTTTTGGGGAGCATTTCTCGTTTGAGTTTGGGTGGAAAATTAACTCTTGACTTACATCGATTTTTATACCGGGAATGTGAAAGATTTTCATGGCTGGATTTTCCTTCGGGGTGTATCGGTAGAATTCTCTTCGTCCTTTGTACCATTTGATTGAGTACAGGCTATCGCCTTCCATGTCGTAGAGGCACTTGAGAATGGCTCTTTCACTGCGACGTACGGCGTTCGGAATGTCTACGCTGACATCGCGTAGCGCACTGACGAATCCTGAAAGGATACAAAAAAAGAATCAGTAATCAGACTGTGTGTTAGCGGAAATGAAATGGTTATGTAGAAATAAATGCAGTTTGTTTGGCAGATGAAAGGTGGTTCCAGTAGAGCCTTGGACTAATCCCTGCTTGTGTCCAAATCTGAAGTATAAATAACTAAAAACGACAGTAAATATAGCTGCACTTTAAAGTAAGGTTATTGGTTCTTGCTGAACGAGTTCCTAGTTCTTCAGTTCTGGGGTAGGTCAACAAATCTTTGATAGTTCACTTTTTCTTTATTTCTAGCAGAAATAAAATACGAGTGTTTTTCTTGCTCAGATGCCATGAGCTGCCCTTGAACTGTGAACTCTAGATCAACTAGCTCAACCAGCACTTTGCCAGTTCACTTTTTTTATTTCTAGCAGATTTGACGGGTATTTTTCTTTCTCAGAGGCCAATAACAGTCTTTGAACAGTGAACTCTAGATCAAATAGCTCAACTTCTAGCTGAACTACTGACTTTAAAAAGCGCTGTACATACATATATCGTAGATGTGCATGCCAAGGGCGATATACCCAATCTATGAGGTCCTAATACAAGTACGAGCTCGCGAATTCATATCATATTAACAGACTGGGTCCATTTCATGTCTGGATACCTTCCATTGAGGCTTTTAAGTGTTCTCGTCTGTCTGCAAAGCTTCGAGCTATTTTTATTTTGAAGCCAAAGACTGGACTGGAGCTGCTATGCAGGCTGGAAATTTTACCAATTTCAGCAGCGATTTAATAGTCCCTATTGGTATGTTCGTTATGGACGGGAGGTGTGAGGAAGAATCACTTAGACGTGAGGCCGCAACACATTTAAGACCGAGACTGAAACCTAGCTGAAGCCAAAATCCCATCAATTTTAGCAGCAGAAAAATCAACCCCCACTCTATTGGTTAGTTTGCTAGGGCACTCATTTCGTAACTTTTTGAACGATTTTAGTCGAAACGATTGACCTCCAAAACTAGCGACTAGGTGCAAAAATTACATGTTTGGGAGCCAGTTAATTTTCCACAATTGTAATGAAACCTGACGATAGTGTTAAAAATTCGGGCAGAATATTACTTTTAATGGCCATCAAAGTGTCAAAGGCGATATCGTCTTCTAGAAGATTATTGTCATAAGAAATCCGCCCCCAGTCTATGAAAGACAGTTTGGTGGCTCAATTCACAAAAGGTTCCACAAAGATTCAATTGTTGCATCCCTTCCAAACTAATGGCGTCTTTCGCGTGTGTCTTCAAACTGTTGCCACTCGGCTGCGATCCCCTCAGACAATCATCCATCACGTCCCCGATTACCCTCCCCATCACAATCCCTTCCGTTCGACCATAAATCGCCATATCAAAAGTAATTCCAACCGTTTCATCATCCCAAATTCCACTCGACTCAGAAGCTAATCTCTCGCCTCGCCATAAAGCAACTACAGTAAAAAAAAGGAGTCCCAAGAAACACCTGCCCCCGGGATATGCCATTATTACACATACTTTGTCTTAAGCTTCAGCTTTAACCGCCTTCAACTAAGAGAAATATTAAATTTTGATTTAGATAAATTTTATTCGTCTGCCAGAATTCATTTGCTGCCATGTCTTCCCACTGTCAAGCACGAACATCTTCCAGCGAGAGAGATGTGTCTATTAGGAGCCAATCTTACCCATTGAACAGCATCGCCACCTTGCAGGTGAATCGCTTAAGATTTATTTCGCCCTCCACTCATTCAGTCATTGCCAAGGGAGAGGATACGTGTTATCCTTGTACAAAAAAAAAAAAAAAAAACTACCTGAATTCATAACAGTCAATTTTGACAGCTCTCATGGTGTATTTATTTTACCTTGTGATTTTTATTCCAACAAAGTCTAGAGAAGCAAACATAAATCCATTCGCACAAAAAAGTACCTACCCACGACGACGGCGGCGGAGAATCCTGTAGGAGCACACTTTTTCTTTTTAGGGATGTGTACCCGCTGCTGATTTACAAGTCACTTGAGTTGCTTTGTACGTTCTTATTTATGTTCTTCGGGAAAGTGTGGAGGGGGGAAGCGCGCTTTCTGGAAAAGGGCTACAAAAATAAAAAGAAGAGGAAAACACCTGAGCGATTCAACTCGAGTTTTTCTGGTTCTGACAGGAAACATGGATATTTAAGTGATGTTATCAATTGTCGAACATGCACCTTGGGTGTTATTTAGAATTTTTTTTTGGAATAGGGGGCGATTCTCTTTGTTCACTGTCACTCAAGTTCACAGATGTTTATTGAATTTAAATAATTTCAGAGGCGCGACATAAAACAAGTCAACAAGTCGGGTGTCACGTGCGCTGAAGAGGGAGAAGCAAACGCACAAGTGACTTTGCTTGTGAAGTTGGGAATGCTTCCAGTCGGGGGGTTTATATTTAAAAAGTAGACTGACGACGAGGTATTTGGAGACGTGCGGGATGTATCGACAGAGACCTGTGGGCTCGATAGGTCTCCGGTTGAACCCCCAAAAAAGTACAAACTGCCGTTAAAGAGCGCACTCCCTCTTGTGCAAGACAACTGTCTCTAGAAATGTTCTTAATACCGCCGTTCGTCTTAAAGTTCCTATTTTGATGACAAATACTTTGGAATGATGGGTCTACGGTTGAACCCCCAAAAGCGCACAAAATGCATCTTAAGGTTTCTTTTAAGAGCGCGCTTCCTCTCGTAAACAGCAACTGTCTCTTGAAATCCCCTCATTTCCGCCGTTTGTCTTATAATGTTGACAAGGACTTGTGGGCTTGATAGGTCTCCGGCTGAGCCCCTAAAAAAGTACAAACTGCATCTTAGGGATATTTTTTTGATAGAGCGCTTCCTCTCGTGAACAGCAACTGTCTGTGTCTCTAGAATTTTCTCAGTCCAACCTCAATTCTAATACAAGTTCCTTTCTTTTGTCCCAAATGGTAAAAACTCAAACGACTGCTTGCGAGTAGCTGTACCAAGTTCTATATTGAGACCTTTCTATCAAACAAAGAACTGACATTCTCCGCTTCTCTGGTGTTTACCGCTCGGACATGCCCAACATCAAAATGCATTCCCTTCGCCATTATTCTTCGATATCGTATTCCCTTTCAAATTTCTTAACCTTTACATCATTACCGACACGAGATCCTCAAACAGAAGCAAACAGATTTACCCCCTAATTGATGCCCATGGGTGCGCATACCTTATTCCCAGAATTCCTAAATCCTTATTATTAGCAACGTAATCCTGACTACGCTATTCCTATACAGCATCAGCATCCAAGAAACTGCACCGAAGTTGGGTACGTAACGTAATTCATGTCCAAACTTTTCCTGCTTCGCTTTGTAATATCTTTGCGAACTCCTTTCTGGTTGACGTCATGCCTTCAATCTTCCTTTAACTATTAAAATATTACGGTTGACTTGAAATGTTGCACACACATACACGTAGAGGTACTTGGTTCCTTTCCATCTGACTGGACCCTTAGTAACATGATGCGTCTGCCGCGCTGCCATAAAGATACTATACGTATACAGAAAACGAACTTTAGACGACGACGTTGGACAGACAAGGCAAGGGAGGGTAAAGTAGCCAGAAGCCACCCAGGGGCAGTGGGCAGGATAGCGTTATCACTTTGATTGGAAACAACTCAAGCAGAGGAGACGACAAAGTTTGTAAGACGTCCTCCGAAACGAAATTCGCTGCAACAACTTGCAGCAGAGCTCTGCGTTCAATGAATACTTATCACACCTGCCTTTCAGTTGGGAGTTTATTGCACGAAGGAAGTTTCCTGTTTAGCGATTGTTTTGTGTCAATATAGTTTGTGGGGTCAACAAGAAGGGAACTCCTCGAAATATATGCATTTTGTTCCGACAGGGACTGTGTCAGGTGCCTCGAACGAAATGACATTAGTGTGGCCCAGCTTAACAACCACTTTGCCTGCAGCCACACCAAAGTGGTTGGCAGAAAAGTGTCAGCAGGCGTACCAGTTTAAAAAGCGTACTTCCAAATAATTACTTAGACTACCGAGATCCACTTCGTTTCCTTGACTGTTCCTTAAAGCCTACAGTGAGGTTCCTTGTACTCTGCACATGCAATGCCCTGCCACACGCAATGTTTTACGGAACTGCCAAGGAGTCCAACCAAAATTTGCATATAAATCGATAAGTGTGGCAGATCTTACAAATCCATACCTCGCAAACTTCAATTGATTTTTTTTTTTAATTAAAGTTTACGAATTTTAACAATAAATGGAACAGCGATGACCTTACCGAGTTTTACCATACTTTGGACGGGGATTGTTGCCGCGTTGCTTTCCTTCGTTTCGGTATTATTTATGGCCAACTGGAGGATGCAACTTTTCGGTCCGCTTGATAGCCAATTCTACAACCATGGGAAATTTTCCCTGAAAATCGGGAGTGGGGGCGAGAAATTAATGGGAGAAATATTTTTCAAAAACACTTGGAACGAGTGTTTAATTTATTGAAGAATTGTACAGCGAAAAATCGATTTAGCTGATTAAGTTTTGTTGAAGGAAACACTGTTACCAATTAAAATGCATTTCCAGTTGATAGATCCGACAGTAATTAGGGACGTGGCTGTGCCGAGTGGTGTAAGTGGACTCGGTTTATTGTTGCAGTGGCAAAGTTATTGAATTTTGGCTGCCCTTGGGCTTTTTTCTTACTCATTTCTGCGTAGTTATAGCCCTGCGGGTGCAATGGACCCATACACCTGCATAAGTAATCCCAGCCAGGATAATTGCGGCGAGAAAGGGACTGCACTTTGTCTTTTAAAGCTCTCGGGAATGGGAAACTCGGTCGGTATAGAGGCTCAAAATTGCATCTTTGTGATACTCGAAATGGGATCTTCTAATAGGCGATGACTTTCATAGCAATTCTCTCGAATTTATTCAGCTACAATCCGGTACACACTGAACACTGACCCTTCCTGCAGAATTTTGTCCAGACCAACTATTTAAATTTAAAAATAAAATAAAAGAGAAACAAAAAAGCATCTTAGCCACCATTATTAGGGTTGCCAGGTTGGGGCTGCGCTTTCATGCTAAATTTGGTGTCGACAAAAATAAGGACGGAAATGGCACAATTTCTGATAAATAGCCCAACCTGGTAAGTCCGATCATTACGCTCTTCATTTAGAATCAACTATCACAAGCCAGGGGATAAGGAGGCGGAGGAGTCAGAGGATAGGTTGTTTTTTCCGATAACCTTCCAAATTGTAGGTATCTTCATTTATAACTTAAAGATTATATTAGTCAATAGTTGATAAATAATTAGGTAATAAATAACAAAATAATATCCCTCCCTCGTGCAGTGTCAGACTAAAGGACATGCGAATAAAGTGTGTAAGCTCGTTAGCCGATAACGCCCAAAAATAAAGGACTTTATAGGAAATATTTAAAACAGCTTCCCGCTGGTATAATTAAAGTGTATGGAACAGTCAAGGACAACATTTTAATATTCGCTTCACATTCCATTAGCGGCATTACCGAATGATTATAATTTACTTGCATGTGCACGACATGGACTGATCCGTAAAATTTCCATAAGCCTACACGAGTCAAAGCTGCGCTCCTTATTGAACGTTCGCGTAAGGGGATTATAAAGGATTTTCATTAACCGACGACCAGTGTGGTGTTGTCTGCTCTGCATTCACGTTAACACTACAACGTCGGCTTTAATAAAGAATATTTCACACATTGGCAAGGAGGTGGCCTCCGGAGATTTTTTTTTATATCTTTAATTACGTTCATCGCGATGCACATTTATGTGGCTCTACTCCTTAAAGCTGTGACTCCTGACGAATGTTTGGCCGTGAATGAATTTTCTGCTATGCAAATGTGAGCAAAACACCCCGCGAGCGACAGAAATTAACTGGCATTCGAAAGCCCTGCAGTCTTCGTCCAATTTCACATATTCTACACGTCGGGATGCGAGGAATTATCCAATGTATGCATTTGATTAATTACATATCAACAATAAAACCACATTGACGCAGCAGATCATGGAAAAGACAGCAACGGCAGGCCCACTTACCATACCAATCTCGATTCGCCACTCAGAAACAGTTGTCTGTCACATGCACGGTTCCATACCTTTATCTTTAACATCCGGATGCACCGCAGTGCCCCCACTGTGGTTTACATCGAACGGGGCATACCTACAGTCTGTATCTGTATATGTATAAGTATATAGGTGATGGATTGCATGGGAGAGGATAACGAGAACGTTAATTCCACAACGAATACTGAATGCTGGAACTGATACAAGGACACGACAAATTGCAAACCAGTGGAAACAAAGTGATTTGTTCCTTGTTAAGCATTTATTAACCGTTGTGCCGGTCAAACGTAGATACTGGCACTGGTCTAGGTATATGGACTGCACACTGCACAGTGAGGTGCTCAAGCAGAGCGATTGGATTGTAGACGGACGGAGTTGATTTATGAGGACGCGGCAGCTAGAGGTGCATTTGGTTCAGCTCAAGTCTTATACAGAAGCAATGACAGTATCCTTTTGGATATTTGTAGGTCTATTATGCTGACACCTGCCTTTGAATAGGTAGGCCAGTTGAGGAATTAGTACGCCCCAAGAGAGGGGCCAATTTTCGACACATGACAGTTCGATGGGTAGGCAGCAGGGCTGCACTCATCCGAGTCCCATTTGTGAGTAATGAAAGACGATGTCAGCAAATCGAATCATTTCGTACGGGTGGACATAACGAGATTTCGGGACCCCTACATTTCAGTCAATCGAAATAGGTACCTACGCCAATTGTTCAGCGCAAAAGTCTTGGAATATTCGCGGTCCAAAGAGATCGACAGGCCAACCCCCAGAGTCGGTTTGGCAAAACAAATTCCGTACCACATTCAAATCAGCGTAAATACTTTTTAAACGATTTTTTCCAGCTCACCGACTTCATTATAAAATTTGGTCGTTACCTATCTATACAGAAAAAAAAATAATAAGAACCCCCAAACAGATTTAGCATATTTAAAAAAAATAAAATCCCATTCGCTTTTATTCCAAGGAGAAACCCCTCGCACTTGAAATTGTGAAATTGTCCTTCACACTGAAACTGAATGTGAATGAAAACAAATAAAATGAAAATCAAAACCCATCGAAAATTTCAATTCAACACAGTAAATTCCATCGCAATTTATTTCCTGTTGTCCTGCGAAACCAGTTTCTCCCCTAACTTAATATCCTCATTTATTTCCCGAAAATGCCCACTTTCCGTTTTGTTACTTTTTTTTCTGTTGTTGTTGTTTTGTAAACAGGAAAGAGCAAAAAAAAAAAAAACTTGGAAACCAAAAACCCCCAGACAGGAGTATGTCCCACAGGCCGTAATTCATTTTATCAGCATAATATACCTTCACCTTGTATAGGCTCGGAAAACGGAGGACCCACTAGAGAGTATTGGAGTGGTCTGCTGTGTGTGTAAGGGAAAATACCATGATACGCATCGCTGAAGAGCATCAAGGGGCAGCAAAGCTGCTGCTGCTGCTGCCATGCGAGTGAGTTTATAAAAAAAAGGACGATGGACATTGAATTATAGTTGTCAGTCTGAAAAAGGGAAACAAGTCTTATAAGGATATCCTTCTAGATGGTTGACAGTGTATTGCAGGACGTATAGTAAAATCCCCATCGCTTATCTCATGCGGAGGTGATGTTGGTGGAGGAAAACAAAAAGAAAAAGGATCCCCCGGTATATCAATTTGTCACAGGTGGACTTCTCCAAGAACCAAGACGTTGGAATTCTTCACTCGCGCATGAGTGATTTTCCCTGATTATCCTGATTTTTTTCTTCGGACATTTTGTTGCTTTGTTTATTCGTCCCCGAAGCGGTGGAGAGTATTAAAAAAATTGCTGGCTATTTGCTAAAGCCGGCTGAGTCCAGTGCTGCGTGTTACTTGAGAGAGACAAGCATTGCAGATTGATATATGACAGCGCATGAAGCTTTATCCGCACAGATTGGTGATTTGAGTGTCCGCCAGCCGACCCCTTTGCTCCGTCAAAAAGTGGCTTCCTTCGCGATAATTTTTTGGGGTTTATTTTGGAAAATATATTCCAGGGCGGTGCCACATCTGGCGGATTATCATGATGGAGTTGTCGACATTTGTCTTGTTTTTGTTACTGCGAGTAAAAGTCCAATCTCGATAATACCTATTGAAAAATATTTTCTTTGGTGCCAGATGACTTTTCAATTGAGCAGACAAAATTGGGTTTGAAATTGAAAATTCAACTAAGTATTGCTCAGTTGCAGAGCAATAGAGCGACGATATATCGCTCCCATCTGAGCAGGGGTGGATTTATTTCAAACGGGTTTAGTTCTTTTTTTAATCCATAGAAGCCTTTGTCGAGTTAGGGCCCCTTAAAGACGCTTGTTAAACCCCCTTCCTGACGATTGGTTTTTGACTGTTCAGTTCCAATTCGCGAGTGAGAAGTTTTTAGTGATTCCCGAGATCAGTGCAGTCATACAGACTGAAGTAAAATAAGGTAAACAGTGCCACCTATCGGAATTAATTCCAAATAGTCACCACGAAAATCGCTCAAACATTGTTTGAGTCTATAGGTCACCATACATGCGACTTCTGAGTAATTTTCTGCTCACTCTACTCATGCAAAAAAAGGCTGTTTGCAAACAACTCGCTCAAATTCTATAAATCGTCAGCGAACCAGCTATTAACGGCATTCAGCAGATAAAATTTATCCGGTGCAAAGCCTATGCAAATTTTATTTATCCATCCATCATTTGAATGACAGATTGAATAACTGATTCAACATGCGTGAAAATTCGAGAGGACACGCGGCTGCCTGGGTTCGTTGACTCCGTAAGCATTTATTCATAAAAGCTGACAACACAACAACTTGATGTGGGGACATTGATGCACGACAGATTCACAATTCAGTGCTGTTAGTGGGAAATTCCGCTCTGGAATGCGCAAAATGCTGCACGTGAACGTCCTTTTCCCATTTAAATGATTTCAAGTTATAATATTATTGAATGTAGTACGAAAGCAGAGGAGTGGCTCGCTGTCCACAGAAGAACTAGATAAACAGAAAAATAGCGGAGCAAATAAATGCTTGATGATTTCGCCGCTGAATTTTAAAGCTCAGGTTAAGGTTTTCTGCCGGCTTTATCTAAAGGACTAAAGGAAAGTCAAAATTTATCAGAGTGAAAGACAAGTACAAATATTTAAATCAGCATGAGACAGAATGTGCCTGAAATTTAACCTTCGGCTTAAATTGCGGCTTAATTTACGAGTACTTACGTTAGAGGTCGATCATCCTTTCAAGCTTCAAGATAAAACTTCAAGTCTAGTGCGTATGCCTTCCAGGTTTCATAAACGTATTTAAAAGCCCTTTTCTGTGTTTTGTGAGGTAACAATATTCCACTCAATATGTTGGTAAATCTCGTCCATTCAAAGTTAAGTGACACGCCCACTTATTCGGGGCGGTTCATCATTCATTCAGTTCCTATTCGCGATTGAGACGTTTTTAAGATTTCCGAGATTAGTGTAGTCATACAGATGGATATAGAAATTGAGCAAACAGCGCCACCTATCGGATTTAGTTCAAATCAGTCTCTTATAAGTTAAAGAGTCACCACAAAGAAATAAAACCATTCTTTAGATTCCCAAAGCTTATCGTGTACACACAGTTAAGGGTTGAGCTTTATGCATCAAATATAATTAATAAATGCCAAAAGCCACGCCCACTTAAAAGGGGATATATGGTAGCCACCATGCAGCCAATTGGACAGCCAAAATTGTTAGGTTTCCAAATTGTAGTTCAACTTGCAAGATATCGCTTCGATTACAAAAAAATTCATCATCTTAAGAAAAATAAATAAATGCCTGACAGCAAAACACATGCGTCACTGGCACAGATTTCGCGGAGACACAGGGATGCACAGGCACACATACATATAAATGAGAGCCAAATAAATAAATTTTCCATAAATCATTTTACGACCATAGCCGAGCTTTTTTGTTAAAGGGGGACACGAGTTTAGCAGGGAAAATATATCGGCATGGTGATTCAGAGATAACGATTGTAAATAGCTTGGGCAAAGACAATAAAATCGGTGCATACGTTGGGGGGCGGGGAGACCTGCGGAGCGGATGCTCACGAATTTGTTGAAACAATTCACGGAAGTAGGTGGCAGTTTAGGGTGTTGTTAGATTTCGTTGTAAAATTGACTCGTAAATCTTTGAAATATTTGTTGGCAATATTTTTCACTTCAATTTTTGTTGTTGATACCTTGGAAATTGGGTTAGTGTGTTGGACTACTAAGCAAGGGGTCCTAGAAAAACACAAATTATTACAACTTAAGGCTTTGTTTCCACAGCGCCGCTTCTCGCGAACGTCTAAAAACCTCCAAGTACAGCCCGTATGGCAATAAATTGTGACGGCGCCTATTTAGCCGATATCATTTTCTCGACTAGACCAATAAAATTCTAAAGGTTCAAGTAAACATAATCAAAAAATAGAATCGAAGTTTTTCATTTAGAAAAAAACGAGAGCCAAACAACATCGGATGACTTCTTTTGGCCCACCCTGTACTTGGAGGTTTTTAGTCGTTCGCGAGTCGTTCGTCCCAAAAAAGAATTAACTAGAAGGATCTCTTACGGACCAAATATCTATTTATTTACTTAAGCAAGTTCCTAAGTTTTTTTGGACTTTTTTTAAGAACAAGCACACTCGGGTAAAGCTGTAGGCATCTTCCATATCGTAATATTGTGACCCTAATCGTTCAGTGATCAAAACACCACCTGTCGGACTCCATGCGAACCACTCTCTTTACACTTCCGACGCTATTAAGAACAAACTGCAACATTTTCAGCTAAATCGCTTGAGTACTTTTTGAGCCAATAGCCTACACAACAACATTTCCTCTTGTTCATATAGCTATTTGCAAGGATGCACTATAACACTACCGCCACTTAAACCTGCAATTTGCATATTGAACAAAAACGCCCGTAATGGACTGCGATACGAAATAATCTCCTTTGAGTCCTGCATCAGATTCGCAATCCCACAGTTCAACAAGGTATATGTACAGATATACAGATCCACCCGCGACAAAAATAAAATTTCATATACATTAAATTGATTTGTCGAGAACAACCGCACACAGGGAGTCACCCTGATTCGGATTCAAACAAATGATGTCATCATATCTGCATTCAATTGTCAACCACTGACACTGGGCTAGGTGACAAATTATAATCAATTTAAGTGAGTTCCTGCTTCTTTTTTTTGCTGTTCTATCCTCCTTTTTTCATGGCGTTGGTGTCCCCGCAGCTGGCTGAATGCAGATAGTAAATAGTCCTTTCACTGGATGCATGTGCAAGGACTTATCAACTGATTAATAGCCGGTGAATTGGAGAGTGCATTTTTGCATGTACGTAGTGGCTACGTATGCGCATGGTTTTGATTCCTTTTTTCACAGGATTACACCTAATCGAATGTCAACGGATTTCATTTCCGTTTTGCAATGGCGAAGATAAGTACGGGATTTGTGCACGATCATTTGTTTTCTGTTTTTTTGAGTTGTTTTTTGCTTTTACTCGCAGGAGTTAGAAATATATATATTTTTGCCGTCCTTTTGGTCTATTAATCAATTCAAGGAACTTCGACGGTGATAAGGATGACACCGACGAAGACATATATCTCTGCTATACAGCAAAAAAGAAAGTGCTTAAAGTTGTTTGTTGCAGGTGCACGAAGTTGGAAATTAATACGCTGGTGAAGCTCTGTAAAGTGGGATGGGAAGTGTGGGAGCGCCACCCTCACCCAGAAAGGATGTGCAGTTTGTGTGCTAAAATTTAATTTAGCTGCGGAAGCATAAGAAGAAAATTGCAGATGCATGTTCACACATTGGTTTTGCTATGGGGAAAGTTTGCGTTATTGCCGCAGCGTCATTCTGCTGGTTCAGGCGTTACAAAATTTATGGAGAGGAGTAGGATGTGTGGTAGTGATTGATGACAGTGGTATGGACTAATAGCGACTAGAAGCAGTTTAAATTTTGGTTCTGTGGGAATTTTTGTCTCATAACTCAAGTATGTGCTGTAACAAGTTGGTTACATCCAGTAACAAGTGCTGAAGGACTGTTTTTGGGTCAGCCTTTTGATTTATTTTTCACCCTTTGAAGTTTTACCTGTATTAAGGATTGCTGACGTGAATATTCGCAACAGGAACTCCCTAAAGCGCACCAGCAGGCTGACTAAGTAGGAAAACGCGGCGAATGTTGTCCTCCAAGTGCCTACATTTGTAAACACAATTAATTTCTCGATTCAATTTGCGTGGAAGCACTTCTGCCAACAGCGGCCTTTTGCAGCAGTGAATAAATTTGAAAAAAAGTGCCACGCCCACAACTTTGCTTCGTTTACCTTATCCGGGAGTTCTTTCATAACAGCATTCAGCTCAAGGGCTCACTTCCATTGCGACGAAATCGAACGATTTTGAACCCGGAAGCAGGGGGTAGGGCCACGTCTCCATGACTCATATAAAAAGGTACAAAAGGTACTAAAATGCTAGGGATTATTCCGCACTTGAAGCTGAATTCGCTTTTTATGAATGTTTCGCTGCGGCCATCAGATATAGCTACGTGAAAAGTAGACACTGGTGTATGTGACACTGCACTCCTTTCGGGTCTTGCCTACATAGGTGGATTTTTACTGCGATTTCTCCCTTTTATTACATTCTTTTGGCGTAAATCAAGCTTTTACTGCTGACTTAATCGTTTCACAATCGTTAAATCAGGTTCCTCTTTTTTACCCGCATACATATATGGGGTGTGGCGTGGATATTACAGTTTCCAGCACATAACCCTGGCGTGGAACATTTTGTACTGCACGACTGCACCGTCGAAACCTGTTGTGGCCTATACGGATGAAACTGTGGTGTATACTCTAAGAAAGCACGCGCAGCCACTTTCAACAGGATGAGAGCAAAATTGCACTTAAAAAAAAAGGATTAAGTGTACGTGGAAAATATACCAAACGTGTTCCACCGAATGTGGTCTCCAGCCAGCCGCCATAAAAAACAAAACAGCATATCCCTCAATGTTTTTACTAGTATTCATCCGGACAACTCCTGCCACAATTGCAAAACCAAAAAAAAAAACTCACACATTGTATTCTCTGTTCAGGGATAGGCACTTCCACCCTAGCCCATGTAAAAGTTTGCAAATGCAAAGTGCAGTAATAAATATGAGTAACGAGTGTGTAAGCCTCGTTGATGCATTAGAAGGCAACGAGCATCCTTCCCACACCTTTACAGTTTACACACAGAGGATGTGTAAAAAACTGGGATTTTCTTTTTTCTTTTTTCTTTTTCCCTGCTCTTGACTCTGTCTAGTCCTGCGATTGGCGCCGACATTAAAAATACATCCTGTGGCTGGGAGGGGAACGACCGAGATAGATTGTTTGCCTTTTTTGTTTTCCGTAAATGGTCATTTGTCACTTGGCAATGAGATGAATTGTTGCATACTTTAATGCGTATTTTATTTACTGGTGGTTGTGGTAGCTGCCAGCGATTTCATTGTTTGGGTAACTTTTTGAAAAAGGGTTTTATTGTCTCCTTGTGGGGGCGATGAGTAAGAGATTGTCATTCGAGTTTTCTTCGGATGGATGTCTGCTGGGATGGTAAATGATTTTGTATTATTTGGATTTTAAAATAGGAGTTACAAAATCATTTGTTTTTCCTTCAGTTACCCCAAAAACAGCGTGCTTACAACTTTTGTGGCTTCAGATGGGTATTGCATGCACTTGGTTTGGTAAAAACCCGTGGCTGAACTTGTAAAATCATGTGCTTACAACTTTTTCGACATTAAATCTGAGTTTGTTTTTATTTTTTTTCAAAGAAAATTGAAAGGTGAATGGCTTTCATTTTGATTTGCCTCGTTTGCACAGAAAATTAAAGTTTTGAAGGGAGGTTTGTGCACGAACCACTAGTATCTAATGTGCTCACATTTTTTGAAAACTGACGTGCTTTCGAATTCATTTGTCTTGTTTAAACAGACATCAATTCGAACTTTTGAATGGCACCAATGCAACAACTACTAGTTATGTGCTTACATTGTTTTTATACGAAACCTCGTGCATTAGGAGCAAATGAAACATTGAGACTTAAATAAATAAAAGAATTTTAGATGCTAAGGCGGAGAAATATCAGAACAAAACTGTGTTGACTGATGTGATTTGTCCTTGAAAACGCCTTTAAAGAAACGGGCTTACATGTTTATTCACTTAATTTTGGTAGACACTGCCCTGAACTTGTGAGGGGTGTCTATTCCAGACCCGATCATAATGTGCTTACATTATTTTTTTTAAGTACAAAAGCTTGCTAATTAAAAAAAATCTACTTCCAACCAAATTCTGTTTAAAACATGGAAGTCAATTATGTCAACAGTACACACTGTTTCCCACCCAAAGTGCTGAAGAGTCTTCCGAATGAAAAGGGTGCAGGATCATAATCCTTTTTTCAATAAAGCCGATTTTCACGGTACGAAATATTTGTTTTTGTATTCGTACTTGTCCCTCCTCTTATACGAAGTGTATTCACTGAGAATCGAAAATAGAATCCTTGACTACCGTTACATTGTCATTTCAACAATTTATATTCATGTAATGGAACGGGCAAAAAAATAATACAAGTGACATTCATTATTTCGAAAATAAGTAGGTAACGAGAAATCAACAGTTGAATATACTCCGTGTCCTTGTTTTCCTATTGTTAAGCCGGCCCCCTTTGGGGACAAAAATAAACCAACCAAATATTTGCCATTATTTTTGCAACTACCCCCTAGCACCCCTATTTGCTCGCCTAGGTCAAAGCAATACGGGCCCCCAATCGATGATTCATCTTCATCAGTTGGAATCTTATTTTTCGTCGTCGGTCGTCTTCGTCGTCGTTTGTGCCTCTCTTAAATATATGAGAACTCTGTGCTTTGAATATTAAATAAGTTTGTGAAAGATCAGGCGGGGTGTCCTTCCGGAATAAATTGATGGCAGCTCAACGCAACGAGGAAGGTACGTTATGGGGATAACGTGAATGGGCAAAAAGATGAGAACAGGTTACGCACGGTTTAGCAAATCTAAATTGAAGCTTTATTTTGCCCTCGATGCCGTCGTTAATTTACCATATCTTTTCTGTTGTACTACAGAAGCAGCGTTTGGTGCTGCTGGTGGTTCGATTTTTGTTTGCTTCTCTTCTTGGGCTTGGCTGGGTTCCAGCAGGATATTTGTTTTCCTTGTTCCAATTAGTAGGTAATTCGAGGGAGAATAACACACGCTCAAGCTAATTTTCGCGATTATGCCGGGAGCCATCACGGAACCCGAGAGATGAGTGCGCAAAGTGTTTTATTACACGCATGAGGTGAGTTGGGTACACCTTTGGCAAGTGGATATTTATGGTTTAAATTTGCATTACAACATTGTAAGAGATTACAACTCCATAGGTCCAGAGTCGTAACTTTCTTGTAGCCGCATCACTTGTCCTCTTTCCATATTTTCAGCAATCGGAGGACGCACGTGAACCGCTGCGCTGTTTTCACCTCATAATTCGTCCGGTTTCCATTTACAGTAATCCCCTTTAAATATTCATCCAGTGAAACCGCATTCAGGTGCATGCATCGCCCACTATGATGTACCGGCTTATACCATTAACAGCTCAACATGCAACACCATTTCTACCCCTTTTTTGCGGAATCTTGGAGGCTTGAATAATTCCCTGTGTTTTGCAATTATACCCACCCGCACTGCCTGCACTTTTTGCTGTGCCGAGGAGGCAGCAGCTCGTTCGTGGCACACAAGCAACTTCAAGTTGTGGAGAGAATGTCAATTAAATTTATTTGCATATAAGTACAAGGATCTGATGATAATGATGATGCAGATGAGTATCATAGTCATGCTCGTGGTATGAGATCCTGGTTTTCGGTGTAAATTGCACCGTATACCTACTGAAATGTAATGAAAGAAACGCTGTGTGCGGCATGATAGGCGTGTATACTTTTTTTGCGTACGCAAACACAAAGGCAACTTTATCTCCATTATGTTGCAATTTGCATTCGTGTCGTAATGAATGGAGTGGAGTACTTCTCATTGCCTACTCGGATTCTGTGCTTGCTTTTCGTTGAGGAAGAACATTCTTTGTCAGCACAGAAAGACAGTGTTGTCATACTTTTTGGGATGAGTAAGGAACTACTTGGTTATCACTTTTAAATTAAATTATGTAACGAGCAATTATTTTTGAAAGACATCGTTTAATGCAATGGAATTTGGTAAACTGGGACAAGGTATTCGGTAGCATTTTTTGGTGAAAATAGAACTTTGACTTGATTGAAAGGCCGGCTTACAACTTTTCTTTCTCTGTTTTCATAGGCAGTTGTTTCGCATTTGGAGATAATTCAATTTCACATGTGTGGGATGCGTGCTTACAACTTTTTTGCTGCTATTTTGAATGATATTTAGCAGAGGGACTTAGAGATTAATATTTAGCTGTGAAAATCGGTGTGCTTACAAAGAATTATAGAATGCAGTTCCTTTTTCAATTGAGTTGCTATAGTAAATTACGTACCAAATATGCCAAGACTCAGTGGATAAAGCCCTTTCTTGTGCTACATCACTTGAGTTTTTTATTTTAAAGTAGAGTGCTTACAAACTTTTGCCAAATATTTGCATCCTTCCTTATAAGTCTCTGTATCTGCATCCTGCTTACATTTTCTACCTCACAATTTGAACAACTTTATCACAAATGCAATTTACATGGACCAGACATTGTGTCATCCATTTCCGTCTATGTGGCCCATACCAACTTGCTCAGCCCAGATGCGGTTTGCAAAGTCCCCAGTCACAATGCCAGAAAGTTGAATAGAATATCCAAAGACAAACATCGCCCCAAAGATTAAAAACAATGTCACATCCCTGCTCAAGTTTAATTCGAAATCCAAAATTGTTTTTCCATTCGAATAAAGTTGCTTAGGCACTCCCATATTCTTTCCAAACAAACTTGTGTATGAATGTGCTCTTGACACATTCCGGAAATAAATCGTAAATCCCAAAATTAGACATTATCCTCTAAGTAAGCATTCGAACCACCACACCCTTCCGAACAAACAGAAAACAAAGGACAACAAACACCAAGACACTTTAATTAAGACGAATACATCAGTCGCGCAACTTTTAATTTCTTAATTCCGTTGGAATTCTATCGGGAATACTTTGATTTCAGCTGATTTTCCAGTTTCTCAAATTAATTGTTTTCAAGCGTTCTGTCTGCTGCACCACCCTCCATTGATGTGTAACAGACTGTGGAAGTGCGAAATGAACACAGCGGATGACTCATCCAGCAATTGACATTTTTATAGATTGCGAAACCGACGTTCACCCCTAGTGCACAGACAAGGGCATCTCCCCCACACAATCCGACAGACAAACAGAGTAGTTAATGCACTCACGGAATTGCAAATCAAAACAAGAAAAAAACAATAATTCATTTATATGTCGGAAAACATATCAATTAGATTCGATATCCCTGAGGGGGTGGTAGCGACCCGTCTATATTACGCTATCGTTTGATCCCTCCTTCGGTGGCTGCACTAGTGGTGGGTTTAAATCAGTCATTGTTTGCCAAATGGAATTGAGTCAGAAGCTGGGGAGAGGATTTGTGTTGAGAGTAGATTTAAGGGATGAACAAGGGATGCCGGCCAAAGAAATAGTTATAGGACACGAGTGTACACACCGCCCGATGGCGGGGTGGACATTTAGGAATTATAAATCAATTGATGTGTTCGACAAGGCAAACAGTGACGACCCTAAAACCGCCAATCTACATTCTTGTGAAACCCTCAATGAAGGACGGGATTAAGTTGTGTGAGAGGGGTTGAGCTATCGGTTGGTTCCGGAAAATTTATTGATTTCCCCGGCAAACGAAACAACTTTCCTGACCCCAAAAAGGCAAGGAAAGGGATTTACATCCTTGTATCTACATTCCGATAATGCCAAGCTTCTAAAGCCCCTCGCCATTGTCTGGTCAATGGATTTGCAGAGGGGTGGCGAAAGTCCCCCCTCCGTATGAAAAGTATAGATCAAAACACGAAATCCACAATAAGCCTACTCGAGACAAAGGGGCTCGAGAGAGAATGTGTAATGAAACATCCGTATCAAGATCCGTTTAAGATGGTGCATAAATATTATCCCAAGAGATAAAGTTTTACACTTGAACTACTCCCAAGTGTGATACTCACTCACTACAAGAGCGTAGGCAAAAGTCACTGACACCGACACCGACACCGACCGCACTAAACGGACACCACTTCTACGACTACCACTGACAGACAAATAAGAAGGAAAGTTTATTCGACCTTCTTTTCTTCGCAGAGATTTCTTTAATCTCAAAGTATCTACATCGTCATCTTCACTTCCATCCGCACGGTTGGGGAAAGGTCAAGAAAATATTTTTACGGCTTTACCCTCGGGGTAGGAAGTTCACCGTCGAGTAGACCAGACGTATGCCTTTTTTTAATGGAAAAATCCCCACAGCCTTGCTATCTATTAACCTTTCTCAATTACTAATAAATGGCGTTCGCTCTTCTTCTTGTTTTTTTTTTTTTGTGTCCTTGTTGAGACAAGTTTTGGTCAGCTTTAAGCAGAACAACATTAATGATGATGATTGAGATGGAGATGATGGTGATTGTTGTCTAGTTGTATGATACAGCTTTTGGCCAATGTCTTTACCTCGACAGGGACGAGATGTTTATCTGCAGTCGAATGGCACGCTTGTGGTCACTTTAAATTCATTCGAGACCCTTTTTTTTTGTTCTTGTCTTTGAAATAGAATTCCTTTTCGTTTCCTCAAAAAAGAATATCTGAGGTGAAAGAAGTGTACATTCGATAAGTGCCCATAAAAGGCGGCCTGAGCTCGTCCCTTTTTTTTTGTTGTTGTTGGGAAAGGCTTTTAAAAAAAACCGAAGGAGTGAATAATGCTTAAGAACAGATCATCCCTTTGTGGGGATGAGGCTTCTATTAAGGAAGTGATGGACTGTAAATAAATGTAAATGTCGGTCAAAAGGGACTTTAATTCTAATTTGGATATCAATATTTGATAAGATACCCACTTTTCCGGGTCGGGATGGAGAAATCCTTTGAAGTTTTGAGCAACTCCTCCTCATGTTTGTGTTTACAATTTAATAATTTTAATTTTACCCATTCTTTTTTCTTGGATAACGTAATGGATTCTTAGGTAGAATTGCAAATAAAAGTAAATAAAAGTTGTAAGCACATGCTTTAGAAGTGAAGGGGTGAATATTTTCTTAAATGTGGGGAAGTCCTTTGGAATTGAAGGAAGGCAAATTTGTAAGCGCTTTTTGTTTTCCGAGATTCTTCTCAGAGTACCCTAAAACGTGTATGTAACTTGAAATTTTGCGGAAAATTATCCATAAATGGGGACATGAAAGTATGTAATGTGAAATCCAATGGATTGGCAGGTTAAACTAATAAATGAAGTTGTAAGCACATATCTTAGGAGTGTAGGGATGTAAGTTTTTTGAAATGTGGGAAAGTCCCATGGATATAAACAAAGTTAAAAATGTAAGCGCTATAGGTTTTTTGTAAGCACGTATCTCAGGATGGGACAGGTGCAGCATTTTTACAGGTAAACCCCTGGCCAATACTTGCGCAGCCTTAAAATTTGTAAGCAGAGGTACCCGTAAAAAAGCAGAGCAGGGGTTAGATTCTGTAAGGCGTAACGATTAAACGTTTTCGTCCGCACGAATGATAGGTTTATGATACATAAGCAAAATTCGCCGTGCACACAAAAACGTTTGAACGTTTCGCCCTACAGAATGCCGACTCAGTTTTATACGCCTGCATTGTGACAAATATTGTAAGCACTTGAACAGACATGTAGGTAAAGCCGCTTGCAGACTTCACATCATTCCAATGTATTCTAAATGTCTTCCAAACATTAGAGACAAATTAAATATTTAATTGAGCTGATCTCAGTTTTGTTAGATAAACAATTTGGGGC
This sequence comes from Cheilosia impressa, assembly GCA_948293265.1. NCBI lineage: Eukaryota > Metazoa > Arthropoda > Insecta > Diptera > Syrphidae > Cheilosia > Cheilosia impressa. The sequence continues at coordinate 51,517,528 of OX411883.1, read as the reverse complement.
GCATAGTGCTAAATCATCTATCTAACTAAAACACAGTTGTATCTGTCAGAGAGATACTTAAACATAAGGTCAACTCCTTAGAATCTTCAACAAAAAAAATGATTAATTGCTCAAAGTACGGGCTCCTTTTCGAATATTCATCAACCCACCTTGCTGCTGTTTCCATAATTATACAAAAACTACTAGTTTCATATCCCAAGGACATCCACTGCGCTCTGTTACTGTAAAACCATTTTTCATGTGTCATAAGACCCGCCATAAAATGTCCCCCATTGCACCCACAAGAAACCGAAACAGCATGTAAGTCCGCGTAATTTATTATTTTGCTCCCGTTGCAGCATTCCACCGAATCGAGGAATAAGCACGGAAAGCAGCAACAAAACAACAAAATTAATCAAAATGCATAAAAAACGGCTTTGCAATAATTATTTTCGCACATTGAATCATTGTTGCATATCCTTTCCATTCTTTTTATAACCCCCCCACAGTTTACGAAAGGATTACTCTGTTTTTTTGCTACAGCGGCAGTGAAAAGGAGCCCATCACGGTATTCCTCGCACATACTCAACATCAAATTGATGAATGGCTGTCGCATAAATCCTTTCGTATGTAAATTTTCAGCGTTCCCATTTTTTTCCATCGCAAACCACACACAAGTTTATTTCGACGCTCAAAAAAAGGACAAATAAACGAGAATCTGCATAAAAGTGGTTTAACCTTTACCCCCTCCGGAGAAAAAATGAAAAGAAAAAAAATTCGAAAGAAATCCCTCATGTCAACTTTTATGGGGAAATTATTGCCGCAACACATTAAATTTATCCACGGGGCTAAAAAATAAACAGAATTACCACCCCCACGGGGACGGACTCCCGCACACACTTCCCACGCGAATATATACCTTTTGTGTCGGGCTAAAGCCTATATCATCAATGTTTGCTCGAAAGCATCATTAAGGAGATGCGTAAACAAAGCGTTGAAAATAACCTCACTGGAAGGAAGAATGAGCGTGACACGCAAAAAAAGAGACACAAACCCCGGATACCAGGCAGAGCACATAAATTTCGAAGGCTGCCCGAAATAATAGAGATCCCTTGTGGTTTTTGTCAAGGGGACTTAGTAGATTTTGCAGTTGTCTTGCTTTGCGAACGGACAAAGGGACAGCCTTAAATACAGGACAAGGATCATCTTTTAGGGCAATACACATGTCCTTGTTGCGCTGAACAATCGAAAGCATCCTTATTGTCGAAAGCGCCCTTCACTTGAACGAGCGACTGGCAGTTTCCAGTTTTAACATAAAATATCCAGTGGCAGTGGACTTTCTCGTCCCGTTCTCAGTTGGGGGGGTATACCTATGATATGAACACATAATATCAGACTCACTTAAGGATCTGTTCATCCCACGTCGTCGTGAGCTCTCCATTCGCAGGAAAACAATATCAAATGCAAATGTGCAAAATGCCGTGATATCGCATGTGAATGTTTCCTCGAGCATTCGCACAAATAAGGACTTTTCTTGAATATATTCCCAAATCATATCATGGCGAAACAAAGTGTTGTTGTTCGTGTACCCTCTCATCGTAATGCAGTAGGTTTAGTATTTCATTTTCAGCTTTTATAAAACATTTTCTCTTCCCTTTGTTTTTGCAATATGATACGATTTTGCATCTTAATTTGGTTTAACTCGAAGGACGAAAACACGAAGAAGACAGAAACTCAAGTTTTAGGAAAAAATCATATACGATACGGATGGTTATGTAAGAGCCTGGAATCACCTTTGATGGTTTTTATGGAAACGCAATGCAAATTTTTATCGAAGGAAAAAATCCCACTTCACACATGTGAACAGTGCAAGATTGTGGCACGAAGTCAATTCAAAGGTAGGTGTGCTGTGTAGGGAGTACAAGTGGATTTGTGTCTGCGGTAGTTAAATTTAATTTCGTCGACTTTTGAATGGAAAACTTTCCCAAAAGGCAAAGGAAACGCTATACCCTTATAACAAAAGTTGATTCGTTCTCCCCAGAAGTTCGGTTGCTGTAATGCTAAATTAAATTTTAAATATCGGATTAATATATCGTGAGGCGGTGAGGAGGTGAACTCGGTTTAGAGGGCAATAAAGTTTAAAGTTCCAAGGTTTATGTTGTAGGTGGTGTTTCCTAGTGTACCGTTTCATGAACCAGTTTTAAGGGCTTTTTATTTGATTGCAGTTTCAAATGAAACGTATGTAACATTGTGTGCGAGTTGGTGTAACAAAATCAACTACACCGCACGAGGTTTAATTTGTGCGGCAACAGACAAGCGAAGGATCAAATTAGAAGGAAATAGTGCGGAAGAGATTTGGTACAAAGACAGGTACCTATATCAAACTTAATTCAAATAAGGCTGGTTTTGAGACAGACTGCAAGTTTAAAGGAAGAGGTTGCAGCAGCTCTTTAGACTTGAACTTGCAGAGACAATCGTTCTAGCTGAAACGATATTTCTTTTCCATCTACTGTCTTAGTTTTTGGGTCGCTATTTTATGTGACTTTCGGAGGGTGTTTTGTGATTAAATCAACCCAAAAAGACTTTCAAATCTTTTTAAGACGCTTATCTATGGCCTTTTTTTAGCCATTTTTTGTTGGGGTCTTGTGTCGTTTTTTAGCCGTCTTTAAGCTCCTTTTCGTGTTTTTATGGGGTTTTTCATGTAATCTTTTGAGAGTAGGTACTTCGATAATTTTTGTGCCCTTTTTGGAACGTCTTGTAGCATTTTTAGACCGTTTTTCGAACCGTTTTCCGAATCTTATCTATAGTGTTTCTGATGTGCTTTTTGAGGGGTATTTCCACCTGTTTTTTTGGGGACTTAAAATCACTTTTCGGTTCGTTTTTAAGTCCATTTTTACAGAGTTTTTTGAAGCCGTTCTTTTGGACTTCTTATGTTTTTTGGCTTTATGGCCTTTTCGATGCATTTTTATGGCAAGTTTCCTATTTTTTGAAGAGTCTCTTTTATACCGTTTTTTAAAGAATTTCGTAATTTTTTTATGGTAATTTTCAATGCGGTTTTAAACCGTTTTCGGGTGCGATGTTCACAACTTTTCTTGGTTCTTTCGGTCCGTTTTTGAGAGGCTTTTATGCAGATTCAAAGGCGCCCCCTCATCAGTGCTTTTTCAGGGGTTTTTTTGTCAATTTGGGAGCCGTTTTCTGTTTTTTTTTTTATACATTGCTGCAACAAAAATTTTAAATTAATTAAAAATAAATTTAAAACAAACATGTAGTGCCTCTCACGGAAGTTTTGCTGCTTCGTTATGTGCCAAAAAAATTTTCCCTAGATTACCTAGATTTCTTAAAATGTAACGAGGGTAATAAAAAAACCCCTGTTGATTTATTTTCGTCACACTTTCGTCAGTGTTTTCAAAAATCCATACAGAGAATACCGGACGTTTACTTTCTCTTGCTATTTAATTAAAATATGTCCTCACTCAAACACTGCTCAGAATTGTATGTCCAGCTCTTCAATTATCGGAAGAGTATGATATAACTCGAAACATTGCGATATCCTTTAATAATCCTATTTATATGCGAAAACAGCTTGCCTTGTTAAAAGCAGTTCCAAGCCAACACGATTTCATTAAAGCCTATAAAAACTCATTCATCCAGCCCCGATGAAGGGATTACACCAGCATTTGTCTGTTTCGATTGGACCACATCCATACAATTCGTTTTTTTTATTGTACTGAAAACTGATATTTCTGTGGATCAGTATCAATACTTTTAATCAAATTGAATTATTATCCCACCTCATGTGTGCATAATAGAAATTAATCAATGACCGTCGGCCGGCCTTTGCGAAACAACCTCCCACTGATTATAATGTCCTCGATTATGGTTTGCCGTGCAGCACGCCAGAAAAGGGATTTCATCGCTCCCTTTCTTCCTGTTTGTGCGCGCGTGATTATTCATCAGTTTAAGTGGACTACTTTTTTTTTGTCGACACCGATCTGAATAGCTGAAAGGATTTATTATTGGAATTTGCTGCTCTTGTGAACTGATTAATTCCATTCATTTAATTTTCCTTTTGAATGCTTACATAATTTTTTTTTCCTTTTTGGATCTCCCAGGGTATCCTCCTCCGGGACGACCCCCTAATGTGCAAAGAGTGTATACTTTGACGCATATATTCGTGCCACAAAGCATGCTCCATCCTAAACTTATTTACGATCAACATAAATTTAAAAAAAAAAAAAAAAAACAGAAACCAAACTCAACTTCAAGGATAACACTTTTCTTTCGGTGGGTATAAGAAAAGAGCACTTCTCCATTTACCATCTTCGCGGGATACACAAAAAAGAAGTGTAATATCCCATCGTGAAATATTTACACAGTCGGTGGTCTTAGTTATTAAAATGCGCTCCATCATCAGTTGTGGGGTGGGATTGTTTTTTTTTTTTTTTTGGTATGTTGAATGTTGATATCCTTGTGAGTATGAGATGGTATGACACGCACATTATTCCTGCATTTGTCAGGAGGTGGGATAAGGTATGTAATTGAATATCGCGGTGATGAGAAGCATTCCAAAGTATTTTACATATTTTTTCAATAAACGTTTGTTGCACGAACGCTGGCTGTGTGGGTTTTTATTTTTAAAATATGTAGGTGTCATTTTATGGGGCATCTAAGTGCTGTACGAGTGTATATTTATTGCATACCCCAGGCGGGAGTGACAGTAGCTGACAGAAGTGGAGTAGCAGTAGGTACCTATTGAATTTTTGAAAGAGTGAATGTACATTTGGCTTAGTTTTTGTGTAAGTGTCTATCAGTGCGCACTATCTGACTGATGCGCATATTTTATAAGTTGTGATGTACTGGAAATATATTCAGCTGGCTTCAAGTAAACAGTGAAAAAATGCGCAGCAGTCATGAGGTTAAATGATTTGTGTAGGTAGGGTAGGTGCACCAGTACCCGGCCAGTCACTAGTATCCGGCCACTTTGCGTTAAATAGTTAATAATAAGTAAATTAATAGTCATTTTCACGGGCGATAAATTGTGGCTATGATTTTTGACCTATATAACTTGCTGGTAAAATTTGGCAGCTGTGAACATCACTAAACCGCAAAAAAAAAATGAGCAGTCTATGTAGTTCGTCGACGAAGTGAAAAGTGCGTTTTAGAGTTCGAGAAAATTTGTGGAGGTATCAAACGAAAAACGTAAATTTCTGTGTTTTTTTGAATATTAACCAACTTGTTTATTGTTTTTCTGATAGGAAATTTAATTATTAATCATAAAATATTTAAAAAACACGAATTTTTTATTTTTATTTAATTATTAGATGGTGGCCGGTTACTAGAACCTAATTTTTTCAAGGTGTTCTAGTGTCCGGTCAAGGTGGCCGGGTATTAGATATTTGGTTGAAATGAAATTTTTTGTTTATTTTTGGTTCAAATGAACCCAAATACTTTTCTCTTTCAGTCGATATAAATAATATGTGTTTAATATCAAAGGTTTCAGTATCCGGCCACGAAAAAACACACTGGCCGGCTCCTAATATATCCTGTTTCAGTATGCGGCCATTAGACATAATTTGGTTTATTTTCCAATTTTCATAGGAAATAAACTAAGAAACTGAAGAATTCGGTTCAAAAAGCTTATCGCGAGCTGATAAAATTAAGCTTGCCTTCGACAAAACTATTTAAGCTACAGAAAAGCTGCTTCCAAATACAACATCCCAAAGAGTACTTTGCAAGATAGGTTGCATGGGAAAGTAGACGAGGAATGTTTAAAAAGGACCCGAATCTGTTTTGTATCCTGAAGAGGAAAAGCCGATAACTGGCTGGTGCATAGATATGGCCAAATACGGCTTTCCCCTTATGAAAACAGCTCTTATTGGCACTGCTCAATGAATTTTCAAATCCGAAAAGCGTAAGAACATGGTTAAGATCGTTTTTTCAAATAAATCCCTACCTAAGCCTTAGAGAAGCTGAAACAGTTTCAAAATGCATAGCGATTTTTACAGAAAATAGCATTTAGTTAACTATCTGACCACACCTACTTCATCAAAAAGATCGACGCTTGCCCCCATAACTTTGACCGAGCCGAACATTTTTGAAAGTCCAGGTTCCACTTTCAATTTGACCGATTTGAAATCAACTGAAAATCAACCAACTACAATAGTTCCTCTTTATATTAATAACCAGTCAATATCAGAAATATAGGATGGGCAGATTCCGTATATCAACGATCGTCTAAACGATATCATTTTTGAAACTTTGATCACAAAAATAAGTCATATTTTTTTCGAATTTTTTTTGACAAATGTCAGCTTTCATTACATTTTTAGAAAATTAACCGGATTAAGCTCTCAAACTTGTAATTTTAGCACTTAGTTGCTATTTTGGAGGTCTATCCTTTCGACGATAATCGTCTGAAAAGTTACGGAATGAGTGCCCAGCCTTGCAGGTCTCCTATAGGGTAGTTCGCGACAACGTCAGTGTCAAATGAGAAGGAGAAAAATCCAAGTGACAGCTAAAAAACTTGTAGGAAAACAAAACGGATTTTGTATGGATGTAGTCTAATTATGTTAAGAAATTACTAAAAAGTGCATAAAAAAGGGCAAAAAACAAGATAAAAGCATTGTTGAATTAAAAAAAATTGTTTATCAAACGTATTTGGTAACAACTGAGAAGTTAATTTAATGGCATTTGTGCGTTTTTCAACAATATTTGAACAAAACACTACTCTAGCCATTATAAGCCAGCTTTGTTATCCTACAAGTTTTTTTGACGTTTGAGCAAAAAAGATAGCCCATCTGTGAAAGGATGGGCTTCGCGAAACACTCTATAGCGTGTTATTTTTCATTTATTTATGTATTATTAAAAATGTATACCTAGGAACCTATTTTTATTATTTTACTAATTATTATTTGAATTGTCTTTGACAAGTCTTTAAAACGATTATTTATTATTTATTTTATAACTTATTTTATACCTACGGATACATGCAGGTACTGTGAGGACCTACAAGTCACGGAAGATATCTCCCACCTCTATGCGAGTGTCAAGCAAGGAAGAACCTAGGCAGGTACTTCTTTAACAACTTAGAGGAGGTTGGTTCCTCAAATAACATTGGGACAATAATTGAATTCTGTAGGGAAATTGACTGCTTAGGCGATTTGGTTTAGGTTTTTAACCGTATTGGTTCCCTGGGGATGGCGATAGGCCGTCTTGGTGCCCTGTATTTTGTGACAATCTTACAGCCCTAATCAACCTATACCTACATCCGCCCCTTTTTAAAAAAGTGTAACTGAATTCGTATTATTTTGCTACATAATTATCTACCTACCAAAATTTTTTTTTTGTCAAGCTTATAAAATCGAATTCACCTGAAGGGTATTGTGTACCAATGTATATAATATTTATATGATACCAAAATAAAAATGTATTTTTATTAAATAATCGATTTAAAAAGAGTTTATATGTTTAATTTACTTAGTATTTGAAGTTTTTCAAAAGCAAAAATAACCTGGCCGGATACTGGTGCAAAAGTGGCCGACTACTGAATTTTGCTGGCCGGGTACTGGTGAAATTTCACTTGTTTCAAAAAATTAATTTTAATTTTAGATACAAGAACGCAATTATATTCAACTATTTTTTTTTTAAACAAAAATTGCATTTGAAGTACAAAAAAAAAGAAAAAACATGATTAAATGGCCAGGTGAATTATATATCACGGATCAAAGTACGAAAAATAGTTAGGTGGCCGGGTACTGGTACATCTACCCGGCCGTTGACTCTCTTTCGTGGCGGCTTCCTACTTGTGCAAATCAATATTTTTTGTTATTAAAAAAATTTAATAAAAGACTTGTACATTCACAATTGGGTCGATACGATCAATGGTTGCTCATAAGGCTCTAAAAAAAATCCAAGGATGTTGACCATAATTTTGAAAGATTTTTCTAAAAAAAATGTAGGTCTAAAGAAACTTCTCGAAAGGAAACAATTTAGAAAATAGCGGTAGGCGACCAGACCTTAATGGACGACAAAAGTGAATAGTTCAAGTAATAAACCACACAAGGCGATTACCAGTTCCCACTCTGTACTACGGAAAAAGCTCAATCAAAGTTCAGCCATTAACGCCAGACACACACAATTTATAACCAAAATTCTTAGCCTTGTAAATTTCACTAATTGTCAACCGGGGGAAAAAATACGTCTTCCCATTCTTCCGGTCCAATGAAACAACCACTTACTCGGTATTTTCAACCATTAAATTCAAAGTGGAATCGCTTCATTTTCACATTTCCGCTCTCACCGCAGGATACAACAAACACACATACTCGCATTTAAACGGAGCAAAATAAAATACTAGAGATAAACGTAAATGATATTTAGTACTAACTAACGTTCGTCCCGGGCAAACCTTTACAAAGGACACTTAACCCAACAGTCTGAACAAAGAAACTGCTAAGGTTTCTGTATAGTTTCGAAGGATAACGCTGCTCCCCTATACAAAGAGATAAATGGTCACGGTAGAGGATGATTCTGTTTCGTTTTTTCTTCTTTGTGCTTCCTCCTTCGAATTTAATTAAAAACAAACACACACAGAAGGTGAAAACTACGAAACGTAAGGAAATATGTTTCCAACTATTGTGGACTCGAACCGTTGCATTGCAACTTGGAGTTCAATCACTGTGTAAAATCCGTTTAAGGATCATTAATGAGGAATTGTTTTTTAATTTGCTTGTCCCGAAGAACTAAACTCATTTGGATTGTCTCATTCAGGGAGTGTGATGCGGATGTTGTTGTTTGTGTTACGTTTTTCTTTTCCTTTTTTTAATCAACATTTTGATCCCATTGGACATGAAATTCCTTGAAGAGCAATACTCTCTCACACATAAAAGGATTCAATTTGTTACATTTGCTTCGCCCTTTTCGCTTTTTCTATTTCGTTGGGATATAAACTGTCGCAAAGTAGATTCTCGTCCTTTATTTGTATTTTATTTTTTCATTTGCTGCCGTTTCTATTTTATGCGTTTTTATGGAGATCAAATTTGATTCCGTCTCCACTTTCTGACTCTTTGCCATTGTACTTGCACCCATATGGTTGAGGAAAGACAGAAAAAAAGCCGAGAAGAGAAAAGGACAAAATAACTTTACGGTCGATTAACAAATAAGTAAATCAGTGACTTATATATTTCGTTTGCAATATACCCGCCGATAAATGAACGAAACGGATTCCATTTCGAAGGAAGGACGTAGCAATTTTTTATTTGTCAAGGCGGAGAATCATCGGTATAGAGACGATCGTTAGATGATGCAATCAATGTTGGATGAAATTGATTGAATAACCGTCGGGATTATGAGAAGCCATACGGAAGGACCAAGACAATCGCAATGAAATTCGAGATAATGGCGCACGTTTATCGACTCCCAGTGCGATGGGTATAGTTTCTTGGACGTATTTTGGCGGATTTTATTGTGCGGCTTTCAGCCGACTTGGCTGGTTCGTTTGAATGCTCTGATTTAAAGTCTTTCGGTGCCGCAACCAGTGTTCCCAGATGAAAAATCTTGCTTTCCGAAATAAAAAATCGTTTTTTCAAGATTCTTGATATAAAAAAATCTTGAAATTCGATGAATTTAAGGTAAAAAGTCTTTGGAGCTCAAAAATCTTGAAAAAAAAAATATGTATTGCAATCTGGCATCACTGGCCGCAACGATATTTTTTCTAAGAACAAAGTGAGTGTCCTGAACAATTTGCGTGCCATTCGGTACTGTTTCAACTATTGTGGTCCCCGATGGCTCGCAAAACCATCATAAATAAAGCATAAAGAGCAATTTTTCGATACCCAAAAGCTGCTCACAACTACCTATGCACATAGAAAAAATACCGGTCAGTCGTAGCTCCATCATATACTATACCGCACATACCCAGACCGAAAAGGTTAATTTGTATGCCATCAGTTGTTTGAGTTCGGAAACATTTCATAAAAATGCATGAATAATTAACAAATAGAAGGTTGTGCGGTTGAACACAGGCGAAATTACATTCTCCCGCACATAAGGATGGTAGAAGAACCCTCTTCGTCTATATACGTACAGTCCTGGATTTCGGATGGAAATTGCATTGCCAAAATGAATAAATAAATTTATAATTCAATTAAAAAAAAATAGAAGGACGAAACAATCTTTCCACTTATACATGGATAAATATTCAAGGACTACATGTAGATATTTACCATACATGTGTCGTATAAATATTTAATTTTCAATGGTGGCAGCATTGAAATTGCATCACCGAAAAGGGATACGTATATTGGTGAAGGAGAATTAGGAGCTCCTCTCCTGCCTATTGCCGTACCCTTATGATGATTACCATCGAATGGCTGCCCCCAGCAAACGTCGAAACACCTGTATTCCCCAAAGTCCCTTTTAATCAATTGGATCAGATTGTTGTGTGTACACCTGAGGATGTGTGTGTGCCCAGTATAGCATAGAATTTGCAGTGTGTTGTGGGCAATATCAAATTTTGTCGCCAGGATATGTTCGAGCAGAAGAAGAAGTTCGTGCCGTCGATGCGGGCATTCTATCGAAATCTGATTTTCCATTCAAAATGTGCACAAGGTGGTTTTGCTGGCACAACGGTTGTTTGTGTTCTATAGTTGTTTGGGTTATAAGTCCTTTGATACGTTTGGTGTTTGTGTTTTTCTCTGAAATCAATCATCTCATGGTTGAGATGTACATATTCACAAAGAGGTTGATAATTTGGCATACACGGTGGTTGTAAATGACACCTTGTTGTCAGTGACAAGAACTGTTTCCGTTTGAAATGCACTGATAAGGTGTGTGACTTGGCTTTGAATGGGGTTATGCGGGATGTTTGATGGCGTGAGCCAGATAAGCGAGATGTTTCAATTAAATTAGCCCGCATGTTGTTCGAGCAGATGAGTTTGGTTTGATAATTGAAGTTGCATCTCAATTATTGCCAGCAACTTTGATAAAGGTCAACTTTAACCTGATTAAGTGGGCATAGGCTGGTTTTTTGTTTAATAAATTGCGCCCCCCGATATACTTAAATTTAGTCATTTGCAAGCATGGAAAGGGATGCCAAATAAGTTTGCTTGTCCTGTAGCTGCAAGGAAAACTGCTGTTTCGCGGAGTCGGGTTAACTGACAGCCATTGTGCATTAGTTGTTGGTCATTTAGCGGGCATTTGAAAAAAATATTTCATCAAGTTTCTCTGCGAATCTGCCCTGGGAATGGGTATAGATCAGCGCCATCTGTCCGTCAGCGGTTTTGTTGATTTGTTGCCACTATATCATCACATGAGCGAAAATCAACTAAAGTCAGGCAGTGGAAACGAGCCACCGAATCTGTAAACGACCTCGACTTACCTTTCCAATTGGCCATCGGCTTAGGCTGGCTTACGGCCTTGCAGTTTAGTATGGTCCTGGTCCTCCTGTAAGAATATCGTCTGATTTTGTGTGATCTGCGAAGGCTTGCCGATCCGTAAGACGTACAGCACGAAAATCACCCAAAGTCGATTGGTTCTAAAGGTTTCTTCTTACAGCCAGAAATGCAAATCGCAAGGGAGAGCTGGTGCCGCCTTCGAATAAGGTGTGTTTGGGAATAATAACAAAAGTTTTGAGCCCATACAAAATGGCCACAATCGATCGAACGCCAGGTTATAGTGGAAACTGAACTAAGCCAAGTTGGGATATATCCATCGCATATTCTTCTCAATTTAAAGGCCGACTATGAAAGCCTAGTTTGTCAATATCATTAGGTTTGTTTGTTTGTCTGAAACTCGGCAGTTCCCAGCCTCATTACCAAGCTACTACCGCAATCGTTTTGGTCCCTCAAAAGTTGCGTTTCTCGCTATTGTGAGCGACTTCTCGAAAGTTCATTTTGTCGCTGTATCCCCATAGTAGCCGCGGTCTTCCTTGAGATGAATTATTTTTGTGAGTCCTTGTCAACAAACAAAGTCAATGCTCCTTCAACTCATCTCTCTGTCATCGCATCGTTATCATATATTTTCTTTTAAAGAGGCCCTTTTCCTATAATACTGCAAAGAGCAAAGGCACACGTGCCACTTGGCCGGTATCAATATTATGTCAAAAAGGACCCATTAAATTCGATATTCTACTACAGAAACAGGAGGAGCATACCCGTTCGTTCACTTGAAAAATCCATTTTCGCTCAGGGGTTTTTTTTTTTATTTCTTTTTTTTTGTTGTTCGAGTGGTCGTCGTCATGCTGTCATGATATCCACTTCGCTTTTTTTTTTGTTTTACTCCTTTTCAATATCGTTCTATGGGATGGGATGTTTGCGGAGCGAGTATTATGTGTGCCTTATGGTTTTACATTGACATTCATAAATTTTTGTCATAAATCAATTCACGCAAGGATGCAAAGATGAGTGACTTCTTGGCATTTTTCTGATGTAGTTTGTTGTTCCTTTTTTCACATCAAGCGAACTGAGTGTCGATGTGGTTGCGCTTATGGTGGGGACATCAAGTCACGTGGAAAGGGATGTCAAATGTGTCTGACAGGTGGACGGGTGAGTGCATGTGGTTAAAGTGGAGTTGTGTTTGATTTGCGCACGTATTTAGTGATTGAATTCACTGTGGGATAAGCTCGTTGCAGAACTAGGTATGTTCTCGACAAACAGATGATGGAATATCACAGGAAAACACTAAACAGTGATCAATAACCCGCCAGCCGAAAACTCCAATCCCAGCTCTTTAAGAAAGTCAGGAGGTCTACTCCGTTTCAAATAACCAGCCATTGCGGATGGAAAACTGAAAGCAACATGCAGAGAGCTCTGGGAACGGAGGGCTGCACTGCCTCAGACAGTAAATTTGGAAGAAAGTGCAATCAACAAATCAAATTCCAGATCCAAATCATGTCCAGACACGACCCACAATCCCCATTCATTTGTATTCTTTAAAATGACCCATTACATTTGCTAGAGAACTCAATTGTTGAGCAACTTCCTTTTTACAGCAAACATTCAGTCCACCGTCAAACGGCTGCCGAAAACAATACAAAACTATTACCCGCTTGGGAACGCTTGTTTTTTTTTGATGGCAGCACATCTTTCCGTCAGCAAATCCCAGACCAATACGAACGTGGTTAAAAATCCTTTTCCTTTTAGCATTCCTGTTTTGTCATCTGTTTGTTGTTGGCAAACAATTAACAAAGCACACCGCAGCACAGACTCACAATTAAATATCCATTCCCAGGATGGCATTTTTACGTGAGCAATTTTGTCATCGTGCCAGGATATACTCGTTCTCTTGTATATTTGCAAAAGCATTCTCCCAACACAAGTCGTGATTTATTAGCACCACGTTGGTTGAGCTTTTCAACAGGCTGCTGTGATTGTGACGGGAGCACACAACTGCCAATTTCGTATATGACATTCCCGAGGGCCCTTTCTGTTAATTGTTTACATCACAATCCATCAGCAGGGGATGACGCAATTGCCCGCCTAATTCACAAGGCACAATTGTATTTAGTTAAGAAAAAAAAAACACAACAACAAATAATTTACACAACACCCACGACAACAATTTCAAATAAAAATCCTTCTGGGAGTGCTCCGCATCCATTGCGCATACATTGAGTCTTCAAATTAGAATGGAAAGTCCTTCCCAGCATCACTTTGTTAGCTGGAGGAGTGAATCCTTTATGCACCAGCAGTCGTTTTTGTTTGTGCAGATACCGGAATACTTGTTGGTTGTGCTACTACACATACCAACACACCGAAGACATATAGTTTGTTTAGAACAAAGCGCAAAGTGAAAGAGGGTGATAAAGTGTAAAATCGTCCCTAGAAAGGATGTGCGAAACTTAAGCGAGCGAGTAGACGAAGAAACTATATTTGAAAGATATAAAAATGAAGATCTCTCAGAGGTCCTTACTGTGAAGAAGAAAACTATTCCACTGGGAAAACTACTCTCGTTTATATTTATTTTTCAACTTGCTTCTGAGTAAAGAAAGGACATCGTCGAGCGGAAAATCGCAGTCATGTATTTTAGCGCCAAATCGGAAATAATACTTTTACTTTTTAAGAGCAACATCTCTAAAATCTAAATACAATTTAAGGCTTTTAAAAAAAAATCACATATTTCAAGTCAACCTTAAATTTATTTATAAAATTATTTTTAACACCAACACCAGTTGGGCGATGGGAAAATTCAAGGAAACATTATTCAAGCATAAATTTCTCCCTGGAGGCGAAATAATTATTGCTGCGGCTGTCACTTTATTTTAAACGTGATATCTTTCGGTTATGGTATTTTTTTTTTCTGGTTGCTATTTAAACTTTTAAATTAATGCAATGCATATGCAGCTCATAAATCAGGTGTTGCGAGCGACGTTCTCATGTATCAGTTATGGTGAAAATTTATGGGAATTAATATTAAACGAGTGGAAAACGAGTACGCACTGAAAGTGCCAACGAAAGCAATTACTGTGTGCACCTGAATTATTTCGGATAATTTACAAAAAAAAATATACAAAATAATTACTTATTTCAATTTCTGTCGATCCTTTTCGGTTGAAAATCCTTAAGCTGCGTTGGATACAGATATTGGCAAGAAATAAATTGGTTGATCCAGGTATGGAAATCGTGTAATGAAATAAAAATTGAATTTCATTAAAGTGGGCCTTCACAGTTATAGTTTACCACCAGTGTTGCCATACCATTCCAAGGGGGGAAATAATCGATCGTTTCGTTAGACAGCTGGAAGGGTGGGTTTCCTCCACAGAACGTAATTTGCGAAGTTGATAATAGTTATTTGGGTTTGAAATAATATTCCTTTTGCTTATGAAACGACTTCTGGTGTTTCTTTTGTACAACATACAAACATTATAACGTTGGCAATGCCTATCGAACATGGAAAAATTGTATGAAGGCGCAAGTGAATTTTCGGAGAACCTCGCGAGAAAAAAAAAACATCTGTTCAGAGTTATCGTGAACAAATTCCGATGGAAATGTTTTCTTTGTCAGCAATGTAAATCAGGGGTCGAATCGCGTCGTCCGTGAACGAGCTATACGTTCACGGAATTATGTCGACCTCAGATTCCTGAATAGAAAACATTCCGAGGGAAATATTATTGCCGATAGGAATGATTCAGAGCGATCCAAGGATTCGCTAATATTTTGCAGGCTTGGGAACTAGGACCCTCATATTGGATAAACCATTCTCTTGATCAGGAATTAATACGATACAATCAAACTCAGGAAATGGAAATCATCGATATTCATGTACACAACTGGACTAGAATATCAGTGGCATGTTGTATTCTTAGTGTCAAACTTTGGACCCAGCCCAATATCAGATAATTTGGAGTCCGGTTGAACCCCCTAATCAGCGAAAAGTGGTATAACTTTTTAATCCCAATAGAACTTTATAACATTTATTTATTTATTATGAACTAGTAAATTGAAATAGTAAAAAAATCTAGAATGCGATTTTACTTATTTACTTTCTGAAATATTTGATAAATTTTAATTTCCTAAAGGTCTGTCAATTTTTCTAGTTGAACATAGTACTCAAGTTGAAGCAAGTTTTTAAAATTCTGTCAATTTTTTGTAGTTGAACGGCTCACTCAAGTTGAAGCCGCATCAAAAAATTGTAAGAACCGAAAAATTGCACTCCATGTTTAAAAAATGGTTTGTGGACCTTATTTTTTATTTAAGGCGAGTTTTGGCATACCGACATTTTGGGCGATTACTCATTAGTCCTTGTTATGAAAAAGTTTACTTACTTACTTACTTAGATGGCGCTACAGTCCGGGGTGGACCTGGGCCTCAACCAATACGCCTCTCCAGTTAGGGCGATCTTTGGCTAACTGCCTCCAGTTGCGCACTCCAAGTTGGTTGAGGTCCCCTTCCACTTGCGCGCGCCACCTAAGGCGAGGTCTTCCTCTACTGCGTTGTCCCTCCGGGTTGGAATCGAAGACTCTTCGGGCCGGAGCGTTGGTGTCCATTCGCTCTACATGTCCCAGCCATCTTAGACGACTGATACGTACTTTTCTGACTAGGTCGATGTCGCTGTACAGCTCGTAGAGTTCGCTGTTAAATCTCTTCCTCCAGAGCCCGTCAACGCAAACGGGACCAAAAATCACACGAAGAATTTTGCGTTCGAAACGACCAATGAGCTCTTCATCCGACTTTGATACGGTCCATGCTTCTGCACCATAAAGCAGGACTGGGATGATGAGGGTCTTATATAGAGTCTCCTTAGTATTTCTCGACAGGGCCTTACTAATCAATTGCCTTCTTAGACCAAAGTAACAGCGGTTGGCAAGTGTGATTCTTCGCTTGATTTCTGAGGTGATGTCATTTTCAGAGTTAATAGCGGAGCCGAGGTAGACAAAGTCCCGAACTACCTCAAAGTTAAAGCTGTCTATCGTGACGTTCTGTCCGATTCGTCCATGTTGTGTGTCCCTTCTTGTTGACAGCATATATTTTGTTTTGCCCTCATTCACCACTAAACCCATTTTTGCCGCTTCTGTGCTAATACTTGCAAACGCACCAGTCACAGCACGCTGTGTTCTGCCAATGATGTTGGCTTGTGAGTTTCGCGCAATCTTCTCAAGAATTATATTGAAAAAGTCACATGATAGCGCGTCACCTTGTCTAAATCCTTTTTTGACACCAAAGGTCTCTGTGATATTGTTTCCGACCTTTATGGTGCAGCGAGCATTCTCCATCGTCATTCTGCACAATCTGACAAGTTTGGCAGGGATGTCAAAACTAGACATGGCTCTGTATAGCTCGTCTCTATAAATGCTGTCATATGCGGCCTTAAAATCGATAAACAGATGGTGGGTATCGACTTACGTAGTCTTTTTAAACACCCTGAAGCTTAGTGGCTGTTGGAGATAGACCCTAATCCCTTACGATTTTTTCCATTGCATAAACCAATGAAAATGATCCCAAAATGACCGGGACACTCTGTAAAGAGTGTCTTAAACCTGTTATTAGTTTTTTTTTTTTAATGACTGCGCCATTACTTTGACCATTTATTAAATGCAACAGTGAGGATGACAACTGCTTTGGATTTTATTGCTCACTAGGATTACACAAATTTTGCGGTCTCTCGATTCCTCTTCTCGCTGGGAATTGGTCACCATTTTGACACAAGCAAGAGACTTTTTTTTGGGGAAGAGTAAAAATCTCAACTGCACCCAGCTAAATCTATAGCAATTAAGAAAATTGTTTAATATTCCATGCCATGTACATTTCACAAATTGAGTGAGTAACTCCCTCTTACATTTTTCCCCATATCCCAAGGGACAACCCCCTCAAATTCCCAAAGTCGCAAATGTTAACGGCTTGACTAATGCCTCCAAATGACAACGCAAACATTACCCTTGTTAATGTCACTCACTGGTGGTGAATATTTGCCTCATTCACATAAACCACCCGTCAGCTTCTAGTTCAGCAAACAAACGCGCACAGTGTACAGACACCGCCCACAGTGTCATGAAAAGCCATTTGACTGCAGTCTAACTTGTTTATCCGCCAACAACTGATCACATTCAAATCGAAAATTTAATTTAATAACCTCCCGAACAAAATAGTCGAAATGTTAATTTCAATCAATTTCCCAATAAACTCGGCTTTACAGTGGCCAAGTGCACTGTGCCAGTGTTGACAGGAGGGATACTTAAATGAAATAAAAGGAGAAACAAATAAAAATCAAACCACCTACATCGCGAGTAATTTAACATCAATTAGCGCTAATGGGCTGTGCGCCGAAAATTTGATACCCTTGTGTGGGAGTTTCTGTGTGGGAATATTATAATCAGTGGGGAATTTGTTTAATGTATACCGGAGACTGGTTTGAATGATAAAATTTTAAAATAAATTCAACTGTATCCACCCGCATGGATTTCTGCGTTCATGCAAAATGTTAATTTGCCCTCTAATAAAAATTTGCTTCTCTTGGGTAACTTTTTTTTTGTGTGAAACTATTGAGCTGTTCGGCGGAGGATTATAGTTGAACGGCACGAGAGTTTGATTAGTTTCTGGTTGATAGAACGACGGACGCGGATCATTATTGCAATAGCGTTGCATGTGTATTTTTAGCTGAATTTCCCGATGGCATGAGCATTCGGTTCGGCGGCAGTCGTGACGAAAAATCACGCACAAATTACGGTGGTAGATTGTTATCAAGTGGCATTTACACGCATAACTGCCTGAACGGTATTTAATATGCGGAAATTAGTTAAAGTTTAATGGAAACAAAAACTCGAGCCTTCAAAGAATAATAGTTCCTTGAACACTGGTGAGCTTATTGAATGTTGAGTAGTACCGACGGCCAATTTAGCCATAGTGGCTTTTATTGTTTGGTGCGAGGGAATGGCCGACGACAAATTGGTGGTTTTTTTTCCTCTAATAATGCGTTAAATATTTTTACAACGACCGCCTGACAATGTCCTCGATTGTGCTACTAGCAGTTGTGGTGGTTGTTGATATTTCGACAATGTGGGTTGGGAGGATTTTCTAAGGCTGTTATTTGTCATTTTTTGAAAGAGTGAAGTCGAGGAATGCGGAGGTGGTCCTTAGGAAGAAAATGTCTAGTATTTCAAAGGCGAGAAATATTTGCCCCGGGTAATTGGAGAAACTATATGCAGTCACAAAAAGCCGCGGAATGACAGGACTCAGAAATATTGGAAATGAGATACTGCACAGAAAACTTGTTTACAACGTGGCATAAGACCTTTAAGAGGACGGTGCGAGCGATAGATAGACAAAGTCGAACGTCGTTTTAGAGGTCAATCAAAAAGTTACTTAGGCAATTGGTGGAACCGCGAGGGATACGTACAACGTACTACCTTGCCAATGAGATTGTAATCCTTCGAGTTCTAGGCAACCATTTAAACAAACAAAGAAGAGGCAATATTGATAGAATTCTTGACTTCAAAAATATCCCTTGGACTTGAAACTTAAAAAAAAAAATGTTAAAAATAAACAAGGATTCATAAGAAATTCCAGTCACACTCTGAAAATGCAATTGTAGTTATTTTCAATGAGCCGTGTTCTTTGCTTTAATTTCAAAGATTCAGTCTTACTTTAAGAAATTCGGAAGTTGAACTCTTGAAATTCCAAAGTCTTATTTTAGGAAATTCAGAAGTCGTACCTACTCCTGGGAACTAAAAGATCTTACTTTAAGAAATTCAGAAATTCGTACTCTAAAAAATTCCGAATTTATTCTTAAGAAATATAGAAGTCTTACTCTAAGAAACCCAGACGTCGTTCTCTAAGAAATTGAGACACCCTACTCTAAGAAGTTCAGTAGTCGTACTTCTAGAAATTCCAAAGTCTTACATTAAGAAGTTCAAAAGTCTCACTTTAAGAAGATCAGAAGTTTTTCCAAAAGGCATTCTCCAAGAAATTGAAACATCTTACTCCTAGAAACTCAGAAGTCTTACATTAAGATGCTCTATGGAAGTCTATTTATTTATACGTTTTAACTTTAAAAATGCTACAAAAATCTCCTAATTTTATTTGAAACTCATTTGTCAATTCTCGACTGCCTTGCGAATTTTATTACAGCCGTGATCTATCATTAGAGCTAGCCACCCGTCGAACTGTTGCTGAAATTTGTAGCACATCGCGCCTTACTTTTGACAATTTCCAGCATCGCATTTGAATTTTAAGAAGCTCACAAAGCTAATTGGAAGTCGAAACTCCCCCTTGAATCAAGGTGTCAAAGAAATGTGTGTACAAAAATAAAAGCATCGCTGTAAATGAAAAATATTAAAGAGATTAACATGCATCGCTTCGTCGGTCTCTTGCTGTTATCGGGGAAACATCTCTCTGCAAATTTTAGGAAAAAAAATCCTGCCTTGGCAACCAAAGATCAAGTTGATACAATATTGGTCAAACCAACAAAAATTGGGCCACTTCGGCCGCAGGAGTAGCCTATATAGATTCTGGTGTTGCTTGTACGGACTCCATAAAGTTTAGAACGTCTGAGGACTGACAAAAACATGTTCTGGAAAAGCTTTTCTATTCAGCTCATTATTTTGTTCGAACTGGACATCAAATTGCAGCTCCTTTCAGTTCACAACATGTCTCTAAAAACATTTTAAACCTGCAACCTCATTATCGCTATCAAAGGTAGAAAGGTAGTTTAGCTTTTGACAACAAGTTTCAAAATTGTTTGCAGTGAATTGTGCCGCCACAACACAACACAAAACTCGTAAAATGTATTTACAAACGTAGTAGAAATTTGCAGCTATCTTTTTTTTAACTATCTCAAACCGAAAGACTCGATCGTAGGACCTTGAAAAACAAATCGGTATATTGATTTGTGCCAGACAAGAAAATTAAATTCATTCTTCCTTAAACCGAGTACGACATCATGTCATGCGGAAAATTTCATTTAAAAATTCCATGAATGCAGGAGCTTTTCCTTTTTCGTTGACTCTGAAATGACTTTCTTCAACTTGGCAGGATATCCTTGCAAAACTATTGTTATTTTCCTCACTTTTCGTGCATGCCATGTCGTAAAGGATATTCATGGTGAATGCACTCGTAACTAAGACGGAGACAGAGCCGATGACTACTACTCGTATCTTCGAATGAAAATAATTCCGCAACCAAATGCAAGCATGAATTTTAGCCTTTCACCGGTCCATGAATATACACTAATCTGGAATTAGTGGATTGACAATGGAAAACCACAACCGAAATCCACATAACCGCAAGTAAAATGCATAGTATCGGGATTTGGATTTGGGATAGCAGCCTGCAACCTGCCGGTGCAGGGGAAATCCTTTCGTGTACACATAATCTCAAGGATGCAACTCTGTTGAATTTTAATTATATAATTCAGGCGAAAGGAGTTCGAAGCGAACGCAAATCTCTGCAGTAGATATATTACTTATTTCGTGCGATGTGAAGGTCGTGGCAGCTAAAATCCATCGTGAGAATTGTTCAAGATGACTTTTGTGTTCGCCGAGGATAATTACATCGCATCGGAAATGGCTTATATATACTGGAGGGAAACTTTTGTTTCTTTGTTGAGGTAGCTTGCCAACGAGCGAGTGCGAGAGAGAGAGAGCGAGAATTAATTAAGTACGATGCGGCCCTGAATGCAGCGTGCGCTATTATTTTGTGGCTACAGAAAAAAGGGTTCCATTGTTTGGTTTCGAATTTTTTTGACACCGTTTTTTTTTCGTAGAACTTCCATGGTCATCCGCCACTCTATACAAAAATTCAGGTTAACGCCAATGCATAGACACAATGTATATATATATCTATCGTGTGGTGACTAGTTCTTGTATGTGTATCGGTAAAATGGGTGTGTTTGTGTTTGCCCACAAATCATGGAATTAACTATCATCTGCCTTTATTGGATAAATTATGGATTTTAATTAAGAGCTTTAGTGTAGCGACAGGAGTTATCATAATGTAAAGAGCTGTCAACTGGAAGTTTATTGTCAAGGGGGTTGGCTAACGAATGGCAACTAATTAATTGATGCAGAAATTTATCCGAATTGTTTATCTGGCTGAAAAGGGTCTTGTACTTTTTATTAATTTTATTAGTGGCTACGTTTTGCAGAGGTCACTATGCACTTGCTGCTTATCTGTGTTTAAATTTAAGCAATGCAACAGGGCGGACTGATTGATTTCCGTCAAAGTGATGTCGAAGTAGGTACGTGAATATCTTGTTTAAAAAAAAGCCCAAATCGTACTGACTTCGGAGAAAAATTGAAGGAACTAATCTTTTGAAGTGTAAATATCCACCGCTCGGTGGTCGTAGGAATTCCATTAGAAAAACATAACCACCACCTTCGTCGCGAGCCACCTTCTCTTTGTTTGGTTTACCAACTTCAAGAGCTGCCCCTTTATTTACCCCCGAAAGACCTTCCCTTTGCTTAGATTAATTATTCTCTGTTAATGATTGAGTAGATGTCTTCATGTCCTCCATTAACTACAATCTAAACAATCGCATATAAAAGCAAACAGGCCAACTGCAAACAACAACACTACCGCCCGCTTAATTGTGAGCACGTAAATTCACTAATTAATGAAAGTAAATACCCCGTTAGTGGGCGAATTCAATATAATAACATCAGATACATGTAGTTGTTGTGACAATGATTAAAATTCAATGGACCACATCGTGCCATTACTGCTTTCCATTGGCCACAACACTCTGTTGCCAATATCGTTTTGTGCGATAATATCGCCGGGAAAATTAAATCGAATGCAAATTATAAATTCCACACAAAAAAAAATGGAAATGTCCTCTCCCCCAATAATGTTGTGTACTATATAGCGATAACCTTTTCCCGCTCTTTCGTCATCATCCCCAACCCACCGAACAATGGGGTAGTTCGAAAATATAAACGAAATATTTATTTCCTGTGAATAATGCACTATGCACAGATATACATATGAGACACATACAGTCAGGGAGAAAAAAAATCCCTGTCATCCAGATGCAGATGCATCCAGATTATTTCATTATCGTACACGTATTTGGGGCTGATTTACATTGCATATCATAGCACGTGGTCATCCACTGATCCACTAGGACATGACCTACTCCATGATGTGTGAATATTTCCGACCGAAATTGAAAGAATTTAATTTCCCCACACTTTACATAGATCAATGATGGCGTTCCTGCGGTGAAGCGGAGGGTGTATCGCGCACATTATTTGTTTTATTTTTCTGTATAGCACTCCTTTGTTCTTCTGCATGCTGGTGGGGGAGGAGAGCTTTGCCCTGCCGACAAAAAGGAAATTATTCCAAAATTGATAACTGATTTAATATAATGAAAATAAAATGAGAAACGCAAACAGCGCAGCAGGAGTCAGGAACAGTGTTTAGCGTGCAGTGGGTTGGAATTTATTAAGGTCGCTGTGTGCGTGTGCAATTTAGGCTGGAGCTTCCTCCTGAGTCCCGATTGGGAATAATGAAAGCTGCAGATTGTCTTCTTGAGATTGTTTGAGCTGTTGGAGTGGATGCGGCGTAATTCAAATTGTTCCTATACCGATCAAAGTGATCCGCTAGTTGTTTCAGGAATGGACTCGACGATTGTTAGCCTTCATTTTTACCCGTGTTCACTATCAATCGTGAGGAATCGGAGCCTTGTATAATTTTTCCCGTCGCTGAAATTCTAATTCAAGAGATGGCCTGCACTTTAGTTAAGGAAAAAAGGAACTACTCAAGTCCTAGTCGCCGTTTCGTTGGTAAGGATTGAGAGGTTTGAAATTCTGAATAGAGTTTTAAATAAATTAAAATTTTTCCATTGAATGTGGGTACACACGGCGCCTTTTTTCAGCAGCTTTCACTGCCCTTCAGAAGATGGTTGGGAAGTGGTTAGACAAGAACTTAGTGACTTAAAAACCCTCAAAAAGAAGTAGAAGGCCTTTTATGTGTCGATTCATTTGGAGGAGTCGGCTTCTCTGATCTAGAACACAGATGCGACCAGAAAAAAGTTATCTCTAAGAGGCAACACTTTCACGACCTCGCAACACTGGTCCGCACAAATTTGCAGTGAATTTCCTTCTCGCTATATTGCTGTTCGCAACGAAGTGTTTTAGTGGTCATTGGGTCGCCACTATCACTTTGTAAATGTATCCCATCGTTTGAAAACTTCCAATAAATTGCAGTGAGAAAAACGGTTCGAATTTCCGGTTTACTTGCCTTCTCATCGCCCTCCACAGATGGCATTGGCAGTTGGGAAAACAAACCCTCAACTTGTTGTATTCGATTACAACTCGTCGCATTGATTCATTACGTTGTTATTGATTTGGAAATAATCTCAAATCGATGCATGACAGGAAACCTCAATATAAAAGCTTTCACAAAACACATCCATCCAGCCATTGAAATACATTTCTTAAAATCGCACACTTTCAATCCTTTCCCGGTACAAAAAAAAAAAAAATATGCCTTCAACACACTACTCCCAAATCAATAAAACTGTCGACACACAAATAAAAGTAAAAAGAAAACAAAAATAAAACAACATGCGGGTAACTTCAATAAATCCACACAAATCAAATTGATTCGCCACCCTTGTCACTCATTCTGGATCAATAAAAATCTATTACATCAATGTAATTTGCGAAGCGAAACGAACAGGAAACAACAAATAAAATAAAACGTCTCCAAATAAATAATAAACTGTATCCTTTGGCGGGAATGACATTTCCCAATAATTTCGGTTCCATATGACAAAAGTTGACAACAAAAACGGAGTTCGACTGTCAGTTCCACAGAAAGGCCCAAAATCACGTTTCATACTACTGGCGAACTTTCAATCAAGGGTATGAGGAAAAATCAAAAAAAGAAAAAAATCATACTCACCCCCTAACAGGCAGTAACTCACCGAATAAATAAGGAGTGACAGTTTGTTTCGATTGGTAAAAAGGCGTAGGGCAGAGAACTAAAATCTGCATAAGGAGTTTGCATAAACCACATCGTAGGTATATATGCCAATCACTCAAGTGTAAAGTGTATGCGATTTATTTAAGAAGTCAATTTTAATATGCCGCCCTATTTGGAAGCAGATATCCTTGAAAGCCCAAAAAGAACAAAATTTCTTTGATAATGTCTCACAGTCAATATACAATAGATTCGATAATATCCTTGACACACGCAATTTCCATGGAAAAGTATGAATGCGAGAGATATTCCTTTTTTTTTTTTTTGGTATTGATTTGTCATTCAATATTAATCAATTTCGGTATTTCTTTGATCGTTATCCTTGAGTCGGTTCCTTTTGAGTTCAATAAGTCCTTCAAAGACGATAAAATTTCTGGAATCCTTTGATTGCGGTGCAAAACGAAGAGGAACCAACACAAAAAGAGAAAAGAAAAGGCTTTCGTATTCAGATCATTAAGTGTTTTTCTAGGACAGCATATTTTTAAATCTCCATCAAAGGATGTGGCAGTATTAATTGTGTCGCCGTAGCTTGAATATATGCGAAAATTCCTCTCATAGAAGATGAATTTCATGTGAGCAGGACGAGTTTTACCAGGTGAAATGCGCAGAAATTTCTGCGGTATAAATGTATGATTTCGCAAAAGGATTGCTTGACAATTGTGGTATGCGAGTATTTTGCGGTACTTTGTGTTGACTGAAAATTCATTCCATTCCAGAAAAGGGACCTTCGCTTATAGCTTCTCTTGGGAGTAATTGCCACACATTTATTTTCATTTTTTCTTTTTTTCCACAGAAAGATATAGGTAACTCTCTGGGAGAGGTTCAGTTTGCCTTTGGAGAGTCCTTGGTCCTTGTGCTAAAGGGTTCTGCTTTTATATGAATAAATATATATAAAATAGAAATAACTGAGGGTAATATAGGCACATGCGAGTAGGTTGTTATTGGTTTTTGGTCGGGGAATACTTTTTGTCTGAGTGAAAGATGAATTTGGGGTTTTGCTTTTGGGTATTTGTTATTCATTACAGATTTTATTGTTGTGTTCTACTGTGTGTTTTTGTTTTTGGTCGACTTGTGGCTCATGACTCGGTCAAGGAGATAAATGTTGCCCTTGGAATTGTTTAATTTGTTCTGAGGGTTGGTTGAAGGCTTTAAAAGTTTATTTAACTTAAATAATGATAAGAAAAGAAAGAGTGTCCAGCTTAGAGATCATTTTCCAAGCAAAAGGTGAGCAAAACCCATATTTTTCTATCAGAGTGAGGTGCGCTAGTTTTTTGTATGTCATGTCAGTAAATTTTGCACCGCAAAACGGTCTCATTGGCAGTACTAACCTAACCACAACCACCTCAGTACGAGTTACGACCTTGGTCGCGGGGTTTACTTTTCCGGTAGTGGGGACACTTCCATCCAAAGCACTGAGAGCAGTGTTCCCAGACTTTAAAGATCTTATCCCCTCTTTTTTTTACAGCACAAGTTTTCGAAAAGTTCCCTTGGTGAAATTATCATTTTATTTAATATGAAAAAAATTTAAAAAAAACTTAAATTCTATAGCAAAAATTCAGACTTCTTAAAGTGCTTAAAATTAAGTATAACGCGTTTAATTTTTGTACGTGTACGTAGACGTTTGATAGACTGTTCCCATATTGAGGGGAAAAGACAACTTTGGCGCTTTTATAATAAAAAAGTTGAACGCGAGGGACAAGCTGATAAAAAGGGGAAAATATCAAAACAAACAAAACATGTTTAAACTTTAATTGTTTAAAATTAAAAAATTTCCATAATTTACTCAAAATAAAATATTTAAATTGGTAACATGAAAGAATGTTCCCCTCAATCTGGTATCACTGCCTGACAGTGGCAGACACCAAAGATATAGCGCCGTGTATAACAAATTTTAGTCCCGGCTTTAAGTTTATGGAAGCTCACAATTGCAAAATTTCTAAAATTTAGAGTCGAAGCTAAAAATGTTTATTGGTAAGGCCCATACTTTTTCTGGGGAAATGCGCGCAGATGGCTTTTTTGGTACCTAATCGTGTCGTGGTATGAGGTGTCAATTTAAATTGAACAGAAGTGTTTTCCATGTTTTTTCGAACTCGATTTAGTGTGTTTTAAAACCTGCTACACATTGTTTTTAAAAACGAGTCGTATAACAATGAAAAAATATTTTTTCTTTCTTCTTTTCCAGGTGAGTGCTATATTTAAGGACATTTCTAATATTTTTACCATTGGTTAGTGTATTTTATACCGAACTTGTTGGAAAAGATAAAATTTCGAACTCACCTTGAGAAAATATTCCAACTGCTACTAGTATCCCCACAAACAGCGTAGTTCCAGGTAATTCCATAGTGGCTTTTACTTATTTTATTGTTTATTTTGAGTTACACGCATTTATCACTCGCACTTTTTATTTCAGCAATTTGTTATTCGCTTTTTCACAACAAGTATATTGAACCCTAACCCTGCATGACATTAAGTTTTCCGCAAAATTTCTGTAAGCATTCTAAATAATTAAGGCGACACATTTTCAGAAGAACCTCGCCCCATATTGGATGGTTCTTCCTTTTACATTTGCATGGCATTGAAAAGCACACAGTCAAGCGTCGTTTTAATCCTTTCACCTTTCGTCTATATATTATATCCCATGCACTTGTCAGTTCAATTTGTAGCGAAAGGATGCCATCGTATCACTTCAACGTAACTTAAAAGCCCCGATGTATTTCAGGCTCACATCCTTGCATCATCCCAAGGCCATACCATTTAGCAAAGAGAGCAAAATTTAAGGACACAATTTCCCTATGCAAAAATGGAAGGACATGGCAATCTAATGGCAGCCAGCATTACTTAGGTAAATTGGAATCGGAAGTATTCAATTGCAACACCTGAGTGGAACTCCATTTCCTTTTTGTTTCAAGGACAAATTTGTAATGAGCCTAAGAACTTGAAAATGCTTTAATTTGAGACCTTAGGCGAGGAAAGCTTTTCTTAGTTTATATCCCAATAGCCGATTTAACAATTAATCTCCATGAAAGTGAAAGTGGCAACGTTACATTCCTAATGGGACGAAGTTGAGCATTGCCAGAGTATTAATCCTCCTCGAAGCCTCACTGTGATTGTAATAATTAATTAATTTGAGATGCAACAGAACATCTTCCTGTAGTCATTTCAATTGCATAATCTACGGAGTGTAGGGGATAATTATCTTCCTGTTGGAGTAGGTGACTGATTTGTGACAGGGATTTGTGCGAAAAGCACTTGCGAGGATTTGAGAATTATATATCCCGCGTGAACAAACATTCAGTAATTAAAGGAGGATGATAGAAGACGGTAGAGAGGAGGATCCTGCCTCGGTTTTATCGACTTTCTAGTGGTTCGTTTTTGAGGAAGTAAAAACTACCCTTATGTGGCTCCTTTAACGAAATGTTGGTGCCGAACTACATGGAAAAAACCCCACCTTTCGTGTAGCCTCTTTTCAAAATACGCTGCAAAATGTCAGCAGCTACGTACCCCGTTTCTCTAAAAGGCATTCGCAATCTTGACAAACAACCTATAGTGAAATGAATTATGCACTCTCCATAGGTAAACTTTCCTAGTCAGATATTAACCCCATGCGGTGTCTAACGACACTTTTTTATTCTTTGAACATACTACCACTACCACCAGCCGGCCCACTCCCAATGCTAATCTAGAAGCGTTCATCAGACTCATGATAACGAGGCATCATTTCAACATCAGATGAGGTGAGAGCATACCAAAAAGGACATTCAACCTTCTAATGCACCCACTCAAGAACTTGCTGCGCTGCATTCATATGGGGTTTTGTGTGGTGGTCGGAATAACATACACCCATCAACCACGAGCAGCAGGTGTGCATTGACCTGCTTTTTAAGTTCCACCAAACGGATATCCTTTTAAGAATTTTTCCAGGTTTCTAAGCCCGAACCACATTCATTTCAATTCACTTCGTCCTCGTTGCTTTTATATCGCACTTAGTAAATCCAATAAAAATGAATGAGCAGGGACGAAGAGAAGAGGTGTCTCGCTATGCGGTACATTGGAGAACATGGCAAAAGTTATATATAAATATATTCCTTCTTCTCATTTGCACTCTCTCTCGCTGCTTCTCTGATGGAGTTTTCACCGCGAATCACTGTTTTGTAGGAGTCGCTGCCGAAGTGTAGGGACAGAAACTCAGGTGTACTTTTGCAATATGTATATATACTCCGTCTTATTCTTAACCCCAATTGCGGTGTGAGAAAGTTGTAAAAATATATGTCGTCTTTCTACTTATGATACCCTGGAGTTGTGTGCTGCAGTGCATGTTACCTGTGCTTGTGATGGGTTGTGTGAGTTTTTTTTTTGTTCGCCCAGCCCCAAACATTGGTGTAATAGAATTTTTAAGCAATCGTGTTCGGATGGTGAACTTTTCTTTTGTTTGGTAAATATTTTATGCAATCAAAGGAGAGGCGAACGTCATTATCCGGAGAGTGTCAAATTTTCTTTCGGTTTTGCTAGTATTTTTCGTTAAATGGTGAATAGACGACATTGGAAAATCGTAAACAAACGAAAATTTGGGAAAAATAATGTAAGCACATAAGTTGAGGGTTTCAAATTGTAATATTTGTATGGCTTGAGTAACAGTCAATGGGAATGTGAGGTTACAATTTGTAAGCAATGGAATTGGAAGGGTATTCTCGGTCCACCGCTTTTGAAGCAAGCGTACTTTGGCGAAACATTGCTTTCAAACTTTAAATGATAAGAAAAATCCAAAAGAAAAATGATGTAAGCAACAAATATGCTCTCTTGTCTCTGTTCTACTTGAGAATGTGCTGAATGACAGAACTAAAAGGGTTTCAAAAAAAGTTTCTTAGACGGGGCTGAAAATTTCATTCATTCCAACCCAAGTGTAAACATTGCACAGGAAGTCCAAATTTCGTCATATTTCCCTTGATCTCTATGGAAAAGGCTGTCAAAAGCTGTAAGCACATTACTGCGGGACCTGAATCAATAGATTTAATAAATCTAATGCCACAGTCTAAGCAAGGGGGGCGAAAAAGTTTGTAAGCTCTTGCTGGATGTAAGCTATTTTTAAACTTGAAGTTAGGTATGTTCATTTTGCATTCACATATTTTGAGAATACATTTTTTTGTCACATAAAAATATGATTGATATATGCATCGCGGATTTCTTCATCAACGACCCATAATTTGAAATAGTAATCTAAAACTTGTCAGCACATAGCTGAGAGGTGCACAATAGGAATTCTTGCGAAGCTTGAGCCGTAATCTCTACGAATAAGACAACAAAATTTGTAAGCCCGCGAAAAAATGAGGACATTTTATGACTTTTCCTCCTATCGTTGGGAATTTATATCCACAAATTTCTGGATTTTAAAAATCTTAAAAGCAAAAAACATGCAGTATATATAATAATCAGTGAGGTGCAAGGATGTATTGAACGAAATTCGTGGTTAAGCACCCTCCTCTCCATGTAGTCATTATTTCTGTATAGAGCGATTTAGCTTTGAAAGCTATGCCAACAATTTTGCAAACTATTTGCACAACTTGTAAAATATGTAAAATCTCTTATCCAGCCATAGAAAAAATAACACACGACAAAACAAGCCATGATTGCAATTTCTTAAAGCGACATTCTCACGGCAAATGTAGATCCATTTAAAATTCTCCCGTGGGAATTCCTCTATAGAAAAACAACTTTTGCATCCTGTGCCATAATGTACTCCCGTGCTTTCCTTTTTCCTACGGCTATATCTCTATACTTGTCCCCGATAGTTTTCTCGGAGAATATCCCATGAATTTTCCACTTCCACACAGGTAAACATGTACTATCGAGAAAGAGGCTATTGCCCATCTGTATCCTGTGCGGAAGAGGACTCCGCACCAGATTATGTGAAATATTTCCCTATGCTAAGAACGTTCCAAGTCAATTGTTGTAATATATCTCTTTTTTGTAAATGTACAATATCCTCACAGTAGAACACCAAGTCAACTCCGGGTTATCCTCCTTGAAGATCCTCCATAACAATAGAGTGGAAATATCTCAAATAAATTACGTGCTCTTTACTGATGCATTGTGGCCACCACCATTATAATGAAAACAAACTATACATTGAATTGTTTGTGTTGTCTTCCTCGGAGGACTGAAAAACAAGGATTTACATAGCGAAGTCAATCGAATACTGATTGATCCGCTGGGCGGAAAAAAAAGCAATTCTTTTCCCCACCCATAAACAGACGAAGATACTCGCATTTGACATTATTATTATGGCTGAGATAAATCTACGTCTGCAGTTCTCTCTATGGGGCACTCAAACTAAAGGATAGGAAAGTGATTTGGATGGCAAATCCTTTTCGGAGAAAATCGAATTCGCTGTTGCTTTTTAGCCAAACTTATGTTTGCCTTCAACTGATTCAGAGAGGAGGCAAATTAGCCTTGTGATTGCAATCGAACTGGTATAGCTGTGATTTGCGAGAATGCATTTATGACGAGCAAAGGGGTAGTTTCTCCATCCGGAAATTAAAATGCTCCTAAATTTATTTTCCTTCGGCATTTGCATACGTACATGCAAAACTTGTGATGTAATACGGCAAAATCAGGTCTGTAAAGAAACGTGCTAGGATTGCTTCGGTTCAAGGTAACATGCTGAAGATGGTGAACTTCTTTCGATGGGTATGAGAATTTTTGCCGATTTGTGGTTCTCTTATGCGAGCAGACGGGAAGTAAATTTATGAATATACTCCATTTAAATGATGAACTGCATTGGCTGAAGCAAATGTTGTTACTGTCTAAAATAACTGACAAAATATGGAATATTCTATAAGATGATTGGCAGTTTTATATTGTTGAAAGCTCGTTTTTTAGCCTTCTCAGGTAGTGGGGAAGCTATAAATATTTCTTTAAAAAACTAGAGAAGTGTGGAAGAATTTATGCAATTCAAACGTCATCAGCGGATCATTCTTGAAAACTGCGTGGGATACTGATCGATTTTCAAAGGGTTTTCGGTCGTTATTTAGCTTGACTCCCACAAGAGGGATGTACTCGAAGAATTGTTTAGAATTTACAGAGCAGTCAGTACTTTGCCCAATAATTATTGGTGATTACCTCCGTTCTTCTCCCCACTTTTTAGACTTGATAGACATAGCCTACCAATCTAGCCCTTCTTTGGACCAAAATACAACTCTTACTATCATAATTATTAAATATCTGTGGTTCAAATAGAGATTTAACCCTAAAATTTCTTAGAATAGAGATCATGCGAAAAGGTTAAAAAAAGGCGAAAGTAGCACTTAAATTAGCAACTTATTCCATCATGCATATTGAGTTCAAGGGCTCTTAAGGTACTCTGTCAAAGCAAGTAAACTTCTAATACAAAATCTGTTTGAAAAGTTCTAAATTTGCTTGACTTCAGAGTGGGTACAGCCGAAATTAGAAGTAGCTAGGACACAACCCCTTATACCAAAAGATGAATTCAAGCTTATTACATTTAAGCCTCTTCATTTAAGACCGATTAATAATTTTATTTGTAGGGTTTTGCAGAAAGAGGTATCCCAAAACCGGTTCAAAATTGTCCTTGCTAAATCCTTCTCACTTCTCACTGACTTGAAAATTAAACTTAGCTACAAAGTCTCTAAAATTATTAAAAAAATATAAATTTGCTAGCGAAAAGATCCTCTTTGACACACACCTTAATATTATATGTAAATATAATGGAACCAAACTCCTCATCATCACTTTTGCAGCGATCCACTGTGAAATTTGAGGCTCTCTAAGTTATATTTCGCGATACTAATAATCACTTTTAGTGTCCCGGCTAAATTTTTCGAACTCAGAATGGCGAACTTTCCCATACAAAATTGCATATTTGACCTACAAAATATTTAGTGGGGAACTTAAACATCATTATTAGTAAGGCCAATTGACTTCAGAGATAATTGAATAAATATTTGGTGGATCTTCTAGGTTTAGCTTCTCATTCGATTTTTTTTCTATACTTTTGGGGCGACTTAATGCTAAATTGGCGATCTTACTGCGGAACGTTTTCAGATAATTTTATTCAACCTCTAAATCTGTGAAAGTGACTTCGAATTTTCGAACTCACTTAAGGGGGCTTTAGAATTGATGACTTCTACTGGCACTTATCGAGTCGTATAACAATTTTTAATTCTTTCTTGGAAACCACATAAGGTCCCTTCACGCATATCAGGTTCGTTATCACAAAAATGTAAAAGCGACTGTAATAGAGTGGCTTCGAACTCACTTTTTTAGGCGTGCTTCTGAATTGGTGACTGACACCTGCTCACATCGAATTATTGCTATAAAAATGTCTATGTCCACCAATCTTTGAAACTACACTGCATATGTCAATATAGTTTTACAGCACTTGAGAAAGGGTTGGGTTAACATTCCACAGAAGACATTAAACTCCACTCGAACAAGCATTTCGGAGAGTCCCCCCCTAGCCCCAAGTTCAAATTCAATTGTTAAACACCTTTCCCCTTGCTAATTTATTAAAATCCTAATTCAACCCGACACTAACACTGTAATTATTCCAGTATTGGAAAATAATCACAGCACTTACAATCTCTAGCAACAAGCTCTGTCCTTCGACCGACTCAATTACTGCTCACAGAGCACCATGCTCGAGAAGACTGCATGTTCGGAATTTCAATGTTTGATTCCGAAATCTTTCACAGAGTCCTTGAGACTGCAACAGCGTTCTGAGCTGCAACCTCTTTGGCATTCAATAGAAAAAAATGGAAAAAATTTCGAAATACACTCCCCATGTGCAATTTGTGTGCTCGTGATGGAGGAATTTGCATTCATCTACTCTCGATACCGATTGCAATTCGGTTCTGTGTGTGTTAACAACGTTTCGTCAGATACAGAGAATCAGTTATCATTTAATTTTAAAATTTCTTTCAAGCTCTTTTACGTGCGAGGTAAGGTTTTTGTGAGTCATGATTTTGGGCAACAACGTGCCACCTCCACCTACCCCAGAAAGCTTGCTATGTGACCAAAATGCAAGAGGAGATGTAATCGGGTATCCTTTCGAAATGTTGTGAACCTACAACTACATGGCATAGAACGCCCTGGCGTTTGGATTAAATATTCAAAGTTCAACGATTGAATATTTTATGCAGCACACCGTACTTCTACATGTACTAATGTGTGTGGCAGGATGCTTTGCAAAGAAATTACATGAAGTTTTTATTTTGTGAAAAGAAGAACCAACAACACTGAAAGGTGGTTACATCTTCGGGTTATATCCAGGTGATCGTTTTTTATGGGTTTCGTTTAAATTATCCTTTACGGTTTTTAATTGCAATTGCAGCACTTGTTTATTTTTTTTGCTCGATCAATCAATTTAATCACAACCGGCTTTCACTAATCACAGCACCACACGAGATGATAATCCGTATTGTATCGCCCGCATTCAAACTTAAATTTATTTCTCAAACGACCGGGGTACAACCAGATCCAATCGGCAGGACAATGAAATTCGAACTGACGAAAAGTCGCTACTGCCAGCATATGGCTTGTGGAGCATGCCATCGGATTGAAAGCAACGGCGTTTTGTGAATTCACCTTCTCACCACAGTGTTATCATTCGAGAGCTCATGTCCGACTACCCCAAAAATTCGGCACATGATTCATTCACCTCTCGAAGGACAATCAAACAGGTGGTTGCGAGGGGTTGAAAAGGGGTAGGACTGTTATACAACCCCTCTGGGCTGGTGAGATTGCGCAGGGATGACACAATGGTGAAGTTGCTAGTTCAAATATCTACCTTACAGGTGAGGATATAATATCCCTTGTTTCCTGTGTTGAAATAATTAACTTGGCTCACTAGACTAAGCACATTCGCATTGGGGTAGGTAATCGGCTTTTTTTATGTCATTCAATTAGAAATACTTCTGCTGCGCTAGAGGTGCTCATTTTTGGCAGGTTGTAGTTTGGGTTCAATGACGGGATATTGATTGGGAAATTTTGCCGTAGGGATATTTGGATGTGGTGTTTTTTTTTGGTGAATTTCCGTGGTGGTACTAAAGTGGTTTGTGTATGCGATAAGAAGTACAGACATGTAGTACTCGAAATTGAATACCGAGTACTTGGGGGAACAGTAATTACCCACCATGATTGGTGAACGTATATTGCAAAGAATGTAAAGAGGGAAACCCTTGAGTTGGAGAGGATGGATTTTTTGTTGTTACCAGCTTTATGATGTATATGAGCAGGGACAGCTGGTTTCCCTTGGTCTCTTTACTGATGAAAATTGATTGTTGGCACTGATTTGAGGAAACGATGGCGTGGTAGGTATGTTGTATGTGCAATGGACGATCAGCAATGAGAGCAGAGAACTTTTAATTCAGAATGAGTTGCAATGAAATATCGACTAAATGCTGGTCCATTAAGCCCTGAACAATGCCTAAGAAACCCACGAAGATAGGGTGAGCAGTTTTAATGTGATGTGGTAACAAATTCACATACAAACAGAGAACAAATTGTATTTTATGTAGAGGCTAGCTGATGCAACCTTTTTGTTTTTCTAAAAGATATCTTAGTCCTGGCAATTCAGTCCATTTTATCTGCTGTAAGGCTGACAAAAATGTTGCCATAGTCGCTGTCCGCATAAGGGAGTTGCCACTCTACCTTAAATTTTGAGCAAGTGCGAGAAATTTTGTGCATAAGGAGAGCTCACCGTATTCTTCGTCTGAATGATTTTTACATTAGATTCATGCTGCACCTATAGCTTCAAGAGGTTCGTAAATGACCCTGTTAGAGAGACTACAATTTCATGTCCAATCTAAAAAAACTGATAGTCTTTCTGAGGGCAGTAATAGCTTTAGATATGAGACATTTTACAGAGTTTTCCGTCAAAAAATAAACAACCTTCTTGTGGCTTCCTTGCAAGTTGTGACTTTGTCCCCATAAGGAGGTTCATTTAAGAATTTTCCACTAAACTTCTGTCTAGCACGCTTTTAAGGAAGTCTTCTAAATCGAAATCTTTAAAAGGAAATTTTTCCACCAGGGGAAAATGTCCGCTGATGAGAACTGTTCGCTGTTCGAGAACTGGAAGTTTTCGGGGCCTTTAAAAAGTCCTCCTATTCTACCATCGCAGTCATCAATAAGTATTTCTAATTTTAAGCTTCAGTCCCACTTTTACTGCCCCCGGTAATAGGGACATTCAAGAAGCTCTGTTGATATTTCTTAAATGGCCTATAATTACAAACCGATGGTGGATTTAAATGCCAAACTGGCAATGAACAGAACTTAAATAATGCAGACCTCCATCCGCCATAATCCAGTAAAAACTTTATCGACCAAAAGCACACCCACAACAAACAAATCAGAGTTATTATGTTGACTTCGCAGTCATTGTTCCCATTTCCATTTAACCATATTTATTATTTCTCATCTCGAAAATTGGGTTGACACTTTTGGCAGACGATCCGCCTTTGGCAGTTTTATACACTTTATACAGCGCTAACTAGCAGCACTGTGAATAAGGACATGATGTAGTTTCCTGAAATTGTATGAAAATCATATGCATTTCTTATGGCACTCAGTTGGAGGAGAATGAGACAGGAAATTCAACTCTACATGATTTAGATGGCTTTCGGCAATAATTTGTCTCTCTCTCTCTCCGTCGGTCCCCTGGGTTTCGCCAGTTCCTCAGTAATGCCAGCGCCGCAGCCATTGCAATGGCAATGGTAATGCTATGTCCTTCTTCTGCTATAAAAGCAACGGAATCCATTACAAAAATTTAATTATTTGTCATAATAATGCAGAGCGGGCAAGTTGATTGCATTCAAACCGAAGGAGCTAAGCTAGTGCACCCCAATATTTATGAGCGCAACGACTTTGGATCACACATTGTACGGTTGAGAATGCGGATGTTCTACATTGTGTGCTGGGGCAGAATCCTTCCACTGCAAATGGGTATGATTAATCGCAATTGAGCGAACTGGAGGCTGCCAATTTTATTCCGAAAAATGGACCTCGTCACAGTAGACGGTACTCGAGTCGACACCTTTAATAAACAACCAACCGGTAATGACTGCCTGTTGATAAGAACGGAAATCCAAAAGGGGTACCAAAAACACACCCTCAACAGAGCATAATTGAATGAGAGCGATATCAAAAGGGTTCACACTTCTCTTGCCACTCGTTCGCTTTTTTATTTTCACACCACATGTATCCGGTCGACCCTTGTGCATAAATTATGACACTAATTAACACGCGAGGTATACAAGTGTGCAGGAAGCAGGGCAACAAACTGTATTTCCACTCCTGGAAATATGACTAATAAAGAATTGACTTTCAGTTGTAGGTTTCATTTTAGCGTACTGATTTATCTGCAATTCATTTTAGAGCAGGTCGTCATTTTTCGACGGAAAAGGACTCGCATCAACGAGTGGCGAAGGTTGCAACTATTATTGAATTACATATATAAAAACTACATCCATTGACAATTATGTTGCAAAAAATAAACTCAAACTAACAACAGATTCAAAAATACCACCCGCATTTGAAAAATAATCTGAAAATCCAATATCCAGCTGGATGCACTAGAATGAAAACCCGATAAGTTTTAATTTCCATCTAGGTACCTTCCTTGGTGTCTTCCATTTCATGAGCGATTATACCTTTACGAACTTTGTTCCGGGCTATCATTGATGGCATTTTGTCTCCTTTTCATCGTCAATTTCTTTTTTGAATGAGAAGATGTTGTACTTGGTAAACAAAAAATACAAAAAAAAAATAAATAAAAATTCCTTCAAAGGAAATCATCGAGTGAAATGCTGTTAACGCGATGAAGACCACAGGAAAAGAAAAATAAAAACAGATTTTCATTTAGAGAGAAATTCTCTTCAATTTGTAGAAAGGAAAATCAATTGATTATGATTTAATATTTGTTCGTTTTTGCTTTCCTGATTTGCGTTCTCCTTCGGGTTTCTTATTAACTGACAATAATTGAGGTTAAGCGGCTGCTTTGCTTTGGATCATTTTGCTGATGGGAAGAAGATATTTTTTTTAAGCGAGGGGTTGCAGGTTCAATTCCTTGAAAGTGTTCCCCACCGGCTCACATCTAGGCACTCAATAAAAGAGTTGTGGCTTAGTCAGTCTTTCTGAAAGCATTTCTGTGTGCGATTGAAGAGTTATTGATTCAACCTTTCAGTGAAAAGCGTTTGACAAAGAAAACTGTTTTTAACCCGTCTTTAAGTGGCTTTCAGCAACGCTGGAGTTTGCAAATATTCCGCTGGATTTTCTGTTTCTGAAACGCACCACCGATAGATTAATACGACATTTTTCAACTACAACTGAATTTTCTAGGTACACACTAAGTATGGGTTCTCTTATTCATAATCATTTTTAACCTTATATTTTTAGGTCACAATATGCAATTTCGTATGGAAAATTTCGCCATTGTTAGTTGGAAAAATTTAGCCTGGACACTAAGAACGTTTATTAGTACCGCTGTTTGAGTGTTTAGAAGGAAGTATCATTTCCACTGACGATTAGAAAGGCTTCTACTCCCATTTGGTTTTACTAGATCGGACCCGCTATCAACTGTGATCACTTTGTTAACTCGACTGCTTTCGTAAATCAAATGTCATCCAATCTTACACATATGGTTTTTTAAGAATCTTTACAAATAGCTACTTGCGTTGTCACACAACAAACATGTCCCTAAGTGCGTTTAGAATCCAAGCTAACTCGAATATTTCACCAGGCTATAATGATCCTCTGCGCACCAAACTGAATCTACTACACGCGATAATAAACGAAGTCAAACTGATGTCGAAAAATAAACAATTACCTACCGCATGAATAAAACCAACTTTTTAAATTGTATCTTAAAAAATGAGAAATTTTATTCACAGCTGCCCAGTTTACTTAGGAGCTTATCAAAGTCGTTCTTATCGCTGTTAGTGTAGGTAGTTTTTTGTTAGGTTATAAACTGCCAAAAAAAACGATTCAGTTACTTAAAACTAAAATAGAGAACCTACGACTTGTCTGGAAAAATGTCCCGGACACCCTATATCTGTAAGAACAACTTTTCCTTCTATATAAGGTGTTGCAGTACAATTCGGTTATGGAAGGGCGCAATTCGGCTGCTGGAGACTTAGAAACTCCGACACAAGAAAAATTCTCAGAGCGAAGTTTTTCCACAATTTTAAAAGCCCGTTGAAGTCGGCTTGGTGTAAACTTTCCAAGCTTAAAAAGGGTATCCGAATGATCATTTCGCGCAAATAGTTTAAAACAGCGTTTCTACTTTTTTATGCACTTAAAAAAAGTTATAGGTACTCAAAATAGTACAAAAAAAGTGTCGAGTTCGTTCACTGATCTGCCGATCTGTTTGATGGAAAAGTTTGTATGAAAGAGTTTTTTCTTATTCTAGTACATTTTTCTTTTAAAAAAATGTTGTTTGAAAAATAATATTCGATCGAACCTTGAACGAAGGAGGGAGCATTTAAGGGCTAACCAAAAAAACTAAACAAATCACAACTTTAGTACATTTTTCTTTGGTTTTTTCAACAATAAAAGTAGGCGTGGCAGTAAACCAATCCCAAAGCAGATTTTCATTTGCAGCCACAAATTGTTTAAACATTTAATCGTCATTATATTTCTACTCTCCACATAACGAACTACACTCAGAAAAATAAAGACTGTTAAGTAAAGAATTTTGAGATTTAAAAAAAAACATTTTGATCTCGTTTTGAAGTTTTTTAGAATCAAGTATTCGGCGTAAGAATAATATTCTGTCCATAACCATTTTCTTACATCAATGCCAATAATTTTATTCTTAAATAAAATATTTTGATATTTGGGTCCATTTAACCAATGAAAATTGTTGATATTACAGTTTTTTTGTTCCTGAGTGACGAGTCCAACTTATGGATACCCTATAGAAAACTAAGTTCGCAAGGCATTAAAACAACGGATATTTTCAACTTATAATAATGTTTGACCTTCACACTAAACATTTTGTAGGTCAGCACGTTATCACTAATTTATGGCGAATGAAATTTGTCCAAAATTCAAATGGAACTCAAGGTCGCCTTATCATCACGGGCATTTTATTGCGCTTGGAAGTAAGGGGTGATCGGATAAACAACATTTTTAACCAGTGACTGAGGTTTAAAAATACTTTTAATTTTATTTTATATTATTAGACGTGTTTTTTACCTATCGTTAGTCTTGACCCACTCAAATGGCTAACGTAAGTCTAACTGCAAAGAAATTGCAAAGTGAACGTCAATCAGTTATCTAGTTATTTGTAATTGGAAAAGGCTTTTGCCAATAAAAAAAACTTCTCTCTGGTCAATCTTCGCTACTTCCATTACACTCACTTAAAAAAACCACTGCCACTGGCAATTATCGTAGGGAATCTTTTTCAAATAATTCAAACATCGTCACAATGATTTCGAGGCAAAAGGACTGCCTACCTCGGTTCATCGACTCAGTAGTTGCAAACGCAAGGAACAAATGCATTAGGCGCTTTAATTTTGTCCACATGAAATCAAATGCAAAGATGATTAAATGGCAGTAACATTTTTTTTTTTATAAATTAAGAACAATTGCATTTTCCAAACACAAGCGACTGCAAGTAATTGTCCCTTCAACATCCCCATACCTACTCCCTTCTAAATCTGATGTGAAAAATTAATAAGTGTCATTGTTCGGCACTAAAATTGGAATCAGAAAACAAAGAGCATTTCGGTGCGGGGGAGCCTGTGGCATGCTCGGATTTGAAGGTTATATTGTTTTTACTAAAATGGCATTCCAATCACGTATACGTGTCCCATGCTTGCACAGATATAGGCAGGCACGAATCTGTCCTGTGTGAATAAACAAAGGCAACCAATATGGAGCTGCTCCATATGATAGAATTTAATTTTGCCTAAGTGTTATCCTTTTTATTATTGTCGTGTGGGTCGCGCCGAGATTAAATTATATCCGTTGTTCTTGTGGTGATTCTAATAGGATTTCGCCACCCCGAAACACAATGGGAATGGCTAACACAATAGAGATCTCCGGCGAGACTGCAGATTATGAGCTTTGAAGTTTTATTTGATTTACTGACGCAAATGTATGAGTTTAGTCTGATAATAATTGTTTCTCAGAGGAGCAAATGGGTAAGGAGTATTGCAACAAGTTGCTGGTGGTTAATTGAAAACGGCCGTTAAGTAAGGATATGCGATTTTCGCGAATTTAAAAAAATAAATAAATTAGGCAGTATAAGCATTACTCTATATATTACCTTGTATTACCTTGAATTACTTCGGTTTATTTCACCGTGATGCGGAGGACTTCGAAATTGATTTTAAACATCGTTTTAAATGCCGAATAATACATTCGCTTACCTCATAAGATTTTCTTGAATATTGACAGTGAAGCCTTCCAGAACTTGGCATTTATAAGCACTAGTTAGGAAGAGGTAATGCTTGGTAATGCCTGGTAATATAATACTTTCTCCCAAATACTTCCCAACTTCATCAGACATCAAAAGGTGACTTATAATTGCTTTCTACCACCAGTCCTCGCTCCTCATTGCTAGGAAGTCCTTAAATCTCAATATCCTCATATTTAAAAATTAAATCTAAGCCTGACAAACTACACACCATCCCGCATTAATCCACAAAGCAATTTGCCAAATGGATTCTTAACAATTTGCAACTAATTCGATACATTCCTCATAAACTGCCAAATCCATTCCTAAACATTACCACAATTCACTTTATGTTTCCAGCCCAGAGAAACAGAAAAAAAAACGAGTATCTGTCGCGACAAAAATATGCACACGTTTCCAGATGATTTATTGTAATGACAGTTTCCACTCACTTTACAATTTACAATCCTACCGCACACACTCCTCAAAAGCTTTCTCAAAATATATGAGAGGGAGCTCCTAGAAGGACATTAAATTCCATGTACTCGTACCATCCTTCCGACGAGTACAAGCATCCACTGCTTCGCTCAGCATTTTCCGTTTTTCATTTTTGTCCCCTTTTTTTTTTTTGTTCATATCCTTCCTAAGAATGAATTACAGTTAATGCATTTGTCTGCGGCGAGGACATTCTTACAAATGGAATCATATGGAAATGAATCGCTGTATCCTCAAGCGCTGCTATATGAATCAAATCTCGCAGCCAACATATGCATCCAAAGGAGAAGTAGGTTAATTACTAACTAATTGATTGTGGAAGTCCTTGAACAACGGCAGCGATCATTTGGACATTTTTTCCATGATATTCACATTTTTATTTATTTTTAATTACAAGAGTATTTATATAGTTTTCGTTTAAAGTATAATAAAAGGGGATGCAAAATTCAAGGACCCATGTGGCTCTGTCGGAGCGTTGTTATAAAAATTGGTCAACACTTTTCGATCGGCATAGGTAATAATTTTTCGATAGGCCACAACACACGAGTCCTTAATTTCCATGTATAAATGGTGTATATATAAATTGAACACAAGAGCATGCAAACTTATGAGCTACAAAAAGAAATTAAAAGTGCAAAAATAATTGAAGAATGGTTTAAGTTTTTGAAACCTCAAGGCTCGGGTGCCGTATTCCATGCAAGCACCCTCACCTTAAGCCCAAACTGGATAGCCCTGCAAATCCTTGAGGGGCCCCTAAACTCGTTTGTATTCTCTACCATCCATTTGAAGTACGTCTTTCGGCGCCCGGCGCAGCCGAACCCGAAAAACGTGGCGATGAGTTCGATGAGGACGGCATGCACAGAGCGGCTACCTCATTGGCCTGCATCGTGTGAATGGCAACCAAGAGTTTCTTGCGTGCACCAAATGCCGTAATGCCCATCTGAATAAGGTCGTCTTCAGTCAGTGTTGTGAACATTTCCAAATCAATTTCGTTCAAAACGAAGGTCTCTGCGGAGGGAGATTCAACAAAAAATATAAAAAAAAAAAAATAGCAAAGTTTATGTGGAAAAAACCCACTTATGTAATGTTCCAATCCGAGAGTTGTCAAAAGGGAATGAATGTCCTTATGCTGGGACATTTGTATACGGCGATTCAATGGTGTCGAATCAACAATTCCGGTTGTTGCCCCCAGGCAATACGGAGAAATTGCTACTCCGCCATTGCCAGGTCCACTGCCGCCAGCTCCGTTGGCACCGCTGTTGCCGTTATTTGCGCCGGTATTACCTCCACCTGCTCCTCCTCCTCCTCCGCCGCCAACACCTTGAGCTGCTGAGCCACAGCCACTATTGCGATTCCATGCAATGTCGTCACCCATTTCCAGTGGCGCCGGCGAGGTACGGCTTAATGCCAAACCAATCCAGTTGGCATTCGGTGTGCGCAGCTCGCCGCTGATCGGAGCTCGTTCCATGGCCTTAAAACCAATGATACGTTTCATGTCAAAGTC
Source organism: Cheilosia impressa (assembly GCA_948293265.1). Lineage (NCBI taxonomy): Eukaryota > Metazoa > Arthropoda > Insecta > Diptera > Syrphidae > Cheilosia > Cheilosia impressa. The sequence continues at coordinate 51,474,726 of OX411883.1, read as the reverse complement.
AAGGGCGCGTTGCTGCTTAAAAGAGAATTTGAGAACGTTTATTGGCAAGAATTTTTGGTAAATCTTTGTTTCGATAAGACTTAGGCGAGGGCCTGTGGAGTAAGCCAGCTTAAGCGAATATATACAAATTTCTTTGCAGAATAACTGCAGGACAGTTTTGCCTATTTCTGACGCAGCTGAAGGCCACATAAACCACGAACTTCTGTGACCATTTTTGTGTCAACCTGGGGTCGAGTCGCGTTGTCCGTGAACGAGCATTCGGTGATGGAATTTGATTCACATTGATTCAAAATCAACTTAGTTCCGTGAACGTATTTGAATGAGTATTTTTAGGCTGAACAAAAATTTTCCTGTTAGTAATTTATCTGCGTAATCTTTCTGTAAGCCTCGGTTTATAAAAGTAGCCATTTCAGTCTTTCAAAGTCTCAATAATTCCAGCCCTCAGTCACAGTCATTCAAGTGGCAATCATCTCCGTCACATAAGTCTAGGTCGTGGTCATTTAATTTTCAGTTTAACCTATCTGTCCTCTTCTATTCAAACAGTTTACAGTCGTCAAAGACCCAGTCATCTAAGTTACAGTCTCCTCAGTCTCATTCCTCTGAGTCTCAGTCATCTCAGTCACAGTGTTACTAGTCTCCGCTGGTTTAAAATCAAGCCACAGTCGTCTTAGTCCTAGCCATTTTAGTCACAGTTGCCTAAGTCAAAGTAAACTCCATCACAATTTGATGAGTCTCCTCATGTCGGTTCAGTTCATATTTTTGCTACAGTTGCTTAAGTTTTAGTCACCTAAGTCACATTCTCCTCAGTCACAGTCACATCAGTCACAATTTGTTAAGTCTCCCTGAGCTCCATATCGGTTCGGTTCATGCTTTCGCTACAGTTGCTTATGCCTACGTCACATTTACCTCAGTCACAGTCACCTTAGTCACAGTCACCTCAGTCAAAGTTACATCAGTCACAGTTCTTTAAGTCCCCTCCTCTATCGTTCCAACAGTTTGAAACCAAGCTACACCCGTCTAAGTCTCAGTCAGCTCCGTCAAAATTTTAGTCTTCAATACCTCGTTTCGATTTTTCCCTTTCCCTTTCCCTTTCCAAGCCCTATAATGTCACCTTCAACATGAATCTGCAACTCACCCTCAAATTAAAGTGCTGATTGCGATAATCGTCCGGTCCGATACCTCCCGCAGTGCCCCCTAGTCCCAACAGCACCCCATCGCTTGAGCGGCGTCCACCGCGACAGCCAGCCTCACTGCTGTACGTCGAGTCCGGTGAATATGGGGCATGCGTCTGAGCACCCTGTTGTCCAGTATACGGCGGATAGGCTTGCTCCAATGAAGTAGTACTGCTACTAAAGCTCTGATATCCGCTCGTATTATGGCTGTTGCCATTGTTGTTAGCATTGGCAATGCTGTTCGAAGTGTTGCTGTTGCATCGGGATGTGTTGTGACTGTTTCTGGGCGAGATACTGGTCAAGGGTGTAGCTGTACCCGCCGTTTGCAAATATCCACTGTTATTGTTATTGTTCGCTTGATTGCGATGGAAGCTACTGTTGTGAACTTGTAGATATTTCTGAGTCGGCACGCATACACCGGTCGGGGTGCCCTGATACTTGCTGGCATAAATGTTCAAGTTTTGCGTGTGCGCATTGTTGTTGTTGGTATTGAAAGCGTTCGCATTCGATTGCGGTGATACAGTCGATGTAGCCTTACCAACGGTCGGTGTCAACGGACTGTCTGGATAGCTGGCCAAAAGTGACGTCAATGTGCGACGGTATGCTGTCTCGAGCTCTTGGTCCTTGGGCGAGAAATACAACGACGGTATTTCCGGCTTGATCAGATTCGTCTTGAGGCGCAGAATGTCGTGGCGCGCCTCGTAGATTTTATCGATAAACTTCTCCACACCCTTGATCACCACGGCCATAGTACTTTGTCGTTGTTTCTGTCGCAGCGATATGAATACCCCGTACTTGGTGCTAAGGCTCATTATTTCCGTGGCATCGCTTTGATTGTCCGGAAAGTCAAATATCAGTGCAATTGGCAGATTGCCCTGAAAACCAGGTGTCAACTTGAAGGGCTTTATAAACAAGTGGGATCAACTTACCACCAACTGCTGCCTGGCTCTGTATACCCCACCGATGGTACCGGTTATGACCACCTGGGATCTTCGGATCGGCTTCACGTTGGCATCGCATAGTTCGGGAAACCTTATCTGGAAGAGAAGTTGAGTAGAAAAGGACACAAATCGACACGAGCTACACACAGATTCTACACAGATATTGCGAAAACAAAGACAAACACAACGCCAAATGACACGTATAGAACGGATACATATGTATGTGAACCTCTGTCTTGGTACGCTCCATTATGGTCACAAGATTTCCATTGTTCTTGCCCTTGACGATCTCGTGGTGTTGCGGAGAGATCTCCAACTGCATTTGCACCAACATATCAGACTGTAGGGGGGAAAAAGGAAGAGAGCTCTTTTTAAAAAAAAACACTCAAGGCTGACTAGGGTTTTTTTCTTAAATTCTAAACGGCGATTGGGGCAGTTCGGTCTGCAAGCGAGAAGGTGGCAGAGAGTCGCCCTCACACAACTAACGCGATGTCCCTCAAAAATGTACCAAGTTAGTCAAATGCTTAAAAGTGTCATCTTCTTAATAAACCACGATCCACTGACCTCTTTCTCAAGGCGAAGTAATTTTGCCCGCCAGTGTTCATTGTCCTTCGAAATATCACTCCAATCAAGGCCTCTCATTTAAAAGACCTGTCCCTGTTTAAAAATCGTATCTAGACAGAATAAAATCAAACTCACCGCATGTTTGCCGCACGTACAGTTGATCAAAAGCTGCGTGGCTTCCTGCACCTTATCGGCGTCCTTCTCTGACCCCTTCACCAAAACCAGCGACGAATGCAATTTCGGCCTCGACGAGAATATAACCTGCCAAATGAAACCACCCGATAAGCGACATACCTCATCAAGTCAACAACTCAAAGCCTACCTGCACATTGAACTTAATCTCCACCTCCTTGATGTAGGGAGTATCATGGTCCGGAATCGGTTCGCCCTCAGCTCGGATCGGCAACTCGAAGGACATCAGTAGCGGCGTTGACAAACGCACAAGCGCTCGGGCTCGCTCGACTCCCTCCAGGCTACCGCACAACGACACCTGATTACTTTTCTCCGTTGGATTCGATCGGTTCGAATCGGGAAAGTGTATGTGGGTGACAGTGTCCTCCATGATGCGTTTAATGTTGTTGCCACCGCGGCCAATGATGTACGAGTGATCGGTATAGGAGACGTCCATCTTCATGATGACTCGCGAGCCCTGCACCATCACAAACAAAGCCAAATTAAATACCACCCCTGGCCAAATGAACCCCATCAACATACCCGCGAATCAAGACTCGCTAGAATGCGTTCCTTCGCCAGAATAACATCGTCCGGTTTGCCAACTATGCGCACATGTGGATCTGAAAGAATTCAACGCGAAAGCGGCATCCAAATGTTTTGCGGACAACGGCCAATTACGTGTACCACTTACCCTTCTTGCTTTTGGCTCCGATTTTAAGTCGGCACGGCCAACTGATGTATGTTTCAGTTGTCTTCATAACCTGCAAAAGAACGGCATGAATAAAGAAATTCTCTTGCCAATGGGAGGGCTGGTTCCTTACGCTTTCGAAAAAGTACTCGGCGCTGTTTAGTCCTTCGATGTTACTCTCAACTGAAAGGCGAACTATCAAAATCGATAAACTAAACCACTTGGAGGACATTGAGGCCTTACCTTTTATCATGTTCTCCAGCTTGTGACGATCGACTTTGAAACGTTCCGTATGCAGGTCCTCCGGATTGGATACGCCCAGTTTCAAAGCAATCGCTCGTATGTCACTCCAGTCACTGTCCGCTGATGATATCTCACTTTGGGTCTCGCTGGGGGCTCCGCTTGAGGTAGCAGCTGCATACAGCAGCTTGTTCAATGGCGAACACGAGGCCATCATTTTGACAGAAATATTGTGGCGGATATCCTTGTTAATAAATTGAAGAGCGAAACTTTTGTTGGCTTGTTGTAACGTAGTTGTTGTTTGAAGTTGTGTATGTACTGATGTCGGTTATGATGATTGATGGTATTTGGTCTTAAACGAGAGGCGACAACTTAATGAAATGTGCGGTTTGTTACTTGGTTAGATGGTTCGTTTGTGTGGGTTCGTTTAGCCGGTAGGTGTATAAGAAACGGATGAATAATTGTTACCCTATTTTGGCAAAAACCCGCACATAATGCAGTCGGAGGAGGTTTCATGGTTTTGGCTAAAGTTGTTACATGGATGTGGAAATTGCGGTTCGAATATTGAGAAGAGCGCCTCTTGGGGGGAACTGGGAAGGCGACCAGGGAAATAAGGGTGCGATGCCCAGCGGGAAAAGTGCTGTAGCATGGGATAAAACAAATGATGGAGTTTTCGATGTGTAGCATTTAAGTGCAGAAGATTTTAGAGCCTTTCCCTCCCAAATAGTGGACCGTATATTCGAAAATGCCTTAGAAAAAGGGACCAATGACATAACCTCATAAACCACTTTTCAACTTCGAGCGTCTGCAATGAATAAGTGATTGCATACAGTTTAATGCCGGTCGTTCACTAAGTGTGCGTCAATTTCGAATTCAATGCATTAAGCTATAATTTACGAAGCTCTTGTACCTCTGCCCACCAAAAGTATTGGAGATGTTTGGTGGTCGTGGCTCACCGAGTTGCTCAAGTAGTGCACGCTGTATACGAGCTCGTGTTGCTCGCTGGACTTGGTTGAGCATCGCGTTGAGCAACTGTTTAAAAAGAACGTTTTCAATGCGTTGCTTAACCTTTTTCATTGTCCGGCGTAAGTTTTTCAAATCACATACCTCCTAGCGAGTTTTAAAGACGGGCACTGGTTAACTTAAACAGATTCCTTTGCTACTCGGTGCTACTTTTGTGGTCACTCCAGATGATACCATTCAAATGCAAGGTGGGCTACCATTCATTGCTCATCAATTGGTCAAGTCCATTTGACCAATTTATACCCAGCGATCTACTTTCGAAAGAGGTTCATATTCCTTTATAAGACTCAAAAAATGATTTCACAAATGAATCGCGGCTGCAGGAATATTTATTGGTTGCACCTGTGATCAGTCGAAAAGGGGTTTCCAACTTCGAAAAAAATTGGGAACGAGTTTAGAATTAGTTTGGCGACGGTCGTCGTAGTTCATCCACAGTCCTTAACAATCCGACTCATCTACGAAACAGTTGAACTATAGACTAACTGAACTCATCCACTGAACTTTTATCAATCTGCGGTTGAAAACTTTACCGCGAGCGATGAAATGCAACCACATAAGAAATGATGAAACGTCTTCTGGATGAGTTGAAGTTCTGTTTTTTTTCGTACGTGTTGTAAGAAAATGAGAAGGCGATTAGCCGGTTGAAGCAGGTTGTGGCTGAACTCAGTTTTGCATTCGCATAGATAAATTCTAGAAGAACACCACGATTTTGTAAGGAATTTAATTCAAACTCGAAATTGCGCCAGGAACCTTTGAACCTTTGAGCACTCGTCCCTTCTTCTCTTCCATTTAAAGCGGTTCTTGCGAAATAAAAATAAAAAAAGTGTCTAGAAAGCAGAAATTGTTTGGGGACAAATATACTGCGTACAAATATTCCTGAGGGTACCTACTGGCACACTTTCCACTTGCACATAGCCCGGTGCTATCTAGTCACTTGCCAAAAAGGGATGGATGTATTCACTTTTGATCACTTATCTTTTGCCCACATGTTTATTAAACATGAGTCTGAAAATTCGCAACTCAAACTGTTTTCCTTTAATTAAGACAATGTTTCCATAATAAACCAAAAAAAAAAAAACTGTCCCCTCCATTGGTTTTAAAAAAGAAAATTAAAGGATAACAAAATATATATAAAAAAACTTCAACACACCTGTCTTGCAATTAAGTAGAGTTAAAATTAAATCAATTCGATGCAACTGCAGTCCGTTTCCGTCAGCTGTGTTTCCACTACCAACAGCAGCGCTGTTTCGCGTTGTCCAAACCTAAGCACTCAGTTCACTCACAGAACGGCTAAGGCGAGAAAAATCAAAACTGAAAATTCACTGATATCCAAAGGAGTAGGAGCGAAAATCAAAATCAAGACCCAGCAGTCAATTATACTAGATAATTTCCGTCCGTCAGGTTTAACACTTGCAGAGCAACTAAAACGACGAATTTAGTCGACAACAAAACACCGTATCCCTTTAACGGAGATCGTGGGGTCACTGACCGCTTAGCGGACAAAATCCACATATAGACAAAGCAATTTTTTAAACAATTTCGCACAAGAACATCAAAACAGGTCGATGACCGGTGTTTTATTTTTTTTTGGCTTGCGCCTTGTTTGTTTCATGTCTGCAACATGTTGCGGGGGCTTATAAATGTTGCAATAGGTCTAGAAAAGGACGGGTGGCCCACAAAAATAATCGAATGTACATAAGGGAGCTCACAGAACACCCTATTTAACATGTGATTTGTAAAATTTTGCTTAACATACCTCACAGGTCCCGTTCGCCTCGGTATATGTCGATTGTAGGTCAGTCAGTTCCACTCAAAAGTCGTTATTATTATTAAATTAATTTACATATATATAATATTGGTATATTATGTTCATTTTTATATTATGTGTATGAGAGTTACAAAATTTTTGATCAACAAAAATTATTCCGTCAGTTTTTTTTTTGTGGATTGTATTTATTTACAGTTGGATTTGATATTATATCACAAAAACACGCGACAAACAAAATATTTATGGTTAATGTTTGGATAAAAAAGAGCTTGTGGGAACAAGAGAGAGATGGTCTCCTTTCCCGAAAAAAAAAATATATTTTGAACGAAGTAAAGTCAAAGAGGAAACGACACAAGAAAAAAAATATACGAATAATAGAGTAATCCTTTAATCGTCGAAGTAGGAGACAAATTTGATCGAAGATCAGAAAAAAATATACGAATTAACCACACGATAAAATTGTAATTTGTTTGTTGTTGCGCTGTTTGGGATGTTTCTTTTTTTTTTGTATTAGCGAGTGAAAGAGAGTGACTTGAGCTGTGGACTGGAGCTAGGCTTGATTATCACTGAGGGTCATGGTTGCGTTGCAGGCAGTGGGTGTGCGTTGATCATGGCGTGCTAACGGCACAAATTGTTTGTGCATTAAGTCGAAGTAATGACGAAGCTGAGTTGAAGAAGACAAATGTGTGGCGGTTTTTTTTTTCGTCTTATCAAGTGCAGTTGGTAGTACAGTGTGGAGTGCAAGTCGGGTGGTATCTTACCCGAGTGGTATTCGAGTGAGCTGGTAAACCTTTGGAAAGCATTCGAGCGCAAATGACATTAATTTAATTTACCAAGGGGGCTTATAAAGTTCTAAACAGAATATGCAACAAATGCACATAAAAAGTCGCCCATAATTCCAGTAATGAGCTAACGAGCTCTTCAGGTCCTTTCAACACCATACTTTGCTCCACTTGTGCCGCACCCCGTCGCATTGTTTGCTTACTAATTACACCCTCGTCGTATGAAAACACGCCTCAGCATTCAAATCATTCGCATCCTTCAGCCTTTCAATTAAAATCATAAAGCACCCGGCCGCCACCTCTTTATGCCCTCTGCCACCTGTTTGCAAGATTCTTTTCAAATTCCACCAAAAGATTTTTTGTTGACACTCAACCATAGCGGATTAACAGCACGAGCCCCGGTATACGCTTACAAGACAGTCCGTAAAGCGAAAAAAATCACAAACCGGTTGAAAAAAAAAACAGGAAAGGACTCGCTCCATAAATAAGCGAAAAAAGGATTCGTTCCACTATACACAGTGCAGTGGTGAAACTTAAGTGCTAATGCGTACACGAGATTAGGATAATAAAATTGCTGGCTGCCAGCAGTTCATCTGCGTCGTCTTCCGGCGGTTCGTCATTTTTTTATTTATGGCCACAAAAGAAAGAAACTGATTCCGACGGGGAGAGAGGAGAGACATGCCTTTCATTCGCTTTGGTTGGCCTTTTCTGTGAAAGTCTGTAATATATCTTATAGACGGACCATTTGCACCTCATTAACTACTGGTGCGCTGTCGGAAAAGTTTCTGCGGCTGGTTGTGGTTGCACCTTCATCTTCATTCTTGAAGTCATTATCTCGGGACAAAGCAAACATCTACGAACAATGGGTAAGGGCCATTAACACTTCATTTAATTTATATTCATGGGTTTGTTGCACTGTCGGCTGTTGGCACTTTACCTACCTACCCTACCCTACCCTATACCGCTGGAGCTGAAAAGAGTTGCAGCACTTGAATTATAGTTTTTTGATAATTCCTATTGTAACTAGGTACTTATGGGCAACAATTGGAGAAGTTTTGGTGCCAAATTGCAAACTATAAATCAGATATCGAAACTTTCGAAAGGGGTGAAGTTTTACAATCCTAAATAAAATGTTGGAGATTTTTATGAGCGTAAAATATTTTTCTAAATGCTTTCGGGTGTGTGTTGTATATAATATGTGTTTATGTTGCTCCAAGTTGTTGAGAGTTGAAAGGATTTTTCCGCGAGTTGTGGCTATTCACCCTCCAAAGCAAATGAAGGTTTAAGTCGAAAGCACATTTGTTTTAGTGCTGAAAGTTTTTCTCCCGGACATCGATGGTGAAGGCAGAAAACAAAAGTATTTCCGATATTCGTATAAGGGGTTCAGAGATTTGAGATTTGTTGGCAGTGTGGTTTAGTCAAAGTTTTAGCGCTCATAAGTTTCTAGTAGTTTGGCAATAAGCGGTGATTTTCTGGTTTCTACAAGTAGGAGTCCATTTTGTTAAAGGACGACAGGTCTGAGGAAAATAGTCTTTCAAGAAGGAAGCACTTGCATTTTTTTGTAATTTCTTAACTTCCTAAAATGAATGAAGATCCAAGAGTAGGTACCTACATTGACAGTATATATAGATAAATCCAAGCCCTTGCCTTCGAAGTCTGTAAAAATCACTAAAGCTGGCATTCCTGCGGTGCCAAAAGCCATTCGCAATGAGTGAAGGAGTGCAACGAGAAGTCGCATATTTTTGCAGCTTATCTAGAAGGGACTCCAAAAGCGGTCGAACGTCAAACGATTCATCAGGTTTAAAGCATTTGCTATGACAATAAGATAATAACATTGCGGATGCTTTCTTCCATTCTCCGACCTTTTCGAAACAAGTTTCCTCAGCCAAACGTATCGTACTCCTAGGTTAGGTTAGGTTTGTGAGTGGGTGCGCAGAGCGAGCCATGCAGCACCCCACTTAGATCCATGTGGACCCATTGTGATGCCCCTGGTGTGGGTAAGCCGATATTGTTGGCCATGATGTTAACTCCCTCACGGTAAGTAGACCTTGTGCAGCCATCGTGATGCGTTTATACCTGTAAAGATTAGATAAAGAGACATCCGAAAGTTCATGGATGTCATAGAAGTAGTATCTTGCAAGTGTTCTGTAACTCAAGTGACTAAGACTTGGGCATTGACAGAGGAAGTGAGGTGTGTCCTCGTACCCCTAAAATTTGCTCAATCGAATTTCTTGTTTTCTTACAAGTAAGTTGCTTATCCTTGTAAACTATGTTCCCATTCGCAAACGAGTCCAAATAGGTTTTCTATGCCGAGTTCTTAAGTGCAGTCGAAGCTCGACCCCCAAAAGCTATGAAAAAGAGTGGCAATATTTTTTTGAAATTGAAAGTGAGCAAGGCTTCGAGTACACGCTAACAGCTCTGTTATTATAACTACCTAGTTGATCTTCCGAAAAAAGGGTGAAGCCAATGGATGGTGTACATGATGGGAATTTCATTTAATGCACAAACCATTAGAGAAAGTTCGAAAGGCTCAAATATCTTCAGGCGAAAAAATTATATATTTTCATTAAATCAAGTGGCATCTACATAAATGGAAGGAATTAGCTTTAAAATAACCGTTGTGATACACTGTGGAAGTGGAACTACAATCTTCCTTGATAAAGAGCCGCAGCTATAGTAGCCCAAGTGAGCGGATGCCATAGAGTTCTGTGCATCTAAACTCAGTATACTTGGTATACTTTGTATAACTCTCCATAGCTTTTAAGATCCATGCTAGCGGGTTTACGCTTTACGCTCCCTAAAATACGTCTTAACGTGTCTGTGACTTTATTTTATGACAGACCAAGTTTCTATTTTTCCCTCTACGAATTGATTTTTTTTGACTGTAAAACATTTTTTTTAGGTAGACAAAAGTGTTTCCCTTTAAGCGTCCCAGTTCAAATGTAGTAAATGTATCCTCAGTAGTAAATGCATCCCTTTCTACTAAACCCTGTTAGCACCAATAGGTGCGGCTTCCTGAACAATTAAATCAGTTCCCACGGCGCCCGCTTCTAAAACACCCAAAGATTTATTTAGATAATATTTATGTACTCACCAACATTTCAAATACACTTACTTATCTGCACAAAAAGGAATGTCCTTTTCAGAACTTTATCTCCATCTTATCCGCCTTAGCTGCTACTGTTCATCGAGTCGTTCGCAACATTTTACATTAATATTTCATTCTTCCCTATCGCTACACCGTGTCCGTTGGCCATTCATTCTAAATGTCTCCAGTATCAACAATATCCTTCCAAATCACTACCTTTAACCCATTGTCCATGGGGAAAATAAATTTCAAAAGAAATTCATCTTCCATTCACGAAAATGATAACAAAAAAAAATCCTGAATGCTAAGGGAGACGCCAGCAAAATGTTTCGCCACAAAAGAATATCCTTTAAAATTTTTAACAATCTTCTCTCGGTGACTTTTGCGGTCAAAACTATTATAATCGGCCAATAGGCCGTTGAAAAAGTAATAAAATAACAACAAAAAGAATCTGCACGGCATTATTCACGGAAAGGACTTTAATGGAGCGATCTTCATTCTATTGTTCAAATTTATTCGATTGACAAAGCCATACATGTATAGAGCCGGCTATAGGCTATTGTGTGTACCGAGTTGTTTAAGTAGGACATCATTTTTGGTGGTCTTCGAAGGATGGAGTTTCACTTTTATAATTGTGACTGTGCGGTAGAAATGAGGTTCAAATAGTCCTTCTATTAAATTTTTACCCAAAAAAGTACGCTTCTTTAAAATACGAACAACTATTTTATTTCATTTCATTGCAAATTAAAACAAAAACTAAAATGTACGTATACTATTATCCTGTCGAATCAGAAATTCCATATCTCGTTGTTAATTTTAATTTTTTATGTGCATACCAGTATTTGTGCAGTTTCAGTTTGTTTGCTCTTTTGTAGCGTAAAATATTGAGTGGTCAAATAGTGTGCGCAAATTTGGTAGTATATTTTTGAAAGGCGGTGCAAAAATATTTTAATTGGAGATAGTCGCAGTCCATTGTAGCGTATTTGATAGAGCCCATGATGATGATTCATCGCTTAATTGGAGGGAGTTTGCCCGCTTTCCTTGCATGTGATAAAGCAATAGTTTCTCGCTGGTTTCCACGATATTTAAGGGTAAATACCTGATACAATTACTCAAGGTTTTAAATAACTCCTTTTGTAAAATGTTGCATTCGAAATAAAGGCGCCTGCAATGGCAGAAATTTTAACAAATAATATTGTGACAGACGACGACTTATCAACTGATTTATAAGTTGAACCTAGCTGCCAACATTTTATTTGAATAACCAACTTTGAATCTTCAAGGAAGGTATTAAATTTGTTTAAAATTTCTAAAAATGTTCTTTTCATGAGAGCAAGATAAATTAGTAGGTAGCTACCCCAGTAAATGGTTAAAGGTGCTCTCGGGTCTGACTTGAAATTACACAGTTCATGAAGCTGCTGAGATTTTCTTAAATTTTTTCGCGAGCTCTGCTTCCATAATTTTCACCGTAGATGGCTCTGTAATTCGATGTATTTTGGACCAACCGACTTCTGAATAGTCTTTTAATTGTTTATTGTTAAAACAGTTTTTTATAGTTTTTTTTATTTTAAATTGCTACGTTTGATAGATTTCCTTTTAATGGAGTTTAAAATGCGTTGCGTTCGTTGTTGTTATTTTTGCTTTTCTAAACACTTTCCCATAGTAATCGGGTGCTACTTTATATTTTCAAGGATCACTGATTTTTAAAAATTTTACAGCGCATTACTGAATCACATTTACAAAAAAAAAATTAAATAACCGACCTGGTTTCCATTTTGGAGAGACAATTTTTGCATTTTCCCAGCAGACATTGAAACAATTCCATCTCCTATAAGTTCATTAAAAATGTCCCACTACTACTTAACTTAACGGGCTCCCGACCTGTGAAGAGTCTCTGCCTGAGACACTGTAGCCTTCCATCCTCTGCGATCCCAGGGTGAAAAATGTCCCACTATTCAATGCATAAATGACAAATGGGTAAAATGTAAATTACGTTTCCGTGAAAGAAACAAAAAGCAGCAACTTTTGGGATCAATAAAATCCCCACGAGACCAACACTCCTCCCTAATTTAGTTGATTATGCATTTTAAAGCATGCAGAGGCAATAAAACCTATCACACCCAGTGGACACGAAACTAATTGAAAAAACTAGGTCTATTTCGTTAATGTTGCTTATGGCTGCTCGACAGATAAAACACACAGTGACTCTTCAACTAATTGACCAGCGTTTGTCCTAACTCAAATAAAAATCACACCTAATTTGAATTTTACAAAATTGAAAATAAATTTTCAATCTATTTAATGTAAATTGGAAATTATTCAATTAAATGGTTGTGGATTGAAAGAGGATATTAAATAAATAATTGGGAGTTTTAGGGATCTCTTTTTATGTATCAGTTTTTTTTAGGTATTAAAAGTTGTGTAGGACCCTTCCCAAACTATAATAAAATAAATTGTAATATGATTCTTCGTTTATGCTGTTTAAAAGTATTTATTTCCATTTTCCATAAGGTAGTTCTGTTTCTCCTTTTTTATTGCAAATAGATATGAACACTCATTGTTTAATAATAATTTGTTAATAATATATGAGAGTAATGTATTTTTTTTTCTGTATAACTGGGAAGTATTTACATTTCTGGGTTGGCAATTAAAATTAAATTTTTCATTACATTCTTGGTTTAAAATTTACAGTTTTTTGTTCGTAATATATATATTTATATTTTTTTTAAGTAAATTTACAGTATGTACTTATACAAAAATATAGATTTGTTGTGAAAATACTGTTTGGCAATTTTTGTTCTGCGTTCGTAAAATGATGGTTTTTGAAAAGTCATTCGGTCGAGTTGAATTTAGGAGTCTTTGCCCTGATAATTGATTCGGAGTCAAAGAAAGTTTCCTGAAAAACAGAATCTGTGACAAGTGGCTACAGCGTTGTACTCATTTTTATGGCCTAATTTAAAAATATAATAAGCACAAACGATTTAAGCCCATGCGCATTCGATATAAAATATTAAAAAGATTGGTTTTTGAAGAGCTGTAGAGCTTCTTTTCTTTTTGAATAGCAAGGAATGGAGTTGAGTTTGAAATAGAAGTCTTCTTTCGTTATTGGGAATGATTCATGAATCAGAGTCAAAATATAAGAGCATTCCATAGGCTGCGCTGTATCATAGCAAATGGTTCAGAAATTTCCAATATCGTGGTATGAATATGAAGGACGTCGAGCGTTTTAGACGTCAAATTAAGGCAGCAGAATCCAAAAACGGTAAAAAAAATTTTGGCTAAACGCTTCGAAAACTAAAGCGAAAAATAGCTGAAGCTGTGGACTACCTAAACGGTCGCTTATCCAACATTGCCTAACATTATTTGAGTCAAGTCTGCTCATTCGGAATCAAAAACGGACCCGAAATATACGCTTCTATTGGTTGCCAGAATCCTCGTGACATGCTTGAAAATTGTTGCCCCAAAGAGCATCGCTTGTAAAATTGGCCTTTGGGTTTGAGGCGCGGATATATTTGGATTCACATTGCTGTCTATAGGTGGCGCTGGTCGGAATCTGAAATGCTGTGATTTTTTGTTTCTCGTTTAGTGTGTTTTGAAAATTTAATTTCTCTATACTTTAACTCTGAATTCATTTTTGGTTGTAGCAGCTACCAGAGTCAACTTTCTTTTCCATTGTGAATGAGTTCGCCATTGCGGACTTTACTTGTTCGAATTGTTCGATTTTTGCTGTTGTTTTCATGTGACTTAAGCAGCAATAACTCAAAAATAGTTAATCCGACATATCCATAATCGTTTTAAGTGTCCAGGCTAAATCTCTCGAACTCACAATGGCGAAATTTACCATACAAAATTGCATATTGTGACCTACAAAATATTTAGTTTGAAGGTTTGATTATTAGTAAAGCCTTATAATCATTTTTACACTTCCCTTTAAATGTTTTCTAGGTCACAATAAATGACTTCGTAGTTCGAATTTAAACTTTCGCCACTTTAAGTTTTTTTAAATTCAACCTGTATTAAGTATGAAAAATAACTTTAGATTCACAATGAGAATCTAATGGTTTTTATTGAATTTTAACCAAAAGTCGCAATATGGGTGTGATATGTTCTATGGCTAAGGGTCTACAATCAGGAGACAGTGCCCAATAGTATGAAGTTTGTCATCCAAAGCAGTTTATAGCTCAATCAAACGTTTGACTTTTGTACCACCTTTAAATGAAAAAAATATTTTTCTTAGCAAATAGGCAAATGATGTATGGAAACCTTTTTAGTTTTTAAGAAATATTAAAGCTTTTGCGACCGTTCCTAATCATATTTGGCTCAGCTCTAAGCCGCTAAGAACTTGAACGGGCCTATGTGAGATTACCAATAGATAATCTAAATTTTGTTTTACAGAGAGTTGTCCTATCTTGTAAAAATTTTTTACTGAATTGTTTCATCTTTTTTATTTTTAAAATGTTTTATTTTCTTTGACGCTGCACCACAAGCCGAATATGTATGTCCTTCTAAATTTCAAGAGCTGTAAGGTCTTCTCCCTCACAAGAGATACTTGTGCATTGAGATTTAAATCGAAATTGAAACCGATAAATAAGAATGATTCTCCCAAAGTTTCTTTTTATTTAAACTAAAATAAAACATTTTTTACTTGCGAACCGTACTTCGTACTGGGACGGAAATTATTTGCCAAAACAAATGCGGTGTTCACCACTAAAAATGTTTAACAAATAAAATAAATTAAGTAAATACAAACTTGGAATTTCTTTCTTTGTTTATGTCGCTTATTATAATAATACTAAAGGCTCACCTATTTAATACTACAACTGCTACTATTTTTAATTTTCTATTCTCTATCAGAACTATTTGAAGCTTTATGTTTACTTGCTTATAAATCTAAACTTAAGGAAGACAGCTTGCACAACACTAATCATAGATTAGAAATATATTTATTTATATTTGACATTTATTTCTTAGACTACGCTTTTTCCTTTTGATTTTGTTTTTTGTTTTGAAGCGAAACAGCACTTTGAAAGTTGAAATGAAAATTCTTTTTACAAAACCAACAGTTTAGAAGTCCTTAAGGATTCTTCGAAGCAATCATGTAGGTATATATGTTTCTATATAAAAATTTAATTAACACTGTTCTTATGAGCTACTTTCCTATATAATGCTTAATTGGTAACAACAGATAACAGTTTCATAATAATATCCTTTTGTTTTGTCCGTTCGATTTTTTTTTTTAATTTTTAATATTTAATTACAATAGGATCAGACTCTGTGCTAATTATTATTATCCCTACACACTTTATGTGCCCAAGGGGCAGCAGCAGCGCCTCGCCTAACATCAGCAACAGAAGGCGGAATCGCACCGCCGCTTAATCCTTGATGCGTCCTCGCTCCATGCTATTGGAAATAATAATAATAATAATTGCTGGATGACACTGCTTGGTTGCGTCTGATGCTCCTTCGCATGGTGCTCTGTCTGCTGTTTCTGATGGCGATTATAGCGATGTTGATGTCCTGCTGAAGACAACACTCGATTTGTATCGATTTCATTGTCTGAATGATGATGATGGTGATGTCGCCGCGGAGAATGATAATATCGTTTCTCCGTTGACAGGAAATCATTAAATCGCCATCGTACAAAGAAAATTACAGATGCGACGACTACGGCGACGACGATGACAAGGAGTATGGCTATGGCAACGACTGCGATGACAGCGATTGTAAACAATATCATTGTTGCATAAGCTCTAGCGGCATTGCTGTTGCTGCCACTGGGTCGTTTTTCTACGGTCGATACTGCTGACGCTGGTGTCGCCATTTGCGTCGTTGCAGCCGCCATAGCCAACACAATCAAATAGAAGATCCTTGCAGTCATTTCCGCATTTTCAATTTGACCTTTTAGCAGTTGCCGACTGACATTTGTTATTGATGACAATGATGCGGATGATGTGGACACAACAAGTCCATGTAGAAGAGATACTAGACGTCCTGCTGTTAATCCTTTACGGCGGAACGATGATATCGATGTGGCCGAGGATGTGGATGAGGCATCAGCTGCTGCTTGACAAAAGAAAAGAGAAAATCAAAAAAACAAATGAATACACATGTGAAATGTGAATCGAGCTCAGTATTACGAGGTGAAAGGATTCCGATTGGAATTTCAGATTTCGCCCATTTGAATTTGAAAGCAGTGAGTAGAGTATCTGGCGTGTTCGAATGAATTGTAGATTCTTTTGTTTTCTGTGCTGATCGCTTTCGATGCAGGAATATACAGTTCAAGTATCGGTTACGGTGGATTCAGACTTTAAAGGGGGAAGGACTTTAATGACAGCGAGTGCAATTCAAATGCAAGAACTCTAAAAAAAAAACTGGTTTTACTGAAATGTTGCTGTAGCTTTTCGCTACCTTTGGAAGGAGTCAAAGGGCCTACAATTTGTTTGCCGAAACGGCTGATTCGAGAAGCTTCCTCAGAAGGTTATTCGAATAAGCTGGTTCAGAGAAAAAAAATTAAAGCGTATTTTTCATTTGTCCCGGGATTAAACCTTAGATCCCTTGCTTAGCCATCTCTTTAGCCATTCAACCATTGCTCTTGGAAAAGGATACCTACTTCAAGTTCCCCACTTTTGTCAGTCCCATTTTGGAGATATGAGAGGTACTCGGAGACTATGTTTCAGCGAGTGAACAAAGTCCCGTGTTATAGGAACTGGAATCACCCCAAACATTAGAGCGGTTTAAGTGTCTGACTCCTTTCGATTGGTTTGGACGCAGTTGAAAGGCCATTTAGACCCAAACCTTTGCATCGACAAAATCAGGGTTTTGTGTTGGTTTAGTGGAGGCTACACCAGTAGTCTGATATTTGACTCAGAAGTTAGTACCGTAGCTTGGCTCTAGTACCCATCTTTAGAACCATTTACACGAAAGTATTGAACCCGCAATTTTTCCCCTTCGCATCAATTTCTATCAAAGACGAATGTACTCCCCAGTCGAGCGCTGTTGGCACGTATTCCATCAAATACTTTCGGAAGCAAATATCTTCGAATAACAATCCGAAATCAAACAGAGAAAAAAGCGAGTTCAACTATGCGGACCCTATCCCCTGTTATCGTCTCAACATCTCTCGTGTCTCACTTACATCCTTTGTTATATGTTTGTTTCGGTATATGGCAAATGCGATACTTATACAATTGTGTGGTCCACAATGTAAGTTGGTGATGGTTTCCTAGTTTGATGTTGCTAAAAGTGGTATTATACCGATAGAAGGACATAAGTTAATTTCATTTTCTACTGCCACTGCCAATCCCCGGGATGAAAAGGACAACACACAACAACAGTTCAGAGAATAACGACAACGACAACGACGAGGAAGAACTCTGAGCTGGGCTGAGTAGAGCGCACGAGGAGAAAGCAACCTTGATGATGAGTGCCTTATTGTGTCCTTCCATTCATTCCACTTACACCAAAAAGACGGATTTGCTTCTTATACCGTCTTGGTTCGTGTTTTTTTTTCTCCTTTTTTCCTGCTGTTGCCGTTCTTGTTCCTTGAGTGTAGTATTGTAGGGGTGCAAGATGCGTGCAACATCAGCGGAATGGTTAAGCTCTTCATTTTTATTCGTCGTCGTCGTCGTCGTCAGCGTCAGCGTCATCGTCGTTGTCAGGATGAAGTTGATTCAGAGCTTCTCATCGTCGTCATCCCATTGCGGGGGTATTCTATATCCTTCCATCTTGTCGTTGGTTTCTGTTGTATTATATTGTGTGGACAGATCAACTCATAATTTTAAATTAAATTTATTAGGGCTGACATAGCAATAGCAGCACTGCGCTGGTACCACTAGGGACTAGGCAGCCCGCTGGATGAGGGATAAAGTACGATGTCCTGTACTCTGTATAAGCAAGCATATGGCTATTTTTTTCACAACATTTTTTTTATTTTTTTGTGTTCTCTCTCTCATACATCCCTCATGGAAGTCAAGGATAACTTTGTAGTTAGAGACGGTCTACCTAATGTTGTTTTGAGTAAGAATTATTAGATGCTTTATGGCTGTAGTTAGCAAGTGGGACTGGTCCCTCTGTTCCAGTCGCTCGCTCGTGTGCTCTTTGTCTAGATGGAAAATTATGATCCCTTTTGTGGTTTCTGATTGCAGCAGATTGTTGAACTGAAATCGGACGGGCGAAGTTGATCCCGGACATCTGTTGTGGGGGTGGGAAGTTTTTTCTGTGCGCAAGTGGAAAGGAATATTTTTTGGAATTTTTCTGCGCAAATTTGTTTGGCAACTTTTAGGGAATTGAAGACATGGGGCTTAGCCTTTTTGTTCTTAAAATGTTTCGTCACTTAAGCTTACCTACGCAGTTACAGTTTGACCGATATTATTATTGATGTGGTGCGTCGCAAAAACAGAGGCATGAACGTTGGGAAGTTATTTCGGTAAAAGGTCTTGAAGGACCCTGCTGTAATTCGGCCTATAATTGAAACTTGAAACTTTGCAAACGTTTCGTCGCTTTATAAAAGAGTAAACTACTTTTTGCAATCTTTTAGTCATTTGATGTTGTACCTTCTTTAGGAAGGCATGACTCAAGTCTATGGTGGGAAAGTAGGTACCTAATTAAGCAACTTATGTTGAATGGTACTAACCCTTCAAATCCCATATTTCCCTGGCCGCGCTCAAAAGGTTCTGATTGTTTCATGAAGTACAGAGAGCGAGCAGTGTTTTCAGGGTGCGCCCAAGGTTAGACTTATTTTCTCTGCTGCTGTACGAATGGCTTTGTTTGCAGTTGGCTATGGAAGGCTTCGGTACAAGCTTAAGGAAGACAAAAAAATATAAAAGAAAAGTTGGTGCATTTTGCTAATTTTCCAAGAAACCCATCTTCAACTCATTTTTAGCGATCGTTTATCGTTTAAACCCATAGTTTATTTTTGACCAAGTTAAAGCTTCTGGGTCCCAAAGCTTCGACTAAACTTTCCGGCCATGTTATTAGTAGGAAACTTTTAATAAGGCCTGGGATTTAAGAACTGTTTAAACTGCGCCACCACTTTTTATGCAGTTTGTCTCGAATTAGTTAGATTTACCAACTTTTTTCATGCCACTAAGCATCAGCTTAGTCGTCCATTTTCTCAAATCACATAATCTGGTTTGACAATGGCTTACAGCTAAAAGGGCCTTAACTGAAACTAAGACCACAGTCCCCTAATCTATCCAATCCTCGCAGTAACCACCTCCCCGGGGGCACTTGTTCGGTCTCATTAGAACAATATTTGCCATCGACTTCGCCTTGAAACTTCCAAATTTCAAGCTGCAAATCTGACAAACACTTTAAAACGCAATTGAAGTTCTTGAAAAACATGTTTTCCTTTTCCAAGTCCATTAGGCTTGCCATACATCTGCACATATATTGGTTTGCACTACTTAAAACACACACTTGTGCCCCTTCATCATCCTTTCATCGACCGGATAAAGTGTTGAACGTACATCAATGCCTCTGTCACGTCAGCTGCACCGCCCCCGCCAATATATTCCTATCAGTCTTATTCTGGTGTTCGTTCTGTGTGTAAGCCCCAAGGGGCAATTAGAACTCTCTCCCCGGACTCAGCGAACAACTAAAACTTTCGTCAAGTGCCGGAAACATGAAAAATGGACATTTCCTTGCACTTCCTCTACTACTACGAGTATCTTGCATTCTTGTTGTCTTAAAGCTTAATGACGATGACGAAGCGACGACGGACAGGCAAGGAGAAACGAACAGAGAATAGTAGCTACTGCCCTCTTGGGTAGTAAAAGTTTCCTCGGGAGACTTTTGAATAGGAAGTCAGCCTCTTCTATACTTAATGCCCAGCAACAGCACCAACATACAGCCCTGAAGGAGCCAACAGATGTGTTTCCGTTGCTGTGTGTTGAACGACGATGTTCAAACACCAAGGCAGTGGCGGTAGTTGTGTAACTAACACAAAATAGCCGGCACACTGGTCAGCAAAAAGAAACAAAAGGCAGCCATACCTATTCCATCAACTGTACATGCCTCCACAATGTGTGTAAATGTGAGTAAATTTGTGTGTGTGTATCAACGGGAATTGAATAAAATTAATTTGAAAATTCCTTGACTGTTCGAGCAGAGAAAACTTGAAACTATGTTGAGAATGTGGTTTTTGGATTTTTTTTTCGTCCTTAAGTTGATGAGAGGGTGAGCAGGAGAGTCCCAGCCATACAAACATGCACACACTGTGTCGGGTGGATTAGTTTTTCCAGCAAGGATTCTGATTTTTGTGTGCACCAAACAGCAGAGTGCATTTACTTGCGACTGCATAAATTCACACTCCTGCATGATATATTCGTACGCATGGCAGCGACATAATGTTGAAATTGTGTGACGAAGAATCATATCGCATATACGTTTGCCCAAGGACACTCGACTGGAAAGCTGAAGAAATGGAGAAGAAAAGCAATTCAAATTGCGCTTCACAAGTGATACCATATCCGTCGAGAGCAAGAGAATACGTTTTAATGGGGGACTGATGCAGGGACAAGGACTCTGGCTGATATGATAGAAGCTGAGTCACTCGTCACACCATTCTAAACCTACCTGAATAGTATGTTAAATATGACTCATTGTGGTCTTCCAAGTCACCGGCACCGCTGGACTGCTGATCATATGGGTATGCATGCATGTCGAATGGACGACCGGATTCCATTATTCTTGGACGGTCCTCTTCGATAAGTTTGTAAACTTCCTCTTTGTAGATGTTGAAAATCGAGGCGGTACATTTGAGCTGTATGCAAATAGATGGTGTCGTTATTTGAAAGGACTCGACATACCAATGGACTTACCTTCATTTGTCCCTTGATGAAGTGCTGAGTGGTGACCATGAAACCGATTTCACTGTGAACCGATTCGAGATTGTGCTCGGGATACTTTTCGATTTGATGCATTTTTATGTGATGCGGGGGG
Organism: Cheilosia impressa; assembly: GCA_948293265.1. NCBI lineage: Eukaryota > Metazoa > Arthropoda > Insecta > Diptera > Syrphidae > Cheilosia > Cheilosia impressa. The sequence goes on along the minus strand of OX411883.1, from coordinate 51,453,345 downwards.
ACCTGTAAGAGGGAGAGAGAAGTTCATTTGATGTTTGTGCCATTAAATTGTGTGAGTGAAGGTCTTCCATGAGGCCTCTGAAAGCGACTGATGTTTTATTGAATTCTCGACTAAATGACTGAACTTTGGAAATACTTTTCGCTGTATTTGTATCACCCCACTATAAAATGTCAAGTCACCCAAAGCCGAAATATCATGATGGTTTGAGGCCGATTGCTGCGGGCGCACAGATTCCCATTAAGTGGCGTCGGAGTCTGTCCCAAGTCCACAGGAGGTGGAGGTCAAGAAAAAACACCCGTTGCAAGGATGATATTTGAAAATTGCCAACAAAATCAACCACACAACAGGAATGCCAAAAAGGATTCCGTTCCTCGCAGGATATGACTCAGTTCATTCCACGTGTTCTCGTTTCGCTTTTCTTGCCTGCTCATTGAATTTCTGTTTTGGTTTTGTTTTTTTTTTTTTTTGCATTTTGTGGCTAAGCTCACCCACATCAGAGAGATAGAGAGAGAGAGAGAAAGAACACCGACCATTATCACACACCGGGATAAAACGTCCTCTCCGTTTGCTGAACCGAAAATATGCGACCAAAGTCATTCATCATGTCGAAGATATTTTTGCCAACCAACATTGGGAATTTATGGAATTTCTTGTTGCGTATAGATGTACTGTACAGTACCTCCGCTGTTGGGGTGTGCTGTCGATTTGGCTGCGGTTCTGGTTATTTTTGGGATGTTATGTCCTTTACTGAGTTTCGTGTAGAAAAACCAACATCGCTCGGGGATGTTATACGACGGTTCGGGTGCACTATAAATAGAGCAGAGACAAGAGATATTGAAAGTTGCGTTAAGCGTTTTTGTCCACACGCAATGTTTGCGGAGATGACGCCCACAGCGTTCGAAGAACAGAATTCTAAGCCCGGCACCGGAAACCTGGGTACTACGTGTGGTGGATGTGAATTATGTCGTTGGGCAGAGCGAATTAAATTCCCTCGCTCCGAGGTACGCAATGGATTTCACGAATTCCGAATGGACGAGGCATTAGGTATCTGGTTTCGCGAGAATGTTGGCTTTATTTTGGGAACATTTTGCGGGATGGTCCGAATTGATAGAGTCGTCTTTGATGATAGCAGGCGGTGGTTTTCTACAACTACAGATAATCAGTCTGCATCCACTGTAGGACTTAAAAAGGAGTGTCTCAGTGGTTAGTGTACCAAACTACGCGGGGGGGTCTCCGGTTTAACCCCAAAATAACGCGAAAGATTTTTTTTTCTGTTGGGCCAGCTGCTGAGAACGTCTTACAAGGGCGGGACAGTTAATGCTGATTTTTAGCGATCGCTTACAAAGGCTTTTGCATGCCTTTTTATTTGGTGGACCCATGGGATTTATTTATGGGATTTCCAGATTTAATCAAGCAGCAACCATTCTAGACATAAAATTTCTTACGATATTGTTTCAAAAATCAATGACAATCGACCACCTGCCCATGTAAATATTTCAACTATTTGTGCAGGAGGGGTAGGTATCTGCTGTTATATGCCACACGAAGAACAGCTTCGTTAGAACGTAGTATAAGAGGGAATAAATTTTCCATTAACCATCCTACGCATACCTCCCACTAGCGCAAATAAAACACTTTCAGTAGCAAACGCACACATCCTCAAAAACCACAATAAACCACAAAGTATTAATTTTCTCATTTAAATTACTGCAACCTACCCACATGATAATTTATTATTTATATTTCATTAATTGCAATTCAACAGACATTCCTTATGGTTAACCCTGGCAGGGTGCCCACACAGTATATATCATCATCCCACCCGAACGCCCCGCATTCATTAAAGAAAATCAAAATCCCACTGACCTTGGTTAGCAACACAGCATCTATCGCTCTTTCTATTTTTATTTCAAAACTATAACTCAAACGTTTGCTTAAACGCCACAACCTATCACATATCCGAACGACTATATCTACACACAACACATCCGTTTGTGTTGAAAAAAGGACACCCGGTTGTGCGTGCACACTTAAGAGGAGCAAAACCCCAAAGGAGGACCTACGACTACACTCTTGCCCTTACTGTGTTAATAAATTGTCACTTTGCTTCACTGGTCACCCGTGACGTTTCTCCACACATGCTGTTCATTAATTTTCAGCCTTTTCCCCCATCACATGTATATATATAGTATGGGCGGACGAAACCCTTGTGTGAGCCTCAGAAAACCCATTTAAACGGTTAGCCTAACTGTAAATACCTCAGGGTTACCCGATCCTTAATTAATAAAATGTTAACATTGGATCCCATGTGTAGACGCACACATATGCTATAGGTTGGCTTATTTGTGCCCCACCCCCCTACCTCCATCAGCCAAACAAAGCCATAAACATCACCAGAAACTCAACCGTAAAATGATTTATTATTTTAGGGGTTGTGTCTGAGCTTGGTATTTGTAATTTTAGAAAAAGTTTATTATACATTTTTCCCGTGCAACTCAATTAAAGTCACATCGAGAGAAGGGAATCCTTTCTACTTTTATATACTCACCACGACACCATTAATCGTCCATGTCAAATTGGCTGCCGGCTTTGAGAATTTAATTGAGCAATTGCCGTCCACTAAATCGCCGAGTCGATATCTTGAGTGGATTCCTGTCACTACGGGTCGCTGTTCGGGGAGCTCTGTCAAGGAGAATGGAAAAGTTTTTAATAATTTTCACCCCCTTTGTTCGCTCTTGGAGGTATAATTAATTTGCGGTTCTTCGGGGTGAAGGGATATACTACTTACCCACAACCTCCATTTCACCAGAGACCATGGCGGTGAGGAATGACGGTGCTTCGACAGAGATCTCGCATGTGAATTTTCCGGATATGCTAAGTGGCACGGCCAGCAGGACCACATGACTTTGATTGGAAAGATTTCGCTGCAATGGAGGAGGTAAATTAAGATTTTTTTTTTCTTTCAATGGTCGTGCTTTGATTTTCGTGTAAAATTATAAAACTGCCTGTTCGTTATTGATTAATGGTAATTGCGGAGGGATGGCTACTATTTTTTTTCGGTTGTAATTAATATTCCCAACTGGGCGGGTTTCGGGGGAGAGGCAATTTCAATTACCGAAGGAAAGCCGTGAGATCAGGAAGTTCTAATTAGAAAAGTACATTTTTTGCTTTGAAAAGTTTGCACTGGTCTACATTGCGCTAAATTGATTGGTGTGTCTGAATTAAAAATGGACTTCCGCAGGGTGGTATAGTGGCAATCGTATTGTTCTTTCTATTTTACATGCACTCTTCGAGCTAAGTGGATTATAGAACTCTTTCCATGCGAGGCTATGGGTGAATTAAATTTCAATAGTCCTCTTTTGACTTGTGGATTGAGACTGCCTAAACTTATAGTAAATTTCTTAACCCATGCTTGCAGAAAGCAGCGCAATGAGGAACGTGGTTTCTACGACAAAAGGTCCAGTGACAAGCTTCCTACGGTACAGCTTGGTTGCCGAATGTCAATCATAAAAAGCCTGAACAAAAATCGTGCTTGGGTGAGGCCATACAACAAACAACACTACAACAGAGCGGAACCTACTATACAAAGTGGCTCCAGGAGGCCCTACGGAAAAGTTTAGTCAATAAGTGTCGAATTAACGCTTATAGACAATCGTTATTTCTTAAAGCCCTGGAACAAAATGTTTTTACTGCACGTAGGGCGATTTCCTATCTGGTCCCTTCTGAGACGAAATGGAATGCAAACCAGGGTCAACTATTCACTCTGCCAAATCACAATTTATAAGAATTAACTGCAAATTCAGCTGCCAAAAACTCAGAATAGAAGAAGCCGTTACTGGTGCTCGAGATTAGTATAGCCTATCACTTTAACAAGAGCTAACAAGACCTCCCTTAAACGGCTTTGACATTCGGGTACTAATGAAGTTTTCTACAGAATGCGAATGTGAGTTCTATGGCTGAATGCAAAGAAATTCGCATCAGTGTTTTCCTTGACAGTTTATCATAAAAATGGTTCAAAAGCTTGACTTTTTTGATCTGCGATCGTTAAAATTGCTCGGTTGATACCCCAAAAAATGTCCCACTAAATTCTGCTTTTCTCGCGAAGTTGTTTTCGCAAAACTGGCATTTTCTTTTCTATGTCTGTATTCTTTTGTATTTGTATGCCTATTAAAATTTTAGTGAGGCCAAGAACTCAACAAAGTCTTAAGATCTTGGACTTGAAACAAGGGCCTCAACCAAAGGAGCTTGTTAGGAGAGGTCAAGTTAAGTTTGAGTATTGAAGAATTTCGGAGAACGGATTTGAAATATCCTCAAGAAAACAAAACCACTCAATCTTTCAACAAGTCATTTATGAACTCTCAACTATTATAGGACCCAACATTTGGATTTTTTAAAGCGCAGTGTTTATTGCATTATTGTTCAGATAATCCCGCTTTATTTACATCTTGTTGCTCCTGTGCAAAAGCTTTAATTATTTTAATAAAAATAAAGACTTAATAATTAGTATCCCCTCGGAGGTTTAATATCATTTTTGTATCGCAATAAACTCCCACTCAATTTCAACATCCCTGAACCCCCAATAGTCATCCTCCTTAAAATGCATCCCTTTCTACAGCCACAGCGGAAAAGGGACTTCGTCTCCCGTCGTCGTACCAAAAAACCCGAATTTCTCGCTGTTTACATTTAATTTTTATGTTATGACGACTGGTAATGAAAATATAAAAAAGCAAAAAAAAAATCCCCAAAGTAAAAAGAAAATCGAACATTAAGAGCTAAAATGGCATTCGAAAAAAAAAGAATCCCCCAGAAATTGCAAAATCCCTGACGTGACGTGTATTCGGGCAGGAAAAAAAATTAAAAATAAAAATTAATTGAATTTCTGTTTCATTGAATGTGTACACGAGACCTGCGGTGGATCGGCAGTTTTTTCCTTCCTCCGCGGTAGGTTTTTTGTTGGTGGAAACATTTCAGAGTTGTTTTCTTTTTTGTACTTTGTACTTTGGCTGAAGTGAAGTTGTTAAAAAAGTGTATTTAAGGTGGTTTCCGATTGCGGATGATGAAGCTGTATAACAGATTTGGCTGCCTTTAATGAACTTTATTATTCAGAAGATCCTGGATAGGATTTGCCGTCAAAGGAAACTTGTCTGTTGGTAAGTAAGTAAATAATGATGCTTTGATCGAAGAATTAGTATAATACGTTGCATAGTGTAGGGGGGAGCGGTTGTTTTTACATGCTGATTGCAGCATTAAGTGGGGAGCAAGCTATGCCAGTCGGATTTCTTTGAAATTTTTTTGAGCAGGAACTTTAAATAGTTTCAAGATTGCCCCTTGTCATTTATAAGCAATAACCGCTATGCCAAAAATGAAAAAAACAGGTGATCCCAAACTCTTGTCTGGGCTTCAATTCTGAGAGGTCACTTTCACTCTACGTCTGGTTCACTGCCAATTCCTCATGCGAACTTCAATATGCTTACATCACCCCGAGGACTCTTTAAAAAGAGGATATTTTTCTGTATTTAACCGAAAAACCAAACCCATATTAATTGGCGTCGCCCAGTCATTGAGTACTTAAACAAAATGACAATCAACAGCAAAAATTAATAACGCATTAAGTGTTGTTAACCCACATTCTGGTGTCCTTGCTGCGTCCAATATGACAACAAACAGCAGTCAGCACCACAGGAACCCCCCTAAACTTTAATCCTCAGAACTGTATTTTTACCTAGTACCTACTGGGAAGCAGATGAAAGTCACTGGCTCACTGTACACCCAGTTGATTCAACTCTCTTAACATTGTGATTATCGTTAATTTTTACTTGTTTTTCCGGTGGGGATTTTTTTTTTTAATGAATATAAACATTATTATTAATATTAATATTAAAATGAAAATTAAAACTCGTGTACAACATGGATAATGTCCTCTCTTGATGCTCTGTTAAGTGTTTATTCACCCCATAGCTGACGTTAAAGTGTTGAGTGTAAATATACCTACAAATTTACATAAATATTGATACGCTTCGAATGTAATTTTATTTATTCGAGTCTGAGATGTGCCATTAAAAATATGGTTATTGCATTTTTTTTTTAATATTTCTGTTTACATTCATTGAATTTAGTTCGTCAGATTGTCGAACGCTCTTGCATAATTCCACAACCGGTTTGTTGGGTAAACATTGAAGACCAATATCGCATTAAAAGTTCTTGTTTAAAGTAATGGTTAAGCAATTAAATTTTAATTGTTGTTTAATGATATTTTTAATGCGGCAAATGTTGTATTTATTAACACTTGAAGCCGGGGTCTCATTGATCGGATTTGGTTAAGCGGTTTTTGGGGCGGACATTGGAAAAAAGGAAATACTGCACTGAAGTTCGAGAAAGTTTTATATTCGATGTTTAGTTTTTTTTTAAATCGTCAACTAAACATAGTTCTAGACAATTTTCATGTGAATTTTATTGCAAGTTAAAATAAATCGAGTAAAAAGTAAAGCGAAGTATTTAAGTTTAAAATCATTTGTTTGTCGTTTTAGCAAGTGCAATTAGTTTTGTTTGTCTGTGATTGGTTTAGATACCTGCTACTGGTGTGAAGCTTTGCTTAAATTGTCATAAATTTTTCGAGATGCTTATAATTCCCATACTTTTTTATACCAATATTTTTATTTTATTTTCTTGATAATGAACTATGAACCTAGTCCCAAGAGTTTATCCTGTCCCTTATGACGTCTACCGCTGCCAAATTAAGAGCAACCTCCACTCGGATTCTGGGTGAAATATTCAATATTCTTACAGCCTTCACTTACAACGTGACTACCCGATATGAATGTGCATAAATTTGAGAAAAAAAGAAAAAACTATCCAATATCAGATTCAAAGTCATAACCCCTATCCAGTTGGCTTCGTGTGCTCCTGAGAAGGTGGTCTACTCCAAGCCAAGCCAAGATAAGCGACGGTAACCGAAAATTTCCCAATGGACTATATTGAGTATTATATTTTATGGAACTAATTGCAATGGCCATTAGGATGCTGGTTTCTCCATAGAACTGGCATTGGGAAATTATATCCAAACGATACAAGTTCTGAATATATATGCAGATTATATAATTTTTTTCTTCTCTTCCCTCAAAGGATATACAGGGTAATCGTATACAACATACCTCAACATTTATTCCGGCAGATAGAAAAGTTTTCATAGCCGGATTTTCCTTTGGGGTGTATCGATAAAATTCTCTTCGTCCTTTATACCATTTCACCGAGTATAGTGTGTCGTTTTCCATGTCGTAATTGCATATGAAAAGTGCATTACCACCACGTCGTACTGCTTGTGGAATCGTTACAGAAACATCCTTTAGTCCAACGATGAATTCTGCAAAAATAATAAAAAGAAATTCATGGGATATTGCTTTTTTCTCTTTTTTTTTTTTTTTTGTAATATCAATTGTAATTATTGAAAGCAGTGGATATGAAGGGGTGAACGCAAAAACAGGAAAAGCTTGGTAGATACGTGTTTTGCGATGGAAATTGTGTGTGCTGGGCAGAGGATAAATTGAAAAAAATAAAAGACAAGTGTTGCAGTGAATTGAGATACAAAGAAAATTAGAAGTAGCTCAGGGGATAAATCACTTGAAAAGAACGCAATAACAAAAAAGCTGATTGTGGTGGATATTTTAATGCCTCAAATAGGGCACTGTCTTCTGATAAATTTTGCTCTGTACATTTTCTCAGAAAAATGTTGTCGTATGCCATACTACCCAAAAACACAATCTTTGCTGATGTCTTTCGATTAGATGAATCAAATCTAATTTAACTTGATCATGGAAGTTTTGATCTGTAGCTCATTTTTTGGAGGACGCTGCAAGCTTGTTATTTGCTTAAAAAAATTAAGGGCCCTTTAGCGTTTTTTGTTGTACAAACTAAGAGCTTCTGACTAGAGCTAAAGGCAGTGAAGTCAGAAAAAATACATTTTTAATGAAAATGCCCCCAAAAAGTAGGCGTGGCAATGGTCGACAAAACCTAAAGCCATCTCACGGTCTTTAGAATAATTTCAAAAGAAGTTTTATCGAAATCTACATACAAATAACTCACAAAACCCCTTAAAATTGTATGATGCGACTTGGGGACCCCGTCTGCTTTACTAGGGGTCGAAAACACAATTTTGTTAAATAAAAATTAATGTATATAGCAAAAGTAGTCTAAAACCTGCACACATTTATTTTATACATTTAAAAATAATAAATTTGTAAATCGTAAGGTTTTTTGCGGACATACAATTTTCACATTCAGTTTTATTTCATTTTATATATTTAATTTTATATAAAAACAAATAAATATTTGGCGCAACAGGGCCGTAGGGACCCTAGGCCAAGCTTCTCACAAAACTTCTTGAGTGTTTTTTTTTTTTTTTTGGGATGAATGGATATAGATATAGATAAGGTTAGGTTGGGTTAGGTTAAGTGGGTGACCAATCATCAAGGCGGGCCCATCGCCATCCCCAGGGAACCATTACGCTTAAGAACCTTAACCAAATCGCCCAAACAGTCAATTTCCCTACAAAATTTAAGTATGGTCCCAATATTGTTTGAGGAACCAACCTCCTCAAAGTTTTTAAAGAAGCACCTGCCTAGGTGCTTCATTCTACTCCGAGCAATTGCTTGACACTCGCATAGAAAGTGGGAGATGTCTTCCGTGACTTCTAGGTCCTCACAGTATCTGCATATATATCGTTTGTAGCTTAGCCTAGTCTCATGGCATGCTTCCTTAGAACGCATTGCCCAGAGAGCATTCCTAACGTTAATCCTAACTTTGTTTTACTAAAATTAATAATTCTTCAGCCTTTTTCGAGCCACAGTGCTTTAGACCCTGCCCTTCTAGCTGCGACCATCTTGTGGCTGCTTTATTTGAGGTTTTGGATATAGATATAGATCTGTTGCTCATTTAGGCCTTTTCCCTAGGTAGTCTCGGTCTGTGACTGCGAAGGCAGCAAATTTGTAAGTCTTGTCACGCCTTCATTCATTAGAGCTGCATGGGCGAGGTGTTGCAATCGCACCTTGCATGGACGAAAGTGCGCACCTATGAAACTTGGGTGGTTCAATTATCCACGCCAACCATGGCTTCTTAAACCTTAACACCGCTTAGAGTGTGTTTTTTTTTTAATTGCTTATTTTAGCAACCTCCAGCTGGCTGGAGCTCTTCTCGCGCAAAGTTACGTAATATCAGCACTTAATCTAAATCCCTGCCGCACAACACAAGAATCCTTGTTGCGTTAAATTTGTCCCACCACACAGAGGCAATACAATTCGTATCTTCCTTTGGCCAGGAAGTATACTGTGCTGAGTCCATGGTGGGTAACCATAAACGTTTATTATTGCTGTACAATTCAATTGCTGAGATTTTTAGGGTCCACCACTACAAGCATAATCCTCGCACTGCACTAGAACATTCCGGGGTGATTTTTTTTTTCCTTCATCTCGAATTCCTTGCAAATGATGGGATAAATTGCCAACAACATTTTTCGGGCATTTTGTAGTTGGCAGTTTTTCTAGTTTTCTATAGAGCTAGAGCCCCTATGTGTGTATCCTTTTTAACTGAATCCAGTATATCTGCCATCATCAGCAGACCACCTAGGCCAGACCACAAAAACCCAAAGCACATTCTCCATGTCTTTCATCTCGTATTAAAATTCGTCGGTAGTCACAAACTAAACAAAAAATATATATATAAAGATCGCTTGGCACTGGCCTTAGTGCAAAATATAGTTACTCCATGCTGGCCAACATCATCATCATCGTGGTGGTGGTGGCGCTCGTTGCTTTGTGGTAAAGTTTCCGAATGTACACTCAGTGCTTCCAATTTCCTGTGTATTATTCGCAGGACCGGCTGATTATGTGGAAGACGGCTGTGATTACATGAATATTAGCAGGATGTGGCACTGAATAAAAGGGAAAAGTTTCCCTCCTTCATAACTCAATTTTTTTTTTACCCTTACAGTAAATAAGTTTAAGGATAATGAACTGCTGACGAAACATCTGAGGGACTATTTGCATCTAATCCATTTGAGGCTGCTGATATATTCTGCAAACTGCAATCTATTCCTTTTGAATGGGAATTTGTGAATTCAGTTTTTCCTTTGTCGCTGCATCGAAGTTCTATAGCATTGTCCTGTCGCAGTTCGTCATCGCTGACCATACCCGCTGAGCATGGGCAAATAAGCGGGGTTTTTCTCTTTTTGTCAATTTGTTGAAGATTTTCCTTCTGCCACATGTGCCATCGGGCGATATTGATTAAAGGAAGGACGAGACTCGGCCAATGATTTCGTTTGGCTCATCCTTTTGGAGATTTTCCTTTCCTTCCATCACATTGTTCACGTTTTATTGGAGTGTCCTTTGTGCGCGCTTGCATGGCGATAGTGATAACGGTGGCGGAACAATTGCTACTTGTGGTTCATGCAGAGTTTTTTTTTGCTTTCTTTCGATCCTTTTGTGTAGACCGTGGCAGATGGATGAGAAGGGGGATCCAATTTTCCTATTTGAGTGGACATTATGCGACCAATTATGATTATTGGCTTTTGTATATTAATCCCATTTGTTAGACATGGTAATGTGATAGTCGAATGGAGAGATTATGGGGGCGGAAGACAGAATTGAGTTTTAAATCGGGGTGTTGGGGCGTTTTTGGTTTAAAATTGCAAGAAAAGCCCGCCCTTTATTTTTTTACAAAAGCCAAATGTTTGCCATATTTTGTAGCAATATTTGAATAATATTTCAACGCATACCAAAAATATGCAACGCCTTTTATCGATTTACTATTGAGAAAGAAGTTCAACCGACATCGATGAAATTCGCCCCCAAACAATGCTGTCCCTGTCATTCACTACCTAACCTCCGCTGTCATCATTAGCACGGCATACTTGTCATTTCCCTTCCACTTTAAATCAATGCCAATCAGATCTCAACAAATTAACTTAAAACCTCCATTAGTCTGACATTAATAAGTCAGATTATCCGAATTCATGACTGCCTGTTCTATGTCCTATCCCATTTAATCACCGTTTAAATATTTCAAAATCTCCTTAAACAAGCTAAGAGCTCCTCGCAGTGCCAAAGCCCGCACGAACAGGAGCACAAGAAAAATATAAAAGAGAAACGGAAAAACATCCGGGAATCGTCTTCGCTGATGCCATCATCACCAACCAACCATAGCATCATCATTAGGTATTCCCTAAACCGGCCAATATCCGGTGCCACAACACTGTTGCCGCCTGCCCGATCCATTTCTAATCAATTTCCCTGATTAATGCATAAATAAACATTTCCCTCCCGTGGATTTGGGCAGAGTATTTTGTATTTTGTATATATCGAGGAGCAAAAGCACACGAAACCGAAATACTAGCATCATCATCGTCATTATCAAGAATAATAACAAAACACTCGTAGGCGGAGAGACTAGGGAGGGGCGCCGACGGAGGAGGATGATAAAGAAGAACGTTGCAAGGCGAAGGAAATATCCACCCCCTTGAGGAACAAATCAAATTATCGCGCCAAGTTCTATCAATCAATTTCGAATTCGGTTCGGATTCGTGGCGTAGATTCCTGAAATCCTATATCTATCCTCGTTTTTGGATTTGCGCTCATTAATTTATTTGTGCTGCTGGGTATTTTTTTTTTTGCTTCGTTCTTTTTTTTATCTTTTTGGACAAAAGTCGAATTGTAAGTAGCTGCTGTCGGCCGCCGCCGCAGCAGGGGCAGGTGACAGATGTTTTCATGAAATTAATCGGAAGTCCTGCAGGGCATAAAGTTGTTGGGGAGTTGATTTTTCCGTTCTCTTGTTGTTCAATTGCCTTGTTAGCTTCGATTATGTAGTGTATTCTTGTCCTGTGGCGATAGATGAGTTTTTTTTCTTTCTTTTGTTCCTTCTGCTTGTGTTTTTGATTGTCTCATACACGACAGAAGACCCCTCTTCTTGCATGTAACTGGAATTAATCATCCGCTCGAATGGGGTTGAAACAATTGAGTCTAGCTTATCGGTACTGGTGCGAATTTTGACTGTGCGATTTTTTTTTTCAATTGATGAAGGTTTACGCTTTAATTGTAGTTCGGTGAAATGTCAGTTTCATAATCACTTTGTTGGGTGGGGGTAATATTTTACTGTGAAAAAATGCCACTTTAAAGTTGTCAGGTGGTTCCACAGGAGCTGTGTGACGTCGGCTGACAAACAAACCTGTGAACATTTTTTTAAATAATAGGTTATTCCGCTGTTTACTTTTATTTTAAAGTTTTTCCTTCTTTTTAAGGATTGGATATCAAGAAGACACCTCAACATTCCAATCAATGTAAGTCCTTAAAGTTATTATTCAAATAGTACTTTTTGTGTAAGGGCAGTCGTGTTATTGGTTAGTGTGTTGGACTAAGCGAGGGGTCCCAGGTTTCTTTTTCACTGCGCCACCTTTCGCAAACGCCTGACAAACATCCGAGAGTATAACTGTCATGACAAAGATTCACCGTTTGACCTATTTGCAGATCCATCTCACTTGCCCTAAAAAATGAAAACTCACACAAAAATGAAGGTTGTGAGAAGCTAGGCTTAGGGTCCCTTGTGGACCAAAGGGGTTTGTCCATCGCTTTTTCTTTCGCACAGTCATTCCACAGGAAGCTGTACCCACGCTCGAAAATAGATTGAATTTTATTTTTATTTTTTTCCGACAGTTGTTTACCCTACAAGTAAGGAGCGACTATAAAAATGGTAGACAAAGTCACATCTTCCGCGGAATCGCAACAAGATAGTGAACACATTTTTTCATGTACACAGTTCTCTGTTCCACTGTTGCAAAATCGAGATCTGGGGTCGAATCGCCACACCCATGAAATAGCTATACGTTCACGGAATTGTGTCGGTTTTACACACGAAACAAAAACAAATTCCGTCACGTATTGCTCGTTCACGGAAGAGACGATGCGACCCCTGATTATAGGAAATATTTTTCCGTTGAACGATTTTTATAATGTAAGGAAGTGGGGGAGGTGTCATTTTTAAAAGGTGACTCTTGTGGGTTTGGTTCTTCGTCACAAACTCTCATCTGCTAAATTTGCTAATTCAATTGGTTAACAAAAAAGGAGTAAGTATATCTATTGGGTTTTCAAAAGCAAACATCTGTTTGAGTTGCTGGTCTGCATTGTCCTTTGATAAAATCCCCAGTCTGCCTTCAAAAGTCTGGTTGGCCTTTGTAATTTCTTGGGATACCAATAATTTCATGAGCTCTCCTATGAAGTCCTGCTCAAAGTAAACTTCGAGACCTATTTTGTCCTTGGTTTTGGAATCAATCGTAAACATTGCAGTTTCGTGTTATTTCATTCGTTCTGTCGAGCATTTTATTTGACATTCCGACAGTCGTTTGCTTAAATGTGACTCACTTTATACGACTCCATTCTCAGTAGTGACCTAACGTCTTTCGTATTGATTTCATGTTCGGAGTCTTTGTTCTTCCAATTGATTTCACATTCGGACTCGTTGTTTCTTCCAAAGGCTGTGACTTCGCAATCGGACTCTTTGTTTTCCCTATATTGAAGAACAACGAGTCTGAGCGAAGAAAAAATTAAAAAGGACACTCTTAACTAGGACTATATGACTTTTATTCCGAGTAGAACCGTTGTACAAATATGAACGACCCCATAATCAAACATATCTCTTCTCTATTTCCTTCCGCAGATACCAATCGTTTGAGCTTCCGCCTTAAATTTAATAATTCCACCAGTTCCGCTTTCGTTTATTACTTTTTAATACAATATCGCCCCGTTACATCCATCTACGGCAGGCAATTTTAATAAATTCACTTGTTTATCACATCCTTCCACAGTATAAACTCCTCAGCTTCACAAGAAGCACACAAAGATGAATATAATTCAGCAAATAGAAATTTGATTTGAAGAAAAAGAGTATAGACAAAAGAAACTGAAAAGCATCGTATACTGGCAAAAGGAAATTGTCATTTCCCACTCGTGTCGCATTCCCCCCCACTTGCGTTGTCTGTGTGTGTCAAATGGATATATGTATGCAGAAAACTTTATAATGAGCCTTTGGTGAAACCTTTTGCCATTGTTCTCTGTCTGTTTGGATGTACATATATTCGAGGGATCGCTTTCCTCCAACAGATAGTAGAGACTTTTGGTATATTTGTTCGGGTGTTGTCATGGAGAATAATAATTTCGCATATCTTCACAACGTGAGTATAGTTTTCAACACGTGAGCTCTTCGTTTCGATTCTTTTGATGATGAATGTGATAGCTGTGTAGATAAGTAGGTACGTTGTTTTTTATCTCTTTTTTTAATGCAAAATACTGAAAAAGATGGAGGTTTGTAAGAAATTTTATACCTCTGCGTAGGTGGCGCTACAGTCTGGGTGTGGTTGGGCCTTAAATAATACGTACTCTAGCTCTGCTGCGTTGTCTTTCCCGCGTTCGTAATTAAAATTGAAGATCAAAAATGTGGCAACTGGTTGGTTTCATTTAAGAGCAAATTTTACAACGCATTTTTTAGCCAGAAATCGTCAGTCGAAATCGTTGACTATGGACTTAATTTTGAACGTCTAAACAGACGATACTTTTGGGCTTAAAAAACCGTCGTCCCGGGACGTACTTGACAGAGAAATTTTAGACCAAGTTAAAGCAAGGTGTCAGGATATCCACCGCATATCAGATTAGTCAAATAAATTAATTCATTAGTTTAAACACGCACCATTTAGCAAGAACAGCAACCGAGTTCTTTACTGTATCAGGGGTATGCTAACCTTTGAATATTTAAGTTATTGGAATGCGATTCCCAGGCAACTTTGACTTAAATTGCGCAGAATAGTGCAGACCACGATGCATGTCCACAATTCCATAAAAATGGAATAAATTCTCAATTGGCATAATTTTCCATGGTTAGTAAGGAATCAAACCACTTAGCAGAAACATCAAATACTGCAGTATGCAAACCGGGCTTATTTTCGTGGACTAGTTTCTTCAGTCGAAGCTCCGCATTTCCACCTTTGAATAGTGCAGGACAGTGGCGCACACACCACATGTCAACTTTTTGTAAAAAAAAACCACAATAATGAGCAAAACCACTTGTTTTGTGAGGCGCACAAACGAATTTTCTTACGCATACATGGACCTACGTTTCCATGCAATTGAAACCCCCTCCATTCGAAAAGCCGCGCAATATTGAAAACTTTTTTTTTCAAATCCTCTTATCTATACCACCCCAGGAAACCATATCTGTGCGTGGGAAACAAATCCCATGAACTTGTTATAGAATTCCGTTTGTGTGTGTGGGTTTTTTTTGTCGCGACTAATTTTAGACCTAATTCAATATTTGTGAAAACACAGTGAAGATGATGCTCCTTTGTTAGGTTAAGTGGCTTTTGGGTAGCCTTGAAGTTATTCCCTCTTCTATGGAAAACACTTAATCGAATGAACGTCCACATCGCACCGGAACCCAATACGATCCAGCAGGCCATAAATCTCCTCGCTTCCAATAACACACTTGACAGAGAATTCGATTAAGTTGGTCAGTTTTTGAATATCGATCATGCAGAACTGGGGGGAAAAAAAAAAACAGCAATCTACCGTCCTTCTTGGAACATTAAATGGCAAAACTTTTCCAACATGAATATTGGCAAGTTAACAACACTCCCTTTGCCGTCTACTTTCACTCGACTTTTGACCTTAAGGACACGATATATATCCTAAACGCACAAGGAAATAAATTAAACTATGGCATCGCTCCAAGAACTAGACTGGAGAGGAGCACAAGAAAAAAAAAAAAAAAATTGCTCTTGAGGAACCATCTGCTCTTGATGCGTTGAACGTTCCTGGTGTAAAAAAAAGGATGCCAATACACTTTTAGTACTTAGTGTCTGGAGTACACTCTCATTACACTTCCTTGAAAGGAATTCCTCCTCTTAAGCTGACACACCCTAAAAATGATATCCAGAAGAAGCCGGATAAAAAAAAATGAAATTGCGAACGAAAATAAAAAAGCAAAACGACGAAAAACTGTTTGCAGCATCCTGCCGTTTGGGGAACATCCATTTATCTTCTTCTCCAAAAGAAGAGGGATTCCTCAAAAATATGAAAGGGGGTCGACTGCAAAGGTGGGGCACACCACCAGAAATAAACGACTACGACGCGAAAAGAAAGAAACTCAAATTGAAATTGAATATTTGCACATACACACTGCAGGGATATAGATACCTACAAGAAGGATAACATTTACGAAGATCTAACGTGGGAAAATATAAAAATGATAATTCACTTATACATGTCATGGTTGGGACATTTATCAATGATGATGCTGCTCCACTATAGCAGGCAGAGAGAGAGAGAGAGAGGTCCCATTGAATTTTTCAATTCCATATTCCATGCATGCATTTCTATCTATTCGTCCTACTCACGAAGATCCCTCATCATAATTCATTGTCTTTGCGCGTGAAGCAGGAGCAGCATGAGTAGATGTTATTCCAGAAAGAAAAATGTTGAGGGAAATTAATTTTCCTTCACAGCGCCGAGATGCAGCTGTAAGGGGGGGAACAGAGGAACCCAAGATAAGGATTATTGAAAGATTCATATAGAAGCAGGATGCTCGTACTTGCAGTTGAAACTTTAAGCGAATCTATATGAGGGGTGTCCTTTTTGAAGTCAATGCATCCACAAATCTATAGTTAAATTGGTTGAAAGCAATCAGAATCCACAGTTTTGTCTGAACAAGACAGGAGGCAGAAAAGCTTCATGTTGTATGGAGTTTCCATGCAGTGTCCATGCAGTACATGGCTGCATTTTAATTGGAGTAATCAGAACAAAGGTTAGTTTTCGAAACATTTCGGAGGGGTAAGAGTGAACCTGTCAAGCCCGCAGCTTCAGAAGCCATAGTTTGAGGACGCCCGTTTCGAGGTATGTCGCTCACAGAGAAAAGTCAGAAGCCGAGAAATAACCGGAACGACAGAGGCGACTGCTTTGCTAAACAGCTCCGCTTTTATCTAACCCTTTTTTATTGGACAAATTTGTTTAAGTATTGCATTTTAGAGTACGTTGGGTTAGTGGGCGAGGGGTAGTCCGCGCTGGAAAATTCCCTTAAATCCGTTCAGTAAAATTAATTCAGTTGCGTTAGATACAAAACATTGCAGCATACACCGCAATACGTGCACAAGTATGTTAGCAAGCATCCCTTAAAAATCTGACGGGAATAGTGATTATAGCTCTCCCGTCTAAGAGCAGTTAATTTGATTGTCCTTGAACGCTATTGCAAATCTTGTGTTGATTTAAACAAAAGCTATATACGACAGGGTCCTACGTTTATTTTGAGTGTAGCAGAGGTTTGAAGATCTGGTGTTTTTAGATTTAATTTTCATGCAACAGGTGGCGTTCATTCACATATTTTTTGCGAATTTAGGTTAAGGGCCTTCTGTTTTGAAATACTTTTGTTGGGCGTGCCTATAAGTGGCACTCCGCGTAGCTTTAGGAAGAAATATATCAAATCTAAGTTTTTGAAACAGGGTCTGCATTCTGTAAGGCCAAACGTTCAAACGGTTTTTTCTGTGCACGAGAAAATTTGCTTGTGTAACGTTTGATCGTTTCGCCTTACAGAATCTGACCCCAGGAAACAGATTACGTATAACAATAATCGTCGGGACGATATCGTTTTTCAAACTTTGATGACCATAAGAAGTTAAATGCTGCCAGAATTTGTTTTACTATCGTCAGCTTTTATTACATTTGTGGAAAATGAATTGGATTAAGGTCTCAAACTCGTAATTTTGGCACTTAGTTGCTACTTTTGGAGTTCTATCGTTTCGACGACAATCGTCTAAAAAAATACGGAATGAGTGCCCTAGGTTATGGCTCTGACAAATAAATGTCTCAAAGGCCGGAAGAGAAGGTGGCGACACCATCTCCAAAGACAGAAAAAAATTAATAGATATTCTTGTTGGTTTGGCCGCCCCCACTGTTGCCTACCTTTTTGGTAATGCCACGCAACGGAACCTACTTCCATATCGCTGCGAATGTCCAAAACAATCAGTCGTTGCACGTCTGTTTCGAGAGATTTACTGTCACCCTGAACAAAATACCAATTTCCTTCTTTGTCCAAACACACCCTTACATGATTATAACGCGCACGGAGGTGCCCCGATGTTGAACTCGTAAAAAAATGAAACAAAGCCATTCACCAATGATAGGTTTTGCCCACCCAACAGAAAACAGAATGTAAAAAATTACCGCTCAAATAATAAAAGTGTACATTTGAACCACGGATTTCTGGACGTGTTTATCTAGTCCTCGAAATAAAAAATAAACGGCCCCTTTCCCCTTGTGTGCTGCAGTATGGCCCAAGCTGATATTGTCCTGTTGTTGATTGCAATTGTAAAATGCAAATTTGGTTTTTTTGTTCCTGTTTGGCAACAAAAAACGGGCAAAAAAATATCCTTTCGATTGGTTTTCGTGTTTTTGACAACTCAATGGAGGTAGGCAAGTGAACCCCTTTACCAGTCGCCAGGATATATCTCGCGACAATTTCATTTCACAACAGAGAGGGGCGCAGCGGATCACCGCACGCCACCCGTCGAGAACAATAATATTCGCAAATGAAACAAGTACAGGAAAAAAAAATGAAACAGAAAAAAAGGATTACACTGGAATGAGATGATTTTTTCGGACATTGGTTTTTTTTTCCGCTGCCGTTTTTGCTTTATTTTTGTTTTTTTTTTTGGCTAATGGGACATTTCGAGACGAGATTTCGAGTTGTACAATCATTGTTTGGAGAGATTTCTTTCGGAAATAGCACGGTGGCGGATGGGGCTGGTACTGCTACAATGGCATTAATTAAGATAACGTGACAATGATGGGCTATTGGAGTTTTGTGTGTTGTTACTGCTGCTTTTTTTTTTGGCAACTATTGTGTTGCATCTGTCTTTTTACCTGCCAGAGTGTGGTGGGGGTTGGTTTTTTTTTTTTTATTTTGTGTGTGAATTATAGGAGAGATAAACGGATGGGGCTGTTTCTGTTTTGTGTGGGGGAAAATGGGATGAGTTTGCAAATGGCAAGGTATGATAATGAAAGGATATTCATGTTGGTCATAATAATAGGTTTGAAGTATGTCAAGTGAGAGCAAATGATGGCTGAGTGTGTGTGCGGCTTTTATTTTGTGTGACATTTTTGACAGACCATAAAGGTGATTGCTTTTGATTTTTGGAAAAGTAATGAAATCAGAAATGGGGAGAGAATTTTGCATTTAAATTGATTCAATCGTGAAACACCGAGGGTCCAGCTTATTATAGTAAATAAAGTGCACGACTGGGTCGAACGTAACTTTCTCGTTCATAAACATTTTTGGTACAAAGAATTGGAAGTTACCTGATTGTGTAAATTTCAAGTTGTTGGACTTATTCAATATGATTGATAAAAAGAGAAGTTGGTAATACATATTAGCTAAAAAGAAGTTTTCCGTAGCTGTCATTGTACTTTCATAAGCAGTGTACCATTGTAGTTATTTCAAAAATATACCGTAGAAATGTGAACACAGGTCGAGATTTGGGTACTCATTTTTGAGAAATATTTATAACACGTCACTGTTAGAATTTTTTGAGAAAAACTAAGTACGGGATCTTTTTAAGAATACTGATTTTATCTTTAATATGTATTTTGATCAAAATCGTTAGAGCAGTTTTTGTAAAATTTGGCAGACAAAACAGTTTCAGAAATACCATTACTTAACTATTTAGCTGAAAACCTAGTACAAGTTATTGTAAGCATTACTTGGTTCTTAAAGTTTTATGGAAATCGAAAATGGGGTTTTCGAGATATGAACAGTTTTTAAAATTAGCGTTTTCGGTGATTCGAATTGAAAATTGAGGACGCAATAATTTTGGAAACATCTTTTTTACTCTAAGTCTGCATTTGGGTCAAAATTGATACAACCGTTTTCAGGTAAACTAAAGAAACCTAAATTTTTAAAAAATAATTTTTTTCAAAAACCCATTTTACGTTAATCCAGAGAAAAACTGAGTCTGTCATTAACTTAGAAACGACGAAATTATCGTAGAAATAAATTTTTCTTACAATGGTATGGACCGTTTACGAGATATGTCCAAATTTCAAAAGTACCTTAATTCGATTTTCAGCGGAAAACTGAGTATGCAGTGTTGTCAACCACACCTACTTAATCTCAAATATCAATTTTGTTTGAAATCGTTAGAGCCGTTTTCGAACAAATCAAACTGGTATGAACATTTTATAAGTGAAGTACCTACCATTACTATTGAGGTTAGGTACCGTGCAAAAAAAAATCCGCCCCGAACTGTAAGCCCCCAAACTCCAAATCCGAAGTTTAAACGAAATCCGGGCAGCCGTTTAGGCTGTAGGCCTCGGGACATACGGACATACGGACAGACGAACAGAATTTTGCGACCCACTTTTTTGAGTTCCTCTATCATCGTCAGAATTGAAAAACATCTCGAGGTCGAAATTTCATACGAATACAATATCTTCTCTCACTAAGTAATCGAGAAAGTTAGAAAAGTACCGCCGATGAAGAACGTCCTGTGAGTTGTTAATCGGATGTCTCCCTCCAAATTAGCACCACCAATCTTCGCTAAACATTCGCCTATCGGGTACGTTAATGTGCGTCCTTTTCTCATCGTCAGATTGAATGTGTTCAAAGTTGGGGACTTATCTTGATCCGGAGCATGAGACCGCACACACACATCCATCAGTCGTCTACCGCAGCGCAACCGATACAAATTAGCTGGTTACATCCACCGCATCTTCCAGCGCTCCTCCTTCAGATCAAAGGATATGGAAGATCCAACGAAAGTCAATAGTATCACCAACTGCTATCTATATAGTGTCAGTGGACAACTACTTCTTTAATCATGTTGCAAGCATCTGTTATCCTGTGTGTGTCGGCTCTTAGATGACATACATCATCCTCCCTCCGTCTTGCGTTCGCATTAGTTAATTACGAAGACATGAGAAAATTAATTGCTTGACAGCTCCCCACGACTGCCGGTTGGGGGGCGGGGTGGATACTTTTGATGACAAAACGAATAACACCCAGGATAAGACATATATATACGATTGTAGATATCCCAGAGCCGCACACACATGAAAATGAACACATAATATCGATTCTTAAAATAAATGACGCTGACGATTATCACGAAGAGATTTCCAAGTCGTTTCTCATGCAGCTTTTTCGAATCTCCAGCCTCTGCGGAAATCCCTCGATACGATTCCTTGCCGTTATTTATTTGATTAGCTATTTGTGTCAGTGTCGTCTAATGTAATTGAAATTGAATCTCCTTCAGTACGCTGCATAGAGCACAAGGACACACACAACACATACAGCTACCAAAAACAAAAGAAGAGCCAGGAATTCCTCGTCGTTTATTTTCGATTTTAAGACAATGAAAGGCGAGATCCTTGCAGACGAAGTTGGGGGTGAAAAATCGGTGTAGGGCGCTTGCTGAATTTATCAATCGTCACCAAAATAATTGAATTCCTCATTCCTGATTTGTGTGTGTGTATTTGACGACGAGAGTATGCATCAGCCAGCAGCGCGCATAGCCCAGAATGACTGAAGGGGAATTTTAATTTGCCTATCCAGCCATCCGTGCTGAAAATTAGGATCTCTGTCCATGTCAAGGATATTGACTGCACATACATCCGCTGGCACGCCAGAAGTCATAAGACGAAGGACGAAAATGTCGGCGGCGCGGCACAATTCGCAAAACGGCTGAGTCTTTGAATTTCCTGTTAAAGACAAAAAGGAAGATTAAAGACATCGCGCATTGGGGCGGCCGGTCGGCGGTGGCGGCGGGTGTTTGTGCTGCGCGCCGAGGTTGAGGTGAATGTAAAATCGAAACGTGGGTGAAATACAAAACAATATATATGTAGCATTTGGTGTATTTGGGGGCAGGGATGAAATCCAAAATTGGAAAATTGTTCGCCTTCCAATTTGTTTGCCTTGTCGATAATTTTTTCCGCCGATTTACGTATAGACAATGTTCTCGTAAGTTAAAGCGACGGCGGCGCCCTCTTCCCACCAACGAAACACAATATCTTTCAGCTATTTATTTGCATTTTCTATTCGTGTTTTTTTTTGTTGTTGTTTCCTATTGTTTCCTCTTTTGTATCTGTGCGAGTTCCTCTTTCGTATTCGGTGTGTCACTTTGTTTGTTATTTGTTAAGCGGGGACAACGACAACACGACGACAATGGTATTCTGGAAATCAATATAAGGAACTCGTAAGGACATAAAAAATAACCCAATGAGAGTTAGAGCGATAGTAATGAAAGAGATAAATAAAATCGCGTCGACAGTGGCAGAGCAAATTTTCAGAATTAATTTTTATAGAATTAACCGTAATTGTTGTGACTAAAATAACTTTGCTCCTTTTGGTGTAGGCTGTGCGGGAAAAAATTGAACAAATTGTCACGATGTATGGGGGAAGGGGCGACACACATAACAGGACAATATAGATTGTGCGTTGCTGATGGCGCCGCAATTAGTCAGTTTTATTGGACGTGCAGATGAATGGCGGTGATAGAAGTCGGCACGAGAGTTGGGTCCTTTTACGCTGTTGGTTTATTTATCGAAAGCGTCATTGAATCTGTTTCGCATTTCTGTAAGTACTTCAGAATTGATTGGCCCGACATACGTGTTCGGCTTACCTCTGAGTGGCGGGTTGATTCAGTGGAAGAGGAATTGCAAAGGTGATAGAGGTATATA
This sequence comes from Cheilosia impressa, assembly GCA_948293265.1. Lineage (NCBI taxonomy): Eukaryota > Metazoa > Arthropoda > Insecta > Diptera > Syrphidae > Cheilosia > Cheilosia impressa. Next base: position 51,430,594 of record OX411883.1, on the reverse strand, counting down.
CAGGTAGTTGATTGCGAAAGCTATATTTGAAGTCAGGCACGCATTTGCTTGAATCGATGGCATTGTCGAACGAGCGAAGGGGGCTTGTGTGTGTAAATAGACTGATGGATGAGAGAGAGGAGCTAGACCGCCAAAATTTGGGGTTAAGAGCCTTTCCCTTTCTGCTTAACATGTATAGAGCTGCAGAAAGGTGTTTTTTTTTCCCAAAGATCGCTTTAAAAAGCAGTGATTGGGGGTTGGTAATAGGCAGGGGAAAGGAAGACTAGGAAACCTCATTTTGCCGTCAGTTCTGAGAAATAGACATAGGTATAGCACCAGCCGAACTGTGCCACTAATAACCTTTTCAGACCTTTTTAGATAATCGTCAAAACGTTTGACTTCGAAAAAATTAGTAGTTTGACCCCTTGATTCAGTTCTTTTTCCACGAATGTAATGATAGCCATCAAAGTTCAGGCGGAATGTAACTTATTGTGGCCACCAAAATGATGGACTCTCCAGATGAACTTTGTTTTACGGAATCTCCAAAAAGGACATCCGTTTAGCTATAGTTTCAAAGTCTTTCCCATTAAAGCATGGACATATGGTCCATTTACGAATAGTGAAACCCCTTCCGCTGAATTGCTGTGTCAAAAACGCCGTTTCGAGGCTCTATTGTCGTTATCCGACAAACTAATTTCCCTTACTAGTCATAAAACACATGCCATCGCACTAAATTCATTATTCTCCATTTGTTCTGCAATTAATTTGCTGGCATTTAAACACGCCGCGAAACTTTAGTGTGCAATCATCAACAAAACCGCACGTCACTTGGCTGTCATCACATTCCGCACATTTGTTAGACCACCTTTCGTACAGCACTTTCCTCGCTTTCTCTCGCTCTCTCTGTCTGTGAATATGTGGCACCAGCACCAGTGCCACTGCCACTCAACCCATGATGAGAAATTTCATTACAATCACAAAAACCAAGTGCTGATTTAATGGAATCAGTCATTTGGAGATACCCATTGTCTGTTGGCTCCTTTCGCGTGGTAGATAAGATATGAGGCTGAGTCTGAGCCAACAGCGTATATATATCCACTTTCGCCCAAAATGCAAGATTGAATTCCCAGAAAATTCCCGGGCATATAAATATACACTTGAACACATGCGGCATTGGGGGAAGAAGAGGTGCAAAAGAAAAAGGATATTGCATCCTAACACAACCGCTCGTTCATCCTGCATTTCGGTCACTATAGCCTAAAGGGGTGGCGCACTGACGGGTGTGCTATGACACAGAGCTGGAAAGTGTGATTCACTTTGATGAATGGTTTCTCTTTCGTGGCGAAACTATTTCAATGGGAAGGATTTTTTTTTGTCGAGCTTTTTTCCCCGGAGTGGTTGGTTGTCCATCCCCGGCATGCCACTAATGGGCAATTTTTTTTTCTCCTTTTGTTTGTTTGCATTTCATTATGCATGTTACCAATAAAACTCGTGGTAGATATAGAGAAAGCGGCGGCACGGCAGTGAACGTAACATATTTACGTGCATTAAATTCGAATGCAAAAATGGAGCTTGTCGTTCATACCTGTAACCTTAAACCTGACGGTGTGGGGCTCCAAGCCGGAGGGAGAGAGACAATTTTCATTTTAAATTCATCTCTATTCCTGCTTTGACATACAAATGGCGAGAGATGGACAGTAGGGTTGGATAAAGAAAGGCTGACCGAGGTATTAGTGTGGTGGAAGTGATTTTAAAAGCATGAAATACTGACAGCAAACCGCAGTGCATCCGGTTGGAAAAATGTTACAAACCCTGTGTACCTAAAAAAGAATCCACGACCTATTTGATGGACGGGCGGGACATTGACAATGATGATGAAGTAACATATAAATCAGTTTGCCCTCAAAGCACAGCAAGGAAATTTGATTTTCAAAAAAGAAAAACCCCCATCACTAAATTTTTAGTTCAGACATCCACCATTCATATTTCGAATAAAATAAATAGACCTCCTGGTGAACAGCATCTACAGGGTGGGCAAAATACAAATTCCTTTTTAAAAGTGCAATAAAATCAACAAAATTCAATTTTTTCCAATAAACTTTTTGCACCAACTGCCGTACAGCAATCGATTCATTTCAAGGCTTCTTTTCAAAAAACGCACTGTTTGGGCTACACAGTACTCACTTTGGAAATAAGTTTTCAATATTTCCCAACGTTGTTCAAGTGTAAAGCGACTCATGTCGTTCCGCGGAGGTATGATACTGACTTTCTGTCAAGATTTCGAGCGGCAAACGTTGTAGTGTCAAAAAAACCTATGATTAAAAAAGTCACCACTAAATGGCCCACCCTTTAAATAGACCTCCTGGTGACCAGCATCGATTATTGAAGCTTAAAGTTGCAAACAGTCCGTAAATGACTTCAAAAATGTCTACAAGCGTTTTCTCATATTAGTCATAGGCCGTTGTTATAAAATTCTTTCGAACTCGAATTTGGTGAATGGCGGCTTCGATTTTCGGTATAATCGTGTTCATACTTTTTTCTTCCTACTACTGCTTTCAAACCGCTATTCAAACAAAAAACCTTCGATCTGAAACAGTTGCTGGGTTACACAAGGCTCATTCGAAAACTACCTTGGACGTCAGAGCTCTACAAAAGTGACGGACCAAAATGAATTACTCTACTTTTCTGGACAGAAATTCGGAATAATACGATCACTGCTTCTGCCACGCCCACTTTCACGAAGGCGTGTTTCTTACAAATCGATACAAATTTTGTTAAAAAAAACAGTTTGCGCCCAAAAATATCTGCTGTATTCGATCGCATATCCACCTGAGAACTCCAAAATCGAGATGGCCACCCTTGTCGCCCATACTGTCTGTCATCCACACTGTCGTAATACGAATAAACCCCTACCCCTACCCCTACCCTGCATACAACTAGTGTTCCATTTTTTTTCCGTTACCCCATTTTTTCGTTGGCGTGCAATTTCTAACGATTCGCCGTCCTGCTTCTCACCTCCGAAAAAAACCAGGCAAGAGCCATCCCATCCCGTTCCATAATAACGTAGCACACGCACGTACTCGTACATCGTTGCTATTCCTCCAGTCTTTGGTCGTCATTTCATTTCACAGCCACCACTCTATAGCACAAGCATGTGAAACTGCTAGCAAAATGCAATTCTGATACCTTTAGCCTGCGAAATGCATGTTTCGCTTTCGCCTCTGTGTCGGTGTATATGTATCTATCTGGGATGCTGTGCATCCTGATGATTTATACGGGTTTCCAATTCGAAACTTTGCTCGTCTTTGTCGGGAGTTAGCTTGAATTGTTACTCTTTTTTTTTTTTAACTTCCAGCTAACCCTCCTCGGTGGTGCTGTGGCGGTCCAAATGAACGGGTTGCCTGCCACCAGTGGGTGGCGAGGGGGATGGATATCAAATTTACCAAAGCGAGGGCCGAGAGTTCGCATTGCACAAACACTGAAACGGGAATCTTTTGTTGTTTTTAGGAGGTCTTCTCCATTCGTCTGTTCCTCTGTTTATGCCGAGTGCCTCTTCTTCGCTTTTGTGTTCCTTTGGGAGGCTTTCTGACTAAGTCAAGCTGCTGCTGATGGCGGGGCGCACGTGCATTCTGGCGCAACCACTCCCTCATCATGGGGTTTTAACACATTCCGGTGGCTTTGGAAATAAGTGAAACTGTGTTTTCTCCTTGTTTCATGTGTCCTGTCCCACATGCATGTATAGGTATGCAGCTCACCGTCGTCGTTCCATTTTGCATAGGATAGCGATCTATTATGGTGCGGCCACGAAGGATATCCTAACCTAACTTTAGAGGTTGATGGATTCTTTGATTTTGACCTCATCCCCGGGCACTGTCTCATCCGCATGGGTGGCAGAATGCTTGCGTGTGTATAAATGTTGTCTTTTGGGCTTCGAGTTGGCTTCAGCCGTGATGCTGGCACCTGTGCCTGCATGTGAGGCCACTGGAATGAAAATTGAAAGGCACAGTTTACCTTTAGCTCATGAAAGGATACATGCGGGGTATGCAGTGTATGACTGTAGTTCTGCTCCCGTTCCATTCGTGGCTGCGGCGGTGTCAGATGAGTGTTAAATGTATAATCAAACGACGCAGAAAATAGAGAAAACCAACGCTCGGCATACGCAGAGGTGAGAAAGAAATAAGTTTGCTTTTAGGTTTCGGATTGTTCAAAGGTGGAGTGAGTTTTTTTTTTGTTTTTAAATTCAAACAGTTCTTGCCTGAGTGCTCTGTGACGGACCGCTTTGTGGAGGTCCTGATAACAAACCTTCGTACAGGGCATTGTTACCCTTTGATGTTGTTTTTCCTCTTTCTTCCCTCCTCGAGGAGTCATGTTTCGGCCTAAATCCATTTCAACCGAAGAATGGTGCCAAACGGCGCTTTGATGTGTACAAAATCTGGGCCGGAAATAGTTATTGTACTCTCGATACTCGATACTTTCGCGGCATCTGCAAATATTCTTATGACGCATTATTTCCTTCGACATTAAATCAATCAGCTCCTGTAGCTACTTAAAATTGGAAAATACCAGTGCACCACATATGCGAGCAGGTACCTACACATTAAGTTGAAAATAATGATTGTTGGTTGCGAACGCTTTCCGCCATCCGCCTACGTCTTTCCGCATAAAGGGAATATGAGGACTTGCTCTCCCAGCCTTGTTTGCGAACCAACTTTGGCCTCCTTTGTTTCCATTTAACCCCCCCCTGGTAGAATTTTCAATCAAAATCAATTTCAATTTTAATTCTTTCAACATGGCAATAAAAAAAAAATTTATATATATCCTGTTCCCCCCCCCTGTGTGTATGTCTGATTGTGGATTTTATTTGATTTCAGATTTTCATTTTATTTTTACTCAACGGATATTTGATTCCGCTGATTTGCGATGTTCATTAAAAGTGTGTTTATTGAGTTCCGGTTTTATTTGCGCTATTGTGTCCTTTATTGTGTAAGGATAAGGAAGTGCCTGCGGTTTGGTGATCTCACGATTGACTGTTGAGTTGGATGGGTCTTTTATTTTTAGCACAGGGTTGCTAAAAATGTTTGTATGAAAAAGAAACGAGTTGTGGAATTTAAAGCAAAGCGATAAAAATTACAGGATACAGGGTGACACATCCGAAATTATGATAGTGTTGATCAGTCTTCCAAATCAACCTTTGATGTTGAAACATTTGCTAATTGATTGCGAATAGTTTATATTTTCGGTGGATCCAGAAATGATTTTCTAAAAATATTGTTTGTAACAGAGACACCCTGTATTTGCACTGTCAGTTTGTTTTGCAGAGATTTTCCCCAACTTTTTTTTAGTAAGAACGGCGTAGCTACCACACTGATGCGGCATACTGATGTGTAAATTTTGCAATAGCAAAAGTATGAAACCTAGAACACAGGGTGATTCGAAAAATTGCCGATTCTGTATTTTTAGCCTTTTCATGGGCTTTCTTTGAAAACCAGTTCTAAAGTAGCTAATGGCTGAGTATTGCAAAATAAAGCCAAACACAGGGTTTTCCTCTGGCTCATCTGAAGAACAAGGAAGCTTAAAGCTCGAAATAGTTTTAATACATCTGGGCCTATGTCAGAAAGCGGCAGGTAACGAAATAGATTTTTTTTTAACAGGAGACTAATGCCAGTCCGGTCGAACTTAGTACACAATTGAAAATACAGGGTGTGCATGTTAAATAATTGGCAAACAGAATTTCGGAGTTTCTTCTCTAAATGTTTGCCTCCTATTATTCCAGAGGTCCCTCTGACTCTGACCGTTTGTTAATGCAATTTAAACACCTACCATTTCTACTGAGTCGTACTAACCTCATTTCCTTCAGGTCCGAGGTGGACCTCTGCCTCAACCAACCAGCGTCTCCAGCCAGCACACTCTTTAGCCAACAGTCTCCAGTTTCGCACGCTAAGTTGGTTAGCCGCGGTCTTCCCCGACTGCACCGTCCCTCGCTCGTGGATTTGAAGATCTTCGCATTCGTGTGCATTCGCTCTACGTGACCCAGCCACCTCAGTCGTTGGAGCTTCACTCTTCGGACTTGACCAGTGGCACTGTAAGCCTCTTCCATTCAGCGCCTATATGCAGAAGGTACCGAAACCAACCAACAAGTCGCACTGAGCTTTAATATTCCACCGCCTTTGGCCTGCACCGGGAGGGATTTTGAAGCTCTATTTCATACCTGCTTGCTCCTGAAGCCCGACACAAGCTTAACTGATTATCTTGTCTACTCCCTAAACGATTGGAAGCACCTGGCCAAATCGTTCTTCTTTATTTGGAAACACCTTATAAATGCCCTCGCCAATACCATATACAGGATTATTCGTGAAGCATTTGAGATTGAAAAGGTCCCGTCCTCCTGTATGTATTTATTTTTACAACTGCTGTGTGGCTGTCTGGTGTATCATGATCCCGGTGTCACGTGATACCTACACAGCAAATAACATTCAGATTATGAAAGGCTTACGGCTGAAGCCTATTGAAATCTCCCCGAAGGAAGGTGTTGGGCATGGTGAAGCTCTTTTTTATCCCTTCGTGTCGACCCAGGCATGGTTGAAGGTTTTTCATATTTATTTCGCTTTGATGGACTAAATTCGCCCAAGCGAGCGAGATACAACATAACAGGCTGATGAATTCCTGGAATATTCTCGTTAAAAGGAAGATTTTTATTTTTTTTAGAAAGCGTGGGTTCACAGAAACAGAGACATACCCCAAGCTGAATGAATTCAGTGATAAAAACAACAAACAATCCGAATGTCGGTTCGTAATGAGACGACATGTATACAGCATACAAAGTCGTACAGGACAATTGGGCGAAGTTCCAGCAAAATTTTATCGTCGCCAAAGCAATTTCCAATGTCGCTAATCAATCAAATCGACCCAGAGCATATCCTTTCCCCGTCTACGAACGTAGGTAGAGATGTACATCCAGAGTACGTGCTTGTGTGATCTAAATGTGGACATCAATCACACACGCCGTTGAATGCAAAGAATAGGAGACAACGAACGCAAAAAAGAAGAAGTCTGAAATAGGAGCGCACGCCAGAATGAGAGGAATTTTCTATTTGCCATCAAAAGAAATCCTCAGGACATTCAATGGGCCTGCGAGCAGGCCAGGAGACAGGAGACGAACCCATGCTTAACGTGTAGTTGATATTCTCAATAACAACCAATCATCATTAATCATGATTTTGAATTCAATCCAACTTGAGAGCGATATCCACAGAAAGGCCAGAGGATATTTATTTATGTTGTATGTGTGTGCCTGTGTGTGTTGCATCGATAACATTCAAATAACATTCAATAGACATAGCTCATGCTCGTACTCCATATCGAATCTTCTGTGAGGACGATATATGATTAAGCAATAAACTCGTCCATGAACGGTTGTTCAATGGCGGCCGGTATCCCTTTGAAACATCACCTTTTAATTTCACATTCAACCTGAACTATTCAAAAGTATATACGGCAAAGTGCAACTCAAGGCGGAACGCATTGATTTTCAATCATGCATCTATTAGAAATAATTTTCGTTGCACCGAGTGCAGGTAATATTCGATACTGTGTACAACTTCATATTTGGTCCGTAAATTAAATTAAGATCAAAAATAGCAGGCATCCTTGAGAGCATGGCAGTCGGGCAAAATTTTCCCACAATGCCGAACCTATGAATAAACATTTCTGATGATGTGTTCGGTATCTGGTTCTGAATGATCCTCCTTCTGAGTCGAACAGTAATTAGGACTGATTATTGATTTCGAAATTGTGCCCAAATGAACGGTTAGTTTGGGTTTTTGACCAAAGCTAGTCTAATCAAATGCGTAAACTGCTGCAGTGCATCCAACAAGGACATTCGAAGAATTCGAATTTTCACATGAACCAAAGTCGCCTTCGCCAACTATATTCGATGAAGGGGAAGAGATCAATTCGAGATATAAGTGAAAATGAACATCCTATTGCCATTCCATTGGGATCGAGTTATGCTTTCTGGAAATTAGCATCCACCTAAATTAAGCAGTGTCCCAGTGAGCTGGAATAATTTGCGGATGCTAGACATTAAGTGAGAGGTTTCTTGGGGTATATCGAAGGGCTTAAGAGAACAAATTGGAGGAAGGAGATAGAAGAAAAATTAAAAAACGCATTGCGGTTGTCATCCTATATTTTGTTTGAAATTAAGTATTTTTATTTTTTGATAATATTTTGTGACAAAAGAAGCGAAGTACCCTTCCTAAGGAGATCTTATGACATTTTTCTAAATCACCATAATTCCAACCGAAGGTTTTTTAAACAAACAGACATTTGGAAATGAATTTCCAACAGAAATAGACCTCGTCTGCCTTTAAATTTAAGTGAGCGTCATTGTTACAGCCGTTTTCAGCTACTGGACGAGTCTCATGGTATATTTCGAAATTACTATAATTCCAACCACAGGGTTTGTAACCATACAACCATTCGGAAATAAGTTTTCAATAGAAATTGACCTCGCCTGCTTCTAAATTTAAGCTAGAAACATCGGCACCCCCGTTTTCAACTACTGAGCGAGTATATAATTTCAGGTGCAATCTCCAGAGGAGAAAAAAATCCTCATGCTTCACCGTCAGTGAAAAGGCTGCTCAAACCCTAAAATACATAAAACTCTACATTACAAGGTCAGAATGAAATTCCCTAGCCACGGGTCATTTTTGACGAAAGTAAACTCTTATTTGACTTCTGGTATACCTACTGAGCTCTCATATTGAAAGCTCATTGGTCCATTGGGCATGTCGATTCGGTTGAAAGTGATAAAAATTTGCTTCCCCACTTCGTCGACTTTGAAGAGTTCTAAGAAAAGGTTTCGCCACAGCGACAATGTGCTTGCTACAACGTTTAATGAACCCTATTCGCACCCTCACACACAGTGGCACCTAATCTAAAAATGCCTCGCCCTATTTAAAATCTCAAACCGGGTGACTGAAATTTATTCAAAACTTTTGTGGAAGCAGTGAAATTTCCATGAAACAAATATCCAGCCATTCATCTAATCTAGTAAAACATAAATATTATTCATAATCCCACCCGAAGTATAGGTATATCCGCCATGCCCACATTGCCATATATAGCCAGGGCTTTCGAAAACATACCCTCGGCTTTCATCGTCGGACAATCAGCATATGTGTCACTATAAAATCCCATTAATTTCTGATACTGATTACATCCGCTCTCATGAATAAAACCGAAAAGCTATATCCTAGCACTCGTCCTCTCTATTTCGCCGATAAGTGCGGTCTGGCCAAGAGTGTGTTTGGGGCGGCAGCATAGGTACCTATTCGCTTATGGAAAACATCATTATGCAAATATTTCACAGGTCAGGTGGGAAATATTTTCCAAATATACTATTTCATTATTTCACCTTTAATAGAATTGTTCCGCGCCAGCGATGCACCCACACACACACAGGCAAACACCCGGCAGAGATTGATTTCAGTTCTGATTCTGTAGCGCGACGTCAGTGGTCTGTTTGTGTATTCGAGCATTCGAAATGCGTTTCTAACCTAATCGCAAAGCGATTTGTATGCGTTTGCCGGTTATTTGTGCCAAATTTATTTATTTAAAGTGCGGTCCTCTGGCATAGATTTCCTTAATTTGGTTGTTTTTATTTTTTTGTTTTGCTTCAATGAGCTAATGAGAATGAGCACCGGGCTCTCGAATTCCGTGCCAGTACAAAGGGCGTCGAAATGCGAAATCATTGTGCGGAAAATATTAGTTTCACTCACAGGAACAGGAGGGCGGCAACGACTGAACATCTATGTGGTGATTACTTCCAATTGTTTCCGGCGTACAATCACGTAACCGCGATCGATCGATGTCAGGAGCAGCGATTTTAAAGGCCCGCGTGTGTACGATTTTGCTAAACTTGCGTAATGAAATTAGGACAAGTGAAATGTGATGGTTCGTATGTATTATGATGCTTGGTTCGATTTTGACAGCACCCACTGGGCTGGACGTCATCGCCCTTAAGCTGACATTGGTAGTTTATGCTGTTGCGTTGGTGCTGAATTAATTCGACTTGTAAATGGCGTGCACCGAGGAGTCGTGGCACTGGAAATGAACTTCAATTTTAGTGGTGGTCTACAAATTGTTGAATTTTGCTTCTACCCCTACAGGGTATTTATTTTCGTTTGCAACTTTCTTCAGATGAGCAGAAGAGGGACCAACAACTGTGACAGTGACATGTACCTACCTATACATCTAAAAGTTACAGAAACTGCGTCTTTTCGGTGCGAATTCGTTAAGAAGCCTTTCCTCTACGAACTGTACAGCAAGATCGACCTTGAGCGAGTAAGTCGTCTTGGAGAATTTTGTATTGTAACCCGGATGACTTTGTGTGTTTTGGAGGAAAACCTTAGGCAATCTTAGGCAATTTTCAGAAACTCTTTCAATGGACCAAACCCAAAGCACTGCTTGGGCAAATTACCTAAACCAAGATAAAAATAAATAAATAAAAAAGTGGCCCAATAGGTCCGCTCGTCCGCTGGGAATGGGAGGAATCTTCAATTTTATGCCGAGTCCAGAAGCTCTTTCAATTATACTCTCGGACGATTGTCAGACGCTCGCGAGTGGAAACATAAATCGCGCAGACAACCGGTCATTCAGTTTACCCCAGATCAGATTTATTAAACAATTTGAATCAAATCGCACAAATGTGCTGGGGAATATCTAAAAATGCAGTCATAAAAAAAAAAAACAACAGTACTCACCTGGTACAAATATAAAAACAGCAATCATCCAAATCACCAAAGGCTCCACGCCCCTCAGGTTAAGCTCCATTTTTATTGGCATTCTTCTTCTTTGTTTTGTTTATTTCACAACATTTCAGAGTGACGGTAGAGCATTTTCTTGTTTATTTCAGTTAAATCCTAATGGACCATTAAATTGATCACAAGCAGTCTGGGTTCATTTGAATTTCGAAAATTTCGGAAGAAAAAAAGTCCTTTCCCTATTTTTCTACACAACTCCAACCAGACTGAATGCAGTCGTTTCGGCTGTACACATATGAGACACGTACATTTTGTTTTTTATTCTTTGCGTCCCTTTGGCTGTTGTCGGTGGCAATGTTTCTCCATTCAAAGTGCAAAAAGAAGTGTCCTTTTGAGCCACTCCAGTCAAGTGTGAAAGCAATTTACTACGAGGACTGGCACTGATGCTCTATTCCTCAACTGAAACACTACAGCTGCTGTTGCTAGTACAACCGTACAAGTTGCGATAGTGGCTTAGTGTGTGTAAATGTATCCTTTTTACTGCCCGAATTGCTAAAAAAAAAAAACGGGGTCTCATTTGCGTGTGTTGGACCTCCGCGCAGCAATTCACACCTGGCTTGTCCAAAAGTGATGAAATGTGTTTCGTGCTTTTTGCAGTTGCTCTTAAGCCTCTTGCAGTCTGTTGGTAGCAAGGAGCAACACGCGACAGATGTTGCAGCTCAAAAGGAGTCTAAAAAAAATATTGTCTCCTTTGCCTTTATGATGTACATGGAGCGGGAACGCAATTCAATTTAACCATAACTTGATGTATGACAGTCAGTACTCGGTAGTCGGTACAGTAAACCCCTTATATGTGTCGTCCTGTCAAACAAAGTTTTGCTTTGTATGTAGCTTGCACTTTGTACTCTTTTTTTCTCTCTCTCTCTCTTCACTTTTCTATTACTCTTCGTGAACCGTTTTTTTAGTACTTGTTATAGTTTTTTTTTGTATTTTATTTTAATTACTTTAACGAAAGTTTTAATTGCGTAATAGGATGTTTTAATGGGATTTCACGGAAACCTTTGCTGTTATCCTGGAGGAGAAATAGAAAAAGAAAATAATGTTAAATGAATTATAAAGAGAAAGGGCCACAAACTGTGGATGGGGCGACAGGAAGGGAATAGAGACTTTGTTTCGTTTGTTTTCTCACTGTCACCTTTTTAAAGGACTGTGGAAAATCATCAGGACAACGTTAATTTAATTCGCTGTACGAATGCCAACCACCGGAAGAAGAAAGCAACACAAACAACAACAGACAGAGAGAGAGAGAAAAAAAAAGGAATTAGATGTAGTTGCGATGGAATTGGAAATTGAAAAATACTACATTGAAATTGAATGCGCGACGAACGGGCGGAGGGACAAACACAGGGACACTTTGGAAGTAAATTCGATTAATTTTGATTTAAATGGAAATTAGTGGTAAACTTGTTTTCTAATTTGTTTGCGGTAAACAGTTGTGCGCTGAGAGTTATTCCATTTTGGCAGAAGAAATGGCTATTGTGAAGTTTTTTTGGTGATAGATTTTGAAATTGCTGTTGGCTTAAGAGTGGGCCACGGGCGAGCTCGTAGGTGTGTGCGTTTGCTCTTGAGGTTGTTGTATAAATAGCGCCTGAAAGTATACCCTACAAATTGTTTAAAGAAGAAAATAGTTGAGAACTCGGTTTTTGTCTTTCACCCAAGCTTGGAATAAATCAGTTCTTTGTTTCGTCCTTATCGAGGTAGGATCGTCTAAATTTTAATAAAATTAATAGATAAGGTTAACTGCATTGCGACCTTATGGTCCAGTGCACTCCCCTACTTATAGGAACGTTCGAAATGTTTGTTTCGTCTTTTAAGGATCGCATTATAATTGTTCTGGGAGTTAGCTATTTCTGTATCAATTTAACTTTGGAAGCACTTTATCTGCTCCGGCTTCTTTTATTTAAATCAGAGAATGAATATAGTCGCTCAATGGTTGATATATTTTTATCGAGTAGGTATAAGATATATTCCCAAACATTTATATTTATATTCCTCTTGTGGATCAGTGTCTCACAGCTTCTTTATGTGGCTTCTTAAACCCTTGCGCTACATAAAGTCAATCCGATGTTCCCTCCCACCAGGTTCATGTCTAAGCTGTGGACCTTAAAAAGCTTTATTAAAAACAAGCTTTTAAAAAAAGCTTACATATAAAGGAAACGTCTAAACGGGGTGGCGCCAGTTTTAATATACATATTCACAATCATGAACGAATTGGTTTCGCTACACATAAACTTCAAATCACAGACAAATCTCGACCGAAAGCTCTTGCCAATTGATCCATAGCCAAAGTTTGTTTGAATACAATTCGCCCCCTCTTGTTGGGCCTTTAGCAACCTAACTCCAATCCCTTACAAGAGTGCATTCTACAGAAAAAGATTACCTTACACAAAAGCAACCTTTTAATTTCGATTAGCCAATTTTGGTTCCTTTTTGGCAGCGATTTTAATTGCTATTCGATATACAGGACATTCATTCTCAAATTGCCAAAGGGCAGACAAATGGATCGCCATCCAACTGACAGAAAAAAAAAACACTTAACACTACCTATACGTTACTTAAAAACTTGGCAAACCACTAGACAGTGGACACAAATTGCAATGGAAACCGAAACCATTTAAACGAAACGGACAAGAACACAATTTGCTAAACCCCAAGAAACAGACGTCTTTGGCTATATGCAAGCGCAATACCCACATAAAACACAAGTCAAAGACAAGAAGGTCTAAGTGATGTTCAAAAGGAAATCATACAAAAAAAAAACAAGAGCTAAAAACTACTGTCAAATTAAATAGGACATCACTGACCGACTGTCTGGGGGCATAAGGTTGACAAAATGCCTTACCGATGAAATCGGACACGATGACAAAAAGTAGAAGGAGCAAATGCAACTCCTGGACGTATTCAACAAAAAAACAAAGCAACACTATACGATACGATATACAGTAGTTTTCCAGCAATTATTCTTTTATTGCATCCTGGGGCGATCCTGCATATTAAAACGAATCCTTCGAGATAATGTGAAAAACGGATGCTATAAAAGAAGGGACTCAACATACACTGTGCCCTATGCACGTATGCTGCACTGATGTCAGGAAGAAATAAAAACCAAACACAGCAACAACAACACGGTTAGTGACAACAGGGCACAGCTATCTACCCAGTGTAAGGGTGTCTTTGTGAAACTATTTTGAATTGCAAATACAGTTCAGCACCATACAAACACAGACGCACAATAGTCTGTCCATTAGACTGAGATCACATGCAACCAATATAGAAGAGGAGCAGCAAACACACAGAAAGATATTTGCAGGTCACCCACCGTCGCCATTGCAGCAGGGGAAATGGGGAGATGGACATTTTTCCTATATCCTCCATGGAAAGAAGGATCGGTCTGTTTTTATTTTCCCATCGCCAATGTTTGTGGCTATTTGGGTATATTTTCCATTTTTCTGTTTCCCTTAAGTGTGTGTTGACCGGGTGGGGGTCTATCCCACCCCCCGTATCTATTGTGCAAAATTTGTGTGAATGGTTTTTCGATTTAGTTTTTGTTCTAGTCCTCTAGAAAACGTCTGGTCGACCAAAAATTGGATGGTAATTTGACGAGAAACGATTTTCAATTTATTTACCTTTCACTTCGGGGAGCAGGAGTGCCGCCCACAGTCTGAGTACGAACCTCGACAGTCACTTCGATTCATTATTATTGAAATGGACTCAAAACTCTCCAGAGCACTCGTCGCCGAGTATAGGGTGGACCTCTTCAACTGGACACAAAGCTGGTGCATTATGTTCAAACCACCTTGTATAAGGTGTGATGATTTATTTTCCGGTAGTGACCGTAAACGGATAATGGAATTGCTAGACTCTTCATTCCATTTACATTTGAAATTTGGGGGCTGACTGTACCGTTGATGGGGGAAAAGTTTTCTTAAAACAATTTAGTTGGGACTTCCTTCGGCCATGGGGAGGGTGAATTTTGTCAACCTGAAAGTCGTATGCAAATTGGCAGAGCATCGTGCAAATAATTTATTTCTGTACTAAAAATCAACCGATCTTCGCAAATGAGGTGTCAGAAGAAAGGGATTTTTCTAAACCTCCAACAAATTGTATATCCACTTCATGAATAATTATTTATTGCTTAAAAAAAGAATCGAGTGTCATATATTTAAACAAAAAAATATAAGGCATCGAGATTTATTTTCAAAATGGCGCCCAACCCATGACCACCGCCTCTAACAGTCAAAACTAACATTTTACTTTCTAAAACCCGTCATTTGAATTTGAATATTGAAAGAAGAAACCCTGAACAACATTTCCGTAAGGCTACCGAAAGTTGAGCTCTTGCCTATGATTCATCATTCCGTCGAACAGCTTAGCAATGGACCTGTCCACATTTTTAAGTAAAACTTCTCCCAATTCACACTCACTTGAACTCCCGCTCTGCTTCATTTGCAAGTGCCGAGTTCATCTACCCTTGCCTAGAGATTTCAAACACTTGTGCGTTTTTTGTTCCACCTTTCTGTCGAACGCCAGGAATTATCATAAAAATCGTCTCTAACAGCCGGAAATAGTGTTGGAAATAAAATCTAAATACCAAACGGCACCCCACCATCTAATGCCCTTTTAGTGCAAAAAGAATCGAAAATGCATCGCACTCAACTGGGACTGTATGCAACATGCACACTCCACGTAGCGATACATAAATATGCACTCACCCTACTCCCTGCTACGTGTGAATAGTTTTGTTGTTGCAGCATGCATGCAGCATCCTTTAAGAGCCATTATCACTGCCGCGCTCTCATGTGTAGATACATTCACAGGAGTATGTGAATGAACTCACGATTTTCTATTTCCAATTTTTATTTTTTTATTTTTTTTTTGCGAGCAATATGACATATGAGATGCAGCAGATACACTTTCATTATCGCCGCTCCATTGCACTTTACACATTTCACTCACTGTGGACTCATTATTTCCACGCTTTGGCACATATACGCGATGAATTTGTGAATGTCTCGCGCGTCTTTATCAGGCCTCATTAGCGATGGGATCAAAGATGATGATGCGGTTCGAAGGACCGAAAGTCTTGAAATAAATGATTCGTTTGACATGTATCAAAGGAATTATGTTGACAAATAATTCGCATGGCGTATGATACTTTTGGTTTTTCCAAAAAGGTCTCACATGTCATCGCTGTGCGTGCCCGTACATTTAAACTCGACGATGGGCATGGGGGAGGGCTCTTTTCAGTGTGTGATTGGAAAATCCGCTGCCTAAAGCGAATGACACCTATAAAAGCCTATCGGTCCCGTTGTTCACTAGTTAAACATAAATTACAAGCTTGACTTGCTGCCACTGAGCCGTGCATGTGTGTGCGAGTCTTTGGCCTCCCATCGTACTTTTCAGTGTTTTGGCATCGTTGTCGTCGTCGTGTTCATCTGCAGATGCCTTGCGAATAATCTCCTATCCTTCGATAAAGGATGAGTGGGTGTTCAGTCATCCTACGCCGTGTCATCATCCCACTCTTCGTATAAGGTTGACTTTCACCAGAAAAAAAAAAACAGCTAGTGTATGTCTTGGCATGAATGTCCTTGCTCTGTTTGTGTTTATGCTTATAATTTTGTTACCCCTTTTTGTGATCCTTCAGAGTGAAGGGCGGTTATGACACTGTTTCTTACTTGGAAATGGCTCTTCTAAGGAACCAAAGTGTGCAGTAGTAGTAGCAATCGAAAAGCGGTCGTGCGTGTGAATGGAGTAGATGTGTCGTTTTGTTTTGATTTTACGAGTTTGATGGAAAAGGGTAGCTGCGGGTTGTCGTGTCGATTTTCTCTGTAATTATGACGAGCGAGTGCGGCGAACGAAAGCAAAGCAAATCAATTTCAAAGTTGCGACCTTTCCAATTTGGATTTCTATTCAATTTGTTTGAAATATGGAGCTCCGAAAATGATGGCGGCTCTATGGCAGGGAGGACGAAGTTTTTCCCAAAAAAAGGTCGCACAAACTTGGGTTATGGTCAACGTGGGCGGTTTTTCATACAATTTTGACATCGAAACTAGTTTCAAATTGGCGAGCGAACTACAAGCTTCCAGTTTATGACGAACTTTTAGCTTTTTCGACATTTTTCCTACAAATTTTTACGAAAAACCGAGCTTTTCCTGGATCTCCCGTTCAACATAGGGTAGGTAAAAGGGTGCTTTTGTAGCCTTTGCCACAGCTTTATATAGAGCATCAGTTGGGTCCATTTTGTCCTGTGTCAGCATAAGGAGAGCCTACTTTCCTTCCATGATTTTCCAAGCCACAACAAGTAGGATGTTACTTCAACGCCTCTGAGTCGGCTGCACGCCCTTTCTATATTAAGCGGACCATTTTACTTATTTATTGCGATATGCAGTCTATACCTCGATAAATAACTCCTGATATGAAGCAACGTCCTCCGTGATTGCCACATCAGACAACCACTTGTCCACCGGATCAACGAACCATAATGACAAATGTAAGCCGCACCAAAAGTAAAACAAACAATCAATTGGTATGGTATGTCCGTTTTGTTGTGCAAAACAAAATGCCAATTTCATTGGACACGTGTATCCTTAAAGCCCTCCATCAGTTTCATAATCTTTCAAACTAAAAGTTCATTCTGTCCAATAAAGCGAAACATTTCTCATTTTTCCCACACAATGGAGAACGCAAGAAAAAACACACAACTTTTTCCGCCCCCCCCCTCCGAAAACTTGTCCAATTCAAAAACTTGTTTCACTTCGAAAATCATCCTTATTTCCCGCAAGGATAATTCAAACACACAAAAACAAGAAAACAAAACTTTTCCGCTGTCTTTCGTTCGTTTACACGAATTTTACTTTCCCTTCCGAGTGTGATATCATCACCTAACAACAAGAGACAATTCCATTTAATTTGTCCCGCATTGTCCTGATCTAATTCGAATCTTCTTTTCTGTTATTTTTGTGGGCCCATATTTTGTGCCCGCTGCTGCAAAAACAACAAACATAATCTAAACAAATTTAAATATAAATAACCTAACAAATCCATAAATTTTGAATACTTGGACTATAAGGACCCAGCTCTGGCACACAATATATAAACACTCGTGGAACCTTAGCGTATTTTCTATGTCAACTCGAGTAGTATCCTCACAATATTTTTATTGCCTCCCTCTCGAATGGGAAGCAATCACCACAGAGTCCTCTTATCCCGCGTGGACAATGAGAGAGAACCTTTAAGTCCTCAGCCTTACAAGTGCCTAGTTTTTCTGTGTGTTTTTTTTTTAAGCGCCGTCGAACTGACACACACAGATAGGTGGAGAGTAGGAAACGAAAAAAAAATCATATTTAACTTTGTTTCTCTCTCCCGCTGGTGAGTGAAGGAAGAGTGTCCCCAGACTTGAAGTTACATAATAACAAACAGTCCGAGCACACTATGAAAAGGGACCAAAATCGTATAAACAACCCCGCTGCGCGCAGACAAACAGCAAACAAAAGCAATGATAAAAAAAGGACGAAAGAAATCACAACATTTGAGGGTGTTTAACAAATTTAAAAAAGTAAAACAGTTTCCCTACTTTTCTGCAGCAACCGCCTGCCAAACAATTACAGAAAAAAAAAAGAAAACACCGGACACCCCCCCCCCCCCCCCTCTAGTAGGACATGCCTTGCGGTGAATGATAGGACGAATTAGGAGACTGGAGAAAAAAGCTAAAATATTGAAACATCATTGCTGGGAGGTTTTTTTTTTCCTCTACTCTACTTTTCATTTAATAAAAAGAAAATAGCCCTAACGGCACGCTCGGCGGTGACATCATCAGGATAACGAACGGTTCGAGTCATCTCTTCCCGCGTGCCTCGCTAACACAGAAGGACTATTAGCTGCTTCCACTACTTTACGAAGAAAGTTTTCTTTTGACGTGTTTTGTGATGGAAAATGTCCTAGCGGTGTGGCGGAAAACTGTCCCCAAAAGTCCCATCTCTGTTGAAAAAAAAAAGAATGAAAAAAAAAATATGAAAAGATGGGTCCTCCGTCGGAGATTATATTTCTCTATCTGGCAACACAAAATACACACAGGACATTCATTTTAAACGACGGATACAATTTTGGAACAATAACACAACTCAAGTGGTGGAGTTGTGATGAAATTTTCATTCTTTGTTTTTTTTTTTTTTGCTTCCACCATTTGCACCAGAATGCCACAAGGATTGTGAGAGTGGCAAGGATGCAACATTGTCCCCATGTGTTGTAGGTTGTTTATAGTTATTTGGTGTTAGCACACCAGAATATGAGAACAGATTCAGGGAGAGTTTTTTCCCTCTTGTTTATGAGTGTGTATGGGCACATCGTGTGAGTGGAGTGCCTGACCAAAAAAGGATAATAATTAACGATTGTTTGGGAAGTTTTCCTTTTTTCTTCTTGCGTTGTTTTGGTGTGACTGTTTGTGTTTGGCCTCTGTGTTTTTGGCAATTTGGTTAAGAGGGTCAGGATGTAACCGAATAGCGGCGTTAAGTGCAGAGAAATATGAAGACATTAAGGGAAGTTATTAGGAAGTGCCTTGCCAGCATCGATTGATTATTATCCGGAGTTGTTAGGGGTAATGGCTCTTTGGACTTGAAGGATTTTGTTTTTTTTTTTTTGTTGCAAAAGCAAAAGTGTCATTAAATGTGACGGTTTATTTTTAAGGCTTTGGCGACGACGACCTTCAGATGGGACATTAATCACAAACTTGCAGAGAGCTTATACAACTTTGGGCCCAAAGGAAGGGTTGACTAGGTGCCAATATATTTTTCTTCCAAATGTCGCATTTGTGTATTTTTGCCTTGAAATGTCTTCTGTTTACTGCATCCAAACTATGTGAGTACAGAGTAAGAAAAGCTTTAAGCCCCTGTTAGTTGATCGGAAGTTTGTCATAGGTAGGACTGTATGAAAAATCCCTTAGGATGCGATTTGTGTCTTTCAAAGATTTTAACTTGGAAGGAAAGGGGTGTACACTTTTCAGATTTGTAGGTAGGTTATTTTTCATGGGGTCATAGGAAAGTGGTGCTTCAATGAACCCCTAAGTTTGATGTCCACCCCAAAGGCTTACAGCCTACTGAACGGATTTTAGTACTGCTCTTGCAAACGATTCAGAAGAGTTCATATTTGTAGGGCTACTATTTTGCTACTACTTTGGTACATAAACGAAAATTGGTACTGAAGTCCTCTTGGGGGAACCTACAATTCACACACTATCAAAAATTAGAAAAACCTGATGATGATGATGCTTATTACTGGGCCGAATCCAAGCAAGCTATTGGATACACAAGCCCACATCGTAGCAAAGTAGAAAGGCTACCTGAACTCGCTAAAAAGGGCTTATTGCTTAACAAGTTACCTAGTTCGACATTAGCAATCGTAAAAAAGTGTAACGATTACATCTGGTAATTCAGCGGAACGACATGAAGCCCCGAACAGGTCTTAGGGCCGTTTGCTGATACGACTCATAGGCGAATTGAGTGAAACATAAACTGACAGTTTATGCCCTAAAAAAAGTAGAAGTATTTAAGTACAACTTAAGTCGTTAAGATTTATATGAGCAAATTGCCCTAAAGGAATAAATGTCAGCACAGAAGACCTATTCTGGGGTCGAATCACCACATCATCCGTGATCGAGCCATATGTCACTGAATTTTGTGGACTTTACAAGCAAAACAATAACAAATTCAGTCAATTCGATCACGGGACACCGTGTTGAATCGCCCATTTCATTAGATCAGATCACAGTACATTTCGCCACCACTTTGGTAACTTCATTCGATGAAAGCCATAAAATTCAAAACCCAAATATGTCTGAATCGAAGAATTTGCAATTCTCTAACCAGCGGGCAACTTTGGGCAAAGCGACGTCTGCCAAAAAGTTTTCTCATCAATTAAGCAATCCTGAGTCCTTTAAAATAAAATGTCGAACGCAGAAGGTCTGAAATGTCGACGAAAGGCCTGGCTAAAAATATACAAGTGGAACAAAAGTGGACCAAAGACAGAGCCCTGAGGAACACCTTTTTTTATGAAAATTTATTTTTAACTACAACTTTACCCCTTGTAAGATAAGAAAAGACTTGAATCAACCAACCAAGTGCTTAAGTGGAAGCGCAACAGGTCCGTAGGGGACCTACCTTCTCACAACCATTCGTTTTGTGCAGGTTTTTATTTTTTTATTTTTTAGGACCAATCGAAGGGATCTACAATTTTATGCCGAGTCCAAAAGGATGACTGAGAAGCTCTTTCATGGCAGTGATACTCTCGGATGTTTTGTCAGACGTTCGCAGTTGAAAAAACCATTCCCGGAGATCGAACCTAGGAGCCCTCGCTTAGCAATGAAAGACATTACACTTACTAAGAAACTGCGACTAATTGAAATTTGTACAGCATTTTAAAAGGAGTGTTCACAACTGCGCCAACATCTATGAAAAGAGCCTTTGTAAATTTCGAACCAAAAATTCTTCACACATAATTTAAGAATACTGTCTTCTAAGGGCTTACCCCGCTTCAAACTGTATATAAGGTTGAATTTTTGGAGCACTGCTAGCTGGTTCTAAGCACGAAAAACCCTCTTCATATATTAGGAGGAACAGGTACAAATAGGCCACTGTCGGCGCAGTGGCTTAGTGGTTAGTGTGTTGGACTACTAAGCGAGGGGTCCCAGGTTCGAATCCCGAGAAAACCCAAAATTCAACTCAAGGTTTTTTCACTGCGCCACCTCTCGCGAACGTCTGACAAACATCCGAGAGTATAACTGTCATGAAGAAGCTTCTCAATTAGCCGTTTGCACTCGGCATAAAATTGTAGATCCCTTCCATTCGTCCCAAAAATGAAAAACTCACATAAAACGAATGGTTGCGAGAAGCTAGGCCCAGGGTCCCTTTCGACCTGTAGCGCCAACTATTTATTTATTTAGGTACAAATAGGACCGTCTGGCAGCAACTCGTTTGACAGAATCTTTATTTTTCCACAAACGGAAGGGAGCCACAAATTTTGACAGTGAGACTTCCAAGCTTGTTAGATGGTTTTCTCCAACTTTTGCCAGACGTGAGATTCGGGTAAGTGCCAAAGACGTCATCCAAGCTCAGGTAAGAAAGGGTTTCACAAGTCCATATTTTGAATA
Organism: Cheilosia impressa; assembly: GCA_948293265.1. Classification (NCBI taxonomy): domain Eukaryota; kingdom Metazoa; phylum Arthropoda; class Insecta; order Diptera; family Syrphidae; genus Cheilosia; species Cheilosia impressa. The sequence continues at coordinate 51,408,652 of OX411883.1, read as the reverse complement.
TCACCTTTTCCAGTAAGTCGTAAGCCGCTCGTACGCAACTCAACTCAAGACTCAACCTTGTAGAGAGAGTTTTAACACAAAAACAATCAAACAGTTCTATAGCTACGGGTGGAGGCTTTCTTACTGGCAGTGGTGAAGCTCCTACATTTTCGATCTCTCGGGGATTTCAAGCTTTTAGGAAGAAATTTAAATAACTCCATTGCTTCTCAATGACGATTATTGCAAATTCTAGAGGTCAGTATTGACCTATGAGCTCATTTCAACTTTTGCTCTTTACATTTACGTCGAAGTAGTTTTCTCAGATATGCTAAGTTTAGGTACTTAGATTTTTTTGACAATTGTCAACATGTCGTTTTGGTTTACCCTGTATTTTATTTGACTATATTATAGTCACATCCGTTTTCATTCCCATCAACTTAGACAGGCACTTGCCATTAAAGGCCAATAGAGTCGAAAAGAATCAAGTGGCAGCCAACATTTGCTCACACGTACAGTTGCGTTTTATTGCCGCTGGGGCCATTAAATTCTACTTCCCTTCCATAAAAGTCAAAACTACTACCGGTGAACCGCCCTTATCCCTTAATTATTGACGTTACGCCTAGATCCACTTTACCGTATGATTATTCATTTATGGAAATGGCAAAAAAAAACCAAACAGAAACCACCCACTCTCGGTACTCCATTCAAGAATCGAAAATTGATTTTTTATTAAAATCACATCACTTCACTACAATGACAATAAAGACAACGAGAACGACTATACGGCGCGACGATAGCAGGGTAGAAGGAAAAAATAAATCCCCAACTAATTGTATAACAGGATCAAGTGAAAAGACACAAAAAATCACCCAAATACAGTCTGAGTCTCCCCCGGGATAAGATCTCGAACGGATACGAGAGAAAGTGGAGTAAATTCCTCCAAATCCTATTCCCTTGGGCAGAAATGCTAAGGAGGAAAAAAAAGACTAAAGGATATAAGACAGACGTTATCCTTCCTTTGTTGGTCTGCTTTCATATAGAAAACTAAAATTCATCTCTCTCTTTGTTGTGTGTGTGTTGTTTTATTTTTCTATAGAATTAGGTTGCCCAATTAAAGACATAAACTGAGGTTCTTCTGTTCATTCTCAATGAATTTGGAAAGATGTTTTGTAAAATTTACCATCACATTTCCAAAGATGTCTTAATCCAAATGTCGCGCGATGCAGATTTTGCCGGCAAAAACTCTGCCACAAAAACAAGTGAGCACGAAATGAAAAAAAAATATAAAAAAAAGAGTAGGTACTGAGAACTGAAAGAAACGCGACTAAAACTCCATCGAGAGGTCTCTAATCCTTTTTTTGCTCTTGTAGATGTTTTTTTTCGCATTCGCTTCCCTTTATTTTTCACTGTAACTGGGTCAAACTATTGCACTTCATGTCGAATCCGCAGCAAGAAAAAAATAAAAATATAGAAAAAAAAAGAAATCCTTTTAAAACAGAAAACAAAAAATACACCGTACACTCTTCAAAGTACAAAGAAACAGGATTCTTCCTTTATAAACAATTGCGGTATTAATTTGTTGAACTTTTCACGCCTTATGCGAAAGGATTACAGAAACAAAAAATAAAAAACAGAAATTCACAAAACACCAGTCGAAGTTAACACGTTACGTATACGCCACCGGTAATGGATTCCACCCAATCTATTTGACATTATCAACGGAACTAATTTGGTCGTCTGGTGTTTTGTGTCGTTTTTCGTATCCTTTCGGAGAAAGTAAGAGATTCCGTTGAGTTTCGGGGGTGGATTGGTGATTTCATACAACTCACGATGAGAGCGCATGGAAAGGGATTCAACCAAACGAAGAGAGAAGGTTGAGTATTGAGTTATCCAGGACCAGCGACCAGTACTCAGAAGAGTCCGACTCAGATTCGGATGCTGGTGAGAGATTTTCTCTGAAAAGAATGTTTTTGATGTTTCAAACTCAAATGCACCAGCGCCACTGAGTTGATTTTCAAGGCGGACGAATGCCGAAACACGTTTGAGACTTACACTGGAATGTTAAAAGCTCCGCTGAGAGAGAGAATCAACTGCTTTTCGATGTCGAACAGTGGAGAGTTTCTCGTTGAATACATTTTCTTGGGATTTGATTTTGGAATTATTTCATAGGTAGGGGGTTGGTTACAATTTTCACCGAAGTTCACAATAAATGTTCCAAAGAGCTCTGAGCCTTTGTGTATGCGCCCGTGGAGTGGGCGACGGCTCAAATCTTAATTCGAAGTTGTCAACCATGTAATGACCGCTGAAAAGGTGACGCGTTACGTAATGCTTCCCAGTTTGAAGGTTCATTTGGAAATGGTTTGTCTGGGAATCGAAAATATCAGTCTGTATGTGAAGTAGCTTCCTACAGAAGAGTTACAATTGCCCTGAAGAACATTGGAACGGTCGGTATAGCGGTCGCAAATTTGTAGTCTTTTATCGGTGGATTATTGTCTTCTAAAGTGAGCTCAACTACAACTTTTTCACAGCTCACTTTTCTGATGGACAAATGTTGACTGTCCATTCTAATTAATTTCTGAATATTCGGAAAGCGTCCAACAATGAATACTGAATCTTCGGACACCTGGAGGTAAGAGAAGAAATATTTCATGCACCGAGTAGTCTCTGTTGGGGAAAAAAGTACCACACCTGTCAAGTTAGTCGGTTAGGCGGTTTTTTTTGCAGTGCCGCAGGAAGGATATATCTCCCGCACTATGGTCGGGTCCCAATAGAATAGACGGTTCCTTGGCACAGTTCTGATAAAGCATTTTCGTTGGTGTTTCTGCAATGAAACTGTGGAGAAGTGAAAAGAAGAAAGATGCTCGCTTACTGACCAAAACGGTCCAAGTCAAGGTCTTCTGTTTTGCGAAGAACAAAATGGAGACAAGATCTTCTTATATAGAAAAATGTCCTTCAATTTGCTTGTGACAGCGCTTTTCGTCAGTGGGTTCAGTGGATACCTTAAAATTTTTTTTGCACGGCGCCTACATCTCGCGAACGTCTGACAAACAGCCGAAGCTACAACTGCCCCTAGAAAGCTTCTCGATTGAGCCCTTTTTGAATGGACAAATTTTGATTTTCCATTTTTTATTAATTTCTAAACTTACGGGAAGCGTCAAACAATGAATACTGAATTTTCTGACACCTGGAGGTAAGAGAAAAAATTGCAATTTGGCACTTTTTCGGGAGCTACAATTTTTGCCATTTTGGCCCATTTTTAGAGTTGGAGAAGGCGCTTCAAAAAATTTTCAAATGCTGTTATTTCCTAGTCAAAACCTCTTCCAACACTATTAAAGTGTTCAGCGAGCCAATGCTTCTTAAATATCGTTCAAATATCCCAAATTTTCAGAATGGCTTCAGAAATGGTCTATTCAAGATTCGGCAGCGCTCACACTCGCCCAAAAGCAAAGTGGGGACTAACGATTGGTGTGGGCAGACAGACTCATCCTCATAGTCCTTTGGCGCCACCTACTTATTATTTATAGTTCCAATTAAGCACAATTTTCTAGTATTGCATACAACCCACAATTACAACTGCCCTTTGTTTAACAAAGCTTCCCATACGCAGCCACTCCCACACAAGTCATCTCATTTGGGTCGAATTGTATCAAATTTCCTGATCGGATGCTATACACATATATATCTATGGTCTAGTTAGGAATTCGTTAAACCAAATAATATAGCTACGTGTTGAAGTTTTCAACTTTTCGAAATAAATACTCGTCTATTGAACTTTGGAAGCTCTTTCTCCTTCTTTGACTGCAAAATTTCCGTCTCGGATTTCCTCCCATCCCAAAATGCAAATTACACGAAATATCAGGAAGCCACAGAATTTAACAGATTTTCTCCTATTGGAATTTCTTCTTCTTCCTCCATAGTTATTACAATAACTTTGAAATGGAAACCCATTTGTTTCGTCTTCATACCAGGGGGACAACAAGTTCGAATCCCACATGCAAGTGAACTTTTACCAAAAACTCTCCATACGAGTAGGTGCCCAACCCTTCTCTAATTGATGTGCACTTTTCTTTCTTTTTTTAAACTCACATCACATGGAAAATGTTCGATTCGAAATAATTGGTAAAAAGTTTTTCCATTCGTAATAATTGCTGTCTTTAGTAGATAAGCATCGGGTGCAAATTTGAAATGTTTCATATTGAAAGGAGAATATATTGAACGGAATTAATCAAAAGTTGAACAGGAATGCAAGGAGTCGTCTCTTAGGGTTCTTAGAAAAAAAAAAAACAGGAGGAAGGTTTGAGAGCATCAGATGCATTGCAGTTTGATTATCTGTGCATCAGCATCAATTTGAAAATATTTCATGAAACTATTGCTCGGTTTTATGTCTTGATATTGACATGAGCATGATTGTAGTGTTCAGCTGTAAAGGATCTTTTCAAAAATGGAAACTGATATTATTCAGTTTGGAGTCTTGATTTTAATACTCTTCGGATAATTAGTTAACATCTCTTATCGTCTCCGGTACGCAAAACTTTATTTGAAGGCCGAAGTTCACATTGGCCCTTTTTTATTTAACACACCCACATGATCTATATAGAAAATTATTTGCAGTTGCATCTCGTGCTATTGTTGTAAACTATGAAAATTAAAATAGATCATGTCGGTAAAATAAAATAATGGAAAAGGAATAGCCATTTGATGCAATAAAAGAAGGAAGTTCTTCAGCGAAACCCTTCCTAAATATTCAGGCTTTATTTTTAAAGGTGCAGCGAACTACAAAGTTAGACAGGGCTCTTATAAATCAACGCAATGAACATGGCAATGCTTTTATTCAAAAGGTTCTTTCTTTCCATTACTGCTAAAGGAAGATGCTGGTCACATACACAACGGAGCTGGGGGAGGTTTAAAATACCTCCATTTTTCGACCAGTTTCCTTAAACGAGCAGCTGGGTTCATGCTTCGTAAACCCATGCCTAAAGTGAAAAGATAAACTAAGGTCTACCAATGGTTAAATGGCAATCAGAAATGTAAACAAATCAGCTGTCAGCTGTCAAATTGGTTGTCGCTGGTAAAACTTTTTGGCAATTCGAAAGAAAAACCTCTAAAAGGAACACCCTTTACTTGTATCTCTTAAGTGTACTTTCCACGCTGGCAACTAACAAATTGAGTCCTACCACTTGAATAAAATAAAAGTGCCTGTGTAGTGGATAACTCCCTACACAGGTTTAGACATCGCGTCGCCGGAATTCTGTGCAAAAATATAAGATTTTGCGTATAGCAAAATTAATAAACCTGCAGTCAACCGTCTTGCAGTGGTTAAGCTGTCAGGGCTTCCTACGATAAACTACTCACCGATGGCTTGTAGGTAAGATCCCTGGGAAAATTATAACACGTCACCCAAAGCTATTTCAAAGGACAAACATCCGAGAGTATAACTTTTCCGAACTTCCATTCGTCATAAAATTGCAGGTTCTTGAAATTATTTATGTGGCCCTACAGTTCGGAGGTAGACCTGGACCCAGGTTCTTGAAATAAGTATCGATCTTGATTAGAGTCTCAAAAATTTAGTGCCGATTGTGTGGACAGAGAGCCCTCTTTTTATTTCCCGATCAACCCCTTCTATTTGCCCCCATCTAAATCCGTCTCCTTCAAATGCAAGATCTGAAGATTTAAAATGAACCTTCACTGGTCATTTATTAACATACTCCATTCAAACAAAGTGCTCCGCTAAAGCCCCGCTCTATTCACGAAAGACTGATTGCGCATTCCTTCCGTGAGTTAATTACATCCTGATGAATAGGTACATGTAGCCCACACCCAATGACGTCAAATATTTCAAAGGCTATCGCATTGAGTTTTGTTTTTTCCGCAGCTCTGCCCACTCTTCACTGAAAAGTTGCAGTTTTTCGTTAAAAGGCTCTCTAGTGGCATGCTCCTTTTCTGAAGGGCAACTATAAATCATTAATACTTAATGCATCCCACGGGAGTAATAAAAAATGACCGCACACAGAGTTCACCCTGCCGCTGCTGTTGCCTCCGCGCCACTGCATCCTTCGTAAATGGTAATAAAAATAAAAGCTCATTTCTTTCGCCTGCCTGTGACTCCTGGCTCGCGTTACCGTTGCGTCGTCTTTTATGCGAAAAGAAGGTTGCCCTGTATAGCGGGGAAGGATAATTTTCAAAGAATTTATTACATAAATAGTATGAAATAAATGTTTCAGCTTTCAGCCCCCGAAAAATGTGAGCGGTTAGTTGTGTAGGTGGTGTGAGTAAGAGAAGAATGCTGCTGAATAAAAAAGAAATTGCATTTATATGGTGACGTTGCATAAATCAAAATGAAGTCCACAAAATGCATTGGAAAACAGCAAAAAGACAAAAAATACGTATCCCACTCGAATGAGGAAGGACATGGAAATGTGGTCAAAGAAAACTGACACCTGACAGCCATGCGAGGAGAACGATAAATGTTGTGTGTCAATGTGAATCGTGATCTGCCTCGTATTTGCATGAAGGGCAATAATATTGCGGCGATTATTGTGCGAACGGATGCAACATGCGGTTGCAGCTATAAATCTGCTTTTGCAAGCCACAAGAGTGTGCAGGCGCTTCGCAAGTATCACGCACTTATAGTGTCAAGTTCGCAATGGAATTGAGCCAAAAGGATTAAAAAAAAACATGCATGTCAAACATACAAGGGTATACGTAACTGTCCTCAAAAACTACCGACGGCAAACTTAAAAAAACCTTTCACTCGCTTCCAAAACAAAAATAAAATCGCATAGAGGGCACGGCACATTCAAAAATCTAGTTATCTTCATTTGTTTGGACTAAATGCAAGCTGAACTTAAACACAAGATGGGTCGGCAAGGTAGTTTATCCCACATCAGTCATATGCGAACTGCATGCTGCGATTGGCATTAAATGTCAAAAATATAAAGTAGATGAATGCGACTGCCATTTTTGATGGTTTTACCCTTAAATATGCCAAAAGTATTCAAACAGGTTCGTGTCCTTACTGCGTGCCTAGCCAATAAATAAATAAATAAATAACTAGTTGGTGCAACAGGTCCGTAGGGTCCTACATTCGTTTTATGTGAATTCTTGTAACGAATCAATTTTATGCCGAGTCCAACTTTCACCTTCATGACAGCTATACTCTCGGATTATTGTCAGACGTTGGCGAGAGGTGGCGCAGTGGAATAAAAACCTTAAGACACAATATTTGCGTACGCACGTTCCCTTTTTTTTAAACTTAATTTCAAATTCAATTTCCACTGGCAAGTAACCTTATCTAAATAGCCCCTCCCATCATTGGGCGGTGAATATTTTACCTCTCGAAGGGGTTGGCGAGCTCAAGGGCCAACATCAAAATCATTATCAACAGCTAGCAGCTTTTCCGAGTACTCAAAATGTTGGTGTGTTTGTTTCCACACACGCAAATACAATGAGCTCAGCAAATTGCCTTTTCATTGTTTTCCGAAAATTGTTTCAATTCCGTGGAAAGGAACCCAAAATCCGACGAAGGATATATATGAGTGCCTAATATACACAAGCATAGGGCACAAATCCTTTGAGTCATTGTCCTTCGACAACAAACAACGTTGTGCACACGAGCTTATGGCACAAATTGCTTGTGGTCTTACAGCCACTCAAGCAAATCACTGTTTCCCTTCGTCGTTGTTCGACGGACGGTCGGTCGGTTGGTTGGTTGGTTGGTTGGTCCATCTGACAACCGAGCTGTATTTGCATACTCAGATATATCTTTGACAGAGATAATCTGATATTGTCTGACTTTGCATGGACTTCTTCAAGATCGCAGACGGGTGGGAGCGATTTCTGTGTGCTTACACGTAATCATCCATTTTATTGAAATCCTTTGTTTATCCGAATGCTAGGGATATCTGCTCGGGCTCTTAGATGAAAGCACAACATACGTGCATGTGTTGTCTGCCTTATGCTAACCGTATCCCATGGGAGATTATTATTCATTCCTTCGGGGCAAATGCTTATGATGCACAAGAAAACCCAAGTTTGTCCAGTGCACACCTAACACACAGAGTCCCTGCTGCACACAGGTACAATGTAACCAATTAAATTAAGTTAATTAACATGCATAAATCAGGTACTTCCCCTCCCCCATGGGGGTGGGAAAGGACTTAACCGAGGTATTAAGTCAGTGAAAAGTTTTCCGTTCCTTCAACCAAAACAAAGTCGACCCCCGAACGCACATTGTTTGGCGACGACACGGCGATACCACACACACAGACACACACACGAATATGGCCTGTAAGTTCTGTCTTATTGCAGTTCTTCTTAGTCGCACTCACCTTTCTCGCACACAAACACACATGCACATGTGGCCATTTTAATGAAAAGTCTGTCATACTTGCAGATTGCAATATATGCGAAACAACAACAGCACAAGTGAACTTTCCCAGGTGCATGGGTTGTTAAGTTTTTTGTTTTAGTTACATTCGCAAAATGTCCCATTCCAACTATCTCCGCGTGTGTGTGTGTGTGGATGGACTCAAAAGTTTTTAATTAAAATCTGCAGTACTTCAATTGGATGTTCACACATACACAAATTTATGTTATGGGTTTTGCAGCTTGTTTCCTGAAACTGGAAGACTGTCTCCGAACTCCGACGTAAGTTAGGAATTACTACACTTTCGGTTGCTCTGCTTCGCCGTGGCGCAGTGGAAAAGTCGATTTTGAGCGTTTATTTGAGGTCATTACAACGGGTATGCAATTAAGTTTACGATTTACTTTTGAAAGTTTTTTTTTTCCGCAGCCCAAATGGCTGTGCTCCAACATAGTGTTCTTGTCTTCTTGTGGGGATGATATTCAGCGTTAAAGGACGAATGGGAAGTTGTTTACATCGTGTAACACAAATTGGTGGAAAGTTTTTCTTTTTTTTTGTTGAAAATTATATCTATACGCAGTTAAAATTTGTATGCGGGACAAAGGAACGTATTAGGGTATAAGGTCTTGCAGTGACTGCAGTGGTGGTGACGGAACTAGTTGCATAACGATGGAGGAAGACTAGAAATAGGTCATCGAGTTTTGTAGCCGATTATGAGGCATTGAGTTGAGTGTCGAGCATCTTTACTTCAGCTCACTGGTCAACAAAATTTTCCCTGATCCCTGAAGAACTACCTGCACTAGAACCACCTCGAAATTCCGAATCTGGCCGCTACGCCGGAAACGAAACATTAGATCTTGACTTTCAAGAAGTGTCCCCCCCTAATGAGCCACGTCTACTATCACAAGGATATCTCAATGATTTGGTGCGCGACTTAAATTTGTCTAAACAACAGGCAGAACTTGTCGGCTCTCGATGGGACGGAATTTATTGCAACCAGAAACAAAAGTCTGTTACTTTCGCAGTCGAGATGAAGAGCTTCAAAGTTTCCTTTCACAAGATGATCAACTGGTATTTTGTAATAATTCTATGGCATAATGACCGCCTTGGGTAAAGAAGAAGATTGGCGTTTATTTATCGATGGTTCAAAAGCAAGTTTAAAGGCTGTTCTTTTACATCTTTCTTACCATTAGGTGAGGCTTCTAGCATGAAAGAGTCTTATGAAACTATTGAATTAATCTTGGAAAAAATTGAAAATAACGAACACAACTGGTGAACACAAAGGTGATTGCCCTAATTTTAGGATTACAACTACTTACTTACGGGCTGCCGACCCGTGAAGAGTCTCTGCCTGAGACACTGTAACCTTCCATCCTCCGCGATACCGGGCACGCTGCTTCCAGTTGTCCGGACCAAGCGCTCTGGCATCCGCGATGGCTTGGTCTTTGAAACGGAGGTTCGGTATTCCTTGTCGTCTCGAACCTGGCGGCTGGGATTCGAAGATCCTCTTAGCTGGAGCATTATTGTCCATTCGCTCGATGTGGCCGAGCCAATGTAGTCGACGTATTTTGGTCTTTTGGACTACATCCACATCTTGGTACAGCTTTTAGAGTTTGCGGTTGTATCTTCTCCTCCATTCGCCCTCCTCGCACACAGGACCAAAAATCCGCCGAAGAATTTATCTTTCGAAGGAGCCCAGTATCAGCTCTCCCTTCCTGCTTATAGTCCAGCACTCGGCAGGAGCAGAACTGGCAGGATAAGGGTTCTGTAAAGCATAGATTTTGTCCATCGAGTTAGGAGTTTTGAACCCAATTGTTTTGCCAAACCGAAGTAACAGCGGTTTCCTAGGGTAATTCTTCGTCGGATTACAACTAGGGTATACAAAATACTGTTGTTTGCGAGTGTGACAGCAGGACCGGAAAAATCACTGTCAAAATCAAGACTGGCCCAAAAGACAATCTCTTACTCCAGGGCCAAAAAATATAAAATATCCTCCATTGGTGCGGCCTGATAATATATTTTTACCGCCTCATGAAAAACTTCGAAAAAGCTATGGATAAGAGTGGAGACGGCTTTTTATATTTGAAAGAAAAATTGTTGGCCACAAATCAGGCAAATAATGGAAGATGATAAAGAAAAGCTGAGTGATTTAGAAAAATCAGCTTGGAAATTTTTTATGAAAGTTACTTCAAATTTTCTAGGAAATCACCGATCAAGTGACTATAAAAGTCTGTCGCGGAGCTAATCTGCTTATAAGGCTTTCGGCTGTTAGTATGTCGTTGCAAATACATTTTCTTCATTCACATTGAGACTTTTTTCTTCGAAGTGTGGGCACCGTCAGCGATGAACACTATATATCTACCATAGAAAAACGATATAGGGCAAGTGGAGTCCACGTATTTTAGCGGACGACTGTTGAAAATTACGACGAGACGTCCATGAAGCAAAATATAGCCGAAAATCATAATATTAATGTTGCAATGTAACGGAATAGTTTCTTTTTGTTGAAAATTTCTAAAATTTAACAAAATGTAATTAGAAAGAAACTACCTTTATTTGAAGAACTCTAATTTGATTTCTATTATCCATATCCTTGTCCAAAACTTCAGCAGACAAAAGCTCTTATGTTGCATGCAAAAAGGGTTCTTTTGTTGACCAGTGAATTAGAAAATTCCTCGACGAGAATGAAGTTTCTCGATTCAAAGTTCTAGAGCAATCGGACTTGAATACCGAAAACCTCAACCTTTTGTCTTTCGTTGTGTTGTGTTGGGCTGTGTTTTGTTTCGTTTTTTTCTGTCGTGCTGTGTTGTTTAAGTAGAATCCTTCCTTTTGTTTGCCAATCCAATTAAATGTTCTCCGACAAGGTTGGGTATTCACAAACAGACTGCAAAATATTTCTTCAATAGCTTACATTGCAAATACTCCATCCTTTAGACAGTGACCCCAAGCAGGGGGGTTGCAGGGGGGCAGCCCCCAACACAAAATGTGGTTTGGTCTTTTTTCCACAAGTTTCTGTTACTGCTCTCATTTTCCATAACGAAAAAAAGCCAAATTGGGGCCTTCTCTCACTTTTCAAGGCTCAATTTTTCAAGGGCAATTTTTTTTTATTCGTTTAACTTTATTTCACGTCACCGATGACGGGTCATCAAACGCATCCAACTGCCGATCATTCTCAAACAAACAGAAACCTGCTGTTTGTCACACCACTCCTCCGTGGTCCAATTTCAGTCCAAAGTCCCCAGTGAAACGTGCCAAATGTATGAGAACCATCGCCTAATCCCCATTTCATGGCGACATTAAGCTCGTCCCGTCAATGCGACGATAATCACCTGCTCACCACAGCTCTGCCTAATCCAATCAATTAGTTAATTATATCCACAAGGAATGCTCTTTGACTTAATAACTCGCGGCCAGCGTTAATAATTAAGCAATAATAGTCGCACCTCCACCCAGGTCCTTATTTCCGTCACAGTTTTGCTCACAATACTCGCATCTAAATGAAATTTTCATTAATCCGTCGCAACTCAAACGAAATCTCCGTGCGTAATTGTATATAACCAGTATATATAGTAAATAATCCCATCAACCCACACCGACCCACCCAGAGCAAAACAAGCACAACTTGGAACTAAACACGACATCTGAACGGTGCAGCCGGAAAACAAAGAGCACTGATCCATTATAGCGGATATTTAAAAGAAAATCGCCAGAGTTCACGATGTCGTCGTTTTTAATAAAATATCGCCCCCCTTGTTGGCATAAAAGTTTAAGCGCTAAATAAGCTTTTAAGGATTAAAACTAAATTATAAAATATTCCTTCGATGGATAAACAAGAACCGAAACAGGCTATACAGAGGCATCAACAGTTCCTATCAGCCAACCAATGATGACGGAGAGGGAATGACATTTTATTCCCCAGTGTCCTAGCCCGGCCTGTCATTGTTGTAGCCGCAATCCTGTCATTCTTGTTCTTGCTCCAACAAAACAGCAAAAAGAAACTCGAAGAATAAATTTAAAAAAATAAAATAAAAAAAACGTTGCATCGACGGCGGTGATGCCACTAGTTGCGCGCTCCGCAGCTAAAAATATCTGTAGGGAGGAAAGGCGCCCTTAGAAATGGCCAGGATGACTGAGACTGAGTGCGGTTTTTCATGTCACCGACGTTATTAGACATGAACGACAGCAGCTTTTGTTACCGCGTTACCACTGTTGTGTATATACGCTGCAATGTATTGTGGCGCAACAAGGGAAAGAAATATCAATTTTCGCTCGAGAGAAGACTTATTTGACAGAAGACTTTGTGATGTGTCTGTATATATATTGCGGGGACTCTGTTGGTGGGAGTTCGTGACTTTTGACCACGGACGGGAGCTAAGCTTGCTTGGGGGTTTTCTTTTCTGTTTTAAATAATGGGAGGTAAGTAACGCTGTGCGTAGTTGCAGTTGAATGCGGAGGTTTACGGTAATTGAAACCCTAAAGGCGAACAATTAAATCATGGACAGGATTTTAGATACTTAGCTTAATGTCAGCGGTGGTGTGAGTTTGTGAGAAGGCAGAATTGGATTATAGATACGAGTGGTAGTAGATGGTACTTAAAATGGCTACCGAGTCTTATAAAGTGGCAGCATTGTCCATCAGAATTTAAGCCGAGTAATTTGTTTAAAAAATTATTGATTAAATTAGATGTCGACATTTTAGGTGGCTGGCAAAGTTTCGAGATCTCTGTTGGCTCTGTGTGACCAAGGGTTTACTTTCCATTCCAGAAAATCTTTTCTATCTGTGAATTATGTGCGCTTTGCGAAGGGTTGTGTGAACAAAATTTGTATTTTTATGATTCCATTAAGAATTCTAACCTCAACGTCAAGTCTCGTGGCATCTCTACCTCGTTAGCCAATGTTGTTCGCGCTGCTTCTTTTAGCCTCAGCAAAATTTCACCTCTTCGCAGAAACGGATCAGAACTTTGATCGATATAAAGAAGCAGCTAAAACGGTGGGAGAGGAATTTAATAGATTTGTGGTAGTTGTCTTTATGAGGAAAGGTTTTTAAAATATTTTCTCTAATTAAAACTCGCAGCTGAAAGACGTCCAAAGCCTGTTTTCGAGTCTCCCAACATTTTTACATAAAATGGGATTTCTCAACATGTTGCTTGGGTCTCACCACATGTCAAAAACCCACCCTGAAGTATACTTCACAACGAATAAATGTCCTTCCAAGTACACTTCGAATAATAAATGAACTTGGAAGTGGTCTTATTTGTTGTGGATGTGATTTAAAGAAGGCGATTAATTTCTTCATAGCTTTACTTAAATAACAGGCAGCCTTGGGCGCTACATTATATAAAGTTCTTTAGCTTATGACTGTAGCTCCAGTCGTCCAAAACTCATTCCAAACTAATGGTTGTGAGGAGCTAGGTTTAGACTTCTAAACGAACCTCTTGTGCTAACCCTTAACTATTTATTTCTTACGTTCGTTCACTGACTTGACACCCATGTCAGCGTGGGACCGAATCCCAGAGAGAAAACATCCTCCTTCTTAACCCTAGAAGGCTAATGTTACTGATTAAATTGTGATAGGAAAACTTGCGCAATTGCCTCTGGCAACAACCTCGATACAGAGTTTCTCAGCGGCAGGTGCCTTCCTTGCTTCTTTACAATCTTCTCCCGTGGTTCAATTTTGAAACTTGTTTCAGGATCAGGTCTTAACAGAGAATATTTTGAATACTCTGCCGAAACAGTAACGCATTCCATATTCGAAACAGATCTGAAAAAATGTCCTGTTTGAGTTAAAACAGAAAATATATCATGTCTGGAACAGAACTGAGTGTTTTTTCCATGTCGGCGTTATGTTTTTTCACGTCCGCCGTAATTCTAAAAACATTACATGTCCAGGTAATATCATTTGTTTCCTAGATTTTATTTCTAGTTCTTCGGAAGGTCGGGCAAGCTTTTGTATTTCAATGTGCTTCTGGAAATATTTTGTTTCTGTCTTTACAAGAACTTACAATCAAAAGCCCCAACCGCTGGTTATGGCTTCCTACCATGAATCGCTATTAAAAAGTTTCGCATTCCAAAAATTACACTCAGTTGCTAACTTTTAATATCGAAATGAATCATAATGAACGCAAAACGCCCTAGTGAAAGAATTTTAACACAAACCACTCCTGCCGGGGAAAGTTATGTTTCCACCAATCCCAGCCAAGCTGTGTTCATAAATCTCTGTGTGCAAAAATTCACCTAAATCCACAAGTTCAACCAAAGACCTATACACCTATACACGTACACACGCATTCGAACTAGTGCCGTGAATCCTTTTTTTTCCTTCCTTTCTTTATCCTTTGGCAGTGTTTAGAAGTCAGATCTTTAAGTCAGTGTAATATTTCATAAGAGATGGCGGAAATGGGTGGTGCGTGGGCAGAGGATAAAACTTTGTCGATGTGTGCATTGTTTGCCGGAGGAATTACGACAGCACGCACCTGGGTGTACATTGTGTTGCAAACCACCCAAACATTTCCAAAAAAAAAAGAAGAAGAAAAAGCTGCTCATGTTCCAACTTTTGTTGACTTGGAAGCGTAGATATATCTGTTGTATATGTTTGCGTTTGGCATTTTATTTTTATTGATGGCGGGAGATTCTTTAAAAAATAAAACACCCCTTAGCACCTTAGCACTTATGTACGATGTTCATGGAATCACAAGAGAAAGGAGGGAAGTCACGTTGCAGCAGAGTTTGGGGCAGGGAGCAGATCATTTCTGGTTGATTCCAAGTAACATACTCTCTTTAGCGCTTACCGAATTGAGGTGACTTCCCTCAACTACAAATGCCGCGACATTTATTTCATGAAAGACCCGACCTCTCCCATCTCGGATTATCTGGCTAAGGTCTTAAAATGTCGGCTCTTCGAAATGCATATTCTATCCACTGCCACTTCGGTTGTTAAGCAATTGTGCCAGTCCTTTTCCTTTTTCTCATAAAAATGGTAGTTAGAGATATACGGTTTTTGTCATAGGGTGGAGGTCCACAGTGCTTTTAAAATTGTACACTTTTTGCGTCAGCGTATTTTAGTTGAATACCTGCTCTTTCCAATTAAAACAATATGAGCCAAAGAATGCAGCCTTGTTGGACTCCACTTTGGGATTTAAATTCTCCCCCCTCCCATGCAAGATGAGACATTAAGATCCATCACAAAAATGATTTTTCTTTCTACCTGGACTTGAACATTATTGCCATTGACTGAAAATCCGCCTCGCAGCTAAATGCTGAAGGAAATGTGTCAAAGACAGCAAAAACGAACCACAAAATAAATCACGCGAGCCTTTTGGCCATGATCTGTGTTCTTTTTGTATACGGACCCATTTGAAACCAGTACTCCATTCTCCATACAACTCCCCTTCCACACCAACTTTTCACCTCACTTAAACTAAATGTTAAGGACACCCCGACAACAACCGAGGACTCCTTGAATTTCAGTAGGAAGCTCTATCCCAATCAAATCATTGATCTGAGGTTGTGCGAACATTTTTGTGGAAGAGATTCTGTCCTCCCTTTGGGAATTCCCGGTATCTGATTAAACCCCCAGAAAAAATGTTGTCGTGCAACATAAGAAGATTTCACTTTGTTGTCCTTGTTTATGCCACTAAACTATTTCTTTGATGACGTCGGTTTGTTAAACATCAAATTGCACCGTTTAACAGCAACTGCTTTCTCGATATCAATCTAAATCGAGCTTCCTTCCACGATTTTGTCCCTTTTTGTGCAGTGTACCTTTTGTCTTTAGAACTTTTCAATAGTCTTTTGCTCCTTGTTTATGTGGTTGCTTTTGCTGCTGTCATAAAAATGTAACAGTTCAGAGATGGCAATCTGAAAGAATCCTTTCATTGCATTCACTTGGCAGTGCAATTGAAAGTTTGGCCGAATTCGGTGACTCTTTTGGGAGAGGAAAAATCTACAAACTTCCCAACTCCTACCATCGATTGTTGGACCGCATCAATCACTTGTCAACCTAAATATTAAAAATTCAATCTCAAGTAACAAATAGTCGTCGTGCTATCGGTTTTCGCTTTAAAAGTTGGACAAGCGGGACTGGCAAATTGAAAACAAATCCTTTACAAGCTGCAAACTCATTAATTGTTTTCGTCGAAGAGCCAACATTTGTCCAGCCAACAGTAACAAGGCAGGTCCAGAGTGCAAGGCTCTCTATATATATACCAGACTTTTTGGCTCTCCCTTTTCCTTCTTCTGATTTTTAATGAAACAAATCTCAAAGTTTGCCTTCTTGAACCATAAACGAACAGCACAGGAGTACCATGACCTCATCCCTGCCACTGGCATCGTCATCTCCAATGAAATTTGTCGATAACAGGAAGCGTCCAAGTGCAAGAAACAAACATATCAAGTGGTCGTCGGTCGTCTTCCTGCTCCTGGTGCTATTTGTGGGTTTGTTTGTGTGTTTGTGTGTGCGCGTTTTACTTCAGCACCGGCGGGTTTTACGTAAACAAATTTTAATTTATCGTCAAATATCGAAGTTGTAGTCCATAATTTTGTAAAAACGGTAAATGCGGTGAGGACTCTTATGCGAGGGGCAAACTCAAGTTTTGTATAAAATCCACTCAAAGGCAGGATTAAATGCGGAAAAGTTTGCCCCTTTAGGTGGTTCATGTTTTTGATGGAGGATTGGCCAAAAAGGGTGCACCATCTACGATCTAAGGCGCCTAAAAGTTTTTCCTCAACAACGACGACGACGACGACGCCACCAAAGACAGGGATTAATTAATTTCCTGATACCCATTAACATGAATACCTACAACCTACATACATGCTGGGAAACGCTTTGAACTGATACCCCCCTCCCATCTTCGCATGTATATAGATGACCGCCATGGCTCCATCGAGATAAATGTGCATCATGCACTTAGGGTGCACAACCTCCAAGGAGCTGTGCATCTATCGATAGCAGTGTTGCCTGTGGGCATGTTCTTCGACGCTGAACTGTTTCGCAATTTTGATGGTTTTTAATGTCTTCCTCGGGGAGAGTTGTTGTGTTTGGCAACAACAAAGTGGGGCGGAACTATAGGTGGCTCGTTCCCTCTGTTGGCCAAAAGAACCAAAAACTGCTGTTGCGGAAGAAAATTTGTATCTACAGAAATTGGATGCAAACAACACGAGAGCGGGGGATTACCATGCGTGCATGCTTATTGAGTGATTACTTTGGTAGAAGTTATTTAGGTTCCGCACTACAGCAAACGAAGGGGTAGAAGAAGAAGAGTAATGACTTCCAACTTTGTTGCAAGTATTGTGGGATTGTAAAGTTGCTGCAATTGGTCGACAATATGCAAATGAAGAGGACACTTAAGCATTAGAGCAATTCAATTAAAAAGACGATCCTCTGCATAACTTTGTTGGTGAAGTGCAATAATTGGAAGCAAGTTTATGCGATTTGGCACATTGGCAGTTGCACTGAGGGTGGATTGAGCATCTGGGCTGTGAAACTTTTTTGGGTAAATTGTAGTACTTGCCTACTTCGGGGCGTTTTAGAATGCTCTAAAGCCAACTATAAAGGATCTCATAATTTCTGAGCTGGTTCACACGTATTTTGAATTTTCTTTGCCCGATCAACATCTGTGACTTCAGTTATTGACAATGCTACCTAAATGAGGGAGTTAATGCAACTATCCGTCGCAACCATCGTTCCATTCATCTTCAGGTCCAAGTCCCACACAAAGGGACTTTCCTCTGTCAACTATACATTTTCCGTCACAAGCT
Source organism: Cheilosia impressa (assembly GCA_948293265.1). Classification (NCBI taxonomy): domain Eukaryota; kingdom Metazoa; phylum Arthropoda; class Insecta; order Diptera; family Syrphidae; genus Cheilosia; species Cheilosia impressa. The sequence continues at coordinate 51,390,553 of OX411883.1, read as the reverse complement.
CAACGCCATTCTCTCCTTCCATGAATCGATTTTCTTTTACGTGTTCGTTGAAAGGATTCACCATACCATCATTGGCATTGTCTAACTTGGCTTTTTTTTTTTGTTTACATTCGCCCCAGACAGAATCGCAAATCATCGATAGATGTAGGATGAATGTGCTGCATCCATCATCAAAAGCTAAATCAACTGCTTACTCCATCACCATCATCATCGTTGTCGTTGTCGTTGTCGTTGGCAAGGATCAACATCGCACAGTCATCAACTTCTAGGTAAACTGTCAAAGGATTTCCAGGTTATTCGCAGCAAAAACCAATGACTTTGCAGAACATCCCCCATCCAAACAAACTCACTTTTCATTGACTCCGGCACGCAATATCCTCCCTGATGGGGCTTCACTCGCGAATTGACTAAAGTCGAGTGTATGTGGTGGCGCAACCGTTTTTGGTCGATCGTTAATTGAATTAATAGGGCAATGCCGATGTGCAATGACAGTCGAGAAGTGCTTTTGTTTGTTTGTCCTTGAATCTAAATTGAAGCCACCCAATGCATTTTATATGCCAAGTTTGAACAGAACTCATCCTTGTGTCCCGCTTAACATAGAAACAAACCGAAATTTATGAAAATTGACAAAATGTCAGACAGAATATTGAAATCGAATGAGGGACGATTTTTTTTTTCTGCAAACAAAAGGCTCCTTCCTTATGCGAAGCATTTTTGTATCACCCTTTCGCTTCTAATCACGTTGCTCAGTCCCATTCCCAAGGACAGATTCCTCGTCGGCACAGAATTGAAAATTGAATTTACATTTGAATTTAAATTGAAGAAAACTCTCGCTCGTTGATTGGCGGCAATCGCAATATGAGACTTTTATTGGTATCAAGAGGAGACAATAGAAAGCCAACGAGACAAAAATTGGATGCGAGTTTATTTTTCTCTCTTTTCGAGTCCTTTTTGCTCTGGGTGAATATGAAAAAAATATGAAAATATTCAAATATGACGTTGAATATGAAGGACAGGCGAATACAATAGCTGACGAAAGAAAATTGGAATATTAACCATTCGGGATCTGATGTGACGAAAATTGCATTTCTTTGATGTTGGCACTTGTACTTTATGCGAGTGAGCTCCTTTCGCTGCTGTTGTGGGTGCAAACAGTTTTCAACGGTTTGATATTGTGTTTCTAATTGTTGTTACACAGTGAAAAGGATGAGTTGTGATGATTTTATTTCGATCGTGACAAAGTGCAGATAAAGAACTTGTTGAGATGGACATCTTCATCAACACGTCCTCTGACAGGCTACATTAAAGTCGTGAACTCAATTTTCTTGGTATGACAGTTCAGCAACAACCACCAGAGGTCGTTGCGACTTTTTTTTTTGTTCACTTGTGGGAATATCTTCTTTTTTTTTTAGAGAAGTCGGTCCATTTTCTAGGAGATCCTGAATGGTTTTAATTTTTTCATTGCATACTTTCAGTTGTGAAATTCTGAAAACGTGGCTCGCACAATTTACCTCCATTTGCTGATGAAGACAGTTTAACTGATCGAATACATCCCTTTTTCGATGGCAATTTCCTCTTCGTCCTTCTCTTTCGCCTCTATGAACTTGTGATAGTCAACAAAAATCCTGCTCATCATTTCTTTTCCTCTCTAATGATATATAAATATTTTCCAAGGCTCAATCCATTGGGCCCTTTATATTTTTTAGCTAAAAATTGATTACCACTCATAACTTTGCAGTGCAATTTCCTGCAACACATTTCGAATGGAATCTTCAACACAATCCGTGCTAATCCATGCACGATGGCAGAACTCCCACAGCACCCATGAACCCCTGCGTGTTTGCTGTTTTTAGCACGACGGGATTCCTTTTGACATCGCTTTTTCTCCTTACCGCATCAGCATAACACACAACGACTTAGTGAAGCATGTAACAAGCTAACTTTTGTAATCAAATTATTGATAACTCATGCAAACTGCGTGGAAAATGGCACCCCTTATACACGTCAGGACGACAGTTTTCCGATATTCAAAGTCGATTAATTATTATTATTTAATATGCAAGCATGAAGGTGGAGGTCCTTGCTGACACTGGGGATTTAATATTGACTTTCAATGTGACATTTCAAAGGAGTTGTTCAAATTATAATGAATGTGTGCGCTGATGGCTGTTAACGAAATTTTATCGTTAGCAAAGTTAGTTACCTGGTGGATAATAAAAATGGAAGCGTTCCTCTTCGTTTGCAGTGGTTGGTCCTTGACATTTTTTTTATCACAATCCGCGATGCTAATAATTATTTTTACTGTCAAGGATACATTTTTCGAACTCATAACATGAAAAGGGGGAAGGTTATAAATCATTGTTGGTAAATAACAATTGCTGCTATTTTTTTCCGAGCGGGAATTATATTTTTCGTAGATGAGCTATATAAAATGGAAACGAGTGAGATGGTGGAGCACTGAATACACTGAATTCTGACCAACACATGGCTGTCCTTCGACCGCATCTTACTTGAATTGAAGGGAATCATTAACTGGAGATCATCGAAGTGGTGTAGTCTATAGAGTACTCGTATCTGAGGACGATTCTATGTGTTTTCAGCAACTGCTTTGTTGCCATAGTTTCGGCACATATTTTTCACAATCCCACACTATTCTTGTCAGAGTCCATTTACTAAATATTTCTGTCCCACCGGACAGCAGCATAGGTGGTCTAAGTGTTTACAATCCCGAGACATTTCCAACTGCGCCATTCAATTAATTCCCCATTTGCTTGACTAGTAAACACCCACCCTCCTCCAACTGGTCCTTCGAGCCGCGTTCTCCTATCAAATACCAACTTCAGTAGGTAAAATACAGCTCACTTCATTTTGGACTTTTGCCATGTGTCGGACAAAAACAATATTGAAAGTATCCTGGCAGCGTCCAACCCAAAATGACCATTCTAACCTCACTCCAAATGTTTTCCAACGAAAACAGTTTCCCTACGCAATATTGTTTATTAAGATTCAAAAATACGATACAAGGATACAGAAAAATATGGATAAAAAAAAATCAAACTACAAAACATGAAATTTCAATAAAAACTAAAAAAAAATAAAAAAAAACTTTTTATAATAACACCGCACCCAATTTTTAAAATACCAACAAATACCCCATCAGCCCCACTCCGACGTGATCCCATTTGTTGGCCATCTATTTGCCTTCCCTCGATAAATAATAAACAAACTAGCCCCGACCGAAACATAGATAGAGCGTATCGAGAATGTCTTTGTTAGACTATGCGTAAAACGTGTATACAGTATACACAGTATTTTTGTATCCACGTTCGTCCTTATAAATATTTATTTCGCATTTTTAGTTTTGATCATCCGCTAAGGAGAGCAGCAGCCATTCGTCTCTAGGTCAATGCGTAATAATTCTTAGCCTGTGTCGCACGAAGAGAAGGATAATTCGAAATAAACATATATCCTTCCGCCAACGGGGATGTAGCATACAACATTTGCAAGTAATTTCTTCCTCGGAATAAATGAATGCGAATTTGGTGGTTTTTCGAGGATTCTTGATGTTAATTTGATTCCCATCGGAGCTGATTTATTCCGCACCAGCGCAAATCAATAGAGAGCAATTGTCGTTGTCCTTGCGACCAACAACAACAAACGTGAAACATCTCTATTGAGAGAGGAGTTTGTTGTTCTATTTTGTTCGGCCACTGTTATTGTTCTGCGACGTTATTATTATTTTTACGGTTATAATGAGAAAAGTTGTTTTGCCAAACAGAGAAAGTTGGGCAGCCGCACATACTCTCGTCACAAGGATATAATACATAACTAATTCAAATAATAATATCGATAATTTGGTGTATTTTCGGCCGCCAATTGTCTGCGAGTGAGTTTCATTTCATTTTTTGTCCTCGGACTGTGTGGTGAGAATTGTTTTTCTTTTTGCTTCCCACAGATGATGGAACGATTGGATGGCGGTGCGTGTGGATTTGTTAATAGGAAGTTAGATGTGTCAGCAGATCCTTTGGGGGAGATGTTTTATTGAAAAAGTTTTCACTTTTATGGGACAAAGTTGGCCGTGAGAAAACTAGCTATGTGTTCCTATCATACCTTAAAGACGGACACCTTGATAGATGTCATGTTAATGATAAAACAGTAAGGATGGACATATACGGAGTTTGACATGGGCGAACGTTCACGCAAAAGTGTCAGAAGTATTGTCGTTTGCACCCAATTACTTAGCGTGTGGGTTTGCTGCGAGGACCTCTATAAACATCAGTGTTATCGGGCGATGGTTTTTCACTTTGAAAAAGTTAGGAGTTTTTTTTTTCGTATAAATTCCGATGACACACAGCTGCGGCGATGTTAGGAAGCCCCTGGAATCATTTCGAAGTTTCGGGAAATTTGGGTTGTATTTCGAGGAAGTACCTACCTACTCTTTTAGATACTGGCTTCTTATCGAGGTTTTACTGACAAGTCAGTAAATAAGTGACAAATTTCTCTTTTCCACTTCGATGCAACTGCTAGCTTTATAAAGCTTTATGACATGCTAGTAGGACAAAAACCTTTAAAATATGTTATCTGGTGAAATTCCGAAAGTTATTCGCTCTGAGCCAACTTAGACGTGACCATGTCTATCCCGCATGGTTCGAGGCTACACCGTCTCCCATTTGCCTGCTGCAGGTGATGGTAAAAGGATTTTGTACCTCGCCGTTGCTATTCGTACATGGTACCTATATCGGACCTTACAGCTGACATCTCATCTTTTCAAGTTCGAAATTGTGCCTAATAAGCATTTTCACGACTCCCGTGAATTTATTTGACCCGTTTGAAGATCTCTTTGGGTGACTAATCAAAAAGTAAGTGGATCATTCGAAAGAGCAACAACCGATTTTATGAGTACCGCTCAATACACTTCTTCCTGCATCCCCTACAACAGCAACACTGACCAACTATACTGACATCGACATGTGACATACGCTCTTTGTCGCACGAGACTTTCCAGTTTCAACATCCGCACAACAACACTATGTAACTGCTCTGCGATACTTTCGCACAATCAACTGGCTGACAGCTTAAAGTGACACTTTTCGCAGCAGCCGCGATGTTGTTCACCGTCTGTCCCTCACCCTCTATCGCAGGAGCCCACATATGTAAATCGGCCTGTCCTTTGGGGAAAGTTGAGCGCGTTCAAAATCATGCAACAATTCATTATGAGCTTATGCTCTGCCCAATGTGTGCGTGTGTGTGTATTCGCAGGACAATGTGCCACACAAAGCCGTCCAAAAGAAGTCGAATTCCACACACTGTTGTGTCCTCCATAAACGAGAATGGTGTCTGTAGTTTCGGTAGCATATTGTGCACCTGCTGGCGCTTACAACGGGTAATTGAATTGAATACGTTGACGTAACGTAATCCATTCGGTTGGCATATATATATATAAGAGCGTGCGCTTTGTCTATGTTGTGGATGTGTGTGTACTTTGATCATCCTTTCCTGTCTGCGCCCTGCTGGCAATTTGAGAATGTCGGTTGCATTTTAATTGATGAATTTAGAGCATTAATTCGCGTGGTGCATGTGTTTGCCTTTGCACCAGGGTTGGCGACGATGATGGCAGCCTTGGATAACGTCGTCGCGACTCTTCCGTCACAAGTATTCCCGTTCGTGTTTGTGGGGCTTTGATGCGTATGCAGCGGCACGGCACAAGTGAGATGTGTGAATATTATAGACGTGCAGTAATTACTTTGACGAACGATTTGTGAATCAATCAATTTTGCTAAAGGTTGATGGGGATGTTTGTGATTGAATATTGAACCCTGACAAATTTGACTTTGGCAAACACACACAGTCACACAGGGATTGTTGACTTGAATTGGGGAGAGTGTATTTATGATTGTTTACCTTGTTTTGGGATACTGATGTCAGACAGATTATGGATGTACATGTGAGTCAGAGGGCTGTCAAAAGGGGGTTGTTGTGTTTTTAAATCTTTGATTTTAAGTTGCAATCAGTGTTATCAAGACTGTTAACACTCCCGAGCTATGCATAGGTCCACTCAAAATAATAGCCACCAATCAGTTGATTCACTTTCTCCGTTACCTTCTTTTGATTTAATACTTCGAAGCTTCCTCTTTCTAACCGTCGTGCTATTGTCTTACATTTTATTTGTATCCGGTCCTAGTTACCTGCCAATTTCTCCTTTGACATCAAAGTAAAATGAAAACCGTACACAAGAAAGAAAAAAAACAGAACCTCGTCTCGTGGCAAAACAAAATACAAATAAATACTAGTACACAACCTTATCTGTTTCCGTAGTTTCCTGTTTCCTTTTTTTGCAAACTAAAGCTAAAAAATGTTCCAAGGGAATTTCCTGTAAAAGGTTTTTTTGTGTGCCCCTACCTAAGGTAGCTTGCAACTCTTTTTGGCTCCATTGGAACTGTGCTCCAAAAAGGACGAGTTCCGTTCCTTTGGCTTGCCTTTTTAATGGGGGCTTCCACCCCACCAGAAAAGATTACTATACTGGGCCAAAGCCCGTTAGAGTTTAGCAAGTAAAACTATTTTGCAATATAACTGCTGCCAGTCGGGTGCGGTACGAGAAAGAAATTTTCATACAATTTTTGTTCCGCTTCTATTTGGAAGTCTTGGGAGGATTTCTCGCAGCCACAGGATGGGTACAAAAGCCACAGGATGTAAATAATCCGATAATATTGAGATACACACTGGTAGAAGATATCCCCAGGGTTCTGATTTTGGCCCAGCCATATTCCTTGGCACAAAAGAAGTGCCTGTCGTTTCCCTTCGTCGTTTTGCCAGTTAAAGAGGGCGCCAGGGCATGATGAATCCTGCAATGTGGTCTCACGACACCTTTCGATGCTGCCATTCATTCTCCACCTTTTGTCAGCGCGTTGATTTTAATCCCATTATCCTTTAATTTACCCAATTTAGCCACCCGCCCTGTCTTGTGCGCCTCGAGCAGAGTTACAGTTCTAGTTGAGTATTCGATGGCGCACAACACAAAAGTCCTGAGTCAACTTTGCCTTTCACCCAAAGGTGTAGAACAACAGGAAATTCAATTAAAATGAAATCCTTCCAAAGGATTACACAGGAAATGTTATATATACCATTTGAAAAGGATGATTTTAAGGGAAGAAACTAATTGAATTAATTTATTTTGTTGATGCTGTGTGCTAACCTAAAAATCACACGCGATTTACCAGTAGCAGTGTTTTGCGAAATATTCTCCCAATTCGGTGTTCTCGCCGAAAGGTCCTTGAATGGAAATTAGCAAAACTAAAATAACGTTACGCACACAACAGAGAGAAAGAGAGAACGGGATTAGATGATGGCTTTTAGGCTGCCGCAAAAATTCAATAGAACTGCCAATTAATTTAATTAAAATTAATTAATTTCGAAAAATATTAAAACTTGAAAACAATAATAGGCGCTCACGCCAGCCCAGCCCCAGCACGCCTTCCACGTTTATCTTTAACTAGAATTCGAATAATCGCACCAAATGATGGCTAATGGGATGATGGCCAATTGTTTTGCAATGGAATTTGGAAAATGCTTGCTGCTCTGATATGGGAGCGGGTGGCAGTGCGTACAAGTACAACGCCGGGCATAGGGATGAGCGAGAGTGCGTTTGGAATGCTCGCCAATGCGAATATGCGAGAGATTGTACTGTTGAATAATTGAACAGAAACAGGGTGAGTTATGTAATCACTTTGTTTGGTTGATGAATGCGGAGTGCGATTGTTCCGCCAAGGACAATGACTGCGTTCACATGGAAATTAATGACGCCGCATACTTTTTCTGACCGCACTCGAAGTGAGTTTTTTTTTAACATATTAATAGCGAGATCAGCTGTTGGGGTGCTTACAAGTGCGGGGCGGACCACGGCTTTAACCAAAAATCAGCTTCTAATGAATTTTGTCAAGCGACAAGTGGAAATAGTTGGGACGATCTAGTTCAAATGGGGGAGGGCAGCCTTGGACCCATTTCTTTATAATTCCAATTCTCTCTCACTTAAAGCCGATATAGGCCAAAAATTCCAAACTGAAACCAACCGTCCTCTCATGGATTTTAGAGCCGCCTAGGGCAGTGAGAATAACTCTTGGTAAGCTGCTTTGCTGGTTCAATTCAGTCAGCAGTTGGGACGTGTTATTGCTTGCATGGCATCCTCTAGGGGCCATGCCATCCTTTAAAATGGTCTAATGTGGGTCTATTCATAAAAAATTGTAAATAATTTTAGGGCCGCCTTAAAACTTACCCAAGTAAGAACGCGCTCCACAGCGCAAAGAAAAAAACTCAAAATCCTTCCAACGCCATCTATGAGCGGGATTGTTATGCATGCCGTCACGAGTTTGTTTACTGCGTCGATTACGCCTTTTGCGTTGCATGCATAATTACAGGAAGCTACCTACAATTTACCCAAAAGAAACATCGCTTGTGCAATAAAAAGCACGACTGGGTAGCACGAAACTTTCGCTTTAAACGAGATCACCTTTCGACGGGGTTTACTCTGATTTGAATCGTGAAAGTGCTGCATACAAAAATTGAATGCTTGACTTTACGGCTATACGGTCGAATGAAACTCAATGGACGTCTATTTTTCGGCCGGTCCCGTGCATCGTCGACAGAAGTGCGAGACTCCTTTTCTGAGTTTCAGTACTTTGTATGATGAGCATCGCAAGTTCAACAATCTTCGTTCTCTCACTGTAAACGGTCGAGTTAGAAAGTGGTTGCCAGTCCCATTCGCAGGTAAACACAAGGTCCTGCTATAAACGAATCAAATGCACGAACTATCACTCGAACGTGAATGAAGCAAACTGTTTTTCACTTCACATATTTCACACGAGGCTTACCCTGGGCCCATTTCAATTCGATTCAATTGTCAGGATATTGTATCCGCCGATAAGCCTCTGCTAACAATTAACTTGTTCCCCAACAACAGCATAAAGATTCCAATCGTTATCTCCAGTGTAGGATGTATTTCCTCTTATTTTCTTTGGTATACACTGAACCTACTTAGATTTACTTCGTTTCTGCCGCCTATCGTGCCGCTCGCGCCGACCGATCGAAATCCGTTTCAAGATTGATTGCTTTGTTAGCAATCTTCGTCGTCTATCAGTTCTTCTCTGTCGAAATTGGCATTTATCCCGAAGCGCACAGCACAGCACACCAATAAAAACTCCTAATTTATAACATCAATTTTAATTGCCAACATTCGACCTCATCACCGGTAATAGGCCCGTATCCTGTAAATCCCATCCACAACACACACAGCCACTTACCCATAATCGTGTAGATGCGCACGACTAGATGGATGGGACTTTTGGGGTAATTTAAGGCAATCCTCTTAGGTTTAAAGAAAAATTACTCCAACGACCCTGTAGCATAACATTCTGGTAAGTAGTGGCCATCATGATGGGCAGCCTCCGACTAATAAGGTAGCATCGATAAATTTCGTTTGAAAGCGAATAAGAACCACAGAAATATGTTGGTACATGTATGGCCGTGGTGGATGGTGCTTCTCGAGGTTAAGGTGGGTTGCTTGATGATGATGATGATACTCAGCAATGCACATACGCACAAACACAAACACAAACACATACACAGAATTAAACATCAGTAATAGATGGGTCAGGGCAATGACTGTTTTTTTTTCTCGTTGAGATAGATTTCGTATGTTGTAGAGGAAATGATACACCAGTGCGGAAATGATTTCCTATTAGGGATATAATGGATCTGAGGTATTGGGATTGAGTGCCAAGGGTCTGGTTCTAATTTGGCAGCGAAATAAACTACGATGATCATGCCGCCGCTTGAATGATAGGTTCGCATTACGGAGATTACCCAGTGGTATGCTCTGAGGGTGTCGTTTACTTCAAATCAAAATTCAACCCAAAAGGGAAATGATGCGAAAGTGGTTTGAAGCTTTGCTGTTATTTTTTCAAACTATGAAAAACGACTTTGTGGTGGTGCCAGATTTAAAATTTTATCCGTCATTGTTGTTCGGAGAGGAGAACTTGAAGGTATGCAAGCAAATTGGGAGGAATCCGGATGTTTTGACATTTTGGTTGGAGTCTGTGGTGGGGTTGCTATATCTATTCTGTGTTCCAGCTAGTGAACAGTTGCTTCTTCAAACTGTCTTCCAAACAAAGTTAAACAAAGTTGAGAGAAAATTGAAACAAAAAAAGAAAAATACCCTACAAATATTTGTGAAGAGGTTTGAACCTTGGGTGATCCCTATTCTATCGGACTTTGCGTAAATAGATATTTCATACATAGAAACTTTGTCTCAAGTTCCCACTTACAATATTTTATTTGATCGGAAATACAAAGCTACACTTCATATAAATTTTACAATTTAAAAATACTGCGGTTTGAATCTTGGGTGCAGTTCCGTTTACTCAGAACAGTGTCCACCTTCTTGGTATTTCAAGCGATTTGAGTAGATTTTTTTTACGAATGACGTGTAATGTGAATTTCTCTCGAAGCGACACAGACACCTTCATCAAAATTTAAATAGGGAATGATATAGCACCTCGCGGCAAATTAAACTGCTGTAATATTTCAATTTAGACATTCGACAGCCATTAACCAACTACACACATTTTCGTATTTAATCAAAAGGAGAGCTTGTCGTCAAATTTATATGCAGATACATTTATAAAGCACCCACCTCGCTACCTCTGTTGATGGTTAAAAATAAATTTATTACCCCGAGGAGCGGTGCCAAGGAACAGCATAAATCAGTTAACTACATCGAAGGAATAAAATTAGATTTTATGATGTCCATCAATTACACGGCGCGGCATCGCAGGTGTTCCAGTCTCTCTCTCCGTCGCGAATCGATATCAATTTTGAGACGTTGTAATTACGCGCACACCGTGTCCATGTCCTTTGAAGTAATCTTCACTTTGATTTCGATTGTTTTCAACAGGTTCAATAACTACTGGCGAAAACTATCTCTTGCCAGGGACATGAACAACCCGAACCCGCATCGATTCCAGAATCACGTACGAAAATCAAATAAAAACCGAAAATGCTATACTGCTGTTGATGCAGGGAACGAAACTTGGTGAACCCACACTTGAGCACAAATACAATTCCATTACGGAATCATTGAAGCGACCCAAGACTTCGTGACAAAGATGAGGAGTAGAGCGCACCCAGAAATGGGGTTAGCGTATAGCAAACTTGCAAGAAGACACTTTGCATACAATCCCAGCTACGTGCTGAGATTCTTTTCGAATTCAGTTTGCGTTGCGCTCCTGAAAGACTGCCATTGCCATATAGAGAGGGGATCGCACTCCCCACATAAAGTATTCGAGTTTCGAGGGTTCTTATGGTTTATGTTGGTCGCGTAGGACAGCAAGGTCATTCCTATCCGCGTGCACAGTTCAGATTTTGAATTCCGCACTGGGGGTTGGAAACTAAATTAGGTACACGAACGGTGGGGGGAATAATGCTGCTCAGTGTTCGGTGTATGCGCTTTTTTTTTCGCTCAATCTACATCTTCTTAAAGGCTTACTTCATGACTTGGTTATTATTACAAGTTGTCACCGTACACACACACACACAGACACAACTAATATTCTCATAATTTAAGATTATTTTCTCTGGGATACGGGACAGGGGACACCCATGGCATTGCATGTGAGTGTCCTGAACTTCTCCTTCGCAGACTGCAGCTTATTGGCTTCCGTGTCGGACGGGATTTTTTATTTTTATTTTTTTCTTTTTGATTTTTTTTCCCACTGCAGTTTACGTTTCATCGCTCCGACACGAAGGAAGTTCTATTTTATTTTCGAGAGAAACTGCCCTTGGGCAATGTTAAGGAGATGGTGCATTGCATAAGCCCTGGGTAAGGTTTTCGTTCTTCGACTTGGACACAGAGGATGGAAAATTAAATTACGACCAAGCATTGTGTGCGGACGGGGTAACACTTGGACAAGTCTGCAGGCTTTTAGTTATGTCGTTGGGTAGTTTCACGCTTGGGAAATATCCCAATTTTTCGCACTGTTGACAGAAGTGCTTTATGATGGGTAAGTCCGTGTAAGTTTTAGAAAAAAAAGCCTTTGGCAATTTGTTTTCTTCCTAAGGCGCGGTGCCTTTGTTGCGGTTTGCAAAAGGAAGTGGTTTTTTTACTAAGTTGACATGCGCTTCATCAGCAGAGTGGTTTTAAAGTTTTTTTTAGGAGCAGTTGTCTTCTCAGGCCTGCCGTCTAATGTAGGAACAGAAGCGACGATATATATCAATCGGAGGTGGTGACCTTGTTGCGTCACTTAGCAGAGAATCCGAAAAAAGTTTGGAATAGTCCGAGGACCCTATTTTATTATCAAAGGCAAATCAGCCACTGTTCGTTTTTATCCAAAATATCCGTCTTTATACGAGCGAACAATGTTTAGCATTTTTTTAAAGTGACACCAGATGTAGATATGTTAGCCAAATTGTATAAAAAAAAGAAATGCGCACGACTGGGTCGCTCGTAACTTCTTCTTTTAGGTCTTCGTTCTATCAAGTTTTCTACATTTGAATTGAAAATACCTTATGCACCCTGGGAGTGTAAACCTAAAGTAGCCGTAGACGAAGCAGCAGCAATCTACATTTTTTGAAATCTTTATGGGAAGTACCTCGCTTCGGTAACCCCTGTTTCTCCTATGACAAAATGTCTTGACATTTTTTGAAACCTAATGTCGGCTACCCCTGTTTCCCCTATGAGAAAATATCTTGATAGCCACTGCTCTGTGAATTTCTTTGACAAACCGCCTTTGACCACATATCAATCTATAAGCACACCACGCAACCGGAGATCCATAAGCATCCTTACGCAACCTGGCACTGTGGAAACAAACTCCACGGCCCGACCAGAGCTATAAGAGCGTTGCCTCTTTCGCAAAATATAAATTCCTCTGTCGGGATGTGCTTCTCTATGATACCAATTGAAAATGTCAACCCCCCTGCAAACGGTTGCACTGCAAGACTGATTGTTGTGACCTCCTTCGCTGCCACAATACTCAATGTTCCGAATTTTGGTCACATTAGATGCATGGCAGCATGATAGCCGAATTTTAAGCCTCCACTCTCTCTCTCTGTCAATCGCAGCTGTCCTGTCACATCTCACATCGCAGTCCGAGTTCTACGCGCGCACCGTCATTCTACCCAAAACCATGCGGTGCTATGCATCCTCCTTGGTTGTTCGTTAGGTCGTTCATTTTGGGTTCGAATGCGGTGGCCTAAATGGGTGAATCCTTTTTATGAAATTACGGTATTATTAGGCAATCTCTTCAACAGTCCGTTTCCCACATGTGTTTATATCCTGTCTCTGCGTTGCTCGCCGACCGGCCGGCCGCCACCGACCGCCACTATCGTCACCGTAATGTTGGTATTTCGCAATTATCATGCGCTAAATGGGAAGAGCGCGCGTATATAGTGCTGACGATGGTCAGGCTCAGGACAGGACGCCATCCACTGACGGATATTTCTTTGTGAACTTAGCCTTGCGTAAATAATGCGTAAGCGGGAGAGAAATGCCGCACACACGTGCAGCCACGAAATGCCTTTTGCATTAAATGCTGATTATTATGGCTTTGAGTGTAAAATTCGCATTCTCAGTATCGCTCTATGGCTGCAGAGCCGTCCCTGGGATACACACGGGCAATCAAATTTAATTGAAGGGATTTAAAATTTGGAAATTGCTTGTCGGTGTCGGTGTTGTTGTTGGTGGTGTTGCTTTGCTTTGACTACGCACATTTAGTGGGATTTCAAATACATATTTTCAGGACATGCTCGAGGGGGTATTTGTTTTCATAATGCACGCGCTACCATGGATACTTCCGGTTATTGTGATGAGAAGCTGGCCGCCCATTCACCTAGTGGTAGAACGAGATACTTTCGAAGGAAGAAACGTGATATTTTCAATCAAGGACCGAATAAAGTGCCAGTGGCTGTTTTATTTAAAGTGCAACTTTCTACTGTTGGTGAATTACTCGAGTTTCGTTTCAGGACTGTACCTGAGTTTTGTTATATACCTACATTGGCTTGTTTCGGGAAAAGTATGGACAATTTTATCGTAGATTCCCTTTATGCTTAACTTAGGAAATGTCCCTCAATGGTACCTATTTCGTCAACTTTAGGACAAACTTAGCATACACGAAGGGGTAATAGTTGTATACCAACTCCATAAATCGTAAGTCGGTTGGCTTTAAATTGAGCTTGGCATGGCTTGCTTAAGAGCCCTGACAAGGTCTTGCGAAATTAATTCTCTAACACGACCAAAAATGGAATTTTTGCCCCAAATCACTGCAAAATTATTTAACGCTTAAAAAAAGTTATAGCGAAGTTCCCACCAAGAAGTTTAAGCTATCTTTTGGCTTTCTCCGTGCTCCACAAGCTGAAGTCCAGACAAAGGAAAAAGCCGACAGAGCTTAGGAAAGTTGGGATCGTTCGGTTCTAGCTCACACTAGGATCGCGTGAATTTCGCCTGAGTCTCCTTTCCTACAAAAAAAGTAGTTTAACCGTGAAAGGTATTGAAATAATAAAGGTCGTGGAAAAAAACTAGAAGAGGCTGTCGCCATTCCCAGTTCTGCCTTACTGGGTGTTTTATGGTAATTTTTACAAAATTTGTTTAACAAAATGCATCGCAAAAATGAGATGGAAAGCAAGTTGCATATCTATAACTTCGATCAAGTCATCAATAAGAGCCACGGAAAAATTACGTCTTAGGACTGAATTTCAATAAAATTTCAGCGACTTTCTAAAAACGAGCCATTGGTACCTTTCTAAAATCAGCGACTTGTCAGTCTACCCCCATCAAATGCGATTTTGCTGGCTCGCGACAGACTTTCTCGCATATCCTTCTCACAATGTGCAGCGACATCCAGGCAACTATCCAAAATCCAGTAAAGACTCCACTAAATGGAAAAACCTAGAGACAGCTAAAGATCGCATACAAGTTAAAAAAAAAAAAAAAACAAAACAAATTCCAATCAACATTGAAAAACCATTTAGGTTGTCAAGGACCAAGCATCTTCTTCAGGCAAAGAAATGCTTCTTGTAATGCAACAGTGACTACAAGACATCCGAGGCAAACACGTTTCACCGAAAACCAGAGAGAAAGCTCTGGGAATCCAAACTTAACTTACCTTATACCTTCGTCGTTCGTCCCTTCCGTCTTTCGTCCCTTCCGACTCTATGTCAAGACAGCGGTAAATTTCTTTTCAATTCGGCCATAGAAATTCTTCAGCAAATGCACTGAATCAGGAATTTCATTCTTCTGCCCCGTCGTCGTCGTCGTCGTCTGCTTTTGATTTCGTGTGGGGTAACATCCTGCCAGTTACCTCATACCGAGCCGCCATCTAGCGGTCGTTATTCATTTCATGCTTTTTAATTTCTCAGTGTCATGCATCGGCGACCCGATGGTGGAAAAAAGTGCTCCGCGCGAGCGAGCACAGCGGAAACAAATTCAAAAGGATTTCTCTCATGTAGCAGTCGGATGTGCAGGGGACGAAAAAAGGAAACTATAGTAAATCCTATACCGAAAACCTTTTCAAAAGGTGAACGTAACGATGTTGCAAGCGATGTTTGCTAAATTAACCCCAAGACTGTCGTCTTTCCTTACAAAACACACCCGCCATTCGCCAACGACAGCCTCATGAATATTAGAAAGCTGCACTTTGAAAGGATGCAGGGCCATACGAACGAACGAATGAATAAAAAAAAAAACTCTGCTTTCAAAAGGATACACAACGGAAACCGGAAACACCAAATTGGCTTGCTTGCCGAGTTCATTTCAGACATTAAAATGTTTCTCGTCCGGTGTATGCATGTTTGCGGTTAGTTTCCGATTTCTGGGATTTTCTCTCGCAAGGACTCTGCTCCGCACCTTTCTTTCTCCATCTACGTCTTACTGGTGTTCCATTTCTAAATTGATTATACTCAATAAATCTCCGCACCGTGTGGTAGGATCGTAAAATAAATAAAAGGTCTCCTTTGCATCTCGATTTTCACAAACACTTACTCACTGGACGCACTTTGTGTATAGTTTGGTCGCTGTTCTGGATATATGTAGTTGCTTTGGTATAATAAAAGGACGAAGATAGTTAAACCGAAAACAGTATACAGCGCATGCAGGACGTTGACTCCCGAAAATACAGTCATTTTACTGCCCAATTGGGGATCACTTTTATTTCTTGTAAAATCCCACTTACAAGAAAACTAAAGTCCATATTGACAGGATATTACGTTCGAGGGTGGGGGGTTGGAATGGAGTGTGTCAGAGTAGGTCTATTCCATAGGTACAGGACTAACTCCGACGACAATGACGACCGACGATGTTTCTCTGGATGGCATATGTGAGATGTGTAGCAAAGTCCTTGTAGATATACATTTCTAGTCCTCGTTTCGGGGCGGAGATTTCCGGGGGTTAGGGTCGATGTGTCTGTCTTTCGGATGAAAGTAGAGATCTTTTTTTTTTGTGTTCTTTGTTTTATTTCCCATGAGAAACTTAAGGTACGGTTCAGCCTGACGGTTAGGATACCAATTAGGTATAAGGACCCGGGATGGGGATAGAATAATTTGCGGAAAAACAGAATTAGAGTGGATTAGAGCGAGGGCAGAGCACCTACTCCTATAAATCGTTGGGTGGTCAAGGAAATTATGTAGGTAATTCATTTTGGGATTGTGTAATTTGCATTTTTATTGTGCGAAATACTCGGCTAATGGGTATAGGAAGAGTGGAATTGTTCAAAGGATCAGATGAATATCAAAAAGCTGTTAACATGACGTTAGGGCGGGCAAATCGTATAGCCGCAATTGCTGAGAAGATTTAGACGGGATCATAGAAGGACACTTTGCGTTGGCACATAAAATTAGATCCTCATGCTAAAAACGCAACTTTTAGGTATTAAAATCCCATCTCCCAGGACTTTATATTTTGTTCAGCGGCGTGGGCATTTCTTTTAAAACCTTCTAAGACAACGTCGCATCTTTAAGGCCTTTGTGTACCACATCGGAAGCTTATCTCTCCCAGTTGTACTGCAAAACCAATCCCAAAACTTAAATGGGTGCATGTGTATCGACATTGTTCACCTGGTTGCATCCGATAGTAACCTTCGAGGAGAGGCTCTCCAGCAATTACCGTTCGAAGAAATAGCCTGGCCAAAGAAGGTGCCTGTGAAATATCAATTGAAAACTATTTTCCAGTAGTTGGCAACCTGTTCATGTTGCCACCGCACTAGATTCGTCCGATTGTCCCCATGTGTCCGCTTGTTCAATTTACCTGGGAACAAAGTACCAAACAGAATATTAAACAACCTGACAATTGAATTGAATCATTTGCTAGTGCCAACTCTTTCGTTTCAATATATGCGTAGACAATCGAACTCATATCCTCCTGGTCGTACACAGTTCTTCAAACAGCGCACAACAGATTTTCCAGTATTTGAAGGATAATGACACAGGATATCATTCAGTTATATAATATTTGCTGGAGGAAAATATCGCTCACCTGCAGACAGATGCACGTCCAAATGGAATGAACTACTGGCTGGCCCAGGACATACAGACCACGCATCCGGGTGTGCGTCCTTCCCCGACAAACCAAAACAGATTCTGTTCAAACAACATTTTGGCCAAGCGACAAACAGGGCATAGTCTTTGTGTGCGTGGACGACGGGGCCTCCTTGTCTCGGGTGGCTGTTGCCAAAATCGAACCGGCTCCTGCTGAACACGTCCTTGAGAGAATGCGTACGTGTATATACTTTGCGGGTGCGTATATCTGTTGATGTATTATCCAACTTCCGTGTACGTGCGTGTGTGTTTTCGGAATCCTTCGGTGCAGTGTCAGACGGAATAACAATATTAATGTTTGCATTCTGGGAGATTCCATAACGTAACGGTCACACCCAATTCAAGGCTTAACAAAGAGAGACGCTTTAGACGTTAAAGGAGGTGAAAATATCCTTCGACCGTAAACAAATTAAATGGATTTTGCCATCGTTGTCGTTCTTGAATATCAGTGCATGCATCTGGGAGTAGTTGGCCTGCACTGACTGCCCCGCCTCGTATCTCCCAAGGCCTCTGCTTTTGGTGTTAACTTTGTTTTCGTTGGGATCAACTTTTGTTTGTCTATGCTTGCAGCCAGGGTGGTGATTCACGTGAATGCAACGCATAGGACCAGCAAAATTGAAATGTTATGACATCTGAAGCTTAGTAGATTTAATCGCTTTGAAAGCAGACACCATACACTCGTACGGACAGCATACAGTGGCGATGTATATAGAAAGCCGAAAATGTAGGGTGGTTTTGAGATTATCGTTACACAAGTTTCGAATTTGTGTGCGTAGTGAAATCGAATGTATTGTACCTATATGTACATGGTGCACTTTCATTTTGGAGTTTTATTATCCGTCATTGAAAAGTTCGAGGAAGGACTACCTAAAATAATTTTTTCAAAACAATATTCCTTGCGAGAAATAAAAAGACAACTGAATATGGGTATGTGTATTGTAATAATTGCAACAAGTGCATGGATCTGACTTCGAAACTATCAAACACGTTATTTCTGTAATATACAGATCTGTTTCTGTAGACCAATTGATTAAGTGGTTGATTTTGTGGCTTTAAATCAATGTTCGAAAATTCGAAGTTAAGTTCGAAAAAAAATATTTTAGTGAAATCGACCATAGCCTTACTTATGCAGCATAAAAATGTTCGGCATTTATTTTTAGGACAAAATGTCACATGTTCGAAATCTATCAAAAACAGAAATGCCCACACAGTGTTTGGATACACAATTTTTTTTCAAAGCAATTATGCATCGAAGCAGTAAAATCGTTCCTTTCAGTCGGGACATTGAAAAGGATGTTGATTTTTTTGTTAAAAAACGACCCATATCTGAGAGTTATATATATGTGCATCATTAGTACGAATCTATCGTGATCTGGTTGGCAATAAAATTGTCGATAACTAATGTTTGCACCCGCTCTCATCTACCTTACACTACTTTGAAAAACTTGCCGGTGTTCCTTTTGGCTCCCAAAACCCCACTTCCACATAGATTCGCTACAAAAATTCAAAAATACGCCGCGCAACTATTTTCATTATCTCATCTGATTTCTCGTCGACCCTCTTCTCTGTGGTCAGTTGTACGTTGCCTCATCAACATCTAAAGAATAGGCACAAAAAAATGCACACGTCCCCTTTTTGCCGTTCAGCCCATTTGGACATACACAGTAGTTCCCTATCCATTTTATACCACTGACAATAACAAACAAAAAACAAAAAAATAAGGATAACAAAAAATATAGATATTTTAACAAAAAAGGACCAACGATAAATGCATTCCTCCTGCGATTCGCGCAGAGCAATATGTCATGTCGATTTTAGTTTTTGTCCATTCATAATAATTTTTTCGTTGGTCCTTTTGGCCCGTTCTCATTTTCTATGTCACAATCCTTTAGACATACATTTTTTCACAGAAATATTTGCTCCTGTTTGAATGAGGGTTTTTTTCGC
Source organism: Cheilosia impressa (assembly GCA_948293265.1). Classification (NCBI taxonomy): domain Eukaryota; kingdom Metazoa; phylum Arthropoda; class Insecta; order Diptera; family Syrphidae; genus Cheilosia; species Cheilosia impressa. Next base: position 51,371,032 of record OX411883.1, on the reverse strand, counting down.
AGCGAAATTTATGACATCTAACAGACTGTAAGGGGACAAAAAATATCGCCAATTTTTTACAATTATTATTATTCCCATTTTTTTGCACTCTTTTCTGTATGCGTAACTACACATGTGTACCTATGTGCATGTGAATAGATTTGAATATTGAAATTGCGCTCGGTCATTAAATGCTTGTTACGACATAGATATATTTCTTTTGTCCCTTTTTAAATGCCGTCCATTAAATCTTTTGTATGATATGTACACTAATTCATTTCGCGTGAGTTCGCTGTTCCTATACTCGGCAGACATGATAGGAGAATCATGATTGTGGCACACACACATGGTGTGAGTAATTAGAGGTCTGATTAAAAATTCGTTGCATTATGCAGGAAACTGGAACATTATGCTTGTGCTGGGGTGGGATGTTCGCGTGAATGTCTTCACCGTCCGCATTACGCCTAATGACTGTCATTTCGGAGCACATTGCGGAATGCAATTTATTTTTGATTTCAAGGAGCGGGGATGCTTTTTGTTGCCGCTTGGGTTACATCGATAAGGTGGAGACGGAACTGAAAATGCTTGTACTGCCGCTTACATGTTATTATGGTCGATACATATTTCAAGGAATTTTCACGTGGCAGTGAGTTTTGTAAAAAAAAAAAAAAACATAAGATTCTGCTTAGAGGATCCTACTTCAAACTGTTACTTGTGTTGAGAGCACAATAAGGTTCGCGTTATTAGGACGGGGCTGTTCATAAGTTAATTTAAAATAAAGGCCGCATCTTCGGGCTGCTTGTTTTTGTATATTGCTTTTGAAAATTTGTATTAAAGCACTCACAAAGGTTTTTTGTTTGTTTTCTTGAATGATGCGTTTTTTTGTTGATTTACCGCCACTTATCCCTCTTGTCAATTCCACGTTGAACTGGTCCCCATTTTCATTTCAGGGTGCAGTCACCAATTTTTCATCCGCCATCAAAGTACATTTTTTTGAAGTCACATTTTTAAATGAACGTCAACTTGTTCTCGTTTTGCTACATCATTGAAAATTACATACGCAATATTTGTTTGTATATCCTTTTGGTGTGCGTCCACCACTGCAGTATAAAAAACACAGATTTTCCTTTATTCTACTCGCATATGATCTGTTTTTGTCTTACTCTAGTACGGACAACAGGTGTAGTTGGCTACCATTCGGTCGGGTGAGTTTGTAACTTTTAGACTCAACTTGTAGATAAATGAATTCAGGGACGAATTTACTAAGAACGGCTTGTTTTGAAATTTTTCATTTGTTGATGGTTCGAAAAACCACCAGGTGGTGCTATGTGACAGGTGTGCTTTTCGTTTCGTCATTCCAATTGGAAAGGACGGACTCGATATTGGTAATTTGCCAAACAATTTGAAATTGAAAGTCGGCTCAGTTAAAATTTGCTGCGCAAACTCTTTTCCGCCAAAACTTTGTAACGAAAAGCGTTTGATTGTGAAGAATCTCAAATCAAATGTCATTCAAGCGACGATTTTGAGGGGTATATTCAAAGGTCGATTCTGCTTATTTCGTACGATTTGACATTTGTATTTAAGCGCAATAAATTTTCCGTGCGTCTCGCATTCGCTATGACAATAAGGTGCAAGGACAACCGGTGTACATTTGTGACATCAATCTTAAATGGTAAATTTATGTGGCTTGCTCATGTGTCGGCAAACAAAACCTACCATAAAGTAAGAAGATTAAAGCGGAATGTTGGCCGGCACGTCAATCATTGCGGTTTGTTTGAAACACATCGACATTGTTATACTTCAGTTTAATTTTTAAATAAGGAACTTAAATCGACGGAATTACATGTGCATGCTTGGAAATATTATTTTCATTACTTATACGAATTTTACATCTTGCTGACCCAGCGAACTTCGTTCCGCGCAAATTCGTTGATGTCATGTAATGAAAATAATACTTCCGAGCATGCACTCTTTTCCATATTTCTGAGGACCTCCATTATATCGTCGACTAATTTTGTGTTTCACATTTCGAGTAGGCCGAAACCTCAATCCAACATGGATCTTTACATTTTTTTTTTCAAACTCTCAATTTTGGTCAAGCGAATCTATGTTACGGTATATTGTCCACGCCTTTCTCCTTTTCCGCTGTTGTAATCCTTGTTCCTGTTAAAGCTTGTATGAAAATATCTTCAGATCTGTTTCAAAGTCTGCCAAATAGGGATGGAGATTCGGGGTTGGTTGATCGTTTTGCACAATATTTCGCTTTTTCATTGCGAAAGAATGCATTTTTCGACAGGGCTGCTGCTCAACTGATTTCTATAAAATGTCCCAATTGGACGTATGAGTCCGTGATCAATTATCAATTCATCCGAATGAACACACATTCAATTTTTTCGTTTTCATCGTTTGCCAGAGAGGTGCAACTCACTGTGTAGTTCTTTAGACAGACATCAAAATTTAGTTTTAAGCTCTGGATATGTCTGCATTAACTGTTCAAAACCACCCTACTGGAAAACCGCAAATCACTAGTTATAGCTATACAAATATTTAGCAATTGACGACTAAAACGTATACCAATCGATTGGAAACTTTTCCGACAGTCTTTTGTGATTGCATCCGCTTCATGTCGTATACCTATGCCTATGACCTTGTTCCCGCACTCATCGAACCAATTGAAACGTTACCCAGTGACACTGCATACGAAAGCTAACATTTGGTTTCGCATTTTAAAAGCGCCCTCTCGTTTCAATCCATTCATTTGAGAAGTAAATCAATTTTTCTGTATTTGTTCAACCATATCGCTAATTATGAAATGCAGTGGCAAATGCATAATTAAAAAATCCTTTTCTCTATTTACCCGGCCAGAACTAGACAAATGGAAAACTCTCTCACAGTTTGGATACTGTAATTAATTACTCCACGTGTTTGCACATTCGGTATAGTCAAATAATTTCGCCGCTTAATTCATCTAAAATCGCATGTCAAATAAACGGGCACGCACAAAAGTCCGTCCCTTCCCAAATATCATATAATTATGATCAGTGCCATCGTTTCGCATTGAACTCGCTTTTTAATGGGATATCCATGGCCACATCATCATCATCCAGAGTTGCATCTCATCTGTGGCGACTGCGGTGGCAACAACTATACAACAACAGTGGCATTATTGGATCAATGATTTCTACTTATCCAATTGAAAATTGAAAATTATATTTCATTACACACCCGGGACGCGTATTCTGCAAACAGTGTGATATTAATGTGTAATTTGTTGCAATTGATTTGCAACAACTAGTGGTTGAGTGTGGTCTAACTACAGCCATTTTGATTGTCACTCTTGAGCAGCACTTCGGCTGCAGTCGAGGGCTCAGTGTTTGCCAATCGAATTTGTGCAGTGCTGCCAGCGAGTGCATTGCTCCCTACTGCATTACTTTGTCATTATTAATAAAGCAATTCATTTGAAAATTACTAAAAAGCCATAGGCTGCCCTGCCCGTCCACCACATAAACACCCACCCGCCCACGGCCCACTGTTCGTAATGAGCAAACATGCGAACATTATTTGGACAACAATATTTCGAATGGCACCCCTCCCCCCCAGTGGGTTTGGATGCGGATGCAAATCATGCAAAAATTATGCTAATACCTGGAACATTTCAATAAATGTACTTAGTCACTTGATTTTGGAATGGGACCACCTGCAGCTGCATCCCACTGCCATAGCAAAGTTGATGAGTGCAAGCAACGTCGTGTCGGTGTATATGAATATGCGGCGCGTGTGTGTACACTTAATGTCAGCAAATAAACAAACATTGCCAGGAGCAAATTAATTGAAATAATTTTCCCAGCAATTTGATTTCAAAGAGTCTCAGCTCCGAACTTCTATTAGCAGTTATTTTGAAGTTTGCCCTTGCATGGGGACTCGAATGTGTGTGTTCGTACAATAAACAGGACCATGTGATTTATCGGCAACCATAATCAGTAAATAATTTGTTAATTGATTGAGATTAATTGAAATGTTTTGTGCCTGCGATGCGCTGCTGTCAGAATTTCTATGCTACGATGGGCAGCGGACGGCCGGCACTGGGACAGGGTGGTATGGCAAACGAGTGCGGGCTTATGGTGATTAGTCCTTGAAGAGTAGTTTTGAAAACAATTAGAAAAGCTTATACTGTATGATAAGTGAGCCGTATGTGTGTGGCTGTTGTTGGCTTTAAAGGGAACTTTAATGTCACACGTGAATTTAATTTAATCCTTTTTGTGATTCGAGAACTTGTGAGGTTTTCTGCTGGACAATCTGTGCAAGCCAAGGTCTTGATGGGGCCACTAGTTTGACGTCGATCTAGAGCTGAAGTATCCAGCCAACCAAATGAGGCTTTCTCGTCCTTGTAACATTGGAGTCTTCCACCATCAGCACGAACATGGGTGCGGTTTTTAATCTGAAGTGAATGTATGCAAATAGGAATAGGGATGGTCACACCTGCTACGGTCTCGAGTCTCCTCGAGGAGGGCAGCTAAGCGCAGAATTGGCCCAGTTGGTGCAGCGATGCAAATGCGAAGAAAATCCGCTTCTACTCTCTTTACAAAGAATGATAAAAAAAAATTATTAGCACAAATTAAAGCATCCTTAGGATGACAGATTTGTGCCACAGAAAATCACATGTGCAAGTCTGAAATACAAGGTGGGCCAAAAGAAGTCGTCCGATGTTGTTTGGCTCTCATTTTTTGTTAAATGAAGAACTTCAATTCTGTTTTCTGATTATGTTTATATGAAAATTTAGAATTTTATTGGTCAAGTCGAGAAGATGATATCGGCCAAATGGGCGCCGTCACAATTGAATGCCATACGGGCTCGTTTTATGGCATTTTTCATCACTTCGGCAAGAACTTCGGGCGACAGTTCGAAACCGTTTGCACATTTAACTGCATACTTTCCAGCGCCACGCGACAGAGAAGGTTCCTTGACATTTTGTACTCCTATGATCCATCTGACATTAGCAGAAGTGAACTCGATGTCCCATTGAAATTGCTAATAAGTAAATCCGTCGTTCGTTCAACTTAACCTACTCTCAGATATAAGTATGTACCCACGACAATAAACTGTGCATCAAAATTGACCGACCCCTTTGCTCGGTGGCAGCACATTTGGGGATGTCATTACAACCGCCAAAGATCGAATGCTGGGACTTATTTTACTCTTTTATATGTATTGATTCTGCACTACAACTGCATTGCGCAACAATTTAGATACCAATATCCCATGCTGACCATTTTCTCGGTACATGGCGATGATAGTCGATGACACCGTCCCCCCACTAGAGATATGGCTACTTCGCAAAGAAATGGCCATGACACCGTTATCCACAATAGCAGCAATAGAACCCTTCAGTTACAAATTGAAAAACTGGAAAATATCATTCAACTCCTTGAAAACCCCAATAAAGATCCAAACATCTCATTTACAGCTGAATGGATTCCAAATGGCCACCCAAAACCACACAAAATTGGTACTTCTCAAGAGAGGGATGGAACGAAAGAATGAAAAGGAAAACGTGTCTCCGATCCGCCACAACAACAGCCAAAGAAGAAATGACATTCGGTCAAATTACAATCCGCACTCAGTTCAAGTGAGGTACCCATCCGAACAGGGCCGCCTCTTCATCCCCAAAAATATGGCAACACACATAGTAAACTGTACGTAACAGACTCCCGAACTCACTTATTCAGGACATATTACATAATACATATCTGTGTGGATACCTACTCTGGGTATGGAGTCCTATTCGATACGTACATAGTGAGTACAGGGCGAACAAGTTCCTGTATCTTGCCAGTCTCCCCATTCCATTTATGGTTCGGTTTCATGTTGTGTGTCGGTGTGCAGTGTGGTCTGCTGGTCATGTTCATTGAGCATGTATCGATGGATTTTCAAAAACCACTTAAAAATGAAATATCCCTTCGCAGAACAAGGGACAAGGGAGTGGCAGGAGCACATCGTTTCTCTTTATGTACCGGAGCGCACCACCCAAGTGCAGTCCATCCGAAGAATTCTAAACTCGATCCCCAAATGTAGGGGACGACGTGAGGGAGTCAGATCTCATTTTTCTAGCACAGTGCGGACAGAGTTCACAATACAGAAGAAAGGTTTAAAGGTCAGCCACGCAGACTTGTTCGCAAAAATAAGTCAACTAAGGTATCGTTCTATATTCAAAAACGTTTTCCAAACTTTTTATTGTACATGTCGCCCGGGTTGGGAGATTGCAATACAACTTGGATTCCTGGGTTGATTCTTGCTTATAAGGACACCAGGCACTCTGTCGCAGATAGTGTACTGTCTTGGTTTCTTAAAACTCGCTTTTATTTCGTTTCTCCTATATGCGGCTTTGTGTACAGTTGTATTCAAGTTGTATTCCAAGATGTTGCTGCTGCTGCTGGTGTTGCATTTTGAGAAGTCATGTTTCTGGGATATTTTACAACTTGTGCACACATATAGCTGCCGTATCCTTGGTAATGGTAATGGCAGATAGCCGCACATAGCGAGTGCATTGGGTGGCAATTTGTTCGGGAATTGATATATTTTTGCCGACCTGGTGTCTGGGGGTAGACATTTAATAAAATTTAATATTTAAACATTTTTCTTATTAACACGGGTACACGATTAAATTTGTTTTCAAGAGGCTCTGATTTGCAATGGATTTGTTTAGAAAATAAAAATATCTGTAAGGGTTCTTAACCCCAAAGTGTTATCCAAAGTAGGAACTTCAATGAAAGAGACCGTTGTGCGACTAAAGTTGCGATTTGGCACTTTTTTCGAGAGCCTGCCACAATTTTTGCTGTTTTGGCAGTTTTTTTTAGTTGGAGAAGCGCTCCAAAAAATGTTCAAATGCTGTTATTTCCAAATAAGAACTTTTTGAATGTAACACAGTTGCCTTTCCTGTCCTTTTTCTTGCGTCTTTTCAAAATTCTGCAACTGTCACACTGACTGGCTACTTAAGGGATCTTTCTGTCTGTTTTCCATGCGCCACCTAGCGACTGTCATCGAAAGATTTACCAAAATCGCACACTTTCGGTCATAAAGATCGTGTCATAGATGGAAATGAATTTTGTCCCTCTCCGCAAATATGGTAAAAATGGCATTCTTGACAATTTTGCAATACAATTTCTTCTTTGCCACGCCCACTTGTTTTTGTTTTTGGCATGAATTCCTTAGAAAGCAGAAAGCAACATGAAAGTTGTCATAGCAAGGTATTTACACAATAAAGTGTCATTCCTTACAGTTTTTTTTTTTTGTACACGCCCACTTTTTGTGGGCGTTTTTCACTCAAATGTTGAACTTATTTGTTATTTTTTCAGGAAATCTATATTTAAAATTTGCATTATATTGAGAGTTCCGTTGTAAAACTTATTTAGATCTACCCAATTTTTTTTAGCTTTCTAGACTTAAGCCCGCTGCTCACTTCATGCACAACGCATCAGTTTCCGATTTAATATAATTAGGGATCGGATTTCCATGCAAATGCATGTTTTTTTATGAACGCCTTGGATGCAAGGCAACTTATTATGTATACGTATCATGAAATTTCCTTTAAAATGGCATTTAACCGTTAGTGCATATTTTTGCATATTTTACTATAAATGCATATTTTGCAATTTTTGTGCATATTTGACTATATTTGCATATTTTTTATAATATTAATTCATATTTTTGGAGTACATATATTGTTCAAAAAGTTAACTAGACAGTAAAAAAATATCCTCTTTATGTCAGTGCAAACGAAGCTTAAAACTATTATCTTTTTCTTTTGTTCATTTCACAATCTTGAACGATATTCCAACCCCACAATATAATGCACTATATAAACAAAGCTGCATGTATGAGCTTGACTAGATTGTGGCGGCAAAACATTGAAATGAAAAAAAGAGGCTGTTTGCCTGGGACTGTATGAATGAGATCGAAATTTAAACGATACCCAAAAGCTCCAAAATGGCTACGAAAAGCTTCCGACGACACAAAGCTAAGCAAAATGAAAGTGTGTAAATCAGCGTTGCCACTTGTACTACATATGTAGTACTGTGCTACATATTTGGCGGATTTTTTAACGCTGTACTACATACTACATCGTTACCACAAAGTACTACATTTCTTAAAATCCGTCTAACCATATTACTTTTTTACGAACAACATTTCAAATTTCCCCCATGTGCATTTACGTAGGTACAACATGAAGTGTCTGTCTCTGTCTATCAGCTAAATTAACAGCTGACAGCCAATTTAAATTTGTTTGTTTATTGTGCTGCACCCACAACAACTGCAAATAACAAATATGGATCGGTTTTTAAAAGTAGTTTCAGATTCGGACTCGAATTTAATAGCATTATTTTTTTTTCTTTTTTGATATTTTTTTGTGAATTAAAATTATATTTTTGTTATGTTATTTATATTTATTTGTTTGTTACTTAATTTAAATGTCAATAAAAAAAAAAAAAAACAGGTACTACATTTTGTTTGAAAATGCTACATTTTGTTAGCTAACGTACTACATTTGCTAAAGACTTTAGTGGCAACGCTGGTGTAAATACAACGTGCTAAAGCTTAAAGCTAAATTGTCTGCGCACAATGGTGTAGCTGCAGCAGTAGCCAGTAGTACGTAGCACTGTCAAAGTAAATGTCAAAAAAGCAGTTCATGATCTATGCAAATAAAACTTTTCAAAATGAATTAAGGAATTTGTTTTAAATTATTTATTTTTATTAAACAAAGGAAGACGTTAACTGTGTTTTTGTTTTTTTTTTATTAAATGTTGATCTCGTTTTAAGTTATTATTTTATTAAATAATAAAAATAAAAAATTTAACGTATTCTTTTAGACTGAAGAAAATGTGTTTCTAAATTGAACCGAAATTAAGTTTATCTAATTTTAAGTGCATATTTTAAATGCATATTTTGCATTTTTAAGCGCATATTTTAAGCGCATATTTTGAGATCTTTAGTGCATGAAAATCCGAACCCTAAATATAATCATTCAACTCGAATATACGGGACAAGTTTAACTCTCAACTCTGTCCAAATAAACACGTTGGGAATACAATACAATACAAATACAATGCATTACAAGCTAAACAACTCCACTATGAACTATTATTGTTAGTTGAACATAAATATAGTTGCGGCCTGTTCAACGCGTTGCTAACTATTTTTCTTTGTTTTTGATTTGAATGATGTGATTTAAATTTTTTTACGGCTTAAGTAGAAGCAATTTTGACTCTAATTCGATCTTGGTAAGTAACACAAGTCGCATTCAATACTCCTGATAAAATAAAATATAAATTTAAAAAGAAAAAGTTGTCATCTGGCAAACGGTTTCAAACCAAGGCCAAATTTAGTTAGCCATTTTTATTTAAAAAAAAATTGGAATACCTCGTAACTCCACCTTTAAGTGAAAATTACTTTTTAATGTCATCTTATGGGATATTTTGAAGCGCATTAGTCTAGACAACTTCGCGTCCTCCTGAAAACTCTAAATTAGCTGGAATTAAATTTTTGTTAATTTTTTCGAAGAACATTTTCGTTCTTTCTGTAAAATTTGAAATTTGTTAGTATTCCTATCAGGCCGACAAAATTTTACAATTTTCGATTGTATTTGAATTCAAAATAAACCTATTCTATTATTCTACTTGTGCTACCGATTGTGTTCAACGCGTTGCTCAACTTTCTATGCTTGGTCTAGTGAGGGAGGCATTACGTCGTAGCGCCTAAAAATTAATTCGGTCAACTCAAGCTAAGATTTTTTAACCCAAAGGAGGGCAAGTCCATATTTTTAGCCAGGCGGCTTTTTTCAATGATAGTTTTTAAAAAAAAAGAGCAATCTTTTGGTGTATAACCGAGGCAGTAGCGACTTAAAATAAGGACGTTATAGCCGAAAAAGTATCCGCCACTCTAGTGCGTTTGGTGCAAAAAGGCGGCAGGTCAAAAAAGTTTTTTTTGATTTCCCACAAAAAGTTCAATTTGGACTTGCCCCCCTTTTGATACAAGGTCCTTTATTTCAACGGTGGATCTGTTGATGGTACACATTTGTGAAAGCAGTACTCGGTACGTGGTTATTGAATGAGATGATCAAATTGTGGTGGCTCCTTAACAAGTTAAACACGAAGATATTGGAATTTTAATCGGCTTGGATCGCTCAGCGTGAGTTTTTGCATTCTTGTATTTTTGGCATTCAATTTATTTAAAAAAATTAGTGGTTCAACCAGCAGTTGACTGAATTTTTTGCACAGCAGTGTGCGCCCGGCATAGGTTAAAACAGACCGATTTTCTATGTGGCTTCGAGCGTGTTATTAGGCCTTATCTTTCTTACAAATTTTACATCAGACTATTATCTCGGAAGCTGTCTTTCAAAAGCTTCAATTGAAATGCAAATGCGAACTTTTTTAAAAGCTTTATAAAACGTTAAAAAAACGCTGCGTACTTTTCGTATTTCACACACAATTGTTGCATACTTTCGGTATTCAATGCAAGTACCTATTAATTTCATTTCCTGTGTTAGCTGTGGCCTTCGTTTTTAATTCATTATACAGTTCACATTGACTTAGTTCGAATTATTCAAATGTCTTTCATTTTAGTTTTGTCAACCGTACCTCACCATTTAGTCTTGTAATTGACATTTTGCGATCACTGTTTAGAGCCCCGATTACCTCCAAACTACCCTGAGCAAGACATTACTATAATATGTCCCTCTTTTTAGCACTCACCAAATGGGCTACTGATGGCCATTGCATTGCGGGCGCCTAAAAAACGTTCCTCCACTCCTCTCTCTCTCTCTGTAGTATAAATCAACTCAGTAGCACGAAAATAATGCGAAATGCAAATTGTCATGGAATTACTTTACGTGCTTGTTAAAAATAACAATGAGTTTACAGAGTCGTAAATATCATCCATATACAGCAGAATAAAACCCACATCCGAACACAGATCAGCAAACAACAAATAATAATAATAAAAACTTCGCAGTGTGTCGGTAAATGCGCCCATTCGATGGGCACAGCAAAATTGCTTCACTCCATGCAGTTGCATCCCGGTTGCAGTGTGCCAGGACTCCATGTTACTTCTTATTTGCTTTTTATTTTATTTCATTTATTATTCTGTTTTTGTTGTTGTTGTTGTTATTCTGTTGGGATGGGGAGTTTGGTGCGGGGACGACTGTGAGAAAGCAAACAAAAGAGAGAAGAAAAAAAATGGAAACAACGACGACAACCAGCAACAGTAATAATAATACACAAGAGGGCGTTGTTTCGAGCAGTGAATGGGGTGAGCATTTGAAGAGGTTAATTGTGGGATAGGTCCAGAAAAATAACGGAGTTCGGAGTCGTCGTACACTTGAATTGCAATTTTGCGGCGCTCTTCCCGTTGCTGTGCCCCTGTCTGCCCGCAAATGGCAATGGTTTGTGATTAAATTTGAATTAAAATTGCATTTGTAACTGTTTGCTGTTATAATAGTTGGGTGGTGTTGTTGCTTTATTCAACTCGATGGAGTGGCTCCATCTAGTGGATGCAGTATCGTTTTATTTATATTCTTCTGCTGTTTCAACTGTATCACTGGCTGGGTATGGCTGTTTGTGCGGTCTCATTTCGTAGTAAGTGTGTGGCATGCCATGAATGGACTCTTTGGTTTGTCGGTTGGATAGCTGAACCCGAAAAGTGGGGCGGGCAAGTTTCATTTTTATTGTCATTTGACATCGTAAACGAGTCTTCTTGGAAGTGCACCAAACCCTCGTTTAATTTGTGGAGTTGAGTTGTCCTCCATTAGATGGGCGCATATTTTTATTGTCGCCCTCCCCGGAGCGGAGCGCGTCCATATACGAACGCTTAGCATATGGAAACATTTGTTTATGTGAGTTTTTATTGTCTTGCAACTGCGAATAATTTGCATTTTTTTTTCCGGAAGACTAAATTGGATGCACCATCAGCACAACATATGGGTTAATATTATTTCATGAGCATATATCGTCGGGTGCATGGCTTAAATGGATATTGCTGTACTTGAGTTTTATGCTGACATTTGGTTTATAATCATGTTTTGCGAGCTGGTTGCCTGTAATCATCGGCTGTGACCCAGTGAGACTGAACATTTTGGGGGACTGGTTTGACTGTGGATGGCGTTGGCCTTGATAAGAGGTTTGTCTTCAATGAAGTTTAGTCTTCGGTTTCGCAATGTTGGCTTGGAAAAAAATTTCCAAAATATGTACCTAATTGCGGGACAACTGCAAGCGGTCGTAAATCAGTTGCATTTCCAAAGGGAATGGTCAGAAACCAACATTCGATGTCAGGACACATTGAATTTCAAAAATCTTGTCAGTCAGGCTTATGAACTTTTTTATACCCTCCAGAGGAAGGTATATTCACTTTGCCAATACATTTGTAACGCCAAGAAGGAGTCACCGGAGACCTCATAAAGCATATATATTCTGAATCAGGATCACATTCTGAATCGATTTAGCCATGTCCGTCTGTCTGTCTGTCTGTCTGTCTGTCTGTCTGTCTGTTGAAAGCACGATAGCGCCCAAAGTAATTGACGTAGGTGAACGAAATTTGGTGAAAGGACTTCTTTTTATCGGCGTCAGGTTGGTATTGAAAATGGGCTATGTCGGTCAAGTAGTTCTGGTACCTCCCATACAAAACCAATATTGGACCCATGTGTCTCTCTGTATGTTGAAAGCACGATAGCTATCAAAGTAATTGACGTAGGTGAACGAAATTCGGTATAAGGACTTCTTTTTATCGGCGTGAGATTGGTATTGAAAATGAGCTATGTCGGTCAAGTATTAGTTCTGGTACCTTCCATGCAAAACCAATATTGGACCCATGTGTCTCTCTGTCTGTTGAAAGCACGATGGCGCCCAAAGTAATTGACGTAGGTGAACGAAATTTTGTGAAAGGACTTCTTTTTGTCGGCGTCAGGTTGGTATTCAAAATTGGCTATGTCGGTCAAGTAGTTCTGGTACCTCCCATACAAAACCAATATAAGACCCATGTGTCCCTCTTTCCGTTGAAAACACGATAGCGTCCAAAGGAATCAACCTAGGTGAATGAAGTTGTGTGAAAGGACTTCTTTTATCGTCATTAGGATGGTATTAACAATGGGCTATGTCGGTCAAGTAGTTCTGGTATTTTGCATGACTTGTACGCAGTGGAGGGTATCAAAGCATCGGCCAGGCCGATGATAACACTTTTACTTGTTCTTAGTTCTCGTTGCACCTACTTTTTGAGTTGTGCACTTTTAGAGGGCAGAAAATTAAAAATGAATTGCATCCGCCGAAAGTGACAAATAAACTCTCGTCCTTCCCTTGGTTACAAAAAAGTCAAATCCACCCTAACAGCACGCACTCGCTTCCAACTTAAATCCAATCAAAAGTTACTATACATAACTACTGCGGCGTTGGCAGACACTCATCTTACACACTCATATTTATGCACCCTGTCTGCGTCTATCGCCAGTGCTGCGCTACAGCGTTCATCATGTTTCATTTGGCAACACAAACTCGAACGCAATTTAGCCGCGCCATGAATTATCCTCAATGATGAAAATGCATCAACCTCAAAGTGAAGGGCCCTGCTGCAGTCGAGCCACCACTGCCGCCACCCGCACGCGCCCATCTGCTGCCACACCCTTTCGTCTATTGAGAATGTGCGCTAATGCGACATGCAGATGACATACGCAAATTTATGTTCGAACTAATGCAGTTTTTCGTCGTCCCATCCGTTTCGAGGGCTTGAGCTATTGTCTGTTTACTGTACGACGGCGACAAAGCAAGTTGCATTAGTATGCTGTTCCATTGGGTGTGTGTTTATGTGCACTCGTATATACATATGTATATCCATCTTCAGCTGCAGCTCACCCGCATCCTGTCGAATGATATTTTCTGTCTTTTGTCGATGTTGTTGCACTCGTGTTGTTGTTTTACCTGCAGGTAAAAACCGAAAGTCTATAACCGGTAGACTGGGGAAGGACTCGCTGGTACTTTGTCAGGCATATCCACTCTCATAGACGTATCTAGACTCGTTTGCTGAGTGTATTTTGCAGATATTAACAATTTATGTGTGCAGCAGCAAGTTGCTCATAAAATCAGAACGTTTTTTTTTCAGTAGGTATTTTCACGTTTACTTCTTGTTTTTTTTTTTGTCGGAGGTTAATGTATTTTGACAAAAGTATCCTGCGGAAGATGAATTATTTTGTACAGCATTATGATGAAGACTGTTTCTTTCGTTGGGCAATTTTCTTTGCACAGATATGAGTTCTCGATGATGGTAACTGGCACAATGGGAGAGAAGTCAGGCAGGGAGGTTTTTTTTTCTGAATGCAGTGGGACGATGCCTCTTGTGGAGATTAAGTGCTCTGATCTTGTTGGTAATAAAAAAATGAATTCAGAACTGGGAAACGATTGATTCAACAAATAAATCAGACAAGAAGTCCTTTTTGTGCTATTCCATGAGGGGGTATGTTCTGTAGGTATACCTAGGATGTGTATTTTCTGTAGGAATTTTGCGTTTGAAAAGACGTTAGTTAATAGAAACTAATCTCGCTTGTGGTCGAAAGTCGACCATACCTTTAATAAGTAATGCAGTATAATGCAGAAAGTTTTGATATGAATTTCATTCTCCTAACTTCATAATAAATACTTAAAAAGTGTACGGAAACTTTTGATGTTCACTTTTAAATAGAATGATGATGAAACATTTATTTCAAGGACTCTAGAAATGCTAAGCATGCGCAAAGTCGCACGAAAGATCTCTCAGGGGAACAAAGAAATTTCTGAAGCGCATCTAACCAATCTTAAGAATAGCGGTGTCAGAAGATAGGTTTTCTATAGAGCGGCCAAGAATTGTTCTTTTTTTTCACATTTAACATTTAAACGATTTGTTTGACGCAAAAGTTCTCGGACGCAAAAGTTCACAATCATCAAAAATCAGTCGATTCTTTTAGGCAAAAGGGCTGTTTCCTCTATCTTGCTGAATTTATTCTGCTTTCCACTCCTCTGCTTTCAGCGGTTTTTTTCCTTTAACCAACTCTGTTTGTATGCCTTTTCAAAGTGGCCCAAGCTTGAGGACTCCCCTCAAAAGCTGTTCCAGTTACCTCAAGTCGGACGGAAGGCCGTATCTAAAAAGAAACCATCTACCAACAGATGTTTCGCCATTCAGCAATTTGTCTACATGCCCATCAGAGATCCGGTCAGATGCCAACAACTTGTCGCATCCTTTCAGCCATAATAGGGTCAAGAAATCACTTCATACTCATATTATTCACTATCTTCATCTTTATCACCAGGTAATTTTCACTCTATCGTCTCCTTCACTGGAGAATGAAGAGAACCAAAAAAAAAATATAAATATATATAGAAACACCGGAGAAGAGAGAAAAAAATCTCCAAGGATAACGTGACTTTCTCGTGTCATTATCTGTCACCCCACACGCCAAACAGAAAATCAGATAACTCGAGCATATTCTCTTCTTTGCTACTTCTGTGCTGAAACACATTCGAAAGCATGTTACACCTACTTAAGATGGGACAGAGAAAAAAAGGACTTTCCCTCTAACAAAAACGGAAAACAATCCTGCAAATCACCCCCTCGAATTGATGGTCATATCGTCTTCGTCTTATGCCCGTGGCTATCTTAGGCGATGTATCTCTCCACGAAATGGTATCCCCTTTTTTTTTTTGCTGCACACTTTCCTTTCTTTTCCAAAAGGGACGGCAACGACAAGTATATTGTACTCACTGTGAGAGACGAGAAAATTGGATAACAATGACATACCAAATGAGAGTTATATCCTTTTCGCAAATTCTACTGTGCGATTAAGTGTATTATGGCAACGGGAGGTAGAGGATGAATGTACCTTAACCACATCACGATTGGGAGAAAGGACACTGCCTAAGGTGTACATTATAACGCTATAAACACTTTCGTATCGTTGTGCGCCCATCTGTGCGTAATTTGCTGTTTCCGTTCACTTCTTTTGCAGTGATGTCTCTCACACGGAGCAGATTTCACGCTTGAGATTGAGATTGTTGAAAAAAACTGGTTTCCTGTCCCTTTTCCCCAGGCTATGGGCAACGGACCTCAGCTAATTATTTTCAATTTGCTGTGGGATTTCTTTTCATTTGTCCGTTGCTATTCCAAATCAATCTCATCACCTCGCCCTTAAAACAAATTAAGCAAAACATCTAAAGTGTCACGAGATCCGCTGTCAAATGCTTCATTCGAAAATTCCAATTTTGAAAATTTCCCTTTTAAAGGGCGCGCACCTACCATCCAAGGAACTCCGTTTCCCACTCCGAATGCAGACAGAAAATCAGTCGACGAATGAATAAATGACATGACATAATGAGACAAACTAGAACAAATGTCAAATTACTGAACAAATTTTCCATCCTTTGGCGGTGGGTACGAACCCTCTTGCTGCTGATGCCTCCAGTTCTCTATAGTACTCCAGTGTCGCCATCGAATTGCCGTCTAATTCTGGAGCATCAATTTTCTATTATTTTTCGCATTTGTTGGTTTAGCGTGGTTCGTTTTTCCGCTGCGCTTTTTTTTTTTGGGCATGGTTTTGAAAAGAAAATTTAATTAGAGAGCACCATGTGATATAGTGATGTTGGATAGAGACGAAACGGGTACGTTCGCAAAGTTCATTAAAATTCCACAACCATTAAACTGGTTCGCCGTACCATGCCACCCCAGTCTGGGATACATTCATTCATTTTGCTTGTGACATTTATTTGCGGAGCATATTATTTGGGCCGGAAGGGCTGCGACGAAGGTGATATTAGGGACAGATTATAGAAATACTATTATGTCAGGAAAGTTGGAATATGTTGGTCTTTTCTTTTGAAGTCTGCAACTTGTTGTCGGCGAAATGTGACAGCTTTGAGAGAGGGTGATATTTTATTTGTTTGACAGGGGATTTTGTGGAATTTTCGCAATCAAAGAATGGAAATTTCGAAATGCAATACCATTATGATGCGTTGAAACTTTTGACACTCAAATGTGTGCTGTGACGTAAGGCATTCTATTTCAAAGCGTAAGTGGCGGCTTGTTTGAAATAAAAATAGCGTCACTTGCTATCTGATGGTTTATTGGAACGAACTCGCACAAAAGGAGGACTAATTTAAGACCAGAAAGCAAAGCGGCATACACAAGATACACGAGGGAGAAATTGGTGGTAAATCTTTCACGATTCTTGGGGAGCGGCCGCGCAGTGAGCGACCAGCGATTGAGCGACCTCGCTCTGCCTACAAGACAATCGCTAATTGTTTGAGGCTTCCGTGGCCACTTCCAAACGATTTCATAACATATTTTACATTTTTAGAGCCACGTCCCTCAATCGCACTGTCTGTGGCTGCAGCCTTACTCTTTGCCGAAACACTCAAGTGTGCTGTGACGTACATGACTCTGTATCGAACCCTAAGTGGCGGCATTTTAGTATATGATACCGCCAATCGCAATATTTTATTTGAACTTAAACGCTAGTGTTGTTATATTCTTACGCACATAAACAGAAGGTGGTGAAATTGAAGCCTAAAGGATAATACAGAAAATGCGGCGAATTGACGAGATAATATTATTTCCATAGCTTCATACTTACTTTGTTGGTCTTGTTCATAGAATTGAAACTATTTTACAATTTTTCATAGTTTCTGCAGGTTTTAACAATCAGATATGGTGTGACGTGGAAAAATCCGTTTCAAAGCATAAGTGGCGGCATTTGAATATCAAATAACGCCACCCAATATTTTATTTTATATTCAGATCCCATCATGTTTCTTGGTAATGAAAACTTGTAAGTTCCGAGAATGTCATGCAGATTAAGCGCCTCAGGATATAGTCCCTACGCCAACATCAGCATATGTCGAACCATCTATGCGTTGAGCAAAATATTTTCCTGCTAAATTCATGAACCACAGCGTTTGCAAATACATACCATTCGAGTTTAATCACAAATTCCAGGAATTTACACAGGCGTTACATACAAATACTAATCCAACCGCATAAACACCCCAAAATTCAGCACAAAATAGATCCGGATACTAGTTACTTCCTCCAGCCATGCCAATCTGTCGTCCTCGTCGTCGGTTGGTTTTTCCTGGGGTCACTCCGTGCAATAATCCCGATACGAATCTGAGCACGATTTTTCACCCCCGTTGCCAATCGAGACATAAATTTTGACAAATTTCTATTCCTGCAGCGATAACCGCAAAATTTATTTATTCCTCTCGAATACCGTCACTATGCCATTTGTTGCTTTCCCCGGGCTAAGCTTAGCTCTGCCGGCACGGAAAGGCAAATAAATAAAAAAAAAGAAACCATCCGTAATGTGGAAGGGAGAATTTTAATAATTTTGGACATTGCCCAAGAAAGTAAACACAAGATCTGGAGAGTCCCACACCAGTCCGGCATGGACGGCAGAATTTATTAATGCCAACTCAAGCCGGGAAATCAGCAGCACTTGCCAAAAGAAAAGGTGGATGGATGGACTATTTATGGCCAACTCATTGGCTCTCAGATAATTTTTGCTAAGAGAATCTCCACAATCATTCGGCTATGAGGGAAGTTATAGCTAAAGCCAATGACCCATTTTAACGTGAGCTCTGAACTAGCACTGTGCATACCAAGAGAGCGAGCGGGAGCAGACTAATCTTCAATCATCGCCCCCCCTCTTGCTGTGAATGCTGCTGCTTGGCTCCTGCTATCTTATCTAATGTAGTGGAAAATTACACAAGTTAATACCTTGGCAATTGTTTAACACGTTATTGTGTATGCAGATCAGATTTCTCGTAATTTGGGTCTCCTTCCAAACAACCAGTGGGGCAGCAGGCTTTTAACTACACTGTTTGGAAGAAGAATCAAAACGTAATATCCTTGTAATATCCCTTGGTACATTAATATTTGGCTTTTGCACAAGCATCTCGAATGCGGATATTGGTACGTGAATGTGGTTTTTATTGAGTTGGGGTTAGTGGCAGAGGACGACGCACGACGACGTGTCTTTGCGTCAGGTGAGTTAGGACGATGGCAGGTTGCACACAATTTGTTTTCAATTAGAGTGCCGTTTGGTGCGTGGTTGTTACGAGCAGGAGAGAATGATGATAATGGCTGATGATGATGACGGGGATCGTCTTATGGAAAGGAGATGGAAGGCAAACTGGATTTGTTAGATGCGATGTGCTTCGATTGGATTTTAAGAACAATTACGGCTGAGACTGTAAGTGGTTTTGCATGGCTTGAGTCAGTATTTAGGTTGCAAGAGGGTGTTCATCCTCTATTTAGTCGGAAATGCTTCCAACACGACCTGTTGACTTCATAGCACCAATTAATGAGGCGGTAGTCTTAGAGGACGAGATTTCGGAATGGGGTGACTGGTCTGAACTCGGCTAACTGATATTACTAACTGTGGTCGCTACCTCGAAGGCGCAGAGCCCTAAAATGTGCATCACTACTTACCCACTTTAAGCGTGTCGGCGAAAAGGCAGTAGAAACACGATTACCACCAGTCCATGAGTGACTACCTCTTAATTTGAACAACCTGCGAGCTGTCATTCAAAGCTGTTACATCTGCGTGTCAACGATGTAGGCTTATTTAGCATGAAGCATCCGAAAATTCTGACATTATGATGATAGAGGACCTACAAAAAAAGTCCGTGCGTATGTCCCGGTTCTCAGATCCTTACCTACCTAGGTACTTAATAAAATAAGAAAACAACCAACCAAACTTTTGATGAACGAGAAAGTTTCGTTTCGACCCAGTCGTGCACTTTACTTTTTATCCATTCTATTCTATTTATTTTCGAGGGATTTTTGGTACATAAAACGTCCTTTTAAAGTACCTATGTATTTCATAAATTTAAACGAAAAGTCGCTTCAAAACAAATTAATTGATTTCTTTTTGAAACAACCGACTCTCCGTTGATTGTTTTTTGAGCAGTAACCAACGACACGTCCGCGCTAGACCCACACCCTTTCAAATTCGACTACAATTCGCCAACTTGTGATGTGCTTTTTATCTCCGGCCGGGGTATACTCGTCGGGTCCAGGGTTGCCCCCAAAGAAACACGAACTTTGGAGCGTTGTACAATTTGACCTTTTATTCTTATTCCTTAACAAGTCGGTTGTAGCGGTCTTAAATCTATTTAACAATCAATTCATACGGTTTAATGATCTTATATCTACCTTAACAATCAATGCATACGTAATGTGGTCTTATTTGAATACGGCGGATAGTGGTATTGAAGGCGGTGACGGATCGGAATTGCTCACAATGCACACTCACCGAGGAAGGAAGTAAGGCGGTGACGGATCGGAATTGCTCACAATGCACACTCACCGAGGAAGGAAGGAAGGCGGTGACGGATCGGAATTGCTCACAATGCACACTCACCGAGGAAGGAAGGAAGACGGTGACGGATCGGAATTGCTCACAATGCACACTCACCGAGGAAGGAAGGAAGACGGTGACGGATCGGAATTGCTCACAATGCACACTCACCGAGGAAGGAAGGAAGGCGGTGACGGATCGGAATTGCTCACAATGCACACTCACCGAGGAAGGAAGGAAGGCGGTGACGGATCGGAATTGCTCACAATGCACACTCACCGAGGAAGGAGGGAAAGCGGTGACGGATCGGAATTGCTCACAATGCGCACTCACCGAGGAAGGAAGGAAGACGGTGACGGATCGGAATTGCTCACAATGCACACTCACCGAGGAAAGAAGGAAAGGAAGGCGGTGACGGATCGGAATTGCTCACAATGCACATTCACCGAGGAAAGAGAGAAAGAGAGTGGTTAATTTCCCTAGAGAACAGGGTCAGCTTCAGATGTATTGCACCCGAAACTGAGTGCGCTGTCCTCCCGAATCACTTTCGCCCACGAGTACTCATGCTTTTCGCGACGAATAGTGAGTGTGACTTATAACTGGTGTGAAAATCTGCCATGTGTGTTGTTGTTGTTTCGGCTTTTGGTGCTGGTGTTGATTTTCCTTAGCGGCGGTCGGTGGGTCTGGGTGCTGGTAAATGGTGACACATCGTCGGTGGGGACCAGCGTGTCCAGTGGGCCAATCAGTGGTGATCAGTGTTGCCGGTCAGTGGCGTAGTGGTAAACTGCCCTTTTTGTAACGGTTCGTTACACTCCCTCCTTTCTTCGGGAGACGAGAACCTTCTCGTCGAAATATCCCCCGGTTCTGGTAACGTTTTTTTTTTTTCCCTGGCGAGAGAAACATAGACATATTTATAAGTAAATAATAGTAATGCTTTGATTAAAGGTAACGAAACTTGAAAGTTTTTTTGTGGATATATATAGCGAAATTAAATTGCCTTCAGTGGCTTTTTTTTTTTTTTTTTTTGTTTTTGTGAATACATAGTTAAATCATAATCTTAATCTAATCTTAATTTGTGGTCTTGTTCTGCTGGGTTCGTCGACGTCGCCTGCGGTTCCATTGGGTGTAGTCCTGGGGGCGGTAACGGATGCGGGATCGGCCGTGTTCGGTATTCGCTGCGTTTGTACCGGGTAACGGAAGTGGAATCGGCCGGATTCGGTACTCGCTGCGTTTGGCTGGACGGGTATAGTTGACGGATGTTGCGGTTGCGTTGGTATCGGGTAATGGATGCTCAGAACCTCTCGGCTGAGGGTCTGTGGGAATTTCGGGAAGCGTATCTCCTGGGGTCGATGGTCGTCCTGGATGTCCGGCATTGTGGTCATTGTCGTCGTGACTTTCAACGACCGCCACCTCGATTGGTTCTAGTTCCAGGATGCGGCGGGTCGGAGGATCAGGTACCCCTGTCTTAACCCGGACGGTCCGCTGGGTCTTGGTCGTTGCCTGCGCTTGTTGTCCTTTCCTCCACGGATCCTTGGCCCGTGCACTTCGGTCTCTCACCGGTCGGGTAGCCTTAACTTCTTTTCGAAGTGCCGTGGTTATTTTGCGGGGTCGGGTGGGTCGGCGGTTTGTCGGCTCGTCTACGGTAGAGTTCAGCGTGTTATCGGCCGTTGTCGAATTTGAACTCGTTTGACTTCTTGCAGGGAGTCTCCTATTATATTCTTTCATATCCCGGACGTGTGCTCGTTGTGTGGCAGAACCCCGTTTAGTTTGGCTGGTGGGTCGGCGGACAACGGCTGTTATTGGGGAGTCGTAGCTCGGGAATCGGCGGTATAGTTGTCCATCATGGATCAGGTAGTCTGGGTATGACTGGGGATCTTTCTGTATCGCTTTTATCTTCCTTTGTACCCAGTCTTGGGCGTTGTGGCGGCAGGCATGGAGGAGGCTGGTTCCTGGGTCGGTACCGGTGGCGGAGGATAGCCTGGCGGTCGGGTTTCTTCGGCATGGGCAATCTCGGCTTAATCTTCCGTCCTCCCCGCAGAATGAACAGAATAGTCGGAATGGTCGGCGGCAATCTTGTTGCTGATGTCCGCGCTGCTTGCAGTGCCAACAGTGTGTATTCCGGTCGTAAGCGGCGGGCGGTGCTTCTAGAGCGTTTGGTAATGGTGAGTTTCGGGTCGGCGGGGTTGCAAACCTAATCGGTGGTGACGTATGGGGAGTGGGCGGTCGGTTGTGTCGTTCTTCCGCCTTGATATATTCATACTCTTCCGCGAGCTCTATTAAATCCTCGGCAGTTTCAAAGTCCCTACGGCGAATGTACAGCCGATATTCAGGCCTTAAATTATCGTAGATCCGTTCCAGATTCGACTCTAGTCTTCTACGCGGGTGTTGTCGTATGAGGTATTGCATCGAACGGATAAAGTCTTTCGCCCTCTCCCGGGGTCCTTGTCTTCGACGCATGATTTCCTCCTCGAGTTTATGCGTGAACCTCGGTGGCAGGAAATGCCTGAGGAAAGCCTTCCGAAATTCTCCCCAGTCGTTGAAGCGGTCCCGGTAGATACGTAGCCACTCAAGTGCTGTCCCCCGGAATATCTCGGGTAGTGGCCGAATCAAATGCTCGAGGGAGAGGTCATAACATTGCGCAAGCTCTTCAATTCGTTCCAGAAACTCGAGAGCGTTGCCAGTGCCGTCAAATCGTAGTCCCCATTTGCGCACGGTATTCATAGTCTCGGCGTCGTAGCTGGGTGTTAGTCGAGATGTGTGTGGCCTATTTTGGACTTCCTGGGTTTCGGTCGGGGCGTGGAGTGGAAGCGGCGTCTTCTGGGTTGGGATGTGTGGGGTGATCCCGGTGTCTTCCTGAGTGGCTTCCTGCAGTGCGTTCGGGGGTTTGGGTTCTGGGATGGTTTCGGTTTTCTCGGGCTCTTGGGTCAACTCCTCCCACAATCGTTGGGTCGATCGGTATGTTCGGGCGTCCTTTATATAAGCGCTCATGGTTTTCCGGAGCTGGTCCAGTGTGCCGGTGGTGGAGAAACCTTTGGCGGCCAATACTCTGGTAAGTTCGGCCTTGTCCAGTTGGTATATCCAGGTCAAACTGGAGAAGAGGTCAACTTCTTTAGGCGAGACACTTGGTTCGTCGTCAGCGGTGTCCATGATGCGGCGGTTATTAGCGGTAGGACCAAGGGTGTCGGCGGCTTATTAGTTGGTTTTTTTTTTTTCCAGTGAAATCGGAGTTCGGTTCAGGTTGGTGACAGGTGCGGGCTGGAACGGTCGGTTACTGTACTTCGTTTGAAGTCCCTGCTCGGGCGCCAATTTGTGATGTGCTTTTTATCTCCGGCCGGGGTATACTCGTCGGGTCCAGGGTTGCCCCCAAAGAAACACGAACTTTGGAGCGTTGTACAATTTGACCTTTTATTCTTATTCCTTAACAAGTCGGTTGTAGCGGTCTTAAATCTATTTAACAATCAATTCATACGGTTTAATGATCTTATATCTACCTTAACAATCAATGCATACGTAATGTGGTCTTATTTGAATACGGCGGATAGTGGTATTGAAGGCGGTGACGGATCGGAATTGCTCACAATGCACACTCACCGAGGAAGGAAGTAAGGCGGTGACGGATCGGAATTGCTCACAATGCACACTCACCGAGGAAGGAAGGAAGGCGGTGACGGATCGGAATTGCTCACAATGCACACTCACCGAGGAAGGAAGGAAGACGGTGACGGATCGGAATTGCTCACAATGCACACTCACCGAGGAAGGAAGGAAGACGGTGACGGATCGGAATTGCTCACAATGCACACTCACCGAGGAAGGAAGGAAGGCGGTGACGGATCGGAATTGCTCACAATGCACACTCACCGAGGAAGGAAGGAAGGCGGTGACGGATCGGAATTGCTCACAATGCACACTCACCGAGGAAGGAGGGAAAGCGGTGACGGATCGGAATTGCTCACAATGCGCACTCACCGAGGAAGGAAGGAAGACGGTGACGGATCGGAATTGCTCACAATGCACACTCACCGAGGAAAGAAGGAAAGGAAGGCGGTGACGGATCGGAATTGCTCACAATGCACATTCACCGAGGAAAGAGAGAAAGAGAGTGGTTAATTTCCCTAGAGAACAGGGTCAGCTTCAGATGTATTGCACCCGAAACTGAGTGCGCTGTCCTCCCGAATCACTTTCGCCCACGAGTACTCATGCTTTTCGCGACGAATAGTGAGTGTGACTTATAACTGGTGTGAAAATCTGCCATGTGTGTTGTTGTCGTTTCGGCTTTTGGTGCTGGTGTTGATTTTCCTTAGCGGCGGTCGGTGGGTCTGGGTGCTGGTAAATGGTGACACATCGTCGGTGGGGACCAGCGTGTCCAGTGGGCCAATCAGTGGTGATCAGTGTTGCCGGTCAGTGGCGTAGTGGTAAACTGCCCTTTTTGTAACGGTTCGTTACAAACTAACCCATTAAACGTCAACATTTTTGAAAGCAAAATATTAATAAAAGAAAAAAAACAAGCAACTGACACTGAACGCATCGAAGCGCCCCTCAACTGACACTATAAATTTTAATTACACAATCAGCCTCCAATGCAATTTGCGCGAATCAAACAATCGAAACTCATTAGTACACGACTTCACATCGCTGAGCGCACTCTGTATAGCAGTTTCCACCTTACGCACACATCAACTGGGCCGCCAACAATGAAATTGCTCACTAATTAGCTTTGTCGAAAGTAGTCAGGATGCAAACAAAAAAAATGCACGAAAAAAAATTTTAATTTTCAAGGATAAAGCAATCATTGGCATTTTGCGTTCGAAATAGGCTTCGCTCTCACACACACCTTATTGTACATTTTCAACATAATTAAGTGTCAAAATTAACACTCGCGTTGAAACATATTTATAATAACTGCAACATCACCCTTGCAGGTGAACTGCCACAAGCGGAGTCTTCTCTTTGTGTTTGGCACACATTTTCCGCCGATTGACAGTTTTATTGAATTTAATTGAACATTGCCGTTAAATTTGCACCAGACACAGCCAGAGACACCGCACTGAAGCCAAATAACGGATAGATGGCCATTTTAATTTATTTTATTTGTTTGCTACGGAATTCGCTAAGAACTTTCGCCTGTCTGTCAAAGAAGAGAATTCGCTTCTTCACTGAATGCGTTTACCAGCAACGAGCGCAACTTATACCCCCATTGAATTCTTTCACTTTTTTTGAAAGTGTATACCGCCTGCCACAGAAATCTCGGTAGTTGCCTGTGGTAGTTGCGCTTACTACCACTGTTGCGCTACTAATATCATCTCCAAACAGGAAAATGTTTAAAAAATATTTAACTAGGAAAGTTTTTCCTTTCGGTTTCTCTTTGGGTTTCCTTTATTTCGTGGAGTCTTTTCAACTGATGCTGCATACCGAAAAAAAGAATCCTTTTACTATTTTGTTTCGAAGAAAATAGTTGACTGTCTTTCGTGCGGGGGGGAAGCAACCACACCGCGTAAAAATGCTAGAATGCTTTCTTGAGCTGTTTAGCGGGTGCGCGCGGTATGGCATGCTTTTTGTGAGGTTTCTTTGGGGGGGGGGGCTTATTTTTCGTTGCTTCTTCTGGGGGTTCAACTTGTCTCGTCAGAGAAGTCAACTGCAATTCGTTGAATGAAAGGATATGGTTATCCGGTTTGTGCCTAGGAAACAATGTCGCCACAAAGTACGTCGTTAATTTTATTTTTGTGGCGACAGATAGAGAAAAGGGGGTAAACAAGGGGAAGTCGCAGGAGATAAAAGTTACAAAGATAGTTGAAAATAGAAAAAGTTAGAAAAAGTTTCTTAACGCGACTTGGTGGTGTCATTAGTATGTATCAACATGGGGAACTTGTCTGCCTCAGTGAGGCAGCATAGGAAGTCCTGTTTCAGTTTTAATTGCCACTGTGACAGATGTTTTTCTTTAAAGAAAGTTCGACGCATGCTGAGTTAGATGATACTGTGGAAATATGAACAAGACGCCAGATATAATCACTCCAAAGGTGAGCGACTGTCCACGGTTAGTTGAGACACCAACCAAAAAGTGGAATTAAAAACCACGACACCGAAAATCAAGCAATGGTCTGACCCTTTTCTCCATTTTTGACAGGAATTTCTTAGTGGGACTTTTAAGTCGGGCATCATGTACTGACCCCGTCTGTCAAGAAGCCTAACTCTAGCCCACTTTCAAAGTACCTCAAAGCGATTCTTATAAATAAATTGGTGGGGATTTTCCAAAATGAGTAGGAAACTTCCGTTTCTGACTTCGCCGTGGCAAATTCTTCGAAATTTTTAATAACAACCCGGTTTACTTTTAAGGGTTGGCCTGGGCGAGGAGTTTGTACTTTTTTGTGCTCCGCGTGGTAGTGAGTCGACTCAAACCGAAGGCAGAATTCCAATCACACTTGATTTACTCCGTAGGGAATCTCATCGATCTGGCATTCGATTTGTTCGTCCTTCCAATACGCAATTGCAAATGGCATCGATAATAATTACAACTCGCCAGCACAAATACATATGTATACCTACGATACGCACTCATAAAACCGTTAAATCCATTTCCAAATAGCCCTGGTAAATATGAAAATTGCCTCTAATTTCGCAATTCCCTCGAAGGCATTCACTTGTTAATGAAGTGCCGCCTCAATGCCTCGCCCAATTCCTTGACCAATTAACAGCGACGACGGCAGCACCGCAACCATCAGTAGCACGGTGGAAGTTTAACTTCATCACTAAGTATTGGAATTCCCAAAGCGTAAATGTTGTTCATAAATCATAATCAAACCTTGAGATGGGTATCCACGTCCCGCAAGTTAGCTCTCATCACAGTCAACCGCATATACCTACCTACGTATGAAATGTAAGGCACATTCCCCTGGAGAGTATTCAATTGCTGACTCCCTCCCCATTCTGTCATGGCGCTTGTGCTATCTGGCTGCAACAGTGAAATGATGCGTGGAGCAGGCCCACCATCGGAATGGCTCCCCGCCCGCCCGTATTTGTTGCAAACTTCACAAAGTGTGATTCTCAAAGCCATAACCAGTTAATTAGTTGGACGAAGTTAGTATCTCTAGTACCTGGGTGCCCTGGAGACAAAACCAAAACCATTGACACCATCCGCATGAGCGAACAATAACATTGTGCTCGTATCACGTCGTTCGTTCTGGAGAGCCGCCGCATGCATAGCCGACAACAGTCGTCGTGTCGGCTATTCCCAAGCCTTCGTCTTCGCTTCACCCCATCGTTCAGTGTATATTGGCCCAGACCATCTAACTAACCGATGCGACTAAAGGCGGCCCATACTACCCCTGCTCGCTGGCATGTGTATGCACAGAGCCCTGCTGCAGACAGAAACAGAACCAGCTTTAATTGGACCGATGGGGGCCTAACTGAGCTTAGCGCGTGTGTATGGCTATAAGTGCGAATGCGTATGTGTGCATGCAGGGGTATCGCCATGTCACATGCTTGAATTAAAACCCAATCGATTGAAAAATTTATGTTTCTTTGATGGCATGTCAACATGTGATTCCGATTCAGTGAACACATTCGCCCCCTGCCCAGAGCCGGTACACCTACATACGTGGCTCTCTATCTTGGACGGCCATGCGTTTATGGTGGAGGTGAACGCTTGATTACGTTTGCGCTTATATGCAGGTATGACGACGGGATGGGTGGTCAATCAGTTTCGTGTTTAGTGATATTGTTCGTTTAATGGGTGATTTTTTACCACAAAAGTATAACGACATGACGGGTTAATGGCGGACTTTATTGAAGTTTTAATGGTGTCTGATAAAGTTTTAGTTTATGTAGTAGGTAGTCGGATGGACCATAAAGTTGACAAATTGAATACCTACCTGGGTTGGGGATTTACCTCCAATTGTGACTGGGTTATGTTATGGCCCTTCGCATAAAAAATGCTCCCGCAGGACAGTTTTAAGCTTGCTTAAATTAATATCCTTGAGGAGATTTGTTTTTGAAGGTGGGATTGGACCAAAATAAAAACTAAATCGGTAGTTTGTAAACGAACTCTTGAGCATACATAATTTTTTTAAGCAACAGCGATTGTGTAAAAGTAAAGACCAATCAACAGAGCTTTCACTCCCTGCGTAAACATTCCTTTCACGGTCTTGGAAATGACAAACTTACCACTAAAGAAACTCTCTCAGACTATATCGAAGGACATGATAGCACAATATCAACGAGGACAACTGAAATCCAGTGTTTATTGCTCAGTTCACGTAATTGATCAACTCATTTAACGTTCTTTCATTATGTGACTGTCCCTGTTGATCAAGTTTCTAGTTGATCACTCAATTGCTGAATAACTTTCTATACAAATTATTCAATTTCCAAATAACTTCCTACTCAACTAAATGATCGAACTGCTTAGTTCTTAGATAACCTAGTTGATCAACTCATTCAGTTCTTGTAAATCCTCAAACAGTCGGTTGATCAATTTATTCTCTCATACACATATTTGATCAATGCGTGCTTCCAGTTGTTGTTCAAATCAATTAGTTCTTGAAATGTCTCTGACAACTATTTGGTCAATTCATTTAACCCATCAGTCCATGTTGATCAATAGAAACATTCAGTCGTTGAATAACCACGAGCACCTGTTTGATCAACTTGTGAGATTTTTGCAACAAACTGACAGAAAATTCCAAAGAAATTCAATAAACACAACCACACAATCGGTGACAACAAACCCACATATTGCTCATTGCAATAAATTGATCAATGCAATGCTCTTGTTGAACTTAAGATCTTACGAAACTATACATAAATCAGTACTTTACCAAAAATGCGGTTGGATTTCTTTCAAACTTGTTACTTCGTCGGATTGGAAATCTTATCAACCTTTGACGGCTAGAAATGATTAATTTATTTCCAATTTATTTGTTAACCTCAAAATCATTAATTTTTACAATAAAAGACTTTGGCCGAAGAAACTTTGAACATTATTTTCGATTTGCCAACAGATGACAACTCAAGGTTTTTTTCCACTGCGCCACCTCTCGCGAACGTCTGACAAACATCCGAGAGTATAACTGTCATGAAGAAGCTTCTCAATTAGCCGTTTGGACTCGGCATAAAATTGTAGATCCCTTCCATTCGTCCAAAAATGAAAAAGTCACACAAAACGAATGGTTGCGAGAAGCTAGGCCCAGGGTACCTCGACCTGTAGCGCCAACAACTTTTTTTTTTTTTACAACAGATGGCAGGGCATGTCTAGCGATGCTGACTGAGTGCAAATACAAACAAACTTGCACCCAGTTTTAGAGGTCTACGATTTAGAAATCGCAAATTTCCTAACATTCAGTTAAAGGTCTAACTTCGAATTTTGTTCTATTTAAATTGTTTGTACGAATGAAATATTGTGTATAAAAAAACAATAAAAACTATAAGTGCGAGGTTTAAGAAACAATTTTACTGAGTCATTCTTTCTCTTTTCCTTTTCAGGACCAACTGGTTATATGTCTGCAAATAAATGGTAAGTAAATAAGTAGTATTTTTGTAGTGAACAAATTTTGTTAGCCTTTTCGTATGACACACACCTTTCACATTTAAAAAAAACGGGCTTGGTTTTTTTAAAAGTAAGAACTCTTTTCAAACCGATCCTCCTTTAAGTGGCCACAGACCCAAAATTTCGATTATTTTCCGAAACTTCACTGCCACATTTGTATTCCCAAGGCGATATCAGTATACTTCACCTTCCCCTTTGCAGACTCTGTCCAATAGGACATGCCATTCCATCCTTCCATCTGCGATGTTTTACAACTTTTCTTATTCATGCATTCTAATTGTGAAATATCTGGAAAATGTGTCCCACACTTGAATGCAAAGCCCGGCGACCAGTTTAATTGCGTCCATAAATCCCTGCGCCCAGTAAAACATCGTATTGTGCACGGATTTCCTTTGAATACGATTCCGCGAACTAAAGATAAATGCCGCCACTCGCCCGCAATTCCAACCAAATTACAGCGAACCAAAAAAAAAAAGTACAAATCGAGACTGAAATACAACGAAAAAAAAGCGAAATATTTATCGCCTGGTAATTTGAAAAGTTTTCTACTTAAAATCAAGGATGGGCCGCGCACTTGCCCGATTTAGTATTTATTTTTTTTTCCTACTGTGTATAGAGAATTCCTTACGATTGAAAAAATCCAAATCCAAAGTTAATGATTTGGAAAATTTACAAAGAAAAAAACAAAATTCCTACCCCAACCGAACCAAACCCTACCGACCATCATCATCGAGTCAGAGAAAGTGTCTTCTTAGTGTCTATTCGATGTCGTCGCGTTTTTCGCATCTCAATTTATAAACCGGTGACAGAAAAAAAAAAAAAATTGAAACGAAAACAGAATGAAAACCCATAACACGCCAATATAACATTTCCGATTGAATACGCATTTTAAAGCGAGCGCCCTCAGCCCTCATTTTTTTATTAGCGAGTGCATAAGCCTCCTGGGAGGCAGCAGTTTGTTGTTGGGAAAAGTTCCGAAAAATTCGAAAGCATAAATCGAAAATAGCAAAACGTGTTGATGACCCAGTAATAATCGTTACTTTTTGCTGTTTCATGAATCAGAAACAATTTCGGGACAAATGAGTGGGAAATGCTTAAGTGGGCGCCCGCTATTTGTTTTTTTTTTTTCTCTAATTTTTTGCTGCTGAAAATTCAGTAAATGTATAGAAAATGGAAAAAGTTTTCATTTGGCTGGGAGGACTCGGGAATATTCCAATTTTGACCCAGTTGTGTTTGGCGAATATCGAGGAACGGGGAGAGCTGGGAATGGAAGAGAATTTTCCCAATTGACTAGTTTTTGGTAGCCAGTTGACCTACATGAGGTAGACTTTTTAATTGCAATGAAAGTGCCTGTCCTCGTCGGCGGACGTACTAAAAAAAATCGTCTCGTTCGGAATTTTCAAAACTTCCATTTGACGGTTGTTGGTGGGCTATTTTTCGTTTGTCTTCACCGGGAGAGTTTCATACTTCCAACATTTTAGTGCATCATCGACTGACTACTTTTTCTTTTTGAAATTTGTGTGAACAAAATTTTATAAGGATGATTGCTTCTGAGCGACTATAAAGGGGAACACGTAATATCAGGCTTTCTCTGCCACTGCGCAGAAAAAGAGGTCTTAGTTGAGTGTCTCAGGTTTTTTCAGTTCGAAATGTGTGTGCCAAACAGCCGGGGTTCGCTTAAAGCTAGTCTCTCTAGCCGAGGTTCATTTCAGCCTATTCTCCCACGACCATTCGTCAGTCTTATTGGTTGACAAAAATCAGAAAAGTTCTGCGATTATTGGTCGTTCCCTAGCGGCTTAGTTAAGCAGCTTTTACAGCGCCGTAACATTCTGAGATATTGCTCAGAAAATTTACAAGAAGCCAGTGGGAAATTAATTTTAGGAGCTTTTTGTTTTTTCGGGGGTTCAACCGGGAATTTTAATTCTGATATTCAACGTCGATTGTTTCTTAACTTTCTGCAGAAGCTGAGGACTGTGCAGTTAAGTTTAGTTCAAAGGGTGGTTGAAAAAGTTTGAATGTCCTTTCTGAACTAGTTCCAACCAAATTACAGCGAACCAGAAAAAAAGTACAAATCGAGACTGAAAAAAGATTGAAAGCTTGGTTTTCAGATTGAAAATTTGAATCCAAGCTTCATTAAACTCTGTCGGAACTGGCGTGTAAGGCCTTGAGCTAAATTATTGGACCATCAAACATACTCTTTCTCATACAATTTTGACGCGTCTTCGCGACTTATGTTTTCTTATACAGATCTGGTTTTTCAACTAGGCCAAAAAACAGAAGCAATAGCATTTTCAACAGGCTGTCAAATATGATCGTCAAAATGCACCCAACTCGACGCCGCACGTTGACTCTCACAAACATAGTTAGATCTACCCATAGAGCCAGCAAGTTTGATTGCATTTGGGTGGAAAGATCTCGACCTTGTGTTTCTGTTTACCTTTTAATTACACTCAAAAAGGACACCCTGCACCTAACCAAACCTGGTTTCCTTTAACTAACTCCAAACTTGCCTATGCAAATTTCTGTTAATCAAAGCTTCCTCCATCGAGCTGTAGTTTTCTTTACATTTGCATCAACTATTTCAAAAATGCAATCATGGTAAGAGCACAACACAATGACCTAGCCCGGGCTCTGCTCTGCCTCGTCCTTGGTGATGGGCCTTTTTTGCATTTTAATAGAATTTGATTGTTCATCGAGGAAAAACACATTCGCTCCCCACTGTGAGTGCTGGCAGCACTGTGCGCATACAAGCCGTGATGTGGTATGACCTGCATCTTTCACTACACACATGACAATGTTGCATGTAGAGCCTTTTAATTTATTTACATGCACCATCGCCTGGGCTGGCATCATCAGGAGCCCTGCTAGCATTCACCTCAGCGTCGACGTCGTCCACTTCACAGGCCATTTACCAATTTGCATAATAAAACTGCACTTGCTGGCAAAAATGTTGTTTGTGTGTCCGAAAGGACGATCGGCATATTCATTCCCATTTCCCATCTCCAAGATTGTGAAATCACCTTGAAATGTGTCCTCAAGGCATTCAACGCCTCCTGCACTGCACTAGTGGGATTCGGTGTGAGTGTGTATCGAGTTGGGGCGCTCTCCTGCTGCAACAGAATATTTTGTATTTTCACATTTTACCTTGGAATTTATTCTTTTTCTTGTGATGCTGCTGCTGCTGCAGCAGTTGCAACAACTGCAGCACATCTCGTCCTTGTGGGCGCCTCTGGAATACCTATGCACTGTGTGTGCACTCATTCATTCATAGCGCAGTGCACACGAAAAGCCTTTTAAGACGATGTAGTGTGTGGGAAGAGATATATATACGAGAACGTTCATGGGGTGTATTAAAGGAATTGCACCAAGGACGAGCGTTCGCCAAGAGATCGTTTTTCTTCTTCTACTAGTTTCTTTTTTTTGCATCCAACCCGATAGGTTGTGCAGTGCACAGGTATTTTCAATTGCAAGGCTTACTGGAGCCCTGGAGGCTTCTTATGGGGGCCCAGGTGTGGGTGTATGTGTTCGAGCGCGCACACTGCTGCCAACTCTAAAGATGTTCATAAATTCCCCAGACGACGAGAAAGGACTATACGTTCTGCACAGAAAAAAAGGCGACAAAACAAAGTGTAGCGCTGTGGCTTTAGTCCCACGAACAACTCGCGTACAACTCCGGCGTACTATTTCCACTCCGATGGCTGCATCATGTGTTTGATGTGGTGTATATGTACTGCGAGGGGTTGGGTAATTTCCCGAAGAATTGTTTAAGTGCTCGAACTTGCCACGAACAGTATATCTTCCCAGTTGTGTATGCGGCTTTGAATGTGTGCGTGGCTAGGCATGAGATATGGTTATGAGACCCGCTATCACAGACAAATATGGCTAATAAATACTTTTAAGATTCTTTGCGAACGTTTTAGAATTTTCCTATTATTCCTCGTGCCTGTCGAAGGGGTGGGGGGGGGGGGGGGAGGTGTAGACTGTAGGGGGCCGTGCTGCTACGCCGGAAGAAATCGTTGGAACGTGTCCGGATTGTCAGCCATGTCAAATGCCATTGCATACTCTGAGACTCATTCTGTGGTTGTGCGAAAGTGATTTTTGCAACAGAACGTGCCTTTAGTTTTATAGGTTGGCTGCACTTAAACTTGGCGTGGGGTAATTGGCGCTTGGATTGATCCGCCACTAAGAATGGAATATTTTGATGAAATTGTCTCAGTGGGAGCGACCTGTTGTTCGTTCTGATATTGACGCCTTGCAGTCTTCTTCACCTTGCAGTATCCGATTAAAAGGACGAAGGAATAGAGACATAGTTGGCTGTTGAATAGAGTCGCTTGTGGTTGTATTTTATCGAACTGCGACAGTCTAACCGTCTGTGTGTAAGAAATTGTTTTACCTGACATATGAGCGATTGTATCATGACAATAGGTAGGAGGGATAGTCATGCTAATATGCAAAGAGGTAGATTTGTCATAAAGACTTTTGATGATTCCAATGTGAATCGCGTGTTTTATCATCCCAATTAAGTGTCCTAGAGTTTAGTGCTAGTTTTCTATTCGAATGGAACTATTTCTAATGATAATTGATGCTCATGATGCGGCTCGAAGGACCTTAGTCCATCGTATATATTTTTTCCAACAGTCGGTCTCAACGAATTTAGAATTTTAACAAGTGAACTTCCAAATGGAAGACCATTTCCCGAACACCGAAAAATTGTCATTTTATTTTGAAAATACCTGAGAGATAAGTCGCGTGAGAGTTCTTTCACGCGAACGCCGTATATTATGTCTTTAGTAAAAGTCCCTCGTCATACTCTCAAACCCAACTAAACTTAGCAAAGAGAAAGTTACAAAAGACACCGATGTATTGTAGGTAACTTTGTTTGTTCATAACTTTGTGAACGGTTTCGTTAAAAAAAAGAACCTTGATAGTTCTCGCAGAGGAAGGCTATGTTCAGTTCCATAAGCAAAGACTAGCATTCACCAAAAAATTGATATTCTTAACAAATGCGGTCACCAAAGTAAAAACATTTTTGAATCAACGAAGAATTGCAATTTACACTTTACAAATTGTCCTTCACTACTTGCTTAGTAAAATATCGCATGAGAGTTCCCCAGGTACGCTGGGTTTTCTTTCATAGCCTATGGTACAACTTTTGCTGTTTTTGCACCCTACTATTGATCAATCTAAAGAAATGAGGGCTAGAAGGGTCGAATTATTTAATAAAGCTCCGAAGAATTTAAATTCGTTTCTTTTTTTTTAAATCCCATGAGACTTATCGCATAGGCATGGTACAACTTTTGTGGCTTTTGCTTTGCACCCCACCAATGATCAATCTCAAGAAGTTCTGAAGCTTCAAAGAATTTAAATTTCTGCTACAAATTGTCTCTTGTTTCAAAAAAAAATCGCATGAGATTTACCGCAAAGGTGTGGCACAAATTTTGAGGCTATCGCTTTGAACCCGAACAAATGTCAATCTCAAGAAGGTAGAAATATTTTCTGAAGCTCCGAAGAATTTAAATTTTTACTACAAATTGTCTCTTGTTAAAAAAAATCCCATGGGAGTTCTCTCACGTGTACGCTGCTAAATATCAATTATATTTTTACTTCTCAAACGATTTGTTTAAAAAATCATCGCACGAGAGTTCACACAGAGGTTTCATTACATACAATTCATTCTTAATTGACTAGTTGGAAGATTCTCGCAGCTTTTTATTGAGCTAAAAAATGAGCTGTCATGCAACAAAAATTTCCCATTACCTAAGACAAAAGCCTCGAAATCTCTCTCACACGAGTCCGCAAGCTAACGATCAAACCTCTTCAGAAGAAACAGAAATCAAAACGCTTCTCCCACAAAACTGTTTTTAAACATCTCAAGACATCGCCGCGCACTAAAATGACCACGACACCTACTTATACCTTTCTGTACAACTGCCAGCTATAATTCAAGCCAGCACAGCGTTAAAACGCATTCTTTTCACGGAAATTTAGTTCCCCTTCACTGTATAACCAAGAAAAAGAAAACGTGCTTGGTCTCGCCGTGTACTAAGCACCTGCAACTAAATAAATCTTCTCCCCAATGTCCTGTGGAGTTGCCCGACAAAAGCAAGCAAAACGAAAGCAACAGACAATCGGAAACACCAACAGGAAGGATGGACAGAGAAGAGAACGAAAGGAAAAAAAAAACTTTTTAAGCCATTTTAATGAAATAATTACCTTAAGTAGATGTACGTGATCTAAATTCACATGGACACACATACACAAAGCAAACACGCTAAGAGGAGCTGAGCGTCCTTTCTAGTGTGTCTGGCAGTTTTGTTTATCTTCCCAATTTATTTACCGTTTTAATGGATTTTTTTCCTCACATTTTCGATTTCCCATTCCAGGTTTGTGGAATGCATCCTTCTTCTTTTATTGTTGTTTTAAGAATATGACCATTTTTACAGTTTTCCTTGCTGTTGACTATATATTGAGATTTAATTCCGTTTGTATTTCGTTTGACACTAAATGCAAGCTACACGGATGTCAACTCGAATGGAAAAAAGAAAAGAAGCAGGCGAAAATCCGTCAGCATCTCTTCAACAAAGGACACACTTTGTGCTATTCGTGACAAAGTTGAGTTTGCAAGGATTAGATGAGATTTTAAGCGACGCTGTTTGCACGCATACATGCACACATCTAATGGATATTCCATGGGAGAGAAGTGTTCCATTATTGTTTTTATTTTCTTCTTTCAGTGATTGGATTTACATTGATTGGGAGATCGTCGCAGCTTAAATGGGAACAGGGACGGGGAAATTAATATCCAATGCATTGATTTTTATCTTAATGTTCAAAGAATGGTCGAAGAAGGATTTGAGATAATTCCCAGCAGTAGCACACAGTGTGAGGGTGGCTTAACTGATGTGATGTGACGAGCAATTTTCACGTGGGAGACTGGCTTTTTTTTTTGTTTTCTTTTTTTTTGTGCATGGTTTGTGTTAGATCGGTGGCAAATTGCATTTATTTATGAATAATGCATGAAGAATGTAATATCCTGCAGAAAAATAGCTGTCGTTCATAGAGTGTGAAGCCCCAGTCATGGTAGCGTCGTTGACCCATCAATGGTTACAGCGGTTGCATAGTTTCGTGAAAAAGTCCGTTTGGACACAGCTAAGTTCAACTAAAGGGTGTCCTATAATTCAAGCTTGAATCTTTAATTGATTCACAGAATACACAGATTGGGGTCATTATGGAATAGCACATTGACATACATGGCCGCCACGGCTTTGCTGTCAAGTCCGTACTCTTTTTTTGAAATTTTCTATGATCGTTTCGCAATAATGTGGCCGAATTTCATTAGCACACCTCCCAATTTCCTCTTTTAAGGAGCTGGCCATCGTGGGCTTGTTTGCATAGACCTTTGACGTCAAAAAAAAATCCAAAGAAAAATGTCCAATGGCGTATTAAGTCGCAAGATCTGGATTGCCAATTCTGATCGCAAAAACGGCCGACTACACGATTAGGAAATGACTTATGCAGTTAATGAATTATTTCTCTGGCTGTATGGGATGTGGCATCGTCTTATCGAAACCACATGTTGGTCACATCCATATCTTGTAATTTCGGCACTAAAAACTGGGTTATCATGTCAAGATAGCGAACTTCCTGACCAACCGCTTTTTCGAAGAAGAATGGTCCGACAATGCCCCCAGCCAAAAATCCGCACCAAACTGTCACGCGTCGCTGAACGACTTGACAGGACACCCAGAGTGTTTAAGATCACTATAAGCTCCCTAAATTTAAAAATTATTCCCTTCACAGTTGATGGTTTTAAATCACTACGACGATCATATTTTGTACGAAAATTGCGGACTGTAGCTGGCAACCTTCATTATTTTTTAAAATATTGTTCAACAATGACAATGCGTTGTTCTTTCATATAGCGGTAAATTTTTACTAACCCCGAACTGTCAGCTGTCACATTGTTAACTTTTTTTTCCGTTGGCATCACTGTAAATGGCGCTAAATTAAAATTTTGCGGGAATTATGTTCTGTTTTTCAGCACTTAAGACTCAGAACGATTATTTGTGCGAACGACCTTGCGTTCTGAATCTACTTTGGCATTGAAAACCAGTAAACAAATATTTTTTCGACCTCATTACTGGCACGAATGTTTTTTTCTAAATTTCTGACACTGAAAAAAATGAAAGTACTTTTTTTGGCGTCTCATAAGCTTACAAATTTGTGGCTCGATCAGCAAAAATATTTCTTCTGAATCTTCTTACTTAATTGGCTTTATTGTCTGGGGTGGACCTGGGTCTCAACCAATACGCCTCCAAGTTGGCTCTGAATCTCAGACTCGGAAAACAAGATACATAACATTCTTTTTCTGACATCCAATAAACTTTGAGATGAATTTTTGGCTCAGTCATCAAAAAATATTTCTTCTGAATTTCAGACACTGAAAATAAGAAAATAAATTTTTTTCACCGAGATCCGATTTTTCTCTTTTTGTTCGTGAACTTATGTGTGGCTATTTAGGGGCAGAATTTTTTAGCAAGGGCTTTCAGTGGAGAACAGCAAACGCAAATACGGCAACTTTTTCTTAAAAAAGGAAGGTTCCGCTTGGCTAATTTTGAGTCTATATACTGCAGGGTTTGAAATACTCTGAAAACTCTGCTGTACTTGGTTCCAAAATTTCCACATTACATTTAAAAAATCAGTCATCCTTAAATCCCAACTAGCTACTCATTTGATACAACAACGCACACTTCACTTGACTCATTCACACATTCATTATCTACCCCATTTGGAATTGCTGATGGACATGGAAAAATCCCAATGCATTATCCTGGCAGTTCAACCCATCCAAATGCGCATTATCCTTTTTCACAATTTGACAAAATGACTTAAAATCTATCTACCGCATATGGCGAACACAATGA
Source organism: Cheilosia impressa (assembly GCA_948293265.1). Classification (NCBI taxonomy): domain Eukaryota; kingdom Metazoa; phylum Arthropoda; class Insecta; order Diptera; family Syrphidae; genus Cheilosia; species Cheilosia impressa. The sequence goes on along the minus strand of OX411883.1, from coordinate 51,332,229 downwards.
AAATCCGTTCCTGCCACGTTCCTAGCCAGCTCATAATAAGAAGAAATTCAGGACAATTTCTCTCCATCAGCATCAACACCGTCACCATCATCCTCATCAGGATGGTCTGCATCCATCTTAGATGTGGGAAAATAAATCATAATTTCCCACGTTTTTACACGTTTTCTGTTTCTTTCTTTCTTTTTTTTGCGCTCCTTCTTGATTCAGTTACAGTGAAGACTTGTCATGCCAGTACGTAGCAGACATAACCGCCCCTCGAGCTGTGTCGACTTTCGATCTCGATGGCAAAAGAAGGCCATTCGGCTGTACCTATACCTGCTCCTTGAATATAATTTAATAAATCATCCTGTAATGTGGTTTGAATAATATTTTCCTTGGAAAATTAAGAGAAAAGATTTTCGTGCGCCCAGCCCTCAAATCAACCCCCAAATTAAGTCAAAGATAATGTAAATGAAAGCGAACGAACCAGATTTGCCCTCCCCCGTCCCGCAAAAAAAAGAAAGAAGGTATAGCCCTACTCCGGATAGACACACAGGTAAGCATGCACTTCATCTGAATAATAATCAGGTAATATCCCCGAAAAATTGAATAAATGACATTCCATCTAATAAAAAACGTGATTGGAATTTTCGGTCGCGTTGCTCAAGTATTTTCAGTTTCACTCGCCTCTGTGAGGGTTGGCTTTTAAAAGTTCAAATCAAAGACGCAACCAGAGGGTTGGCAACTGTCTCTCTGCCTTGTGATGGGGTTGACCGGTGAATTATTGATTCCCGCCATAGAAGTGTGGGAGTGGGTTTTTCCTTTTGATACTGTCCTGACGACAACAAATTTGTTGTTTGGCACATTTTTGAATGTTTGTGTCCGTGTTGACCAGGAATTTGCATAAATTTGAATATTGTTTGGCTGTTACAGTTTTGTCGGGGTCCTTCCGACATCCCGCGCTGTCTCTCTGGGAACGGGTACCCATAAATACTATCAAGTTCATCCGTGTTGGGAGTGGGGTCTTGCAAAAAAATTAAATCAAAGGAAAGTTGTTTTTTTTTTTCTTCTTTTCTTGCGTGAAGATTCGTTCTATTTCCGAATACAAAATGAACCCTTTAGACGAGGATCTAGGGACCGGAAGGGATTTTCTCACCTTTATGCGAGGCGCAATATACGGCAACTAAGAGGCGATGTTTTTAATTGCCACAGTGAGAAGCATATTTTCTTGGGTTGGGTTAATCACGGGATGAATAGCTAAACGAATTAATCGGTTAGGTGTGGGTTTCCAATTTGCATTTGATTAATTGTCTAAAGGAAGAAAATTAATTGAAATAAATTTTTACCGACCGTGGTTGGTAATATTCCTGGGTTCGCACTTATCGCCCGGGACATTTTACTTGCTGTACACAAAGATAAGGACCAAGGAGCAGGGAAAAATTCGATGTCGATTTGTAAGTGGAATTGTGACTGTGGAATAGTTGCGCGGAGGTTCTTCAAGTCATTTAACGGACTGCATTTAGTTCCAATTAAAGTTTCATGGAAATAAGCGTCCTCAAAGATCTTCAAAAAGTGACTGCACAAATGGCATTTAATCATCTGGTAATGACACACAGAACACGCCGTGCTCGTCTACTTAGGGCCGTTTGCTCATACGACTCTTAACGATTTAAGTTCTACTGTCGTAAGTTCTACTTAAATACTTATAGGCTACTTTTTTAGGGCATAAACTGTCACATAAGAGCTTATGTGGCACTTAATTCGCTATGAGTCGTATCAGCAATCGGCCCTTACTGACGTACTAAAAGTGGCGCTACAGTCTGGGTGGACGTGGGGCTCAACCAACAAACGTCTCCAGCCAGCACGATCTCTAACCAGCTGTCTTTAGTCTCGCTCGCTAAGTTGGTTAAGGTCCTGTTCCACTTGCGTGCGCCACCTGAGTCGTAGTCTTCCGCTACTGAGCGGTCCGTCGGGTGAGGATTCGAAGATTTTCCGGGCTGGAGTATTCGTGTCCATTCGTTCTACATGACCCAGCCACCTCAGTGGTTGGACCTGCTCGTCTACACTTCCAATCAATTCAGACCTTCTTTTGGGAATTTCCCCCCAAATCAAAAAATTGTTGTCTGCTAAAACGAATTCATTTTACCCACCGGCCGAGAAGGGCACTGGACTGTGTCCAGTCATGAGGACCACAACCAAGTGCCTCAGTGAAAAAGCAAAGTGCAACCCTACGCACGGTTCGTCTCGAACTTTTCCATTCAATCTGGTCTACCCTTGTTATTAGTACAACCCCACCCCTTCACCAAGGTAGAGATATGTTTGATGAACATACATTTCCATTGTAAATGTGAGAGGACTGCCCAGAGGATTAGGCTAGCACTCATATCAGATATAGCTTGATTTTTTTTCGTACAACCAAGCAGAGCTTTTCTACCTACCTCCCTCTGGTCCTGGCGTTCAAGAGGTGTGCACTTCCTACTACCTCTTATCAGAATGAACAGTCAGGCATACTCCACCATACCTCACAAAGGTACATATATGGATTAACGCATTCACAGGGCTGGTATGGTGGACACTAAGAAAACATTATGATCCCATCATCCAGGCAAATCAAGAACGCCATTCAACTTTAAGCTGAATTCGGTCATATGTCGGCATCATGTGCGAGTTCATTTCTGGCTTTATTTCGGCAGGACCATGTTCGTGTGCATGTGAACGTCCCTCCCAGGGCGATGAAATATGATGCAAGTTTGAATTTCTAAATGGAATGCTTACACATAAATATATATATGTGCGGACCAGTTTTTGGGGCTTGCAGGCTGCCCACTACCTTTCCCATAATCCCGAGCAACATATCTACCTATACATTGTGCTATCGTTTTTCAAAACGTTGGCAGAAACACTAAAGGGTAAACCATGTACATATATGTGGATCAGGTTGATGTGCAGAGATGGTACAATGCACCCTCGTTGCGGGCATGGTTTTGCATTGCGTAATAATAGGCAATGATTGCATTTCATTGTTTGGCGTTTGCAGGTGGCTGAAATTTTGAGTATCGATTGGGGTCTGCCTTGATTAAGGCTTTAAAACCGCCCGAATATGATGAATATATATTCGAATTGGTTTTGTTGTGACTTACTCACATGCCCTGCAGGCAATCCTGACAGACATCCACCAGAGTGTTAATTCAAAATTTACTAGTTGCCGACAGCACTCTTGTTGCACAAGCTTTGGAAACATTCTTTGAGTTCAGTCGATTGGACTTGTGTCCAATGAATTTTAAATATAAAGCAGCTCTTTTTTGTGCCCTTTTTTGAAGAAACAAAATACGTCTCTTGCGAAGGAAAATACTTAATAGGTTCCTGCGAGGCTTACAGTACACCAAAGATTGATATTCCTCCTAAAATCCGCCAGCCAGAAAAGGCTTTCCTAAACTTGCAACACTTAGGACTGTGTTTCTTCCTTTTTCTCTCTCCCTGCAACATCAGTCTGTGGTTGATAAATTCCACAAAATCGATAGAGAAATTTTTGACAAGTTGCACACCTTATTTGCAACAACGCAGAGGTCACTGCTCGAATGATGTTTCGTGCCTCATCGTATCTGGCTTTAACGTGTTCATAAACCTCAACTTTGGAACGACCATCACAGCAATAGAAAAATTAATCCATTTAAAATATGAAAAAAAAACAACAACTCCTAAGCACTACCGAAGGGACATTTGATGGGTGTTGTAATCCACATCCCATTCAACGACTGCATTTAAGCCCACAAAATCTGAGAGCTTGCAAGCAAATGGGTTACGAAAGCACATTACCACCAGAAGCACAGTAATAGTGCACTACAGGCGGGATGTCACCAGAAACAGCCGTCCTTAGTTAAGTGTGTACCTCCCCAAACAGTCTCGTGAGGGAAAGAGAAAGTAGGTTGAACAAAAATTGCACCACATATGACAGCACGTTGATATGACTTCAGCTTTTGGTATTTTTCCCCATTTCCATTGTTTACCAAGATGCTCCTTGATGGGACACATCGAAAACATAATAATAAACAAGGGCGCTCCCATTCAGGGTTTTGTTCTTGTTTTGCTATTTTGACACGTGAGATTCTTCTCAAGTCAAATAACATCCAAAGGACCCTCCTCGTAGTAAACCAACATTCGGCGTTAAAATGTGCTTGCTACATTTTTTGGTAGTCGGGGGCGTATGAGTGATATTTTTTATTCGTCACACGGAAAATTGTTCCGCTTGCAGCTCGAAAGAAGGAACTGAATATACGAAATGTGGAAGAGGCTGTGCGAGTAGAATACTGCGAGAATTGAAGGAAATTTAATTCGCTGTCGAAAGGACCAAAAATCTAACGAATAGTTCCCTACGGACCTGCTGCGCCGAATATATATTTTTATTTTTTTTGGTTGACATTTGAAAGTACTTCACATGAACATTTCCACATGCGCCCCTGCAGCCACATTCCTTCATTTAATTAGTATCTAAAGTTCAACTAAATCAAAGGCCACAATCCACACATTCGTCCCTAATTAAATGAACCGCTTCACCGACTAAATCCGCACTTCCAATCAAACAGAGAAACTTTTCGAAAATCCATATGTGCAAACACCAGGAGCAGCTAGTAGCTACCCCAGCACATGCCGATCCCGGTTACAATTCGAGCTAATCTCTAGTACATTTTGCAAAGTGCTGTGACGAGTGGTTACCCGCACCACCAACCAAGCAAAGGGGTCATTACTTGCGACCTTGAATCGACTAAGGACATCTCATACAAATCTAAATTGACTCCCATTATCCAGCCTTTCGCTATAGGGGGAGGCTCAAATAAATGTGCCTTTTGGTGGCAATAATCTCGCACATCAATCATATACACAAAATTTCAACTGCCTCCACCAGCGCACGCCCATGTTGTACACGAGGAGGAGATACCATGACACACCAGGAATAGTTGCGAGAACTTTTCAGTTTTAGTTGGTAATGGGTAAAAGAAAAACCGCTCAGATCAAGTTTCAGCAACAAACCCCATTTGTGTCGTTCGCAAGGGGGCGAGAATAGCACTACTCTGAAAGGGGTAAACGCAAATGACACATTTCATGTCGTCGTTGTCGTCGTTGTCGTCCTTCTTGTGCGCCTCCAAAGAATCAACCAAACAGCCATCAAATACGTCTCTCTCTTCATTTCGAATATCCACAGGCATCCCTTGGAATAAGGAATCATCTTTTTTCTTCCCTATACCAGGACCTAGCAATTTACTTTTAACCCTCGTGTAATTCATTTAATTACACATAATTTAAAATTTAACGTCGTTTTGTGTGTCTAACACAAACACACACTCGCACGCATGCTGTGGGTGCTGGGATGTTGCACCGACACGGGTGTTGCAGCACCCCCTCAGATTCGGCAGAAGTGTGTTCCACACACTTTACAGAAAAGTGAATAGAACAAGTTCTTTTTTTTTTGCACAACATTCCGTAGTGCGCGCACATCCTTGGTGCATCGTGTAATGGAGTGTGCCCCGGGAAAGAGCGTGTGGTTGGAACGTCGCGCGGGAATCCGGCAGAAGACGGCAATTCGAGGGCGGTTTTAATTACAGAAATTCCGCATAAAATTAGCACACAGCACATCCCTCTCGGCGAGAGTTCAGAGTCTGTTTCCTCGGATGGGTTACATCTTGAAGGTTTCGTTGGTGGAATTTTGGGCATCGTTGTCGTTGTCATCGTCTTTGCCTTCACACTGTGAATTGAGGAGTGCGAAAAAGCATTCATTCAGCATGGCAGCGTGGGGCTTGTTAGTTTTTCCTGTTCCTTTATAATACATTTCAGGTTTTGAGGAAGCAACCGACAGTCGTTTTGTTTTACAACTCCAAGGGTGTGTTGATGACTCTTGCCTGGGATATTCCATCGGTGTACGAGTACGGTGTGGAAGATCAGCTTTAATATGGAGATTTTTCGGGTGTTCCGTTGTTGAAAAGTTCGGGGAGTGAACTCGATAATGACAAACACACACTCGCGCCAGTGGGATCGCATTGGAATAATCCACAGAGCATAATTGAGAACTTGTAGAACGATTTTTGGTCGAGTACGAGTTGTTTGCAGTTTTATTTTGTCGTGTTCCTCTCTCTCTTTTGTGTACCTCTGTCGGGTGTGGTTTTTGGGCAGTGTTTGTCTGTTTAATTACCACTTGGAGGTCGTGGAATACATAATTCTACTAGGATTGCAGAATCAGTTGTGAGGGGCTTTCCTCGTCTAATTGAATTTTAAGGTCGTTTTTTGTTCGTTAATAAAATGGTGGTGTTCTACGACGATAATTGGCAAAGTAGTTTGAGGTAATTAGAAATTGTGTGGCGGGCACATCATGAATTATCGTTGAGCCTGACAAATTCACGACACATTAAACTACGGGAAGGGATTTGTGTGGCGAAGCTACTGACTCGGTTTGGAGTTAGAGCGCGCAGCGATCTTAAAGAGTTTTTGCAGTTAGAAAATATTTAAATTGAGAAGAGTATCCACGGTCCTATGAGGCATGATAGGGAATTTTCTCCTTCCTGGACATGCACGTGGTGTGCATATCATTCGTCTTGAAAAAGACGCAGTTGGTACTCTGGAGAGTCGCTAAATTTATTTTTCGAAGCTCCCAAACACGTCATTTGAAGCCTTCACTGAGTTTTTTCTCTGCAAGTCGATTTTAAAAGCAGACTTTGTCAAGTTTGGAAAGGACAAAGAACCAATCCATTTCCATTACCTATGCCTTGCCACCATAATGCAAATAAATGCCAGAAGTGTTATTTTTATTGTAAATTTTGACAGCTTGTCGACTCCGATAAGTGAAGGGACTTTCATTAGCGAATTGACAACTCCAATCTTTCAGTGTGAACGCACCCTTAAACCGATTGCCGAACTGTCAATGTCAAAATATTTAGCAAAATCAACATTTTCATCATGGTAAAGTATACGAAGGAACAACGTTCACAAATAATTAAAATTTACTACCGAAATTCCGAGTCGGTGGTCGCAACTTTAAGAGCGTTAAAGACAATTTTCGCCCGTTGATTCTCGTCCCAGTATATACAAGCAATTCATAGTCTAGTGAAGAAATTTGATTCACAATATTTGCTGCTTGATGGTGCCGTGCCAAGGAGACCACGGTTTTCCCGGAGTTTGGAGAATATTGCTGCCAAGGAGGCGTCCGTCGCAAATGAGCCAAGTTAGTCAATTTCACGGCGTTCTCAAGAATTGCACCTCTCCTAGACCACGCACATACACAACAAGATAAAGCTGACTCCAGATCTAAAGCCACTTGACCATATGAAGCGACGTACGAATTGAGCTCTCGACATGATGGAAAAAAATTAAGAATTTCATCGCAAAATCATCTTCAGCGATGAAGCGCAATTTTTGGTTCAACGGCTTCGTCTACAAGCAAAATATGCGACACTGGACAGGCGAGAACCTTCATGTGCTTCTTAAGAGAGAACTTCATCTGCAAAAAGTCGCTGCTGAGGTTTTCATACCGGTGGCGTCATTGGCCCGTTTTTCTTCGTCGATGAAAATGACCGTCACTTTGCGGTAAATGGTGTTCACTACAGAACTTGATTTCTTTGAGCAATTGCATGATTTGGACATCAGTGATGTGTGGTTCCAATAAGACGGTGCCACAAGCCATACCGACACAGCGGGTGCAACAATCGAGTTATTGAAGTCTCAGTTCGGAGAACGTGTTGTCTCGAGAAACAGAAACGTCTATTGGCCGCCGATATCTTGTGAGGACTTTTTTCTACTGGGCTACATTAAATTATTGGTCTATGCCAACAAGCCGGCGGACCTTAGAGCCAACATTGACCGAGAAATAGCCGCCCTATCGGTCGAAATGTGCGGCCGATTCATCTACAATTGGGTTCAACGTATCGACCGCTTCATACGTTCCCGTGGTGGACATATGAACGAAGTCGAATTCCATTCATAAATGTTTTGATAGCAATACAAGCCAATAAAAGTTTTTCTGAGATGTCTCAAGAAGTTGTAATTTTATTTAAAAAATAAGTTGTCAAGCCCTTAATGAAATACCCTTTATATGGAAACTTTTATAACGAAGGTATCAATTTTGTTTATTGTGACGTATCTACCTGGGGTCTAAGGTACAGCAAAGCACTTGTGGCGGATGTGGTAATACAAAACAACGCCATTCGCATGTTTTCTCTCTCGGCGGTGTCTTTTGGTACTAAGAGAATGTTAGAACCAATGTGCACTTGCATTTTTGTTGAGTGTTTTGAGCGGATACCGAAAGCAGTCCTCTGGTATTTTAGGGGTCGTAATTTAAATAAAATAAGTAAAGTAAGTATTAAGCTTTGACTTTGTTCAGTCGAGAAGACCTGATTACAACATGAGTCGGTATGGTCGTGATATTTCTTTGTGTCACCGCACTCTTCCAGACTTGGACTGCATAAAGTAGAACCGAACTCACTAAACTAATGTAGAAGCCCCCCGACATCACTAAGTCCGTTCCTGAAAATTAAGTGAGCTATAGCTGTCAATACTTGTTTGTTGCCTTGAGGTTGTAGGTTCAGGTGCTGCTGTTTCCAATCATCTACAAAGCTCCTTCTCAAGAACTATCTGTTCACTCTTTGTCGCACACATTTTCTTTTGAGGATTACCCTTTTCACGACCACTCCTGTTGGTAAGTAGGTAGTTTTAATTTTTTTCATATGTCCTGCTATGCCTTTCTGACATTTACCAGGCAATTTCCTCATCTCGCTTGTTCCTTTTCATTCCGCAAGTAACAAATCATTGCAATCATCTGACATAACATCACACATACGTTTCCCATTCTGGAGGAACTAAATCACATCCTTGAAGGAAGCAAAATCAGATTGTTGCCCGAGAGGGAAAAGCACCGAAAGAAAAGAAACAGACATTACCCGTCACAGTGGGGGATGCACGCACGTTTTAAAATGTTAATAAAAAACGAATCAGCCCGGCATCCCTTTTGCCCCCAAACGATGAATAAGTTGTCAGCTTTGCTGAAAGACTATCACTACCGACATCCACCGCAAAACAAACAAAAGCACACGCTAAGTGTATCTTTAAAGACGTAAGAAGCCTTAAGGTGGTGCTTACACCTTCGCTTTGCCTTTTTTGCGCCGCTTCTTTTGCTGGGGCGTTTTTAATGTCATCTCTGTTATGATTTCCCTTCGTTCTTCGGCTGCCAAGCAAGGAAGCCAATGGCCTAAACTTTCTCCTCTGCCATTAGATGGGGCGCCACTCCACAGAGATGGGTAAACGCCGATGTTGGGTGTCCTTGTCACCTTTACAACCGGCGCTGCTGAGTTAAACCATCGAATGGCGTTGCAGACAACCGCACGGAAGGACGACCGACTACGTTATGGCATAAGCACTCTCCCATTTTGGTTATCGCGATGGAAGTTTTCTTGTGTAAAAGCCTGAACTGCCATCATGTCTCTCGCGCACACGGCCTCCGAGAATGGAATAATTCCTTAAGTGGATTTTCTAAAATTATTACCATCCACATCGCGCGTCGTCGCCCCCCTCTCAAACAAGTAGTGTATATATGAGCTCCACATGAGCTCCATGTATGTGGTAAAACGCTCGTTTATTTATATTCCATGTGAGTTTACATTTCCTCATGCAAAGCGCGCAAAAACGAAAAATGAAACCTGAAACCCAGCAGGAGAGCTCCTTTCGAGAACATCATGAAAATAGGATAATTCGCAGATTATTACATTATCACCTTGAATGAGCGTTCGTTGAATATGTTAAAGCCTCCGTCGAGATTGGCCGGAGCGTGACGGCGTTGCTGAAGACTAAAACCAACAAGGCATCGACTACAGATGACAAACTCCTCATCCTTCTGCTCATTACCTATGCCCGTGGAAAATTTTGCTGCCAAAGGATTTTAGGCGCGCACACACCACGACTGTATGAGGGAAAGATACTCCCTTGCGGTTGGTGTTCGGCATTCGTGATGCCACCACAACGCCGAGCATATGGATGCAATTTTCATAATATCACTTGATGATGCGATAGTCGGCTGCAAAACAAATGCACGAGTGCCTCTCTGTTAGCTCGTGTGAGTACATGTGGAATAAATTTAAAAAATAAAACTGTTGGTTATTTTAGACAGTTTTTTGCTTTTTCTGGGTGATGGATGGCTTGTATTTGCCTGTCAATTTTGACGTCAGTTTATAGTTAAAAAAAAAAAGACGCAACCAACCGTGAAACTAGTGCAGGTACGAGTTTGTACAGTGAAATGTTTTTCCCGAATTTTATCATTATTTGATTTATATATTTCGGAAGCGACATCGGAAGCGATGTACACGCAGAGAACTTCATGACTTGACAGCCATTTTGGTTAAACTCTTTCAAATAACACCCTCTGCTGGGAGGTCCATTTGAAGTCAGTTTTCAAGCCCCTTACATGTTACAAAGGCCTTCAACAGCGTCGAGTCCATCTGTGTCTTAATCAAAATTGAGTCTCCTTCATTATTAAAATGAAAGTCGCTTTTTTGTCGTACCGATTGCGGCGTTATTTCCTGACAGGTTTTTATGAAATATGGACAAAATCAAAGGTAGCTTCTCGAAGGTCTTTTCGGACATATTTTGTGTACTTATATTTAAGAAAAAATAGTCGAAAGATCCATAAAAGAAGCCTAGACCAAACTAGAAAGCACCAACTCGCCTCTCTCAGTGTACATCATTGCCCATGGTCCACCACGCGACGGCTTCTTAAAATTTCATTCACATCGATAGTCTGTCAAATAACAGACTCGCCCACCCCACATCCCCTAACACGATTCCTCCTAAATTTGTTTGTCGAGGTTACAGTTCGCTGCTCCTATGAATAGTTACCGATCCGCTACTCTTTTTTCTCTCTCTCTCTATTTCGAGGAGAAAATGCGTTGTCAAGCCTCCCGCAAATATCTTTACACGCAGGCCAAACCGAAATCCGCTTCGAAATGCTATGCAAACTCATTTGGAGCTCGTCGTCGATGTCAACGATGCAAATCGTATTGAAATTCTGGTCAAGCAAATGACATCGAAAATTACCTCCCTGATTAGGATTTAGCAGTTTGTTTTCCGCTCGGCCGCCATTTACAAAACCCTGGCGTCGTCACCGATGTTTCCCCCCAAAGTGCTGGCTGCATTTCAATAAACCCAAACGCGCCAGAGAGAAATATATCCTCTGACCGAGACCTGTGTGTGTGTGTGTGTGTGTGTGGTGTGCGTTTGAACAATATGTGGCTACGCACGATGTAGTGGATAATGTGTCACGGTACTTGTTGGGTTCACCAGGCAACAAAATCCGACTGTCCACCCTGCTCAACCGAAAGGCTTTACTGCAACCGGCCACGATATTTAGGGGGTTAGCAGCCAGATCTCGTCATTTTAAAATGAAAGTTTCCCAAATGGATTGCGGTGCGCGGCTGGGAATTTATGCAACTCCAGGTAGAGTTTCGAAAATGCGTTGGGGGTATATAGTTTTTGACGATTGAAATACTCGTACACGAAGCTGTATGTGGTGTGTGCCTTGCTTTGTCGCCTTTATTCATTTGCAAAGGCAACTGTTTGCTATTGCGATGGTTTTGGGCTTGCCGTCCCATCCTGTCAGGCCGCTAAACTATTTCAGAGATTGCTGGCATATTTTTGAAAATATTGCGGTGGCCGTGCTTTGTTTTGTTTGGAAATATCTGAAAGGGTCTCATGTCTAAGTGGGGGAAATGACTGTCAAAAAATTATTTCATTTAATTTGAGTTTTAGCTGTTTCTGGGGCTTTAAAGTGGACAATATTTTCACATTTTGTGTAGCTGAGAGTCGGAAGGGACGACGAGCGTATAGGATGCGCCTATAGATCTCGCGCTGAATCAAAAATTAACTTAACTGGCTCCCGACAAGAGTCGGGTCTATCCTCAGCAAGGGGAGTCTTCTATTCTCTGCGATGCCCTGCTTTCAGTTTAACAAGCACTACTCTGAGGAGCTCAATTCCAGGAATGGTGATCTACGTACATCGAGCCGAGTGTGAAATTGTTTCTGTAGAGTCACTTAGAGTGGATGAAGTCCGCCCTAGAAGACCTAGTTTGATGGATTTCTTGTGGCCTGGGAGTCCGGCGAATCACCTCTAGCAGAAGAGCTTTGACAGTTCGAGACAAAAAGTTATATTCGAAGGCGCAAACTCACAAGTATGAAACTAGATACCACCTTAACTTGTTGGGTTTTTTTTTGTACATGTGACCCAGAACTGCCATAGCCGTTCTACTGGGCAAGGTGCTGGGATTGAGCCTCTGGTTATGAATAACGACTTCAGTCGATTTTTATCAATAAAGTCTTCAGCAGGAAATCAAAAGACTTCAAAGCCATGTTGAAGCTTTAATGTCGCCTCAAGAAGGCCTGCTAAATACACGAGTTTAACCTTTTCAAGTTCATTCCGAAAATATGACCTCCAGGTTAACCTCAGTTCATTATTTTGCCCGCACACACATCGCTAATTTCAAAACGTTTCTCTACTCTAAATCATTTGATAGAAATTCCTTTTGAATTCATCCATACACACTGCTGGCGTGATAGTGAGGCATTTGTTTCGCAGGCACAGCCCACCTCTTCAACTCAAGTCGCAACCGGCATGTTATCGAAGTGGAGCCCCCTTGGGTCTGGGGAATTTTAATTAATTGTGAACGCGCCTTCGGCATATGTGTTTTATTGTTTCGTCTTCTCAATTTATGCCACAAAATTTGCATAGCCCGGGTTAGGGTTCATCAGCATTGTGCCGAAAGAAAATGGGTTTGGCAACATTTACACACCTGCGGTTAACCATTTCAGACAGTCAAACCTATACCACCGCCCGCTCTCCATCGACATAAACTCAACTGCAAATCATCTGCAAAAATTCATCAAAGTGTGTGCCGAAGGAAAAAAACCAAAACGAAACAAATTCTACCTCGTGTGTCTTGTATTGCTAATTAACTTGAAATAATTAACCCTACCGCTAAAGGGGAAAAAAATGAATACGGAAAATTTAATCATCTCGGGCGGGGGGTCCCGCAACCGCACTGTGATTTTATGTGTTATTTTTTACCACTTGCAAGCGATGTGATGTGACAGTTGCGAGAGAGAGGTGGATGGTGGTGGTAAATTAATGCGGTTCAGGTATGTTACCGCTAAATGCCAAACGCTCACACCCGCTTTAATATTTGCTAATTATTGCGTTAAAATATTACTTTCGCATGTGGGGTGAATTTCAACCGTAACGACTAGTACGTGTAGGGGAGCTGGGTGTAGAACCAAAGGTGGTTGCTGTTGGTGACAGCTTGCGAAAGCCGAGGGAGCGGCAATTATCTTGCTAAGAGAACCATAACAATGCGATAATTTGCGTTTGCGATGAAAACAAGTGATTAGACGCCAAAATATTTCCAAGTCCGTGTGTTTTTCCGGTTCCTCATGCGCACTGAAGCGAGTATATGTACATAGAGTTGGGTTTTTGGTTTCTCTGGGTTTGGGCCCTAATTAGGCTGTCGTTGGTTTGGAAAATTGATGTCGTTTAAAATTATTATAATTTTTCTTCTCTTATTTTTTTGGCGGAGAATCATTTTTGCGCATCATGGTAACAACTATGTGGTGTATTGCGTGGTTATTTCTTGCGGAATCTAGGGGTGGAGTTGTAATTGCCAACTACAATTTGTTATGCTAAATAAATGGGGGGCGGCATTAAACGCTATCTATGCCTATGGAAAGAGGCTGATGTATGACGGGGGAAGATTTAAAATGCTAATTGATGATAATTACTTTTGATGAGATGTAAATAAGGCTGGGGAGGGGGCTGCGCAAACGTCGAGGGATGTCTGTGATGGCTTTGGGAAAACATTTTATCGAATAACCCGATCGCAAAGATGATGCCAACCTTTCATGTTTTATCGTTCGGTTTTGATTAATAATAAACGAGCGCGGTTCTACTACCCCCAGAGTGAAGAGAACCAGCAGTATAAGAGGGCTGGTGTATGGAACTGAAGGGATCTACGATTTTATGCCGAGTCCAAACGGCCAATTGAGAAGGTCTTTTATGACAGTTATACTCTCGGATGTTTGTCAGGCGTTCGCGAGAGGTGGCGCAGTGAAAAACCTTAAGTTCGAATTTGGGTTTCTTTCGGGATTGGAACCTGGGACCCCTCGCTTAGTAGTCCAACACAATAACCAGTCAGCCACTGCGCTGACTTTTTTTAAGAGGATTTCTTGAAATGTCGGCTGTGATTGCATCCATCGGGAACGCCATCTGTTGCTACTTTGACAGAAGTTTTGGGTTCAAAAACCTACCAATTGAATCGATCTTAGATTAAGCAACGTTGGGAAATATTGAAAACTTATCCGAAACACTGTTCTCTGGTTGCGAAAAGACGGCGCTCCGTCTTATTTTGGGGTCGAGGTTGATTGCCATGGTGTAGTGGTTGGAGTATTGGCTTGTCGATGTAGATTCAAGACAAAAATACACTTCCACTGGATGTAAGTAGAAACGACAGTGGACTCAGGCTTTCTCGTTAAAAACTATAGAACTTCAATCGAATTTTCCAATTACCTTTGAATAGTTTCAAAGATTTTGGCGACCAAAAAAAATTTCACGCAGTCTAGGAAGTGTTTTCAATAAACCTTCGCAACTTTTTTTAAATATTTTTGGAAGGAAACTCAAACGCTAAAATTTCTGTTAGAGAAGTCTTGCGAAAAACAGATTCGAACAGCAACTTTGGCGTACAAATTCAAATTTTTATTTTCTCGCCTTTACAAGTTATTCTGTTTCTTTGTTGCTTTGTCAGGTTTTCAAAAAAATAAAAATAGTCTCGTAACTCTGTATATGCTGCAGTTAAGTGGCTCGTTTTTTCTACGCCATTTCCAATGTTGCCGTCCCTATTTTTGATATATTTGTTATGACTTTTGCTGCTGAAATTGTTTCTCTAACCAAAGCCAATCCCTTTCGCGCTTTGATTTTTTCGCTGCATAGATAGCTCCCTAAATGAGAGAGACCTTTGAGCACTCATGCAACTTCTCAAGCAAGTGTGAATTCTATCGCAAACAAAATGAATTCCTTGCATTGCTGTTTTTGCTGTTGAAGCTGGGTCAATATAAGGTGGACGTTTCCTTTAAAATCCCTTCAAAAATACACCCTTCTGTAGGTAAAAAACCTCTCTTAGAGTACCTAGCCCAAACTAATTTATAAAATGCACTCACCCTCTAAGTAGACAGGTAGGTACATGTTATGATAAACAATAAGCGAGAACAATATTTCCACATGGCCACATTCTATCAAGGCAAATATGTATCCATGTCTTTTACGCAGTTTAACGATGCCTTTCCCAGCTCCATCAGTTGCAGGGCTGTGACTCTGAAACTATACGGGAAACTAAAAGCGCAACCCACAGAGATGGCCCTCTCAAAGGAGTCATTTTGAAAATGTTCAAACTTCTCAGGCTTGGTAGGTAATACGAGTAGTAACAGGTACAGGTGCAGGTAGTTATTTGCAAATTCTACAGGCGGTTCCGGGCATATTCGCCTTATTTGCAAAAATCAGGTAACGAAAATAATTTCAAGCTAAATAAGGGCACCCCATCCTTCAACTAGGTGAACTAAATGCGCACACAAATACAAATAGTGTGCATCCTTTGAGTAGTATGGAGAGCATGTTCATGTGGCAAACAATAATTCCATCCCTATGTGCACAACGTGAACAAACGAAATGAAACGTAAAAAGGAAAAAAATGTGAAAAAGACGAAAAGTCATAAATTAATGCAATGTGCACACATGCACTCAATTATGCCACTCAAAAGGATACAAACATTAAGAGTAGGTACCTATCTGCCGCCGTCTCATATTGCAATTCACCGGGGCATTAAAAACACTCTGTACACACACAATCGTGAGAGTGTGGTGCATAACGAGGTTCATTGCTCATATGGACTCGTGCACCGCCACAAGGACTCGATTCGACTCGACTTGACTCTCCACTGTGTACTATATGGGGAATAGTCCTCTTTCCGCTTCTTTCACATTTTATGTTATCAAATAGAAGTTTTATAATTATCCAGGCACATGTTGGGTTGCTGAACAAACGCATCGCTCCCGTGTCCAGATAACTATACCCACTACCTCAACCGCAAGGACATTTCAGAGACTTGAATAAAACATCAGACCAGCAGGCGGGTAAAGAAAAACTGTTAAATCTGACTCACATCCTGGTAAAAGATATGTTTACTGATTCGTTTATGAGGGCGGCCGACAGCAGTGACGGTGACGATGGGGTCGGGTCCATTCAATTGCTACTACGTGTAGTACACCAGTGTACCGGGATTTTTTTTCCTGTTCTATCTCGAGTCTTTCCATGGAA
This sequence comes from Cheilosia impressa, assembly GCA_948293265.1. Taxonomy (NCBI): domain Eukaryota; kingdom Metazoa; phylum Arthropoda; class Insecta; order Diptera; family Syrphidae; genus Cheilosia; species Cheilosia impressa. The sequence goes on along the minus strand of OX411883.1, from coordinate 51,315,868 downwards.
AGTAGTTATGAGTCGGGTTGTCTGTGCCTGGACTCGCCGGTCTGTTTAAAACGTTGAGTGTGACATAATGGCATTGACAAAATGATAAGTAATTCACCGTCGACATCATATACACACAGACACACGGCTATCACGACCCTTATGTTCATTATATGCATTGAACGGCTGCGGAGAGGGGAAGGCGCTCCTTTATCGTATACCGAGCATAGTCGGGTGGAGGTTGACAAGTTTATATGAGGTTATGCGATGGTTCTATTTTTTTTGTAAAATGTTCTTTTGCCCCGATGCGGCGGGAGAGATAAAACTTGTGTCCGCTGAGGGTTTAGCATAGATTGGAGGAGTTTTTCGACAGATTAAGTTGATTGCACGATGAATGGGACATGTTTTATACGATGGTTAAGAGTCGTTAAGGGAATACGCATGAGGCGAGCAGTTAAAATGTTGCTAAAAATGCAAATGATGCTTAGACTGTCGGAAAGGTAATTGGTCATCAATTTGAAATGGTTGCGAGTAGGGTTTTAGCTTCGTGTTGGTAGTTCCTCTGAATAGCTTAAATGATAAGTCCACCGACGGGAAAATTCTGTGAACTGTAAGCGATCGGTAAAAAGCAATAAAAACTCTGTCCCAACATTCGAACTTCTGTATTCCATTTTTTATCTCTCTTCCTTGCCTGAGCTTGTGTCTGAACCTAATCAAATAGGCGGAGCTGCATCTTAGGGTACGGGGAACTTTCAACCTTAAAATGGGACCTCTCAAAATATAAAATTCGACAAATAAAATTGCTGTCGAAATATCTCTCTCTTCAGGCGTTTTTGTATGTAAACTTTTTTATAGAACGGCTGTCTCTTTCTTCGTCCTTAATTCATTTCTAATGTATTTATTTGATTTTTTTACTATTGTGGACTGTCATACATCTGTTGGTTGTTGTTATTTTTCGTACCACAGATTGAAAATAGCCCTTAAACTGCCACTAAGACTTTGAGCTGCTAGGACTGCCTTCTTCAAACGAGCAAAGTACAAGGTGGGCCAAAAGAAGTCATCCGATTTTGTTTGGCTCTCATTTTTTTCCTAAATGAAAAACTTCGATTCTGTTTTTTGATTATGTTTATTTGAACCTTTAAAATTTTATTGGTCAAGTCGAGAAGATGATATCGGCCAAATGAGAGCCAAACAACATCGAATGACTTCTTTTGGCTTACCCGTATTTGTTTTGAACGATTGTCTCGTCACTTTGGCTCACATAAAAGCTCCTTGCAAGCCCATTGCTGTGTGGTTTTTATTTTAAGCGGAAATTTATATTTTCAATTCTTAAGACAGAGGGAAATGTATAGCTTGACAACCTTGTAATATGTCAGATCAGATACCTTTTAGTGTGTACCCCAAATTACAAAAAATCGTAATCGTGTTATGTAATCTAAAGCACAAACCAACAGTGGAGACACCAACCAAAAATCTTAGTTTATGTCATTTTATCGCAGATCCTTGCATACTTTCAGGCTGATTTCTTGTGGTAAAGTGACCATCGATAGTCTTATTGACATTTTTGTCTATATTCTTCAATAAAACATCACTTCGTTGCAAAGCTTTTTTGATTTTTTTTGTCTAAATCATACCTTTGGCCAATAGTCGGTTCAGCAGAGTCCTCACAATTACTTAATGACTTTCCGGCCCATGAAAAGTCTCTGCCTAAGACGCTCACCTATTCATCCAGAGAAAACTCTTTTATACCAGCGAGAGCTTCGTCATTTTATCGGAGGTCCGGACTTCCTTGTGCTGAACAGCAAAATATTGTCGAATTATTTTCGAGCTACACTGAAAAGTAGGTTCACATTATTTTCCAAGCCTTTTCCAGTTGAGGATCTTGTGGAATATTTTTTTATCGGATTTCCTCCGACAGCTTGATTCAAAGTTGGACCAGAAAGTTTTGTATGCCTAATTTCAATACCAGAAACCTCCGACTCACTTCCTTTTCATTTTGCAAAGCAGACATCCATCACAAAGCAACCAACTCAGCGGTGGCCACTTGCCGTTCTTGCTTCTCTGTACTCTGTGTATGCGTACACTGCGCGCGTGTCAGATCATTGCCTCCCTTAATGAGGAAGCAAAATTTAGAGAAAAACACTTCAAGCACCATTAGGCTTCACTTAAATCGCACATGGGACTGGACTCCACTCCTCCGTCTACCTACGCACAAGCATTTTTAAATAGATATTCGGACGCTGCTGTCCAAAATTGTACCGGCCACCTTCCCTTAAAGTCCCATTTAGAAACAATGGTAGCGTGCGGGGAGAACATCCCCCAAAAACCACTTAGAATTTTTCGGCCACTCATATTCAAAATCCATCACTCACCCTCGGGCCGTATAACGCTCCCCAATACACCTACTCACTACTCCATACACTATTCACCACATCCTGGGATGACACGAAGAAGCAAAGTTAGCTAAATGGGGATTCATTCATCCATGGCCCGTGCCCGCGTGCCCCACCGACAAATATACGCAGCAAAAATTCCTGCCTTCGTTTGTGGCCAATTCACTTCTCACTTCGCCTCTGACAACACAATAAATGGAATTTAGGCTGTCAGAAAATTACCGGTACCGCTTTAATGGGTATTTTCCACTACATTGAAGGGAAATTCCATCTTCCCATCCTCCCACCCCGCCATGGTGGGTGGTGAAGAAAAATTCAAAAGAAAACAGAAAAGGAATTGATTTGAATCTTTGCCTCGCTCTCTCCGCCCCGTGGAAAGGACCTTTAATTATTTACAAAAAATTTAACAACATCACATAAATTTGTTTCGGCGAAATTCCACCGTGTTCAGGCATTCAGTCGATGAGGCGCGCAGCACAGTTGTAGTATGCGGATGATCTTTATTTCGGGTATCATCATTATTTTCTATTCCATGTCATTGTTTGGGGGCTGTTTCCTTCCACGGAATATAATTTCCATTTTCTCCTAGGATATGGTTGCGCAGATTATATTCGCCCACTGCACTCGCTCTTATTGCCAAGCGCCGGCCGGGGCGTATATTTTTGTATTAGCCATTGCGATGATGGAAATGAATTAAATTAAATTAAGTTTGACGCAGTTTCGTTTAGAATGTTAGTCAGCTGTGCAGTGAATTAAAAAAGTTTTTTTTTTCCACACTTGTGAGCGGGGAAGAGGGTGCTCGCAAGTCAAGTGAGGGTCCAGTCGAAATTGTAATTAAAATTGCTGTTGCTGTGAACGTCATGTGACGGATTAAAGTCGCATATTTCTCTTCTATCCGCCAGATGATGTACGCAGATGATGTCGATGGGGGGAGATCGTGGGGAGTGCCCTATTCTAACCCTTGCAGTAGTGTACGCTGGATTTTTCCTGTAGGGGGCTGAGACTTTCATTTTTGTGATGAAATGTTTGACACTCAAATCAAAGAGATTTTCACAGCTCTCTATATCTTTGGTTAAGAAGTTTGGGGGGCGCAAGGCACTAAAAAGCCCTCCCCGTCCCCACTGCGCGTACGCCACTGGACACTTGTATTGACTATTAAGAAACGGACACTCGTATCAGGTTGGCTTCGGTCTTAAAAACACCAGCTGACCTATAATTTTGAGAATTTTCCACAAAACTCTTATGCGGACAACGGATCAACTTTGCATGCCCATCTACTTATACAGGGTGGGCCAAATACAAGTTTCTCATAAAAAATGCAATAAAATGAACAAAACTTAAAATTTTTCCATTTATTAGTAAAAGCAAACATTCCCATTAATTATGGAACACAACTTCGTTCAAGCGGCTGCCTCGGCCGGCTTCGCAGTAGCGCATTCTGTCATTCCAATTTTCCCAGACTTTGTTGATGGTTTCTGGCTGTAGCTCACAGATTGCTTGGATGATATTGGCCTTAAGTGCTTGAATCGTGTCCGGTTTGTTAGCATAACATCGGTCCTTCACGGTTCCCCACAAAAAGAGTCCAAAGGGGTCAAATCGCAGCTCCGAGGCGGCCAATTGACATCGCCAAGACGGCTGATAGTACTATTCGGGAATTTGGTGAGCAAATGATCGATTGTGGCATGGACTGAGTGGCACGGCGCGCTATCCTGCATGAACCAGAGGTCGTCCAAGTCCATGTCTTTAATTTCAGTAAAAAAAAAAGTCGGTTAACTCTGTAACGCCCACCGTTGACCGAAAAGTTGTTTCCAGCCCCATTTTCGAGAAAAATATGATCCAATGATGCCACCACTCTACAATCCGCACCAAACTGTCACTCTCTGTGGATGCATTGGCTTCTCGACCACAACGTGCGGATTTTCCGAGCCTCAGATGCGGCAATTTTGTTTGTTTACATAGCCGCAGAGATGAAAATTGCGGTGGAAGCTTCATATCGGCCAAAACTTCCTTCCAAAAGACTCGCCGTTTGGGCTACGCAGCACTCACTTTGGAAATAAGTTTTCAATATTTCCCAACGTTGTTCAAGCGTAAAGCGACTCATTTCGTTCCGCGGCGGTATAATACTGACTTTCTGTGAATGATTCGGCGGGAAACAGCTGTCAGTGTCAAAATAACAAAGAAACCACTAGATAGCCCATCCTTTACTTGCCCAATCGAGGACAACCGTTTAAGGAGCTTTTAAAAGCAGTAGATCACCACAGCCGTAGGCCAGTTAGAAACTATTTTACGAAGGTACTTCTCTAAAAACAACAAAAATACACTCTGCTCCCCATAAGGACCAAGCTGAACTAATTATCTCCTTCTTCTTGGGAAATCCCCTTTGCCAGTCGCATGAAATTGCATCAAAGACATTCTGAGCGCCTCCCGCAGTTCGTCCTCTTAATTTGCCGCATCATCCTCTTCACTGAACTTGGCTTTTGATATCCTGTAATTTTTTTTTGTTCTATTCTTCAAAAAAAAAAAGAAAACAGAAAACCAGTGAAGAAAAAAAATAAGTTACTCCCATTCCACGTTCCACATAATATGTAGGTAACATCCTGTGCCTGCAAACGACAAACAACAGAAAAATAATAAATTGACTCGGAAGCATTGAGCGCGTAAGGACTATGTTGAGAAAGGGAACGGGAGTCCCAGGAGCCGAAAACAAGAAAAGGAATTGCTCCTGGTAAATGGTTTATATTCGTTTGGCTCGATTTAGTCGTAGATCTGACTTTTTTTTCTTTTTTTGATAACTGTCGACTGTTGCTAACCAACACTATGACAATCGTGCGTGCCGAATACAAGGCGATTCCTGTTTCAATACGTTTTACTTGAAATATCTCTCTCCTCATTATTGAGGTACCTATACGCGAATAGGAGGTCAAACAATAATAATACACACCATGGGAAACAACAAAGAAAATTGGGAAACGGATAAAGTATTGCCACCCAAAAGTGGGGTGGGAGAAAAATAAATCTTCCTCTCGTCGTCCTTGCTGGTACTATCTCTTGGTATTTTTTTTTTATTATATTTTTTTTTATATCGCTTTGCAATATTTACTAAAAATTCACTCATCCGTATTTCGATCGAAAGGAATTTGCCTCAGTGGAGTCTGGAGTCGGAGTTGGAGTCGTGTGTTGGCATTTCTCCACCAATCGGTTGAGCGCGCTCCCTCCATTCTATACTGTCGATCTGTCAACGTTACTTGGAACTTGGAAGGCAGCGGCAGCGGCGGCAGAAAACACCATCAGCTCCCTGGGTATAGCGGGTATGAAGGGCGCATACAAATCGTGTAAACATGGTGTAACGAAGTGAAGTGTAAGTATGCGCACCATGATGACATTCACTTCGGTATTCGGTTTGCAATTTGTTTTCCCTTTTTTTATTTTTATTCAGTTCTGTGTATTTTTTTTTTCTATTTTTCATTTTCTCACTCTCTTTCTTGTTCAAAACTGACTTACTATATTAAAATGATGATGACGATGATGGGGGAGTGATCGATGGTTGAACATGGTACTCCCACCTACAAGAAAGCCCCGCACGACACACAGGGGGCGGCGGAAGATTGAGGATAAAGGACTTAACTTCTCGTGCAGTGTGTTCGTACGATGGAAAACAAATACATCGGTGATGGAAGGAAAAACAAGTTGGTAGCAGAGTTTTTATTTTTCTCTTTAAATTTTTTGTGTGTGTGTTTTTTTTCCTGTGAGTTTGTTGAAACGAAAAATTGAATGAAATTATTGGCAACATTGACAGTGGGGGTGGGAAATGATTGTGGCTGGGAGCTGGAGGCATACGAGAAGCGTGTGAATTATGGAAGCAGTGGGAGGAATTTCCTTTAAAATAAAAGAAAATACGGAAAATTATTAGCAAAATATTGAGAGGAAGATTCGATGACGACGATCTGTTGTAGGTTGTGTTTTGCCCTCGACATAGGTGTGGAATTCAATTTCCGAACGAAGGTGATTCTTTTGCCTTCGCCGTGGGCGGGGGTGGCAAATGATTGCGTGGGAATTTGCCAAAGCAAATATTATCTATTTTGGGGGGGGGGGGGCGACTTAAGTGAGCATTTGTATGTAGATGGCGATGTTGACAAAGCATCAAGTCGATCAGTGTGTGCCTATGAGACGTATAATTCAGTTGAACTTGGTGAAGTGTCGACATGGCTATTGGGATGGCATACTCGAGTAGATGTTGATGGGAATTAGATTTCGCTCATAGTCAGATAAGAATAATTACAGTTGTTCAAGTGGGTAGGCACATAACTTAGATAGAGAGGTGTCTTGAATATTCTACTCAGTATTAAAGTTGGAGGGGCAACTGTTTATCCGCTGACGTTTTGGTTTGCCGAAAAATACAATATGTTGACGGTGAATGGGTGACAGAGCAAGATGGACAGTAATCCAGCAAAGGGAATCTTCAAGTCCCAGCTTCCAAGCTCGAAACGACAAAGAAAAAATCCAACAAAGGGAATCTTCAAATCCCAGCTTCCAGGCTCGAAACGACAAGTTATAACCTGGAAGTTGAAGTTGCTTATATTAAGAAAACACATCAGAAACAAATTTTTATTTATTTTTAACATTTTCTCAGTGAGATTATGTACAAATTAAAACAAAACTTATTAATGAAAGGCAAATTCTTAATTTAAGATAGACTTTCTTAAATATAAGTCAATAAATCGTCGGTTAACAGGTAAAACTCAGTAAGTGCATTAATCGATCCCAAATTTGTATATAAGACTTTCAAATTTCATCAACTGCAGTTTTTTAGGTTTTAGCGGCAGAAAAAAACATGAAAACCTCATTATTTGCAATAAACTCTAAATGTACTTAGTGAGTTTTACCTGTCAACCGACGATATATAGTTTTTTTTTTACAACTAAATGTTATTTCTCAAATTTTGCTTAATTCCTAAGCTGGTTTCTTATATTCAGCCTCAGTTTCTAAATATTTAGCATTTGTTACTTATCATGTTGAAAGTTAAAAAAGAAAAAGTTTGTTTAGGTACTTTCACGAGGTAAGTCCACTTTATACCCCTAATAGATTTTTCTGAATTTCAGCAGACATATTAAATATTTTAAATATTTCTGAAAAGACACAAATTCCATCTTCATATTTTGTTTTCCACTCTGCCACCTCTCGCGAACGTCAGACAAACATAATGTGAGTATAACTTTCATGAAAAGGCTTCTCAATTATCCGTTTGTAGTCGGCATAAAATTGTCGATCCCTTCCATTCGCCCCGAAAATGAAAAAAAAAAACGAATGGTTGTGCAAAAATTGGGCATAGGGTCTTAACTGACCAATTGCGACAACTGTTGATTTCCTTACTTATTTCTTTATTTATTTAATTATTCATTTATTTATTTTATAATGTATCCTAGGACTCCTCATAAAATTTAAGATTTTATTTTCGTTTGTTTATTCTTTACCAAAACAAAATGAAGAGAGCGAGTGGCAGTTCCACTTCTTCCACCTATAGCACTTTTTAGTGATGCCAAGTCACTGTTATAATTTGATTCTTACAGATTTTTTATTTATTTTTTATATTCTTATATATATTTATTTATTTACTGATTTATTTGTTTATTTATTTTATTATTAATTATGAATCTTAGAAATCTCTCTTGAAAAATTAATTAATATTCAACTTCCATTGTCCAGTTGTGCAAGCCTCGGTCTATAATTTGACTCTTAGGGGTTGAACCGGAGACATTTACCTCCAATCCATCGAACTTGTCGAACCATTCGCTTCCTCTTTATGTTGTTATTCCGCATGCTTTCGCCACTTTAAGTGATGTTTCCCAGGTATCTATTGAAATTTCAAAGCCAGGCCTTTACAGTCACTTAAGTCTTTTATATACATTCTGAGCCCAAAACCCAACTCAATGCACTATTGTAGCGGCACTAAGTGGCAGCGCTACGATACTTTAAATTTGGTTGAGTGCTCGCCCCAACACTCGCCCTCGGCTGGATTGTTTGACGATATCACTTCAATTCGAGCAAAATCTCGCAGCAATCCAACTGTTATTGTTACAGTTACCCTACAATTAGGTGTAGGTACTCAAAACTCATATACGCACAGAAGTGAAACACCCAAAGCAGCATAAAACGCTACTTAGAGTCACACTTTTCACATTTCGCAGGGATTTCTCTCATTTTGCTTGCCATTAAGTTGATGGCTTATTAAGGCATCCTTAAGGCCCGCTTTTTCCCCCATAGACACACACAAACACACGCATCTGCACTATTCACAGAAGAGCATCAAGTGTTGTTTCCCTCCCCCTTTGGCTGAGATTGAATTCACAGATCCCAGCAACACCTATCCCTCGCCCTGTACACTTTTTTTTATATGTATGCACAGAAGAGGAGGCATCCAACAGATAATGCCAAGATCCACTTAAACTTTTCTGTCATAATAATTATGTTGTTGCAAAAAATTAGGACAAAACTCATAAAATGCCAGCGGTTGCCTGCTGTTGCTGATTGAACGCACAGCTCGCGCGCATTAAAAGCGACAACATTTGCCTCCCGTATACGTAGTGCTCGCATCTTCATCTGTGTGGATGATGCTTACTACGTAGCCACAATGGAAAGTTGGAAAGTGAGAGGCTGTGTTGAAAGGGGAGTCCTTATTACCCTACTGTGTGCCTCGTTGGTCCTTTTCATAACACGCGCGGCATAGTTGCGCCGTGTTATTTTTTTTTCCTTTTCTCCCTTTTCATTTATTTTTTTCTCTGGCGTTTTTGTTGCGAGTGTGCCATTTGGACTATCGCGAGGATCTCGCCTGAATGTGACGCAAAAGGGGGGGCTAGTCTATTATGTGCATTGCATTGCAACCAGCCATCTAGATGGTCGTAGTTTCCATTCGGTAAGAACGTATTTTTGTATAGGCGTTGCGAACACCAATTGAGGTCAAACAAACCGAGATAAAGTTTTTTTTTCCACTACCGCCATTATGTGGTTGCTTCTCTTTTCGCAGCCAGGATAATTATTTTATTCCATCCGAGGAATTTGTCCTTTGAAAGGTTTCGGCTGAGAAGATGCCGTACAGTATATCTGACTACTCGTATACATGGAGTGAGTTGGGGCAATAATGGAATTTAATTAATTAATTAACGAGAGCCAACCTAAACAGCGGAAGCAAATGAAATAATCAACACAAAATAAAATGCAAAAAATCGTGTATGCGACAGGAACAGGATACGCGAGTGAATGTGTAGCATTTCCGCTTTCCGGATGTGATTACCTGATGTAATTACCAACATGCAGGCAAATGGCGTATGTATGTTTCGTTTTGTTGTGACAATTCTTGAGAGCAGTACCGATATTAATTGTTTGCCTCGAATTAGGTCGGCTATAAAGGCGCAGTAAACGTGTGTACTAATTGTGGGGGATTATATCTAAAAAGGGAACCAACTCATGTAGATGAATGCGGAAATGCACGCTCTCATTCGGTTGTGTATATGGTTGACTATATTGAGTGAGGGGTTGCAGTTTAAAAGGAAAAATCTATAAGAATTGGAGTTGTTTTCGACGGCTTCAGTCCTCGTGAGGTTCCGAAAGGGTGACTGTCCTAAGGAGGCTTCACAGCCAAGAAATTGTTTCTCAGTTTATGTAGTCTTTCGGAGTCGGCATAAAATTGCAGCTTCCTTTCATCATCAATTAAAAAAAAATTCCAAACCGTACCTTAGTCCTGTTTATTTTATTTTAAATTTACTTATTTTATTTTTCTAAAAGTCCAGCCGCCGTAATTCTATTCGAAAGGATGGCCTCCTCAAGGCAATTTTAAAGGACACAACATAACTTGCACTTACTTTTTACTTACTTAACGGGCTCCCGACCCGTGGAGAGTCTCTGCCTGAGACACTGCAGCCTTCCATCCTCTGCGATCCCGGGCACGCTGCTTCCAGTTATCCAGACCAAGCGCTCTGGCATCCGCGATGGCTTGGTCTTTGAAACGGAGGTTCGGTCTTCCTTGTCGTCTCGAACCTGGCGGCTGGGATTCGAAGATCCTCTTAGCTGGAGCATTATTGTCCATTCGCTCGATGTGGCCGAGCCAATGTAGCCGACGTATTTTGGCCTTTTGGACTACATCCACATCTTGGTACAGCTCATAGAGTTCGCGGTTGTATCTTCTCCTCCATTCGCCCTCCTCGCACACAGGACCAAAAATCCGCCGAAGAATTTTTCTTTCGAAGGAGCCTAGTATCAGCTCTCCCTTCCTGCTTATCGTCCAGCACTCGGCGCCATAAAGCAGAACTGGCAGGATAAGCGTTCTGTAAAGCATACATTTTGTCCTTCGAGTTAGGAGTTTTGAACCCAATTGTTTTGCCAAACCGAAGTAGCAGCGGTTTCCTAGGGTAATTCTTCGCCGGATCTCCACTAGGATGTCATTTGTGGAGTTCATGTTTACTCCGAGGTAGATAAACTCCTTAACTACCTCGAAATTGTTGCTATCAATAGTGACGTTCTGTCCTAGGCGGTGGACAGATGCTTGTTTGTTTGTTGATAGCATGTACTTAGTCTTGTCCTCATTTACTACAAGACCAACGAATTTCGCCTGTTCTTCAATCGCCGTAAAAGCCTCTATCACGGCACGCTGGGAGCGACCGATGATGTCAATATCGTCTGCATACCCCAGTAGCTGGACGGATTTGTTGAAGATAGTGCCTTCCGTGTTGACACCTGCCCTGCGCACTATCTGCTCTAGCACGAGATTGAAAAAGTCACATGATAGTGCGTCTCCTTGCCGAAATCCGGTGCATGTTTGGAATAGTTCGGAGGAACTACTTCCAAATTGCACGTTGCAGCGTGTGTTCTCCAGCGTCACGCTACATAGCTGGATCAGTTTTGCCGGGATCCCGAATTCGGCCATTGCCACATAAAGCTCCTGACGATGAATGCTATCATATGCGGCTTTGAAGTCGATGAAAAGGTGGTGAGTCTCGACTTGAAATTCATTGGTCTTTTCCAGGATTTGCCTCAGTGTGAAAATTTGGTCTATAGTCGATCTGCCGGGCCGGAAGCCACACTGGTACGTGCCGATTAGTGTGTTGCAGAACGGTTTGAGACGTTCACACAGTACGTTGGATAGGATCTTGTATGCGACATTAAGCAGGGATATGCCTCGATAGTTCTTGCAAGACATAGGATCGCCTTTTTTGTAGATGGGGCATATGGAGCTGATAGTCCAGTCATCGGGCATACTTTCTTCCACCCATACTTGGTTGATGATTTGGTGCATGCGCCCTACCAAAACATCACCACCGTATTTGAAGAGCTCCGCTGGTAAACCATCAGAGCCGGCGGCCTTGTTGTTCTTTAGCTTTTTTATTGCTAAGCCAACTTCTTCTATACTGGGCGGTGGAACTGGATCTTCATTGACTAGACGTGGGTTCTCTTCTTGCCCTATCACTCTCTCTACATGATGCCCATTTAGCAGCTGCTGGAAGTGCTGCTTAAATACATCTACTATTCCCTGCGCTTCGGTGACTAGGTAACATAACTTGCAGGAGAAACTAAACATATTCTACAGTCCCAGCCGAAAGCCTTGGAGCTAGTGCTGCTGGATTTTAAGATTAACCTCTACATTTATGTATAGCTGGTTAATAAATAATAATAATAATATTTTCTGTTAGGTGAAATGACTTACCCACGTCGATTAATGTTGAATGAACTTAGTCTCCCTATAGCCCTGCCAAACAAACTGAGATATAATTCAGGGCTCAATAAATAATTTGCTTGAAAATCCTTGCAAAATGATTTTAAATTTCCAAACTACCCTTTTGCAGCATATACCAATAAAATTTGTTACCTTATCTGCAGCTTAGTCGGTCTTTATCATGACGGTAAAACGGGTATCCATTTACTAACTTGGTGATTTGAGTACACCACTCCAACAGCGTTAATTGAAGGATAACGAACGTAATGTTCACCCTCGAAGTGAAAGCCCATCTCCCAGCCATATATCATTGAACGGAGCGTGCACGCGAACCAAACTTTACACCCTCCGGCATGAATTCGAAACACCAACACCTACAACTACATGCAGGGATATGAATATCCTTATTGTTCAGGTTAGCAGGTGTCGAATTTCAGACCAATATAATATGTGTAGCTACCTGCCAGCGAAAGTCGCTATCACAGTATGGCAGAGATTAGTAAGAAGCGCGGAGGATGAGAGGTGAGAATTTAATGCGACACGTTAATGGTTTAAAAATAATCACCACTGCTGTAAATAAATTTCCCGAGGTGGGTAGTTTATTGTTATTATTTATTTATTTTTTTTTTGTGGCACTTTTGGTACCTGCACCGTGTGTGTTGTTTATAAAAAGACTGCGGGTCGTTGTTTATGGGACTAACTTTGGGAAGCGCAACCGGAACGCTGTCTATGTAGTATGGTTGGAGAGGACACTATTAGCAGATCGTTTACACATTTTCGCAGTGATTAAGGGCTATTAGACAAGACGTGTTGCGTGCTCTAATGTGTAGGGGAAAAATGGAAAAAAAAGGTTCCCACTAATTGACTTTCTTCATGCAATGCCGCATTTATGGGAATTATTTGAGTGGAGCAAGGCCCTAATTGCATCCTTCACACAGCTTCTTAGGTCGGAAGATTACTCAGGTGAACAAAGGTAGCCTTTGGGGACACCAGCCCTAGAACTGTGTCACCGCAAAAATCACATCTTGCGTATTAATTACACTTAGAGCCAAGCCACGTGTACCTTGATCCGTTTATGCATAATGCTGCCACGGAGCAAACAAAAGCGGATAGTGAACTAATGTCAAAAGAAAATATACATAAAAAGGCAAGCATGGCCCGAAACCCAACAAAAGCACACCCTCGACTCATGGACCACCTTGTTCATTCCAAACCAACTGTGTCATGCTGCGTATACCTTAAGTGCATACACGGCATAAGCACACACATGCAGAGAATGCCTACCGGGGACATGGAGCAATGGATGCACGTTGTACCCTTTTCGAAGGTACACATACGAAAGCTCTCTCGGTGCACCTTTTGTTCCCGTATATGCGCTGCTGACGAGGACCAAAGTGCAAAGAAAAGACCACGACTGGCAGCAGGCCCTCGATGGTTTCTGCAAACACAGTACCGCTCCCCAGTCCCCAGACGCTCACGCCCAACGCCCACTGGCCACCCGCATGCAAAAAGGATGTGTTTTCCCCATTTTTCCACCGAGTTACAATTTTAGCCAGTTTTTGTTGCTGTATGTACCCTAAAACCATGCAACTTATATGAATATGTGTTTGTTTTGCTCAACTTGGTTCTTCTTGCTTGCTACTGCTGCTGCTTGTTTGCCTCGGTTTGCCTTTTATTAATTATCTCGTGTGAACTAGAGCAGACTTTATGCGCTAACCCTTTCCGTATTCCGTTTACATTCGAGTCCTTGAGAGATATACTCCGTATATTGACGAGCCCCAACATACATTATGCACTGCCACATAGTAGCTAACACGCACAAGGGAAATGCAACTAATACAATTGCGCTTTAATTAACGTGCTATGAAATTATGGAAATGGAGACTGTTAAGAACACTCACAGAACGTTGAAGAAGGTGAAGGAGTAGCATGTACGGTGCCTCTGTATGCGCCATATAAAGGTCCTCGGTCTGTTTATCGTGCTTCGTAGTCGTCTACGTCGTCATCGTCATCATCGTCATCGTCATCGTCATCCTCATCATCATTGTGGCAAATGACAATCTCGAGACCGAATGTGTTGTGTGAGAATATGTTATTCCGTTAATGATAATGAGTGTGCGCTGATGTGGGCGAGTGTGCATGTGCATACCTCGTCAGACTACAGAGGACAAAATTGTTGAAACCGAATGTATTTTGACACTTTGTAGCTAAAAAAAAAACGAATAGCTGGCGCAACAGGTCCGTAAGGACCTTAGGCCTAGTTTGTCACCACTATTCGTCTTTTGTGAGATCATTTTCAGGACGAATCGAAGGGATCTACAATTGTATGCCGAATCCAGACGGATAATTGAGGAGCTTTCTCGTGACAGTTGTACTCTCAGACGTTTGTCAGATGTAATTTGTGTGTTTTCCGGAGATCAAACCTGAAACCCCTTGCTTAGTAGTCCAACACATGTACTACGAAGTCACTGCGCCTTTATAGCTTATGTCTCCATGAAGGATATGGGGGTCAGGAGGAAATTGGAAAGTTACTTACAAGTTGTGTAATCGGACTTTGTGGTCCTTTTTATTTAAAAATTTGTTTAAGAATTATTTGCAGGGTGATTTTATAACACTTTTCGAGTGACAGCAGCTTAGCCGAACGCCTGATTAATAGTCTGAGGACGGTGTCATTAAAGCCTCATCTAACATTAAGTTTAAGTGAGGTTGAGAGATCGTCGAAAAAGACCAGACACCGTAGGATCTAACGTAAAAACACCTTCAAGATCTAACGTAAGACTCCTTAGCCTGACAGTATTTTCTTTATGGAAATTCCACGTCCTTCAACACGCGTTATGCACTTGATGTCCTGGCCAAACAAATTTTGTGAATAATCAGCAGCAAATCAACAAAAATAGTCCCACTGCCCAAGTTTGGTCACCTTAATTTATGGCTCATTGACATTTTCTTCCAATCATTGAACGTTTAGCCAAAACCAACTGCCAACCACTTAAAACTGCAGGAAATTTTACTCTTCACAGTTAGCTCCACTACCAGTTACTACCTAATTAGCAGCAATTATGGATGACGATGTAGTTCATCGATCAGAGGGGCGTCCTTAAAAGAAAATGCGCCCCACTATTTAATTGTAAAATATTCCCTTCACTGCTTACGTAACAAAAACTTTTGCCTTCGATTTACTGACTTCCTCACCAGAAAAACTCTGCTCGAAATTAACAGCAGGACAAAAACGAAAAATTTTCAAAAATCAAAAATACTCAAAAGTACCTATTAATACCCATGCATTTTTTTTAACTGCATACTTGGGGTCTCGCAGGACAGTATTTCTCAGCGGTTTGAGGTTGTGTACACGCGGGCCTATACTGCTGAGGCGGACAATCTGTATGATGCCATGGAAAGTTCTATCGTTTGAACGAGATGAAAGTCAAAGAAAATGTTAGCATTACAGACTTAGGGGAGTACGTTATGCCCTCAGCAACTTGAAGAGTGCACAGCGACGAGTCCTTCTAAGCGGACTGCACATAAAATAAATGTGACGTCCAATAAATTGGAAAGCTCATTCAATAGTTGGCTGTATTTTCTGTCGCGCTGATTTTTCCCTCGTCATTCTTGTCGTGTCCTCTGCGACGGGGATATTTTTTTTTAGATTTTCCTTCCCGCAACTCGAAACTAGAAACAAATTAGTTTTCCCCGTTTGTGATTGGGAATTTTCCAATTCATTGAGTTTTTCCATCGTTTAGTGTTTGTCGTTCCTTCGTCTGGAACTTTAGTACTATTTTATTTTATTTTTCTCTCATTACGAGGTTTTTTTGTTTTGTTTTGTTTTACTGGGTGGATGGTTGATTTGTTTGGATTTATGGCGACATGCAATTTGTAATTATAAAAATTACAGCCCCCCAACCGACACAGAGGGGAGTCAGTTAAAAATGGCAATAAAATCACATTTTCCAATTATAGCTGTAAACGCATTTGAAGGGTGCTACTTTGACTGGCACTGATACATAAGCCGTAAACGCTACTCGTCTGTTTAAGGAGTTTATTACAAACGAGATCAGCTTTGCCTGCAAACAGAAATTGTATTAGATATGTTGTTGTCTGTCATTTTTTAAAGAAGGCGTGTCTGGTCTTTCTATTATTTCCTACTTTTCTTCTTCTTTTTAGATTTTGACTGCGGCTCTTCTTTGATGACTTGTTTTGCCACCAGCAATCAAACCGACCGTCTTTCAATGAACTTTGAATATCGATATCGCCTAAACGAATCTACCGATTTCTATGAAATAAAAACCAAAACATTGCTCCAGGAACTTCTTTGTTAGACTGATGAATTAAATACGGATTGGATCAGTAGTTCTATTGTGATGCCTTTACAAATCCACGCACAAACAAATTTATTTTATTTTATATATTTTAAAACGACTGTCCAACGTTTTACCTCCTCGTGTATGGCAATTCCATTTGATGCACTTCATAAAATTCGTTCAATGGAATTTAGGTGTAAAAAAAATGTTTTTGAGGTTGGGCCGCCCTGTTTCACAATTTAAATAAATCGCCGTGAAGCTGGTTTCACTTTCCTATTTCCATTTCGAATGGAAACAAGTTGAAATTGTTGGGTCTGTAGCAACTTTCTGCTACTACCCTTTGGAGTAGTCGGCCAACTCGTCAAAGACATGAAGCTAAAGAAGGACAGTGACTTAAGGCAAGCTAAAGAAGTACAGTAATGGATGGCATTCTTTGGTTACTCGCAAATTCATCAAAACATATTCTTTTAGTGGTCTGTTGCTTGGAGAAGTTCCGGCCATTCGTCCTCTTTTTGAGATGACAGTCCTCATCAATGTTCACAACTCTCACCGATGATGTCGCATTAGATTCCCAGTTTGATTGTCCCAATTGTCAAAATTCTCTGTCAGTCTGTCCCAATTCAAAGTGCGAATAAATCCACATCAAGGGATTTTTTTACATTCAGAACTAAAATCATAAAGAACCTCCAAGCTCCAACCTCGTATGCCTATATCTGACAGCAAAACTTGCAATACTCTGGCCTGAATTCCAGCTGTCATTCCCTTTAAGGGAAATAATGTCGCCAAAACTGGTGCAGCCATTTGTAACAGTACTTCAGCCGCCTACGCCATACAAGACCGAAAACAAAAACCCACCTCAGCTCTCGTAAATCCAATCGACAGACATTTGCTCGCTCCCAAAAGTTGCATATATATTTATACAGCCCGCGAGAAATGTTTCCCGGCGGCATGTACCAGAAATGTCATGTCATCGCGATTAACAATAACTCACATGCAATACTTCACTTTATATTGCATCGCTGATGCTGATAGTCCTGGTGGTGGCAGCATCGCACCATCCGATGGGCCATCGTATAGACTCCAACTCCAACTGCAAGTCCAAGTCCAACTCCGAGTGTGACTCTTGACACACTGGCCACTGGAGGATGAATCTGAATCGAATGACTGTCCGGCTTCGGCTTTGCTACACGTCGTACTATACGTACACGAGCAACACGCGGAAAAATTAATTTAAAATTTATATTCGGCACTCAGCCAGGCTTGGGTTCTAACCCGCCCCATATGGGCCTGCCGTCATCAGCACCTCTCCATTTGCGGGGGTGCTTTGCGATTTTACTGAATGAATGACGCATTGTAAAACTGTCAACGTTGTAAAATAACTTCCGCTCATAAATTTGTAATAAATTTTAAATGAGCCACACTTGCACAGCGCCGCACCGAAAATGTCCTGCTGTCAGAGAGGAGGAGGCCCTTTTTTTGGATATTCCGTGTGTGTGTGAGAGGCGCACGAGTAAAGTATGTCGTTTACATGCGGAATGACTAAAGTCGAGCATTTTTCCGAATCCGAAATCAGAGGAAAGAAATGAGTACGCTCGTTGACAGGTAAGTGTCACGCAAATGCACAGCGCGCACATATCAACTGAACGTGTGGTGGGTGGGTGGGCAGATGCGTTTCTCGTTTAATTAATATTTCAATTTCAAAATGCTGTGTAAAGGGGCAGAGCGGTTCGAGGCCGATGATCCTTGCGATGGAATTGTAATTAATTTCTGTCGCTGTTGTGTTTGGTGTATATCGTATTTATGTCACTTTTGTCATATATCCTTGTGTTGTTTGTGTTGTCGGTGATTATTGGTATTTATTGCTGTAAATTGTTGCAGCGTACCCTACCCCTGCTAATGCGAGTTAAATTTATTTCTGCGAAATCGGAACGGAAGGGGAGTAGATGTGGTGCTTTTAAAGAGGTCAATGTCTCAGGGTGGCTGCCCTTGTCAGCTGGAAGTAAAGGGTTTTTCAATAAAAGCGCTACAAAAGTTTTTTTTTAAATAAAACAAACGGTTTTGGATATCAATGAAATTCTTTATTCCTGTGAAAGTACGTTCGATTCCATTATGTATGGAACTCGATTTCTTTTGCATGGCCTCCACGGGCACGCTTGCAGAAGTCCAGACGCTGAACCCAATTTTCGACGGTTTTCAAGCATAAATCGGCTGATACTGCTGCAATTTCACGTTCGATATTCGTACGAAGTTCATCAATCGTCGCTGGCTTGTTGGCATAGACCATAGACTTGACGTAGCCCCACAGGAAATAGTCTAACGGCGTCAAATCGCACGACCGAGGCGGCCAAGCGACTGGACTATTTCGTGAGATAACACGTTCTCCAAACTTGATTTCGAATAAATTGATTGTGACATTAGCTGTGTGGCTTGTGGCGCCGTCCTGTTGGAACCACATGTCCTCCAAGTCCATATCATCCTATTGGGGCCAAAAATATTCGGTTATCATTGAACGGTAGCGATTCCCATTCACAGTAACGTGCCGGTCTTGATCATCACGAAAGAAGTACGGCCCAATGACGCCGCCGGCCCATAAACCACACCAAACCGTAATTTCTTCGGAATGCAATGATGACTCATGGAGTAGTTGTGGATTGCTGCCTGACCAGTACCGCATATTTTGTTTATTGACGAAGCCATTCAGCCAGAAATGAGCCTCATCGCTGAAGATGATTTTTCGATGAAAATCCGAATAAAGTTGTTGCTCAGCCCAATTCACGAACATACGGCGCTTCTGGTGGTCAAGCGGCTTCAGTTCTTGCGTCAATTTAATCTTGAAAGGATGTAGGCCAAGATCTTTTCGCAAAATTCGCCACAACGACGTCACAGAGATGCCCAACGCTTGAGAACGACGTGTGAGAGACACATTTGGGCTTTCTTCAACTGAAGCCTCAGCGGCAGCAATATCCTCGACACTACGGGCACTTCTTTATCTCACTGGCACGGGAACATTTTGTACTGTGCCTGTGGATTCAAATTTTTCCACTAGACGCTCAATTGTTGATCTGCTAGGACGATTATGACGACCATAAATTGGACGTAGCGCTCTTAACGTTGAGGCCACTGACTCCGAATTTCGGTAGTAAATTTTAATCATTTCGACTCGTTGTTGGCTCGTATATCTTTCCATCATGAAATAGCAAACCTGACAGAGGCGAAACTTAAGCTTGCCGATAGTTCCCCGTGAACATAACTAAATAGCAACCACGGCCTACAGGCCTTTCACGGTGTCAACTGCATCCGTTGGCGAACCTTGGACCGCGACTTAACAAGTTCAACTCAAACTTGAATCCCATCCACAGTTCTAGGTACTTGATTTATTCTTCCACTTGAGGATGACAGGAAGAACACGACACACACTCAGTATTCCCATTGCATAAGCAGCTCTCAGTAAAAGGTTCAGCCACTCAAAATAATTAGCTCCAGCCATACCTATATCAACAGCCTGTGTGGCTTTTAAAGGCTGCCCCAAAACTATCCTCCACCCAGATGTTTGATTATTCATTGAATTCGAAACCCAAAACCCCGATACGTTTTTGGTTTTGAGAAACCACAACCGCCCTCCGTGTCTTGTACTTATTAACTCCGTCGGGATGTTCATCGTTCTCTGCTCATAAGAACTACAACACCTAAAAAACGAAAAATTCCTTCTCCGGATTCTGCAATCTTTGCTAAGAAACATTCCTCCAGATTTCCTGCACCGAAAACTCTTGTGTGTCCTTAAATTTTTAATTCCTGAGCATTCCTTCACGTATATCGTCGCCCCAACTGAGCGCGCACCCAGTGGGGACTGCGAACACCACAAATTTTATTGCTTACCTCAAGTAAAAGCCAATCATTTCTACCCCCAGAACACAGTATCTACCAACCAGGTGCTCTGCACATGCTAACGCAAGGGATAACCCTCGCAAGTCGACAATTTTTTTTTGTTTAGAAAGAAGAAAAAACCAACTCATTGGGTGAGGAGTGTGCGACGGGAACAGGGGGCAACGGCAAAGTTACCTCAACTCGCTTAAAAAGCATCCTGCGGCGACGGTGGGGGGGCATTTCCTTGGCTGCTGAAGGTGGTTTGTGCTCTTCTCTCCAAATAAATTCCTTTCCCAGGCAAATAAAAATAAAAATAAAAAATAAAAATCGCGCATTAAAAATGTGAAAGCGAAAAGAAGTAAAAAAGAAGAAAAAAAAACCCTACAGTGGGATATGTGTGTGGCGGAGGTAACACACAGAAATTTCCCGCATGTGGTGTATTCGCCACCCTTAGGCAGTTGTTGTATTTGGCTGCCTTTCAGGGGTTTTTTTTGTTCGTTTAACTCTCTTCGTGAACGTTACACAAAGCGATGCAAAGAGTCGAAAGCAACCTCCAGCTCTGTGTTGGCAAACAAACATGTGAATGTAGACGCCCGACCGCCAGCCCGCCGTCGCCGACGAAATCTAAACGAAGTGTTGGCATAACAATAAAATTTTAATGGAGTTGAGGTCCCCCTGCCTGTGGGTTGGGCGCGGGCACGGCCACCCTTCGTTCACATGTTACACGGGGCAATTGAGTGCGATCACCATCATCATCATCATCATAATAATAATAATAACAGTCATCGTACGCGCCGCATTTGGTGGGTGTGCACTGTGTAGTGTGTTCGGTGTCGCCGTCGTTGTCGTCGTCATCAGGATATCATCGTAAGAGAAAGTATACACCATCCACAGCCGCCACATACGCGTACTATACCCACATAAGCGAGGATATTATTTTTATTCACGTTGTAACTTTTTGTGTGTTATGTGTTACGTTACGTACGTCGTTATGCGGTGACATCAAATCAAATTGTGCGCCAGTCACTCATACAACTAAAGAACTAAATTAGCTGTCAAATTGTTCATAAAACAGGACAGCGCACACACCACGTGCGTTTGGCTTTTGCTGCTGTGTTGCTGTTGCTCTTCCATCGAAAAAGGGCGACATTCTTCGAAGCGGTCTCGAATTACTAACTCTGGCTGGGGACTGGAGACTGGGGCTGCCTGATGCCGTCATTGTCGTCCCGGTCCCCCATTTGATGGTCAGTTCTTAATAGCCCTGCTTGGAGTGGATAACGATGCCGCAATTATAATTGTGACTTAAGGATATTTAATTTTATTATTTCGACTTTGTAAGGATTGAGTGGCATGCTACGAGTGTATGGTCATCGTGTGACCTCCACATATAGGTGGTCGTGGTGGCGCTTTCGGACGGTATACCGTCGAGCACAACCCCTTTTTATTGGGAGCAGTAAAACCTAACGATCGCATTTGGACACACAAGCACATATGGCCGATGGCGAATCTAAATTGGGTACGGTTTTTGCGGCTAAGGTGATTGGGTGGTTATACGGTTGATGTTATGGACAATGTTATAGTTCTTTGAAGAGGTGGTCGTTCCGGTGGTACAGACAATTCCGCCCCAGATGCACTTTAGTACAGCGCAGCGCGGGTTCGAATGTGATTTCATAATCAAGGCTGTTGGTGTTTTGAGTAAGCGTATAGGGTGTGACAGTTATGTCTGCAAACAGACTGAAGGCTAAATGGCGCATTTTGAGCACGCACATTAAATAACCCAAAGGCAAGGGTCGGTCTTTAGTCTCGTGCTCGTGTGTTGCATAACTTATGGCACAGCGCACACTCATCAATATTCACAAATGCACGCGAAGATTCGGGTCAAATCGAATTGCGCCTTTCCTTTCTTTTTTTTTGCAAGTATAACTTGTTGGCCCGGGGCAATCCAAGGCCATCCGGTCGACCCTATTGATATTGGCGGGAATAATGTGAGAATTTATCATCAGTTTTAGTCGGTCGTTTCACTTTAAATTTTTCATTGGCACTTGCATTTATCAAAGAGGATAATTCTCTTTCTGGTTGTCCTTTGAACGTTGAGCGATATCGCCACTAAGTTATTCATAATAAATTTCCTCAAATTCAATATGCAGTTAGATTTGCAATATGCTATTCTGAATGGTCGAAGTTCGAGGTATCAAGGCAAGGGAAGCAGTAATATATTTTACCGACTGTGGGGGGCGTCTTTTTCGGAGCTAATTGACGTCCGTCGATCTGTCTTGGTGGGGGGGGGGGATTTTCTTCGTTGAACCCGCTTATCAGAATGCGGGTGCAAAATTTGATTTAATCGACAGTAACTTGATGAGCAAAACGTATGGATGAAGCACTTTCTCTAATTTTGGTCTGCCAGTCTTTTTCTTAAGGAGGAGTATTGCATAGGTTTGAGTCACAAATCTGAAGTTCAAGTAATCGCGCTACATTGCAGTTAATAGGGCAACCTTATCTAAAAATATACGTACATATATCTGTTGCCATTCTATGCTTCTTTGGTTTCTCTTTAGGGCCAACAGTAGAGCTCTAAAGTTTCCAGTTTAAGGGTTAAAAAGTTGTACCAATCAGGTAATAGTAGAACTACTTCCAAAAAACTTTGTGTCCTATCGGGAAATTTACTATTTTTTTTATTTTTGTATTTGCTGTCGTTTAAAAGTTTTGTGTCGTTGCGCTTCAACTGCTTCAAATGACAGCAGCACTCAGAGTTTGTGCGCCAACACGTGCTTTCAATGCGCATCAAGATCCACTTCGGACTAAGGTCAGCTTCTGGGAAGAGCAGAAAAATATTTAATAGCTGATATATGGAGATTTTATTTCTAAAATTCGAAGAGCCGTTACGGGCTTAAGGGCTGTGCACACGGAATGACCAACTATTACTATTTCACTCTTCTTACTCGTTGATTTTTCACAAACTCGTAGACGCATCGAAACAAAATATTTGCCTACTAAAACCTGGCCCAGGGTTAGCTCTATAAGCTGCCAAAAAATCGTGTAATTTGGTTTAGTGGATCTCGAGTTTAAGGCGGACAAATGAAGAAAAAGACAGCAAGAACAGCTTCTATAAGGTTCGTCTTGCTCAATGCTATACCTGGACCTCAATGGGCCTATGGCCAAAGCTTTCAATACTTACTTTCCTATATTTTTAGACGCTATTCGACAGTAGCGTAAGCAGAATTTTATATTTTATTTCTTAATTTGGTGATGAAATGTTGTTTGCCAGTGGAATCCATCAAAAAACAAATTTCACAGTTCTCTGAACTGAAAGGCTACAAGTTTGAGGGGGGGGGGGGCACAAGGCCCTGAGCCCCCTGCGTAAGCCACTGCTATTAAGAGTTCGGAGAGAACAAGGGCGTTGAACAAAAAACCGCTCCCTAGCCACCTACCTCCAGTTGTGTACGCCGTAATGGTTGGTCCACTTTCCCATGGCATTTAAAGTGAGGTCTTCTGTGTCGATCCATACAGGTGGAGTTGAAGGTTCTAGCGCCAATTAACCCGCTCCACATGACGTAACATTGATCAGGGTTATTTTTGACAAAGTCGGTCGAACCGTTTAAAATCTTATATTTTAGATAATGGAAAAGTTCGAATCAACTTTTAATTTAAATTTCCATCAACCACTTAGTTCAACTTTAAAATTTTAATATTTTCGGGTTGGTGTGAAGCTCGGCATAGGTAAAGGTATACGACTTTTGTTGGCAGTCGAAGCATGCAAACAAGCTCTCCAGATGTCAGTGGTGGTATTGTACATTCAAATAAAAAATATGCCACCTCGAGGGTGCTTCTCAGTTTCATATCACCAACATCCAAAGCTCCCTTACCCAGCACATTCATTATTCAGCCTTATGCAGCTTCCAACGTAATCCTAATTACTTCACTTCAGCAATATTTCCCTGACTATAGATGCAATTATATAAAGTAAAACAATTCCCTCTAAATTAGGGTCCACCCCAGCAGTCGGCTAAGGTACCTACCATCAACCATCACCCATTCAACAAAAGTCTCTTTCAATTGTATGGCTTTTGTAAACTGTTGCACCGTTAATTTCGTATCCACCATGAGTCGACTATTGTAATGACTTCAATGACATCTAATTAAAAGGTAAAAACCTCTCCGCAAACAACACTATGTTCAACCGGTAGCTTCCCGAGCTTTGGCACTCTCTCCAACGAGCGGTAATGACTGACTTCCGGTGTACAAAAGCCAAAGGTATATATACACACGGATACATCTGCAGCACGTCCTTAAAACTCATTAGAGCCTCTTCTCAAAACCGAAATTAATGACTTTCAACACGCCGAACAAAAAAGAAAAAAAAAACAGAAAACGAAATGAAGAACAGGGGAAAAAAACACGTGAAGCTCACTGCCCTTTGGTACGTGACGCCAGAGAGAAAAGAGGAACAAGCAAAACCAAAATCCGAAGGAAGAGTCATTGTAAAGGGGGATCAGAAAAAAAAAAAAAAAAAAACACCCCCGAAATGAAGAAGAGTGCAGAACATAACGCCATAGAAGCCACCAACTTGACAAACAACACACGAACGACGACGACAACGATCCAACTTTGTTTTTATTTCTTTTTTTTTTTGTCGGGGCCAGATGAGGTGAACGCGAGCGAGAGCCGCCGAGAGGTCTGTGCGGGTTACAGAAAGGTTGAGTTTGCGGCGCTGAAAGTGTGTGAATAGGAGCAACAACCACCGGAAACTGAAGCGCCCTCCATAATGGACGCTTACTTCCGGCAGGCAGCGCACTTAATTTAAAATGCAAATCATAAACGAGACTAATTGCAACCTTAGAAAGGAAAGTCGACTGGCACTGCTCGTTTTCGTCGTTCCGTGCCCGGGATGGGTGTAGTGTGTGTTTATTGTGGACTAATCTAAATGAGATTGGCCGGGCCCCCATAGTGGTCAGGTGGAATTGTCTCTGACATTTGACCTCTTTGCGCTTACGTAGGTGGGCCATCAGATGCAGGGTACGTTGTGGGGGTGGTTTTTGTCTAACCTGGGGGCGCTTGTGTACGGTTTTGTCGGAGGTAAGAAATTGTGCTGCCAGTGAGATGATGATTTTCCGGAGAACAGTGCGGTTCTGGCTGCACAAAATTTGCAAACGAAAGGAGTGAACCTTCCGATTAGTTGCGGCGGAAAATGAATTCCTTTCGAATGACAACCAAGAGTGCAGCTCATTTTCGATCGCTTTTTCGTGACGCGGTCCACCAATGATTTTTGAGTAAGTTTTTGCCAACTTGTCGGAATAACTTTGGTCTTTGAGTGTCTTTACAAAAAAAAAACCTTCAAAGGCGTCAATTCGCACCCCTTCCTTGGCTTCTAATATTCGGGTTCACCTTTCACCCGCTCCACCCCGATCACAACAACAGGCGGTTTTTATATAACCCAACTTACCTATGTAGATCATTGATTTACAACAATAGTACGAGATTCAACTGTTGTTGCAAACCATGGAAATCATGGATCTTCATAGATCATGTGGCCATAATAAAAAGGCCTCATCGATTCTTCTAAACCAACTCACGGCTCTCGTTCAAATAACGCGCACAGTTCCATTTCCAATCGGTAAGCAATCCTCGATATTCATCCGGTTATTCCATCATCTAAAAAGAAACAAACTCCTTCCGCCCGAAATCACTCGCCTCACCCGCTGCTGAATCTATTCCCCATCCCCTTAGACGGCATTCTAATCTAATCCCCAAGTAATCCCATTCTTGAGTGCAACGACTGTTTTCCATTAGCAAATTTTATACAATTCCATTGAACTGCAGGCAAGCAGCACCATTGAGCGTTAAAACGAACAGAACGGTGCTCAAATTGTTATCCTTTAAGTCAATTTCTTTTCCCGAAGAATACGTTCGCTTAACACCTCGAAGCTCGAACAAGGAAAAAAGTACACGCTCCTGTAGATGGATGCCGTTGGGTGGGTTTAAAATCAAATTTACAGCCAACGGTATTCAATGTCGAAAATAACAACAAGGACATTGTCTTTCGCCCTTCTCCACCGGGGCGCTGCAATAGAATTGAGCACACACACGCAGGTGAATATGCAGTTTTTTTACGAATGTTACCCACATCGCTCTATCGAATGACACATAAACGGTGTGTATAGTGTTAACAAAATAATCGACAGACGATTTTACCGAGTACAAAGAACTCGAACAAGTATACGGGGATACAGGAACCGATGCATGAAAATGATGAAAATGGAAATCGCGTATGGTGTGTGTGCGTATGAGGGGAGAAAATAACTTTAAACTAGTTATGGTGTCATAAAAATTCCATGGCTACCTACAGTCGAGCGGAATTATTTTGTGTGGTTGCGGGTGGTTCACTAGTAAATATGTATCCATATCCGTGCCCGGATCGATTCGAAGAAATAAAAAAGGGACTTGGAATTACAATTTAACATTTTATGAAGCGGAACGGAAACGGAAAATTGTCATAGAACCAGCAGAGGATTTAGATTTTCTTCTTTGCGCAGCACATAGCCATGGAATTGTTGTCAAGGACAACGCTTGCGTTGTCTAGGATAATAATTTTTATTATTTCATTTCATACTTTTTTTCTACGCCATTTGCATGAGAGAAGTCAATCGGGTGGATTTAATAACTATGTGGGTGTTGTGATGGCATCTTTTTATTAGGCGATTGCTCGATTTTCGATTGGTCGATGTAATAAAAGAAGTCGGATGAGGAGGCTTTTCTGGTCTGTGATTTGTTGTTTTTCACCAGAAGGGCAAGGAATTTGCAGCACAAAAAACCCAAAGGTTGACATTTTATCTCATGCAAATTTAGGAAAAAATGTGCAATCCTCGCTTCTACGACACTTAACCTTTCATTTGGTCCATTCTTCATAAAATTCGGTTCTAAAATAACTTACTAGCCGGTACGACAAAAAATTGTGTATTGAACTTCTGTTTTCGAATCCCTCCAGCTTAGTTTTCGGTAAAATTGTGAAGAAATTTGAAGAGAGTGGAAGCGTTACTGATGTCGTAAGGCCAGATTTAGATTTATGGACTTAACCGATTTTGTTTTTTTGGCTGGCTATTGAAGATCATGACTTGGACGATATGTGGTTCCAAAAAGACGCGGCAACAAGCCACACAGCACGACCAATTATGGCTTTATTGCGTGAGAAGTTTTCTGCTCGCGTAATTTCACATTTTGGCGACGTCCATTGGCCACCAAGATCATGCGATTTAGATTATTTTTCTGTGGGCCAACGCAAAAGACCGTGCTTACGCGAATAATCCCCGAACTCTAGACGCATTAAAAACCAACATTACTCAGGTTATGGCCGAGATACCGTCCGAAAAAAAATTAAAAATTACTTCAAAAGAATTGGATGCTGCGAATCTTCCCAAGGTGGCCACTTGAATGATATTGTATTTCCCACTCAATGGCAAAGTCCAAACTTTATAATGAAATAAAATGTTCATCAAAAATATATCGCTGTGTGTGTTTTATTTAGCTTTACTTTCGAAACCGAAAAATGAATGACCCTTTTTTACATTCATGCACCCAATTTCGAAGTCACACATGCTGGGATAAGTTTGAAGGGCTCTTTTGTATGAAAGGTGCCACGCCCCGTTGACCAATCTTGCCCCCATTTTCCAAAATGTTTGGTACTTTCTACCGACTAAAGCTATCAAAGACTATGGACTTGAAGCCCTCCACAGGAAGGTATATTCACTTTGCCATTACATTTTTAACGCCAAGAAGGAGTCACCGGAGACCTCAAAGTATATATATACTGAATCAGGATCGCATTCTGAATCGATTTAGCCTGTCTGTCTGTTATCAGACGCGTGTGTCTCTCTTTCCGTTGAAAACACGATAGCGTCCAAAGGAATCAACCTAGGCGAATGAAGTTTCGTTTTTTAAAGAATACTTACAGAAGTGAGTCGCGCGCCACCTGTCGTAAATTTTTTAAAGCTTCATACGTCACTAAGATGTCAATTTCCTAACGATTCAGCACAAGCGGTATAAAAATATTCTTTCAGAATGCAATAAGTATTTTCTTTTCTTTAAATTTTCCCAAAGCATCAATTCGCAACTTATTGCAGTCAGGAATATACTTAAGATTAGCATCCTTTTTAGCCTCAAAAATGCTACAGCTTTTTCGAAACCGTCCTTGATTGCATGTTGAAACATTTGGGAAACTTGTTAAACCTTTGGGCTCATGTGTTTATATTTTTAAATCATGGATTTCACGGTGGATTGCTTTGGGTATTTATTTTTCTCCACAGGTGGCGTTCTAATACCTCAAGAACAACAAGGATTATTTATATACATTAAATGTGGCACGCACTTCCTTTACTTTTATTTTCCCCGCATTAAAATTAAAAAACAAAAATTGTCCGCCGCCTGGTATTCAGACGGAAGTGCTACTGCATAAAAATCTCAGCCCAGTGACGATTTCCATTAACAACGAGTAAGTCCTTCGCCACACTCGAATGTAATGCATTTCCCCATCTTAAATTTTACATTTCATTGCATATACAGCCAACACCACTCAACATTGTTGCGATTTATTTTTATATAGCTTCTCTCGAAGGATATTTCATTTTGCAGATTTTTTTTTATTATTTCACATGTACCCACTATTCCTTGGGATATATAAATTAAAAAAAAAATTGTCAGTTGAGTGCAGGTGCATACACAAACAACACACATAAAAGAAGGTGAGCTGTTCAACTCGAGCCCGCTTCAACATGACCTACAAAATATCTCGCTTCACAAGGCATGGCCTCGGGATAATTTACATTTCATTTTTCCTCTCTTGCGCTCGATTATTTCTTCTTGAAATTGTTTTTCATATTTTCTTCTTTTTTTTTATATGGCTTTCAAAGGAATGTCCTGTTCCTGCATACAATTAAGTGCCAAATTTGGTCTTAAAAAATTCTGCTCCCAATAAGAGGAGCATAAAGAACATTCCGACACCCTTTTCTGACAACATTCCCAGAATCCAGAGCCATACCCCCAACTCAGCCGCAGTAGTATACAACTGCATTCAATCTACTCCTTGTTGGAAGGAGGAAGCACTACCACGACTACGACGACGACAACCGGTTGCGAGTGTGTTGAGTGTGCTCGCGAGATAATATTGTTTTAAAATAGCAAAATTACATTTCATCCGTGCTGTGTGTTTCCATGCAATGACGACGATACAAAAAGCAGATCCTTAATTTGGTTTACTTCAAGGATAAATTAGCTGTATGCAATATTAAAGTGGGTCGTGAGGGTGCACACTTTTGCATTTTTTTTTCCTGTAGTAGTACATCTTGTTTCTACTGTTTTGTTGCGTTTTTTTTTTTTTTATTATGTTGGGATTATCCTTGAATCGTTTGTACGAGCTACAACTTTGTGCCGAGTAAATTAATGAATTAAACTGTGAGATTGCTGAAAAGGAACAGCAGCAGAAGGAGCAGGCTTTAGGTAGTCAGAGTTATATGTATGCATGTCTCTGAACGATGCGCATACGCTGGTTGAAGAGGAAATCATTGTAGCGGAGCAGTGTCACATTAGCTATTTGCAGTGCTAATGTGAAAAGGCATGTCATTAGATTCGCCACAAAGCAGTGAGTGTGTTGTGGTGGCTTATTAGGCATGGGAATTGAGATCACTCGATTGGAAAAGATGATTAGATGCGGGTAAAGGAAAATCCCACAAACAAAAGAAGGGATTTATGGGAAAGGATTTGCAAGAATGCATGTGTGGTCTTTTGAGTATAGGTTTGGTCTCAACGGACGTAGGAGATTGAACAAAGTGGAGTACCACAGGGTTGTATGATGGGGCCTATGTTGCTTTGATACAAACGGAAAGAAAAAGTCTGGGTTGTAAACGTTGGGATTCAATCGGTGGGTTTTTAAATATCCCCTTCCCGAACCGAATATCTTACTAAGATCGGATATAGCCACATGATAGCCTAAATAAATAAAAACAGGGTACCCCGCCCTAGAGACGTAATTTTTAATATCGTCCTAAAATTTTTACAAACTCACAATTTTCTACAAAAAAATGCTTTCTAATGAGATCTACAAAATATTTAAGGTGATAGTTATTTATTATTAAAGAACTTAATGCTGTTTATAAACAAACAACCTAAAAGTATGCAATGACTTATTAAAACACTGAATTCAAAGCCACCTTTGTGTACGCAATGATTTTAATTTTTTTTTTATTTATTTCTATATTCCTAGTGACATTGATGGGTGATAAACGTCAATAGCGCGTGGAGATCTTCACTTCAGGCAACAAATACCTACTACTGCGCTACAGTTACAGTTCTAACTGGCCAAAATTTTAAGCTATGCCCATATGCCATGTGCCAGTTACAACCCCCTGCCCCTGCTCACATGTAGTCCGCTGTTTTCTTAAGATTTTGGACTTATTTTTGCCAAGTGATATTGAAACATTTGTTGAAATGAATTTTCCCATAGTGTTAAGGGCTAGGGGGAAATATTCACAGTGAGAGGTGAAATTATCAAGCTCTTCGACTTCACTCTAGGTCCTAGAGTTAATTGATCGAAATCTTGTTGGGTCTTCTTGTAAGACTCAGCTGTGTCTTACTGGTTGCACTGTAAATTAATTTCCCTCCCTCATTGAACACTGCTCGTCTGAACACATATATTAAATTTAATGATGAAGATGGCTGTTTTATACAAAAAAATGTTGCGCCAGTGTTCATATAGATCTTGAAGAAAATATTTGCCGATTTCAAGAGAGTGTCTTTATTTTAAAATGAAAAAAGGACTTTCAGCCATTTGAATTTTTAACTGTCTTTTCCTGGCTATAATTTGTGCAGTTGTCTGTTTAACATATTTTTCCATATCAACATAGGTTTTTTTTTATCAAAGAGTGAACATAGGTTGGTCAGTTGTAGTACTTCATGAATCTCTTTCCAGTATCAAGTTGCATTTCCAAAGAAAAAGTTGAGGCAACGATAAACGACTACCCTGTCACTTTTGTTAGCATTTCATTTCAGGCACATAGAGAAAACTCTACCCCACCAATGATGCCAGATCGTGGGTAGTTACCCATTTCTTGGGCATTTGGCATTTCCAAACAAGCTAAAAGCTCGAACAGAGAGCATTTTTATTGCTCCGTCTGAAGAAACCCCATTCGAATTCAATTTCGTGGGGATTTTTCTAACGACCGCATGAAGAAAAACGGTACTTTTGATAATCGTCGTGGACAAGTCAGTCCGAATAGTCTGGCATAACTGGTAAGCGTTTACTGAAATACCTCACGTGGGGTCTGGGTCTGGTTTACCTACTCAATTAACCGTCCTCCCTCTTCATTCGCATTCGCATTCGCATTTACTTTCCTCTCGCAGTAATCACCGAAAGAAAAATAAAAGAATACAATTACCCCACAGGCGAACTTGCATCGAAATGAAAGCAAAACAAAAAAGAATTCTTAATTGGATTCGGTTAAACAATTATGCAACACAACCGATGCGAATGGAAGAAATCACTCCCAAACCCAAAGGGAAGGGTTAAGAAACAAAATCCTACAAAACAAGGAAAACAACCGAAACAATTCGGCAGACAGCTCACAAAAGCAGATGTTGAATACACATTTTCCTGCGCTCCGCATAGAACATAACAGCCAGTTGAAGCGCTTTTCCAATACAAACCGCAGCCAGCAACAGCGGCTGCAACAAGCTCCGCCACCACTCGACCGACATTGGCACCACTTCTGTTGCTGTCACACGCCCCAAGCGAATGATGATTCAATTGTCAAAGTTAAATTACTTAATTTTGGAAAACGCCATCCTCGCTCACTCTCCGCTAGGTGCGAGTTCTGCCTCCCAACTTGAGGGCGTTGGCAACGGTAAGAACTAAGAAGACGCGAAAAAAAATTAATTACCAAACAAACATTTAGAAAGTATACGACAAAGAATGGAACAACACACAGTTCACATTGTTGTCTCGCAATTTCGAAAACACAAAACAAAAACCGAGAACCGAATTAAAAAACTTTCCTCCCGGCTGAGAGCTAAGCTCAGCGAGATACGCTAAAGGGTGGCTCACAGCTCACTCTGACTTATTTGCATTTTAAGAAAAAAAAAACAGATTTCCTCTTAATTTTTATTTTCCGAATTGATTCTATTATTTGTCAGACCCGCCCTGTTAAAATTGAATTCAACGCCTTTGGAGACCGCACGGTCTTTTACGAGAGTGAGTCTCTGTTGGGAGGGGGTGTATTTTTTTTTGTTGATTTTGTGGGCGACGACGACCGACCACAAGAATTTAATTTTCAATTATTGACAGGAATCCGTTTTGTTTTTAGGGGATTTTGGGAATTTGTTGTTCATCATCGTTCCTCGTTTTTGGGGAAAGTTATACCCAGGGGCCACACGGCCAACGTAATTGGGGCCGCGCACACGACACCAGTTAGTGCGTATATTTTCTATTCAATCAGAAATATGGAATTATTGATGAGCAAAATAAATCCAGAGCGGGGGTGGGTGGTTGTTGTTTGTACGATTTTCGATTGCAAGACAAAGTGATTTGGACGGTAAATATTTACAGCAATGATAGAGTGCCCCTTCCGGATGGTTGCAGATGGAGGATCAATACCTACGGCCGTTCGTCCGCGTTCTTGTGCGAGGTTTGTTTGCAGGTCAATCTTATTCGTATCTTATCCAAAATGAATGGTTTAATTAATTTGGAATAATATTTCACCCCAGATGTGCGTTTTTCTGCAATTTACTTATGTTTTTCGTGTCTCTTCTAATAAACAGCTTTTTCCCTTCGCACTCATCGAAGAATATGGTCTTACTCAAGAATCACGTCTAGTACTGTCAAATCTGTCAGAATTTAATTGTTGCCAAGTTGGAAATAAATACTTTTTGTGATAGGTACTCTAATTTTTTAAATACAATGGCAATCAATTGTGACGGCGCCCATTTGACCGATATCATCTTCCCGACTTGACCAATAAAATTCAAAAAGGTTCAGATAAACATAATCAAAAAACAGAATCGAAGTTTTTCATTTAGAAAAAAAATGAGAGCCAAACAACATCGGATGACTTCTTTTGGCCCACCCTGTAGAATTTTTAACTCCCTCCGAGTAACAAATTCTGCATGGCTGTTCTGGAATATTTTTGAACATTTGATTGAGAAAAAATTACAACGGGCATCTATCTATAGATATTTCTGTTACATTCTCTCTCAGAATGTAAAATTTTCCATTGCTACAGCGATCACGAAGCTTTTGAAATTATACACAATTTAAAAATGTGACCCCCCCGGAAGGGGGTAGATTTGTCATTTGTCAGAAATGTCTAAACATTTTTAATTCTTTAACATAAAAAGTCTCAAATCCTTACGGCTTACGATTTTTTCAAAACTATAAAGAGACCCTCCAAACTCTTTATAGGAAAGGGGGGTAATGTACCCTTAATAATTAATTTTTTGAAACTGCTGAACTAGTATTGCAAATCGCAAGTACTTTGTTTCATTTCAAGTAGGTCAAATCAAAGAATATTTTTTTTTTCCATTCACCCAGGAAGTGCCCCTCCTAATGGGGGTATAGGGAAAAAAATTCAAATTGTCTGAAACACGTGTCCAAACTGTTTTTGTTCGCTATACTCTTTTTAATTCGAACATCACTTTGGTAAGCGTTTAAAAGAGCATAGCCCTTGAGAAGAAAGCATTCTTTCACCAGTTTACCCCTCTAAAAGGGGGTTACTATGAAAGAAAAATGCGAAACGCCCATTTAATAATGAGTACTCGTCCATTATCAGTTCATTTGTGTCCCAAAGCCAACTTAAGAATTAAATAATTCTTGCAATGTGCCCCGTGTCCTTCTAATTTATTTATTATTGCCACTGACCGATATGGGTCACAACCAACGGCAGTATGATGCCCATCTCGCATGCAACCCCCTGCAGACTATACCCACTGGAATGAGATCACTTTCCATATCACTCGTTCATCATTCAAGAGACCCCTAAGTCGACCCCCATGATCGCCCGCACCCCAAGTGTCGTAGCTCTCTGTGACCTCAATCTGAGCAAAAACTCACACAATTACACACTGCCACATGTGCACAGGCACACCATACCGTCATCATCGTGCCGTTTCTTCTCCCATTTCATTTGCACTAGCCAGCCGTATTTCAACTGTAAATTCCCATTAAAGTGCAACGTTGTAAACAGAATTTCTCATCTGTTTTAAATTACCTAACCAGTGGTCGCATTCCCATTCAACCTACTTCAGTGAAACAGTGAAACTTGCAACCCCCACAACCCTTGCTCGGTGTTTGAAAAACAAAAGCGCAGAGCAGCAGCACAAAAAAGAACACAAATTCTAGAATCGCAGTGTCACTAGGATAACAACAATGTGCAGGCAGAGACAAAATGTAATAATTCTTCAACTTCTAACCTCCTCGAGAGCTCAAGAGATGGAGCGCACGAACAGGAACAATGGGGGTAAAAAAAACCATCTCTGTAGGGTGTGGAGTTTGTGTTTTTCTTACCACCAGTAACTGTATGGGAAAGGACTTGAATTTTTTTTTCTTGTTGCTCTCGCTAAGCCTGTTTTTGTGCCTGTTGGCGATGTTTGTCTCCAGCGACCCAGCTATGAGATGGCATCCTCTTCTTCTTTATTTCGGAGCACACCCCAGGGAATTCCGTATACCCATGTGTATGTGCGGGGGTGCGACCTGGCCATGTAAGCCTCTGCTTGCATTGCTCCTTTCGCAACAACATTGAGAATTACAACAGAAGCAGAAGAAGGAGCAACTCCAACATCTATGCACCTTGGTGTATCCTTTTCATCCCGAAGAAGAGTGCGTCCTCGTCCCCCTCGACGAGGACGGCGGCATTGCTTACATGCAATGACGCTCATTACTCTATTCTGGTTGTGACAACAGGCAAGGTGGTGGTGAGTAGGTATACACTTCTTGCAGAGTCCTTTTTGCAGTTTTTCTGCACTAGGGGCACCATTTCGCCCATACACGAACGGGTGAATAGGGCTAATGCTAATGGCAATAGTTTTGACACAATTGCATCCTTCTTACGGAATGCTCTTCTGTCTGCTGCCCGACTCCGTCTAACCGGGTGCAGTTTTCTTTTATACTCTTTCTGCCCACTCTCTGATGGGAAAAAAGTGAAAATGTGTTTTTGTCACTTTGACAGGCGTTTGGTCGGTTGGGCTAGGCGTGTATTATATGCTGGCTTGGTTTGGTTTTCCCCACCGCCAACCATTACCGCCATGCAAAACCAAAAATGAGCAATCTTTCACCGGCCCACACCCCGACTCTGTGACTCTTGTGTGCTAGCTTTAGAGTGGTTGCACTTTTAATTGAAGCAAATTTTTCAAATGCGGAATGTGTCGAAAAGCAAAACCCCCCCCCCCCCCCCCCGGCCCGTAACCCCTCGCACCCAATCCGGGATGGATGCTCTGCATACGCTTTGTTAGACGTTTTTTGTTTCGAGATGAGATGCAAATGGGAAACTTTTTTGCATCCCCCTTTTTTGCTTCTCTATTTCATTCTGTTGTTTAAGGCATTTAAAGTTATAATGGGGGTTTAGGTGGGGGCGCGTATAGGGCTTCAGAGTGTGAAAGTTTTAAACTGTGCGGCATTGTCAATTACGTTTTAGACTGCCTTTTTTTCTGTTGCCGCTTGTCGGAGGATAATACAAGTTCACTGCACCTTTAATGTATGCGGGGGATATGGAAAATGAAAACATCAACATTAACGCTGGGGTGTGATGCTGTCCTTTTTTTTGCTTGTGTTGATGGGTGCAAATTGATGAGCTTATGGAATGTCGAAGAGAGGATTGGCATTGAATATTTATTGGAAAAGACCATGGCCTCGTTGGAGGAACGCAGAAGGTCGATATCACAGTGACAATTTGAGTGATATTCCAGACAGATTAGGGGGTGGAGGTTGTATTAGAAAATTTGCAAGGCGAACAACTTTGGCTAGACAAAGCAGCTTTGGACTTGGAATTTAATATTTTATAGCCAGTCGCAGACATTGCAATGACAATTCAAGTGGATGGGTTTCCATCGAATTTATGGAGCTTGTGAACTTTGTGGTCGATGGCAAGACGATCCGACAAAGTCTGGCTGGATTTATGAGGGTTCACACATTTTTTACGGTGCCAAGTCTGGTTTTAAGAACAGCGCTGGCCCAAGGAACTTCCAAAATTTCCAAAAGGTTGAGTTTACTTATTTCCGCCCAAAAATGCTGTCAAAGCTTGTCAAGTAAGAAAATTAAATAGTTGGGGCTACAGCTATGGAACCTAGGCCCAAATTCGCACAACTTTTCAAATGTTCAATTTGGGATGAGTGGAGGCTCCCTGCAATTTCAAACCGAGTCCTAATCCTATCAACTTAACTAACAAGCGTTCCCGGGAAAGTTCTTCGCTCCGATGTATGTCAGGCGTTTGCGGGAGTGTATGAGTCAATCAATCCCATATGGATGGCATTGCTGCCCAAAAGGTCTTAAACCGCCTTTCTTCCTAGTCTTTTGCATAAACCACTTGAGCCCGATGTCTCCGATGTTATTGTTTCTATCAGAAGCCAAAAACTGAAGCGTCTAGCACGCTTTTCAGTTATGGACAAATCTGAGCACCTTTTTCAACTAAAGAGTGGGCCAGCTAATGGTTTCTTTTAATTAATTTGTAATTTTGACACTGACAGCTGTTTTCCGCGCGAAATCTTGACAGAAAGGCAGTATCATGCCTCCGCGGAACGAAATGAGTCGCTTTACGCTTCAACAACGTTGAGAAATAGTGAAAACTTATTTCAAACAGCGAGTCTTTTGAAAGAAGTTTTGGCCGAAATGAACCTTCCACCGCATTTTCATCTCGGCGGCTACGTTAACAAACAAAAGTTACAGCATTTTGGTCTCGGAAAACCCGCACGTTACGGTCGAGAGGCCAAAGCATAATTGGATCACATTTTTTTGAAAATGGGGCTGGAAACAACGTTTCGGTCAACGCTGGGCGCTACAGAGCCATGTTAACCGACCTTTTTTCACTGGAATTGAAGACATGGACTTGGACGACCTCTGGTTCATAGAGGATAGCGCGCCATGCCTCGCAGCCCATGCCACAATCGATCTTTTGCGCACCAAATTCCCAAATCGTCCTATGAGCCGTCTTGGCGATGTCAATTGACCGCCTCGGACCTGCGATTGGGCCCCTTTGGATTTTAAAAAGAAACTTCTATTTGGCCCACCCTGTACATATTCTTTTTATTTAATTTGCGGCGCATGGCTCGCATATTTTCCCTTAAACCCAGAGGGTATAGCGCTTGGCTCAGTCCCTCTTTGAAGTACTTGACGTTTGGATTTGTTTTCGTTGATTTCGATCGTCAAACCAAGGACCAATCAGTGTCAGAGTCCTTGGGCCTTACCAATAAACATTTTTAGTTTCGGCTCCAAATTTTGGCAGTTCAACAGACATCTTCCCTTCGTTTGATCGCCCTGAAGAAAAAATTCAATCAGTCTTCACCCCCCTCGAACCGGTACAATTAGGACTACTTCTGTAAAAGACTGAAAAGTGTAATTTTCCAAACCACTCTCTATATTTCTGTTAACTTTTCGAAAGTTTACTTTTCTTCGGCTGCATATACATAAAATAATTCCACTTTGAATATCCTTGCAACTAATTGTGGCCATTTAATTGAACAATTGTACATTTCCCCACCATCAAGAAGAACACTACCTAAAGCCATCTGTCTTGACGTGGTTTTGCTGTACAGCTCCTTTGCGGTTTTCAACACACAATGGATTTCAATTTGTCTGGACCAGTTGCCCACTTGTGAATGTGTATGTAAGAACAATTTGGACCGAAATTAAAAGAAACTCCATTTGCCATTGTCTGCCTGTGCATTTGTACTAATGTCCTTTCAAGGAAAATTTTCGGTGTTGAAATTCTCTGCCAAGAAAATGAATCCCATTACCAGAGCACAAGTTGTATTGTTGTTATTATAGCCGGACGTGTGTGTTTAGTTTAAGTTTCTGATAGAGAAGGGAAAATGATTGGTATGTTACACAGAGATGGCAGCACCAGAGCGCTCCTGAAGGCAAACGAATTAAGCAATCCGAAAGGACGAAGGAAACTTTAATTGCGAAAACGGAGAAGAAAAGTGATGTGTATCTTGGTTCGTCTTCGCACACACACACACAAATAGTTGCTCTGTGGGTCAAAAACGAATTGGAATATCATTGTCCTTGTTCCAGGCGAGTGCTTGTGAGTGCGTCGACATCGAAGACGACGACGACGACACAAAGACTCCAAAGTTCAAGTTGGATAAATGGGAAACCACTCAGCGGAGTACATTCTATCCGCAAACACAGAACATTGAGCGAGAGAGGCACGATTCACAATTCACATACAGCTACAGCATCGAATGAGCGATAGTGGAAGAGGCTGCTTATCAGATGTTTCACCATTCCGAATTTCCCACAGTAGTCCTGGCGGATGATGCGATACCGAGGTTTCCTTTTTTGTGCCTTCTCTCAGGGAAAGTATGTAGGTTATTACTGAGGCACTAAGGAGCAGCGGAGGGACGAACTTGATAGTTTTGTAAGGAGCAAACTTAATTTCATAGCTCCAGGGGTTTCTTCGTTTTTTGTTCGATGCTAACTGATACGGTAGCGAGAAGGACGAGGACATGGGTGCAGTGTTGTCAAAAACAGCAGCAGAATAATACTCGGATATTCACTTAAGCTTTGAGCTGTATGCGATTATCTCTCAGCAATGCGGAGGGAATCCTTGACATTCACCGATCATTGTTATATTGTTCCTTTGGTAGCTCAACCTGTCACATGTTATATCCTGCTTTGGAAATTGCGAAACTAGTTTTGTTAATTTGTAATTTTGGTGGAAGACTGTGGAGTTTAAAGCTGGGAAATCGGAGAGGAAAAGACGCTCCACCGGATAGAAGGGACCAGCATGAGGGCACGCGAGATATTTGTGCTTCCCTTTGGCATTGTCTTGTCTGGGGGATCTACTCGAAAATAGCTTTCATTAAGCTATCCATTCGAGGTATGCTTTGCAGTCGATCAGCAGATGAAAAGATTTTGGCGAACCTGTGAGCGAGCAAACGTCACTGAATTTTGAGGATTTTATAAGCAAAAAAAATAACTTCAGTCACGTAGTCCTCGATCACCGATGGGGTAAATCAACCCCTGCTCATAAATAAAACAGAAGCGAAGTTTATGGCCACTAAATTTGGGGTACTTTGTTAGAAAATGCGCAATTTCAAGAGCAGCTAATCAAAGCAAATAAAGTGACGCATACAACCCTGAGATGTCCAATGTCGAAGGCTTAAGTTCATCCCAAACTCATTGTCCATTTTGTGACACTTATTCCAATCCCAGTGGATGACATTTTTGTTTGAAAAATCGCTACGCTTTTTAAAGGATGTTGCACACTAGACTGTGAAAGATAGACGTGCGTTGCTATACGCCCTCTATTGACAGACTCGAGCCGTAGCTGCGAAAGCTGGAGTACTTACTGATGGTACTCGCCGCTTGTCGAACATGATCCGCGCAATCTCTCGTGCATTCCGGGAATCATCAGTGTTGCCCTCTTAAAAGTTGAAGATTGTCGTTGGGAAACCAAAAACTCTTTGACAAAAAATTTCAAGACCATTCTTCTCCGCATCGTCTAAGTGATTGCGTAAGTTTAATAGCTGGTCCGAAGTTTAAGCAACATTCGTATAGGTTGCTCAAAACCTCGAACAACATTAAAAAAAAATGCCCAAATCTAAATACTCGTAGGTTAGGCTTCCTTTTCGTGCCCCCTTTCGCATTCAATTGCGTGTCTCTGGTCAACAGGCTCTAATTGTAATAGATCTGCCTCCCAACCAGGGTATCCATACAGTCATTAGGACAGCGGCTTCATAAATTTCTAATACGCACTTAAAATGAATTTCAAAGGCCCAACTGGGTAACTGGTTTGCATGAATTTAAATGCTCTTCGTTAACAATTTCCGCCA
The DNA here is from genome assembly GCA_948293265.1 of Cheilosia impressa. Taxonomy (NCBI): domain Eukaryota; kingdom Metazoa; phylum Arthropoda; class Insecta; order Diptera; family Syrphidae; genus Cheilosia; species Cheilosia impressa. The sequence continues at coordinate 51,275,609 of OX411883.1, read as the reverse complement.
CCCCCTTCCTGCCCAGATGTCAAAAGGGATAATTTATATTTCAATACCACCGATGTCGAAAAATGATTTATTATTCCCTTTTTGACATTAACATGCTTGTAGGACCTTGTGGTTTGCTTTTGCGGAAAAGAAGATGAAAATTCGGGGCCACAAACTTAATCAAAGAGATTATTGAACAACCCCACCCACCATCGTGTTGCACTACCTAAAGACGTAGACACACACCGATACAGATCTTTGGCAAGGATGTAATTGGTGAAAAACAAGACAGAAATGAGCGTAGGACCGTTGGGGCTGTGCCGGGGCTAATCGGTTTTCCATTTTTCCTGCGGGCATAGTGTACCCACAGATATATAGAAATAAATGTCGTGTTTCCTAAAAGGCAATCGATTATCATTAGGCGCAGCAAGGACGACATTTTATGATTATGTCGGGGTTATTGGGAAAACAGTGGAAGGTTGTTTTGTTTTTTTTTCTTGCTCTTTGGTTTTTGGGCGTTAGGGCGCGGACTTGTCAATCTTGTGTGTTTTCGGGGAAATAGGTGTGGCGGGCGATTTTCTTAAGGAAAATTTAAGAAATTCGTTAATGCAAAACTTTGAAACAAACTTTGCGCTTGACATCGTAAAATCTATTTGAAGTGGGTTCCCGCACGCGTCACCACAACATTCAATTATGTTGAAACAGGTGTTTCGGAGAATTTAAGCTCTCGGATTCAGTGACACTGAAATTGAATTAGGGCGAATCGAATTGATAACGTGGGTACTCACTTTGTCTGGCGTACAAAGTTATAATCCTTTTGAACGGCGTTCGTATCCAGGTTTGTATGGAAAAGCGAGTAGGGGATGAAGGTAGGTATCTTTTATCGATTTGTGTACTTTCGCGGACTGCGTAATTTTTATCTGCTTGTATTGATTTATTGGATGGTTGGTTTAAATTGTTTTTCTTTACTTTTTTAGAGTTGTTGACGTCTTGCTGTACCCTAGTCTTTATAAATCATCAACTGCCTTGAGACTGCAGCGACTCTGTCAGAAGGTCAGCTATTTAAATGCGATGGAAAGCGAACTGTGTTCGTACAAACCTTCGTTGGTAAACAAAATGACCCACACTTTTGTCATTGCAGATAAAACGACAACTCTGTCATCAAAATCAGACTTACCGCATCTAATTTCGCTGTAATCACATGTAAGTAGTTTATTTCCCGAGGTGGCAACACAATTTTCAGCTAGCTGCTGATTTGTTCCTATTTTTTGTTGCCATTTCACCATTAGAAAAGACTCAGCGACTGAGCTGCTTTCACTTAGCATGCTCTGAGCTCCTTTGACAATATGGGCGAGTTCATAATTGCAAATTTATTGCACATGCCATGCAACAAATATTGATTCAATGCACTTATGAACAGAAATGCTGTTGCAAGGTTGCAGTAGTTTTGCGTTTCCAAAAAAGAGTTCATTAATGCAAAAGGCAGTTAAAATAAAATAATATATTAAAACTTTTTAATAAAAAATAACCTTCATTTATTTTGGATATATATCTTTTAAATTTTCATTTATTTTGCTTACCCATTTTTTCCCGCCATCTTCCTGCAACTCCGCAACAAAACAAAATTCAATGCAGAGGTGACCGCAATTTGACAGTCATTTCGCTTAATCGAACGCAGATGACAACTGCCGTCATGCAAAGATAATGCAGTTCTTTTTACATTAATGAACGGGAAAATTGCAGAGCTGACGCATTTTTACTTTCGGAACTCAGCCCATATACTCGTACATACTTCACACATTTTGACTTTTTCAAGTGCAAATCTGAAAGGGAATAGGTACCCTGCTCCTTTGTAAATAGCCCCCAATACTTCTGTCATTTAAGTTTTGCATAGGAATTTCATACAAGTCGATCGACGGAGGGTGCAAATGTAAGGGCTTTGGCATTCTCGATATGGCTTATCGTTTTTGAATATTCTGGGGAAGGTTATAGCTTGTATTCTTCTTGTTAATTTGCGTCTTTTCGTTTCGTATATATGATTGATAATTTACTGATTAAAGACTAGTTGCTTACGGTGAAACTGATTTCTGTACCTATAGCTACCTTGTCGACCTTTTCTCCAAAACAGACCCTTTCGAGTACTAATTTTCAGGCTCTTGTATTTCTGTATGGATAAAAATAAAAAGGATATCCCGCAATCTTTTTTTTTTATTCAAACTCCTGTAATTTGTACAGCGATGTGCTTTCTGTATAAAATTTTGATTGTTATATCCGGCTCGAAGGACCGTGATTAAATTTGTTGATGGTTGTTTAGAGGTAGTGTACTGTTTTTAAAAAAATAATTCAACAGTCTAAAATGATGTTGCGGACAAAATACGTCCTGTATTTGTTCACACGTTCAAAAAATACATCTGCCTCAAAGCAGTTCCTTAAAGTCGGTCATGAATTTATATTTTAATTTTTCCTTAATGAACTTATGCATTGCCGTGAATAAAGAAAGGCTTTGCTAACTTTCCCATTCTTCTTCGGCCGAAGTTACCTACCACATTTTTTACGGAAATCACTTTCACAACTTTCCTGACCACTAGCGAGGGAATTTATGCCAAACTTTTGAAGAGAGACCGAGATGCCACTATAAGTCAGTTGGAACTGCATTTGCATTGGCTCATGAGACTGAGCAAAACCAGCCATAAATTAAAACGTCCCTTTCTTTGTTGACATCACTTAAACTTTATTTTTACTTATATCGTTATAACCAATTTTACGTTTTCATTTGAATTTAATTCCTTTTTATTTAATTACACATTTTATGTTTTTTTTTTGCTTTTTTGTTTTTTTCTATTTTACCTAAGTTTTATTTATTTATATCGTTATTAGTTTTATATACAAAAAACAACATATTTGTTACTATAATAATTTCATATACATATTTTGTTTAAATTTTTATTTAAATAACGTGGCGTACATTGCGCACTTTATTCTAGTGTCAGCCATTCCTTTTGTCATTCATTTGTTTGCTCTTAATATTTACCTTACGTTTACGGTTCTGTTTCGTTTTGTGTTTTTCTCGTAAATTTCAAATCATCTAATCGTATATAACTTATAAGTTAAGTTTTATTTATTTTCCACAATAATAGAAATTAATTAACGTTTATCATATGAAATTTGTTTTGCAGATGCTGGTATATTTATTTGTATGTATAAATGTTTGTTTTTTTTTTTTGTTTGGTTTTTGCTATTGTTTCAGTTTGATTTTCGTTTTGAAATCTGTCCTCTTTTGCACAGCATTTGACTTATCACCGGTTGTGGGGAAGCCTCACTGTTGCGGTATCCCCTTCAACTGGCAGTGGTAGCAGCTTCAATAGAACGAGTGTCCTTGGATTACTCGTTTTATTATTGTTGGAGTCGTCCTCGTCATCATTATCCTCTGTCGTTGAATATCGAACAACTAAGCCGATAAGGAGAAGAACTATCGCTATTTTGGCAGCACGATTCGAATTCAATCGGATGGCGGATGATGGAATGTCTGCAATTAGAAAAGAAAATGCATCCTGTCAATCTAAAATCGATTTGTATTCGCATTCGGTCGTGCTTTCTCTCTCTCGGTTTCAGTTCAGAATTTGCCCGCAGCTCTGGCTCTGGTTGATTTATCAAAATCTCTCCCAAAAGAGAAATTAATCTTCGAATTAATTGCTATGGCTTACAAGTGATTAATTCATCTTTCGCTTCGTGCACACAAGCAAACACACCGAACAGAGTCGTGTTGTCTCAAATTTGACATGGGAGTAGTTACAGGGTTTGTTGATATAGCGCCCTCTAACCGGTATACAATTGTACTAGCAGTAAGACATCAACAAATCTGGGGCATGTAGCCGTAGCCGTGCGATTAAGGGAATAAGCGAAGAGAGCATTCGGGGCTAGCGCAGGAGCGCAATGAAGGATTTCTTCCGGAAAGCGAAGGCATTGATTTAATGCGAAGCACTTAATCAATGGTTCTCTTCATCCCCTGTATATGTCTATCGGTTTTCGTCGTTGGCTGGGGCTTGGATATCTCGAAAACAAACTGTGGGTAGCTGGTGGAAATGGATATGACCATTTGTACCTAACTGTTAAATAGTGGGACATTAATCAAAATGATTTTTATTGGGGATGGAAAGTAGAAAACTGGATGGGGGTTTGTGTGTTTCTTTTCGGCTGGCAAACGTGATGGAATTCAAATGGGTTTTCCATTTAAGGGCATCTCTTCGTTTGGAATGAGTAATTTTTGGGGGAAGCCAGCCGGATAACTGCTAAAACGCCAAAGTGAACTAGTGGGCATGTTGTCTGACACAAGGTTCTTTCAAGTCCATTAATCAGGTTGTGTTCGACAGAAGTGGGTCAGGGATTAGTTCACAGTTGACCAGGCTTTTCGGTCAATCTATTAGAAGAGTACAATGTGTGCCTATAAAAGTGTATTTTTTTTTGATACTCACTATTGTAATGTGTCAAATATTGTTCGTTTTGATCGTTGAACTCTCCATCGCCTGGCTGATCGAACGGATATAAGTTCACATCTGGTGATCTGCCCGAAGCCAATATCCGTGGCCGATCTTCTTCGATTAGTTTCTCTGCTTCCTGTTCGTAGATTTCATGTATACGAGCCGTGCATTTTAGCTGAAATTATTAAATAAATTTACTGTCAAAAATTACTTTAGAGCCAAAGGTTGGCCAGAGCTTACCTTAAGTCGTCCCTTGATAAAGTGCTGATAAGTGACGATGAAGTTGATTTCTAGCACCGACGATTCGAGGTTCTCTACCGTGTGCTTTTGCACCTCGTAGGTTCGAATGTAATTTGGCAACACCTGAAATTGGTTAAAGAATGTAAGGTCTGAGCAAAAGGTTGTTGCTCTCTTGCTTAAGAGCCGCAAAAGAAATCTTTAGAAATTTATAAAAAAAAAATTAATGCATGTCACTGTTGGAGGAAATTCTCCTCTTTTTCAACACCCAGTCACGACAGGTTCAGTGTGAAACCTGCAAAAGGAATCAACCCTACAGCAATGTGACGTAACAAGACAATTTCTTCAAGTGGCGCACTTTCAATAGAAATCAACGCCACTGCAAGTTCGGAAGTTCCAAAAATACAAACTCAAATTAAAAACTTGAGAAAAATAAGAGAATATTCTCAAAGACGATTTCGCTTATAAATCAAAGATCTTTCCTGTCGAAGGATTTATATGTTTTACCAGATAAAAAACGTTCTCAAAGGATTAGATTTTCTCCCCACAAAATATAGTTCTGCCAATTAATTCCGAATAAATTGCGGGGACTTTTCAATCTGCCAATCCTGGGACACATTAAGTATGTCAACGACTCCTAACCCCCAGCACTAATACCATCCTTCAGTAACCCTTTATTGGCTTTTGAAAAACCACTCAATCCTACGGTCCTTTTCTCTATCTCATGGAATAATAATAAAAAAAAAAAAAAACTGAGCATTGTCACCCAGTCAACCAACCTCGATAACCCTTAAACAAAAGTTCAACATGCTGTTGTTTTCCTCCTATATAGTTCAACATTGGTGTCCCTCTACTGTCCAGTAATACCCAGTAAACAGGACTAAAATAGACAGAAAGATATAGAACAACCAAAGGGAGCGGCTACAAAAATAGAAAATCCCTTTTGCTACTATCAACTAACGGCTTACAGCAAAACGAGAGGATTTATGTTCGGGCAAATTAAATGTCCACCCACGGCAACACACACACACACACACGGAGAGACAGAGAAATATTCCCTTTCCTATGGAGAGAAAATTGCAAAAAATATTATTGACATAGAAAATGGTCAGGCGAGGTCCCAAGTCCCAACCCATCCCATGCCATCATCATCTCGGGCGCAGCAATTTAACTAGCCAGGCCAAATCGCACACACGATTAAGAAACGTTCGTCCGTTATCCGTTTGTCCGTGCGAGGGTGTCGGATGATGAAGGTGGTGGCAATTTGAAATCAATATTCGACATATGTTACAACGTAAGCGTTCGTATATATATATACGGCTGCTGCTGCCGAATGTGTATATCCATGGACGGAATGGTGGTGGCGCCACTTGGCGCGTCAACGGGGCCATTGAGAGAAATTTCATTTTTGTTCATAAATCATTTCCGGTTGCTCATGTTCGACTTCCTATCGAATTGATTTCTAATTTTTATACGAGCTACAGGGGGGCCAACCCACACCAACCGATTTATGTTTGATGTCTGTACATTCGATAAAATTAAATTGTCAAAGTTCAATTAAAGCCGGGTCCATCTTACCGGAATCTCGTTGATCAACCAGGTTAGGTTGGCTGCTGGTTTTGAGTAGTCTGACGAGCAGTTGCCGTTGATAACGTCGCCCAGGCGATATCGTGAATGGATGCCGGTGATGATTGGACGTTGTGTGGGAAGTTCTAAAAAATAGAATGTGGAATAGAAAGATATTTCAATGGGAAGTGATGACGCAAGCTACTTACCAACTATTTCCATCTCGGCGGTATGGATTGCGGTGTGGAAAGAGGGCGCATCGGCCGATACCTCACAGCTGAATTTGCCCGTTATTGTGAGCGGTACAGATGTGAGCATTACGTGGCTTTGGTTGGATTGCGTTGACTGCAAGTGAAATGAAAGAAAAGGGTTTCAGGTTAAATCGGTCAGAGGGGGTCTTTGGCGAGCTATTTGGAAGGGCTTGTTGTGATGTAGTGTACCTATTGGGTCTTCTGAAAACACTTAGAGGTATCCTAGCTTAAGAAAAAATAAAATAGACTCGGATACCTACAGGAAAAATAAGTCGAATCAAACATAATTTCTTGGCTTATTTGCATTTGCTATCTCTAAAGGACAATCGTTTTAGAAAACTTCCTCTTGTTGATATGACAGATGTCAGAACTCGGTCCCTTGTGATGCGAGCGAGGAGGGCGAACTCTACAAATTGTGGTAGTTTTTTTCTACTTTTGTTTCGACTCATGCCCTCGTTTTTACTTTTCAAAGTGAAACTTCTAATGCAGCGTTGAGCACAAATTTCGAGCTCTTATGAAACGAAATAGCGACAGGTCGTTGGGCGGCAGGAAAAAGGAGGTGGTTATGAAACTTGTGCCAAATGTATAGCTCGTTGGGCAGTCATTTAAGACTCAGATGAAACAAAAAAGCGACAGGAAACTGGAGTTGGAAACAGAACTTTCACATTCAAAAAGGTTCCTTATAACTTTGAACTTGTGTCCGTAGATTTCTTCTCGGGCCTTTTCTACTTATAGTGGGGATCGATAGATTTAGGTCTCTGGAAATACAACTTATCTTTCAGGCAAGCAGTCGTTGGTTCGACAACTAAAGAGAGCGCAAAATCAAAGTCCACCTCGTAGCATGCTAAACGATTTTATGATTCTCCCTCCATTACCCGAAACCACTCCTCCGCCTTGCCACCCCATTTGTACATTCAATATTCCTTTCAAATAGGACATAAATCGCCGCATAAATTTGCCAACCTCATTCAGAACGATTCGCGTCAGCACGGAAATTTATTTTCATTTCTGAGTGATCACAACTCCCCCAAGATATATATTTATAATGAAATTGAGTCCGTATTTATTATCTGCACTCCATCGTCATTACCATCATCGTTACCATCAGCAAACATCCTTGCTACGTGACAACTACCTCGTTGTAGCGTCGCGCCGGCCGTCAGCGACAGTCTAATTTAACCTGCTTACTTTTCAATTACAATTAATTGCATTACGAGGAATAATTCACAGCGCAAACACGAAATTAAATTATTAAATAAACAGAGATACTCGAAAATATATGGGTGGGAGCAGAGAGTGTCCTGTGTTTGCGGTGAATGCAATGAGCAGCAGCTTGAAAGCCGCAGAAAATCGCTCCCAACGGATGAAACCGAGATGCGGATCATCAGCATCGTTTCGCTGCTGCTGGTTTCGGTGGCGGTGAAAACGGACAAGGAAACGACAAGGATTGGGTGTAAATTTTAAAATACCCCAACATCGGCAATCTTTCCCAGTAGTCCATTAAATATTTATTATTGTGATCATTACGACGACAACGACGACGACGACGGTGGCGGCAGAGGAACGCCACATAAATGCCTGTGCACAACAAGTGAATCCAATAAATAGATTTTCCAGGGACCAGGACCCGTTTACAGCCGCGTCTCTTTCACTTATTATTATTCCCTAAAGGCAACCGCATATCCACAGCACACAAGCCTTGCTTACGGTTTTTATTTAAAATAATATCTCGCTGTACGGGAAAAAAAACCTCATATCGTTATCCTTGCGGCAATAAGCACATGCATGAGTGTTTTTGTGTGCATGTGTTTGTTCATGTGAATGTTCTCCAAACAGTAGTAAAAAATTATTTTTATAGCAAGTGGTTGGCCCAGGGCCGACACCGCATCCAGATATCAACTGTTACATAAATTTCGATTACCTCAACATTAATTCCGGGTAATGTAAAGATTTTCATCGCTGGATTCTCCTTTGGCGTGTAACGGTAGAACTCCCGTCGGCCTTTGTACCATTTCACCGTGTATAGGGTATCGTTTTCGATGTCGTAATTGCATGCGAGCATTGCGCTATCGCCACGTTTCACTGCGGTTGGTACGGTCACGTAGACGTCTTTTAGCGCCATGATGAGATCTGTTAAAGAAAAAGTTCCAAAGGAAGTTAGTAATTTTCTTGGAGGTATGTATTTTTTTTTTTTTTTTTATTGAAAGCAATTTTCTTTGGTGTGGTGGGGCTTAGCTGAATTTATTGAGTTTATTGTACGCGATGCGCCATAAAGGGTTGAATGGTTATAGCTTACAAGCTACATAACTGGGTTTTTAAAGTTAACGCGGAGCAGTTTGAAATAAAATTTTGTTTCGAATAGGTATCGACGGGGAAAGCCGTTCTCTGATGTGTTCTATTGTCTGTAAGGTTAAATTTTTGGGGCAAGTAGGACCTAGGAAACTTAAATCTTAATCGAAAGTTGAGTGTGGTTTTAACTTTTCCGCTAAAAGAAATTTAACCTGAATTTTGCCGAAAAGTATGCAGCGTTTTGTTAGTTCTATCGAATGCGCAAACCACTATACCCTAGACATGCAGTTTGTATCTCATTCCAGTCCGCGATCGCTGGAAGTTGATGGCGCTGAAAGCAGTCTTCCGGGTCCCTATCTCCCAGTAGGAATCTATTTTTTTTTTAAATTGCCGAATTAACATTTTTTCTTACAATGTTCTCTCGAAACTTGCTACAGCCAAGCTCAGACCTCAGACATTGTGTAGATATTGTAGTTTAAGGGAAGAGAGTCACCGACAGCACTCAGCTCAGAGTTAGTAAATATTTGGCGTCACTAAGTGCTCAAGACTCCTCATATTCGCCCGAATTGAAAGCTATTCACTTCGGCTGACATTTTTCGTGAGTTCTTGTCTATATCAACATCTAAAGAAGAACCTTACTCGCACTTTTGAATAAGAGTCTCATACGATACAGTCGCAGTGGCTCCGGACCGGAAGACTGTTTTTCCCCTTTTTTTATAAGCAAAGGCAGTAATTTTCCCCGAAATTCGAAAAAAGTTCCCCTTTTTCCCCCTAAGTAAAATTTGCCTTTATTTTTGAGTTTGAAATGATTTTCTTTTCTATTAGACGTCAAATCAAGTGAATGCATTCAGGTACACAAAAATGCTTACGTAGACGTTCGATGGGCTGTTTTTTTTCATATTTAGTGTGAACATTTCATCCTGAGTAAAATTTAAAATTTATTTTTAATGAAAATACTTCTAAATTTTATTTTTAAGCAATTTAAGTTTCAAAGAGATTTTTTAATTTTTTCCCCTTTTTAAGCTTTCCCCTCGTTTTCCTTTTTTCATTGAAAAAGCCCCAAAATTGGCGTTTCCCCCTCAATCTGGAACCACTGCCTCAATGTACTAATTTTACCCTTTTCTTTGCTTTTTTTCTTATAGATCATCACAACCGCTCTTCAAGTTGCTGATTTAATTAAATGATGATAATTTCTGTGACGTGGGCGATGAACAATGAAATCCGCTCTCGGGCAGGGAACTTTGAATTCACATATCTTCTAAACGAATCTGGCGATTACGATGAAATAAATACTAGGTGCTGCTTCATTTATCCCTGTAATATATATTCAAAATTCATACGAATTGGGTGAGTTATTTGAGTGTGTGTGATGACAAATCCACACCAGACATCATCCGACTCTTTTTGAATTTTCAAAACAAGTAGGACTTTTAAACTTTTCCTTTTTACTTCGTCGAACTTTCTGCTGAAGAATAGCCAACGAATTTAAAAGACTGCTCAGAGCGTGACAAGTTAATGAAGGATGTTATATAAATGGGTATCTACCCCCCGCATAAAAGGCGTCAGAAAGGATAGATGTACGTCATACGTACTATTTCTAGGAATTATCGACTGCCCACTTCCTTTTTTTCCATTTGCAGGTCAAAAAATGTGTCAAAAATACTGACAAACTCTTTAACTTTCCCATTTAAAACTGAGGACATTGCAAACCCTATAGTTACCACCGTCGATTCGTGGAAAAATGTTGCGGGAGCGTGATATAGTTTAAGCATTTAAAACCCCCAACAGACTCGGCCAAGTTACAAACGGCTTGGCTTCATTAAATTATGTACACCAACCGTGTATATTTTTTTTCGAAAAGAGAACTCCTTTCCACTTCGTCCTGTTTGACTAAAAACTTTCCAAGAGTGCGCTGTGTTCAAAAACAACTTTGTAAATCCGATTTTCCACTCCAACAACAGAAAGGCCATGACAAAAGCTAGAGACGAAGAAAAACTCGCTTCTTCTTTTCAACGTCTTAATGCACTTTTAATGCATCTGCCTCCCTCGAGTAGCAGACTGAAACGGCCGCTATAGCTGTGCAGTGGTGGTCTCTTGTTCTGTAGGTGCTGCTTGTAAGCTATATGCGATTTTTTTTTTCTATTTCAAAAGCGTTTACTTACGAACAAAGGCCTTGGAGCACCACCACCTGTCAAACATGAAACATTTTTCATTAAAATCTGTCAAAACTGTGCTTCTGCTGCGGCACAACAACAGCTCTTCTCTAGCCAGTCAGGAGCAAATGTCACTGCCACCAGCACCCTCAGCCTGCGGACAACTAAAAATAGCAAACATTCTGAGAAAATGTATTTTTATTCTGCAACATTTCCACAGTTTCTGTTTTTTTTTTTCAATTCATTTTTGTTTGTGCATTTGTTTGGTCCTTCCGGCCAAACTGCCATTCTCGGGTATGGCGGTCGAACGGGTGCGTATAAAGATCGCCCTGGCTCTGTATAATGTGTTGTGCTTTTATCGATTGATTGCAGCAGAGTTGTATCGAAATTGCACGTTTTATAGCCTGCAAGGATACATGCAATGCACTGCACATGCAGCACATAAAAAACATTAAATACCTCTCTATAGGATACAATAAAATGATTCAGAGAAGCTCATAGAAACTTGCCCTCTTTTGGTGGGTATACCGTATACCTACCTACATAGGATAGCAAGAAGGAAACGCTCCACAAGAATGTTGTTATCGGATATTTTAATGCAACATATCACGGAGAGTTTTATAGACGACGTTCGTCGGTTAACCCCGCCTGCACTCAGACAGTGCGCAGAAAAAAACAAAATTATTTCGAATCGAAGACCACCCAGAAATTTCCATTCATATTTTTTATCTCCATATATCGAATTCGGAAATGGGTGTGTGTGTGGTGTGTGTGCATCAATATTATAACGGTGAAATGGAAATTCATGACAGCCAAGTCTGCACTGCACACACACACACACGGTCTACAAATTAAGGAAATGTACGAAGCAGGCGTCATCTAGTCGGGTCGGTTCACTTATTCGTTTTCCATTTTGCTGTACGGTCGAAAATGTGTGTAAAGGACCCGTGTATATATCCTTCCGCAATGTTTTGCCATCATCACAGTCTGTATTTGGCACCAGGGTACGCGCGGCGCGTTCTGCAAATATGAAATGCACGAATGAATCTGATGGATACATAGTAGAACCCAGTAGTCCTTGTTGTGTTACGTTCTTCAGTCCGTGTGTGTGTTTTTTTTTTTTATTCATTTTGTATCAGCCCTCATGCTCAGCTCAGAGCCGCACTCTACAGATCCTCATATTCAACCGACCATCTCCTCATCGGCATCATCATCATCATCATCATCATCATCTGTATCTGCATCTGCATGCACATCCTTCTGGAGTATAAAGGAGTAGCGCAAATAATAATAAAGTAGTTGTTCGGCGTGTTATGTTTGTTTTGTGTAAGCAAAGCAAACATATATTCCGGATGCATAATTTGCTTATGAGTTGAATTGCATAATGCTCCTGTGGGGGAGGGTTCCTTTTGTGCAATTCTTAATTTGCTACTGCCAGGAACGTGACAGTGAGAAAGTTGATAGGGAAAAGTAGCACGGCGTGCACTCAATTGACGAACAAAAGGAACGGAATGCTTTTTAGGGAAATTGAAAATATGGATTCACGGTTCGCTGCGTTTATAGCTAGTTTCGAGTTAAAAGGGACGACGAGGAAGGAGCGTGCCGTCAAAATGATTGCGCGGGAATTGTCTAGCAATCAGTTGGGATTGGTATCTTCTATTAAATTGCAAGCTGTGCGGTTACGACGAGTTTGAGTAACTTTGTGTGTTCGGTTGTAAAAACTGAGCTGCACTTACGTAGTTTCGGGTTTCCTAATCCAAAATTGTTTCGAGTTTATTATTATTTTGTGCATTTCTCTTGAAATATGTTTCACTTTGAAGGGAAAATGCTGTCTGATGGAGGCGAACGGACTACGATTCGAGAGAAGGTTTCGATGGACATCAAAGTTTGACTGCGGCTTAGGTACAGGGTGGGCCGATGTTGTTTGGCTCTCATTTTTTTTTTCTAAATGAAAAATTCGATTCTGTTTTTTTGATTATGTTTATTTGAACCTTTAGAATTTTATTGGCCAAGTCGAGAAGATGATATCGGCCATACGGGCTCGTTTTATGTCACTTTTCATCACTTTGGCGACAAATTCTCCCACTCGTGTCGAATGGTGTCCTTGAGGGCTTTTAGGGCACTCGTGTCGAATGGTGTCCTTGAGGGCTTTTAGGGTCTCGGGCTTGTTCACGTAAACACGGGACTTCAAAAATGATCTTGCGGGCCAGTGCAAATAGCCAAAACGAGAGATGAGGCGACCTGGGAATGCCGCCTTCAGAATATCGGTTGTGGCTCGCGCAGTGTGTGCCGTAGCTCCGTCCTGTTGGAACCACATGTCCTCCAGTCCAATTGCGGCAGAAAAAAACTCGGTTAAGATAGCCCTATAGCGCGCACCGTCCACTGTTGTCATTCATCCCCTTGCTAAAACGAGCCCGTATGGCAATTAATTGTGACGGCGCCCATTTGACCGATATCATCTTCTCAACTTGACCAATAAAATTCTAAAGGTTCAAATAAACATAATCAGAAAACCAAACCGAAGTTTTTCATTTAGAAAAAAAATGAGAGCCAAACAACATCGGATGACTTCTTTTGGCCCTCCTTGTAATTTTAGGCAATTGATCTTTGTTTTTTGTATAATAAAAGATCTACTGCGGAAAGATCCAATCTACTGCATTTGTTTTAATGATCTACTGCGCTCCTCCTTTTTTTAAGTGGCAACGCTGCCTCCTACTGTCATAAAATTGATGATTTCTCTTTCAACTGATTGGCGCATGCCGCCAATGATGATCAACCACGCAAATTGTCAACAAATTCGACCCCGAAAACGTAGCCCTCGCTCCATAGCGACAAAATAAAACCCAAATCTCGCCGTTTCCCCTTCGAGCTCATTTCTGATCAACTGTTTTTGGGAAAAATAAAATCTCTTCTCACCCATCTCTTTGGTTATTCATTTTTCTTGTTTATCTTTCATTAGCGGCAAAGCAGCGCCACACACTCGGCATATGAATATTTTCTAGGTCACACGAAAAAACCTCCAAAAAATGTTTTCGGTCACAAAGCCAAAAGTAATGACATGCGCCGGCCCTCCCTTCTGCTTTTCATGTGTGCCTGGTACTCTTCGAGTAAGTATATCGATCTTTCTAAAATCGAAAGTGAACCTTACGAATCCGCGCCGCGATCGTTTCCCGCTCTCATCCCAGACCGACCAAATGAAATCGAAAGTGACAGTCAGAAAAGCCAGCAGCCTTCCACACATCATGATCTTGCTGATGACGCTTACACTCGTAAAGCGAAAGAAACGAACCGACGCGACGAGCCACAAAAATCGATCGCCAGTGGATTTTATACCCCAGGCTGGCAGAAAAACAAGCAGCCCCCTTCCAAAACTCTCTTCCTCTCTTATTTCCCAACGAAATCAAAATTCAAAACATAGTTTTATTTAACAGTTAACAGTGATCATCGGGGAAAGGAAAACAAAATTCTCGCTCGTTTGCAATCAGCGAGCACGTAAAATCGATCGTAAATGGATTTTGTGCACTAGGCCATCAGCGGCGGCAGGCAGAGTGGTTCGCAGTTGCTTCGGAAATAACTCACAACTCGCGCATGCAGCGTGAGTATTCGAAAAGTATTTTTTTCCCACCAGGCCACCAGCAATTTAAGCAGCCTCGCGGCAAATGCTTGGAATATCTGCGCCCGCTGTTCGATCGCCATAGCGCAGAGTGGGCAAAAGCGAACACGAAAAATCTATGAAAAATGGATTTCAAGTACTAGGTCGCCAGCAAAAGCAGCAGGGGTCTTCGGATTCTGGGAGTGACTTTTCAAAATGCCAACGCATGCGCCGCAGAATAAACAGTTTGTTACATAACAGAGATAGGGACAGAGAGTGGAATTATGTTTTCTGTGTCACTTGTCAATTGTTTTTCTTACACCCGCATAATGAGAGAGAAAGAGAAAATTTTAACTGCACAATTGAAAGTGGAGTGGAACATCTTTTGCTTTCTCCTCATTACGTCATACACATACACACGTTACACTTAACACATTACATGGGCGAAACATGGTGAAGGTGATCTCTCGCAGTTGGCTTCACCTCTTTGTTCCACTTCTCCTGCTCGTTTTGTTTTTATTTCGATTTCGGCTTCGATAGATCAGAAACAGGTGTCTCTTCTCAATTGTGTGGTGGGCCGTGGGCACTCTCCGCTCCCCCATACTCTGTTGTGACATTATTCCGTTTCTGACACACCGCTGTATGTATATAGGTAGTATTAGTATGTGTCACAGTGGGAGGTTTGTTGCCAGCAGCCGACCGACGACCAGCAATGCCTACTGATCGTTTCTGGTGGCCTGGTGCGTTTAGTACGAAATTAAGTTTTTCAGAATGAAATCGAGAGTGAATTCGAATTAGCAAGGCAGCCCAGCAGCCATTTTATGACATTAGCAGTGAACGTGTGTGGTTTTCGTTGTTCGTTTGACATTTTAGCTTTGGCTTTGGTTGAGAGGCGGGGCAGGGGAAATCTCGTTAAGCTTCTTTCCATTGGATCTGAAAAAAAACGATAAAAACAATAAGGTTTCCTGCATTTGCTGGTTGCCTAGTCTTTGACGGGGCAATTTGTTTATAAAAATGCAAACAACGCTCCGTTAGGATGGGAGGGAGAGTATTTAAAGTTTATTTCTTGTCTTCAGGTTGGTTGGGAAAATGTTTAAACTTTTTTTCTAGACCACAAACATTTAAAGTTTAGTTAAAACAGATCCCTATTGTATTGGGGCTGCATGAACGGTCACAGAGATGGTGTGTCATGGTGAGTGGGTTGGGTACACATTGTTATCGTTATCGTATCAAGTGAAAGCTTAATCGGTTTCGGTTTTTTTGGGGGGTCTTTTTCAGTGAGCGCGAGCGGTTTGGGATTTGTTGAGACTTTCTGGCGAGCATGCTCACCTGGTAGATGATCATATGAAAATATCGATCGCGTTGTGGTGTTTTTTTTAGTACGATCGTGATGATTAATGGAGATCGTACTTGTCATGCTGTGGCTGGTGGCTTATGGGAACTGGTCGCGATGTAAATTTCAGGTCGTTTACCTTACGTGATCGGCTGGTGAATATTTTTACTTCCAGCGGGATGTTGATACTGTTTTTGTTTGGTTTTAGCTGAGATCAGTTGTGAGTTGGGTTTTTTTTTTGTATTAATAAGATTGTTGCTCATTTGGTGGGGACTTGAGTCATGTTTTTGTCAGCCTTTTGCTAGGGGAATGCATTTTGACTTCCGTTAGGGCGGTCAGATTAAAGATAGCAGTGCAGTAGGTGTGCAATGCAATGCGGTTTACGGTCGTTTTATTTTCTGACAGCTGACGACGGCTTTTTCTCGAGTGTTGTTTGGTAAACCAACAGACGACCATTGTTGGTGACGTGAGTTCAGTGATTGGCCACTTGAAAGTCGATCCACTTGTGTTTCTGCCTCAGTGGCTTTGTTTTGTAACCAAAATTGCCGCAAAGTGACCCACCAGCTACTAATGTCTAGAGCGGCTTACGTACTGACGGGATCGTTGGATCGTACTGGAGTTTCTCATGTAATAAAAGCAGCTACTGTGTTTGATTATTTAAATTTATTCAGAATACAATAATTACACTTTTGTATAAACAAATTCATACACCTACAAAGGGAAAAAGCGGCTACAACAGAGACTTATTCAAGCCTTCGTCATGAAAAATTTGTATGGAATTGCGTCATGAAAAATTTGTATGGAAACCTATAGTTCATGTGAACAGTTTCATTTCTTATATGCGGTTCGGTGTCTAATTGTTTCTTCCCGATCTGTCAAAATTTAAAATTGTGAAACTGTAACGCACTCTAAAAATGTGAAACATCCTTCTCGGACTTTACAGAAACCTCCCAGCAATGGGGATAGAACTCGCTTAACTTTAACCCGTAGATCGAAATGGGCTTCAGCAATGTCATGACCTTTGTTTCATAGGGCTTAAAATTTAACCAGAGTACTTAGTGCTCGAATCGAATTTAAGCGGACTTTTTCAAAAACTTCAAGCAGTCGTAAATTTGATCTTTGTTCTAGAATCAACAGTTGAGTTTCGATCATCGTCTAATGCTGGAAAAAAAAATGCGTGCACTGAACCAAAAAGGTACATCATAGTAATGAAAAAGTTCATCAATATGATGAAAAAATCATCAATTTTAGTCCAGTGAATTTGTTCGTTGCTATGATGAAACCGATTTCCTCAATATGATGAACTTTGAAAATTATAAAATTCGTTCATCATTCATCAATTATGTTCATCAATGTTATGAAAAATTCGTCAATATGATGAACCGAAATTCCTCTTCAATTTCATCAATGAGATGAATGTATTAATCACATTGACAAATTTGTTCATCAATATGATGCACACTTTCTTCGTATTCATGAATGAAATTCATTAAATTGGTAAATTTATTCGTTTATATGATGCATATTTTCATCATATTGATGATTGCATACATCTATATGAAGAATCGTTTTCATCACTTTTAGGAATATATTTATATATACGATGTTTTATTTTCATCAATCTAGTGAATATTAACATCAATATGATTAATTGTATTCATTAATCCAATTATACTAAACTTCATTGTGAAGCATTTCTATTCCTCATACTAATGGTTCAATTCATCAAAATTAAGAATAAATAATCATCTTATTTATGTAGAGACTTCATAATTTCTCGGATGTAATATAAACCATTATAATTACATATGAATTTTGTTTCAAATCACTGGTATATAAACACACCTCAAGTTAATATAAGTAAATTGTAAGTAGTATTTTTTCCGAATATTTTCTTAAAGTGCCCTGGTATACCAGTGCACCATGGTCCATATAAAAGGTATGTAATATCCGAGAAACTATGACGCTCTATATATCAATAAGTATATTATTTATTAATAATTTTCGTAAACTCCATCATCAGCACGATGAATAGAAATGCTTTATAATGTAGTGGATTGATATAAATATTCACCTGGAAATAGAAAAGGTGCCATTAAAAAGTCATTATTAAAATACTTACTCCATCACACTATATAAATACAGAAATCGTACATTTTAGATAGATGATTTTGTACCTTTAGCCAAAGACCTAAGATCATCAACTCAAAATTATTCTTTTTCTGAAAATATTCCAAACTACAAGATCAAAACCAAATGGACTTAAAGTATTAAATTTTATTGGTCCTTAAGTGTTTCAATAATTGTGCTTAGCCTAGTAGAAATATTTTTTTTTAATGATGATATTGAAAACCCAAAACTGCTCGCAGGCAAGTGGGTATTGCAAATCAAAAACAAACAAAAATTTTAGACAAATGTCTTCAGCACGCAATAATTTTTAAATTTAAGTTTAAGCTAAGATACAAGGTTGTATGTTGTTATTTTTTGTATTTAAAAAAA
This sequence comes from Cheilosia impressa, assembly GCA_948293265.1. Classification (NCBI taxonomy): domain Eukaryota; kingdom Metazoa; phylum Arthropoda; class Insecta; order Diptera; family Syrphidae; genus Cheilosia; species Cheilosia impressa. The sequence continues at coordinate 51,257,232 of OX411883.1, read as the reverse complement.
TCAAACGGTCTTCTATTTGCTGAACGCTTTCGGCTTCAAAGCAGGTAATTGTGTAGACTTTTAAGAAGACAAAGAACCGCATTTTCTATAAATGAAAAGAGGAATTGTAATATTAATAGGTACAATAACTTTGTAAATTGTTGTATGTAGCATAAATGATATTTATTACCTTTATGGGCATCGCAGTCTTCAAATTTCACATAGGTACTGCTGCGTGGAATGTTTAGCTAAATTTTAATGGAATTAGTTAAACTCATTCGTTTTAAAAGTTCCGCAATCCAATAACAAAGTACTTAATAATAAATCACATTAATCATATTTAAAAGGCATACATCATATTTATATAAAAAAAACTATAAAAATTAAATCATAAATATTCCGAAAGCCATCATCAATATGATGAAAATATTAACGCATTCGTCAATAGGATAAACATTTTGATTAATTACGCTGTGTATGTACATACAACAAAGAAATGCATAAGTATGAAGATATCGTTCATCAATAGGATGAAAAGATAATCGCATTTGTCAATGTGATGAATGCAATCATCGATATGATGAAATCTTGAGTTAATTAGTGAAAAAAAATGGCCAAATTTATTTCCAAAAAAAAATGGAAATATGGAGAAATTGCAACACACGCTTGGTAACGTTCTTTTAACAAATATGTATAAAAAAAAGTACATCGACTTAAAAATTATTATAACATTACCTACCTGTGATATTAGATGTTCCTTAGAAAATAATTTTTGACAATGCAGACAAGATGAAATGGATTTAATTGATATAATTTGTTTAATAATAATAAACTTAACTTCTCCAATTGATTTAGTAGATATTTAGTAGCACTTTTAACGAAACGAAATCACTTCTTCTTTCGAAATTTACACTTTTCGCGATCACTATACTTTTACGTCTTATTTATTGAACTTTAAAATGCGAACTGAATCGAATATGGAATGGACGCCTTGTTTCTTTGTCTGTGTTTTTCTACGTACACGGTAGTCGATACGATGATTCCATTCATCAATGAGAAGAATAAATCATCAACTGGATGAAAAAATAACTAAGTTCATCAAAATAAGTATTTTTATCATATTGATGAAATGTTTTGATGAAATTATGAACCTATTACACAAGAAAATTTGCCAAAATCTTATAAGAATCCTACTAAAAAAATTGATGAATGCACTTTCCTCATATTGAAAAAAGGTTCGTCAATTGTTAAAAAAGTTTTCATGAATTTGTTCATCATATTGATGAAAAGTACGTCATATCAATGAATATCATGTTGAAAACCGCCATTCGTCAATATGACGACGACTTTTTTTTTCAGTGTGAGTAACGCGGATGAGGTTTTCGAAAACGACAAAGGATTCAATTCAACGAATTTTAAATAGAATGCTTCGACAAGCACAGGCGGATATATTCTTAGGTCACTCTTTGGCTTTTGGTATTCTCCGGACATCTCTGAGAAAGTTTACAGCTTCGTCGATGTTTAAGTTGTGCCTTTCGTTCATCACTCCACTGGAGTTGAACAATATTATTTTTCCATGAATATCAAGCCCCCCTCCGCCCCCAGACAGGAGGCGGTGTGCTTGTACTTGTGCTCAGAGTTACCACCAAACAGCCACGAAACACTTTGTGCTCCATGAAAAATTTAAAATAATTATTATCTGTCCGCACCAACGGCATCTGTGGTTGATATGGAAGCAGCCACTTTACCGCCGCAGTTCTCGTGTATAACTTTATGAATCCGCAACAACCGAGAGGAGTATTGTCGCGCTCCCCTCGCGGCAGAGCCACCTGGCCCATAACTATAGACTGATTCTTATTAAAAATTCAAAACTGCGCTCTTTGGTTATACATTCCATTGCCGCAGTTGTGACTAGGACAAGGATGAAGAAGCTAAAAAGGTTATAATTTGTTGGATACCCCACTATGGTATCGAAAAAAATATCTGTATATAACACACCACAGAAGGAGTGTAATAAAAGCGATAGCCCTTCTTTGTGCATCTAAGATAGCAGTAACAAAAGTAGCGAAAAAAGAAAGCAATATACCATAGACTGAGTAAAAAAGCACGAGGAAAATGAAAGAAAAACTGCCGCCGGAAAATAAACTTATATCCGTGCGCGCACACCTGCACAGCAGGAGGGAATTGGGGGGGGGGGGAACTTAACATCCTTTAGCCCCCAGTCGTTCGACTATCGTTCAACATCTATCCAACTCATTCCTGCCTTGTGTAGTGCCTGTGTGTATATGGTGTTTCCCTTACCGCGTTTATATGTCTTTATTATCCTTACACCGACGAAAATTCGCGAGAGAAATTTAATTCAGTTATGCAAATTGAGCCGGTAGTGTTTTCAACGAAAACATCCTCTTGCCCCACGCGCGCGCTGCTCACGCCAGCGGTGCGGAGTGGAAATATATTTTAAGAAGCAGGATCACAACCACAGATATCGTCGTCGGCCCAGATTCCTTCGACTCTACGGCAAAGGATTGCTGCGATACGAAATAGCTGAAGGTAAAGTAACAGTTTTCCAACGAGAAAGGATAACTTTTGGGTATTGTTGTTGGCGTGTTTTTTTTTTTCTTTCTTTCAAGGAGTACCTACCCATACAAATGTGTGTACACTGTACACTAAAGGATAGAGACATCGTGCGCTCTTAGTCGGTTGGAGTAAGAAAGACTTTACCTGGAGGTTAAGTAACATAGTTTGGGGATTGGATTGTAAAACATAAGTGCACAACAGCGGATGTGCGATGTTCGATTGTGGCGTCGGCGGCGGCGGCTGCTGTGTGTTTGCCAAGACCTCATAATCTGTGGAAAGGAGCGGCATGCAATTAAACCAGAAGGAGGTGGTGCGGAAATAGTTGCTGGTGAACTCGGTTTGACTCGTTTGCGTGTTCAAGGTGATAAGATATTTAAATAAGTCAGCTATGGAGATGTGGCAGCCCAGGTATATAACAATCGAACGCAGTAGACTGTGAAAGGCGACTATCTGCAGCGACGTGGGTGATTAGAATAAGTGAAGGGTTAGAGAAGACGTTTACAATAAACATTAGCTGCAAAGGGAAGTGTGCGAGATAAGTTTGCGAACAATGGATGTTAAACTGCGTTACTGAAACACTTTTGTTGCAAAGAAACCCTCATGAACTACCAGGTGACGTTTCGTTTAAATGGCCGCAGGTCGGTACAAAGAGGACAGTTGGTAGTATTCCTTTCGAAGGGAGTCTGGAAGTTTGTTCTCGACCTCAGACCAAATTCTGACCTTCCTTGTCTAAAATTTAAGCAGCTGAGCAGTGCCATGGCCAGGGTTTCCTTGGAGCTCCTAATTCAACTTCAAATAAGTCCTCGGCAAGTTGGGATGCGGATTGAAAAGTCCCTCTGACAAATTGTCGACATTTTTTCTGATGTTCTTAAGAGAATTCAGACATTCAGTATTCTTTTGTGCGGTCGATTACAGAAACGAAATCTAAGGATTTGTTCTGTAGGAAAACTGATAGAGGCAGCGTTAAACTGAATAATTTTTGGCATACAATGAGGCTTACTAAGAAATCACATTTTTGGACCAAAAGTGTTGATGCTTTTGAAGACATCGCCCACGTTCTGCTCGTTACTTCTTAAGGACTTATTGAGAAGCATTTGAAGAGCTCTACAAAGGAAATAATACTCTCATGCCCCCCCTGGCTACGTGCCTGAGCTTAGGAAGTTTTTGTTTTTAAAGTAAGACAGTTGATGACCTTTATCGTAAATTTGCGATCTTCAACTCCGAATCAGCACTTTGTGGCCAGCCCTAACGACGGCAGCATTCAAAGCAGACTCCTCTCAACTTCTCATGCTTCCAATCTAAGCACCGAAACTGATCGCTATTACAGAAAATGAAACATCCTCTCGTCCTTGTCGGAAACACAACCACCTACCAATAACACGCTCTGCGATCTTCTTCATTCCCACTCGGACAGAAACCAAACTCAATGTAAGGCAATCAACAAAAAAAAAATCGTCCTTCCTCTGCCGGACAAAACGCAACAGTATATTGCAGCATGACACCACTAGATCCAGCCTCAGCAGCTGCATTAATCAATTGAAATTGGGAGAGAGGCATGCGGCCGGCGGACGGCGAAGCTGCATACTTTAGAATTGGCTTCGATTGATTTTCCATTTCCTTTCCCATTCACAACACAGGCTGGCCTGTGCATATCTATGAACCACACAAGACGACTTTGTTGCTGTGTGGAAAGTGTGCTAAGAATTATTCATTGGATGTCATTAGATGCCTGCACAGAATTCGATTGGTGGTAACTGCAACGTTGCTATCTACGGGCGAACGGACGTGTTGAAACGTGAGCCGAGGAGAAGAAGAAACCACGTCAGCAGGATCTGAATTCGAATAGCCGTCTAGAGCTGGACTGTTGTATAGGGAAAAGGCAAGGGATACCCACTCTAAATTTAAGTCCTCACCATGCTCCTGATGCCCTAGTATGGCCATTTGCTGGGAAAGTGTTTGGTTGACAGCGGCTTCAAACGAACGGGTTAGTTACTTTCTTAGGAATGAAAACACTTATCAGCAGAGCACAATTCACTGCGTTTATGTGGCCCCCTCTTTGTATATACCTATGTATAGCTGCCGCCCATCACAAGTGTCCAATTTCCAGTGCTTTCTTGCTGTCCCAAAGATTAATTGAATTTCACTTGGGTGTACTCTCGGGTGTGTGTGCGGTAACAAGACTAACTAACACCCATCTAGTGGCAAATGCAAACACCACGGCGAACATTTTGTGAATTGAGAGAGAGAGTAAATTCTCAAAGGGGAATCCTTGGTTGAAATTTATTACTGTTCTCTACGGGGATATGGGGTTGGGGTCTGGCTGCCTTTTTATACCTCCTGTGTGAAATTAGATGTACCTTGGCGAAATGATGATTTATCAAAGGGGCACAGTAGGATGCCATCGGAATAAATTCGTAACTCGGTGGTGACTTTATAGATATAGGATTTTTTTTATTTTTTGGTTCCAGTTGGGAGCGCTCGCACCTGACGAGAATAGTGGTCTTTGCACTTTTTTTCCATTAAGTCGGTTAATTTGGTGAAATATGTGAGCGCACTGTGAAATTCAATTAGAGCGCGGTCCATTGTGAAGACTTGGTCTAGCGGAAGGACCTCTTTTAGCTGTCATCGTATAGTGAACGATTTTGTACTGTCCAAGTCTAAAATGTTGAAGGGTGGGCGTGAAGTGGTTAAATCTACGAGTGGGGCTCGGGTTTGTTATAAGAGAAAGATGCACCTATGTTTTAGGGAACTTTTCGGCCTTGGCTTTGATTTATATGCTGTACTGGTCTGCGCGGTCGAGTTTATAAAAAAAAGGGATTCGCCTAAAATATAAGCTGTATAGCTTTACAAACCTTTCAAGAGAAAGAAAGTAACTAAGTTAAGGGGAGTTTTGCTGCAAGCTTAACGTGTGCACTGAGAACTTCTCTAGTAGAAGTCGTTCCTTACGGCGGGTTTAAAGACTCAATACCGGACAAATCCAAATGGGCATGTCGGGTATGATCTCATATCCAACGGACAGGTGCCAATATTGACAGGTTTTTCTCAAAAGACCCGGAGATTAAGTTCTCTTAAGCCTTCCAAATGGTTGCAGTTTCTTTGAACCCAAAGTTAACGCTTAGGATCTTCTATCAGTCGATCGTCTCTGCATGGGTCAAGTAGGTTTGGTGAAGGTTTTAGGCCGAGCTTCGTATATGGGAGGAATATTCGTGTCATGATCAACCGGCGCTTAGAGAGTGGGGAGCTGCATCGGGCTAAAGCTGTTGAATTAGCTAGATAGCTAAATTAAGCCAACATTGCGGCGCCAATGTCGTTTTCAAACCAAACTTGGGATGGTAAATCTGAAATGGAACTACTGCCAAGCTAATTTGGCCAAATCTAGATCTGAAAAGGTTCAACCGATTTTAAAGTCGGTTGCCTAGGTAGACCGGAGTAAAATGCTTTCCGTCGGAGCCGCAGGAATGAGGAAAAGGAGGAGACAATTCTGCGCTCGGCCGGTACCCGGAAACCTACTCTTTTCACACTGTAAACGATCTTATTGATGCATGTATGACGGAAATTGAAAGACTGAAAATACCAATCTGTTGTAGGAGAGGGGGGTTGACTAACCTCACCTTTTCACCGGCAGAACAATCGACAGTTTTTGGATAAACTGCACCTCCCCAAGGATCACTTAAAAACCAACCAACCTACGGCAATTGTCAGTCCCTTCCACTCGTGGCAATGGTGAAAGTTCGCAAAAGGAACGTTTGCATGAAGGCAGGCTACCATCACCTAAATAAATACTGTAGATGACTCTTCGAAGAGCCGCCTATGTCTTGAAGAAGACGAAACAACTGAGCATATCATAGGTGGCCCAGCCCTTTGGGTATAAAAAGGAAGTTCTTCTTCTCCTCTGCTACATTGGAAAAGTAGAAACTCTAATAGCCTATACAATTTTGTCTGATCCTATGGTAAACAGAAGATCTTCTCAGGTCGACTTGTTTTTTTTTTCGCAACAGCGAGTCAAAAAACAAGTAAAAGTGTTATCATCGGCCTGGCCGATGCTTTGATACCCTCCACTGCATACAAGTCATGCAAAATACCAGAACTAGTTGACCGACATAGCCCATTTTTAATACCAACCTAACGACGATAAAAGAATTCCTTTCACCAAATTTCGTTCACCTACGTCAATTACTTTGGGCGCTATCGTGCTTTCAACAGACAGACAGACGGACATGGCTAAATCGATTCAGAATGTGATCCTGATTCAGAATATATATACTTTTTGAGGTCTCCGGTGACTCCTTCTTGGCGTTACAAATGTATTGGCAAAGTGAATATACCTTCCTCTGGAGGGTATAAAAATTGAGCCAGGGTCGCCCAAATTCAATTTTTGCAGCTACAGACGAAGACCTTGCTCAAGGCCTACTCCTTCTTTTTAGGCAGCGCCACAGTTCTGACCGCATCTGGGCCTTAATTAACTTGATCAGTAGCCAATCTTCCTCTAGATGACCAAGGCCATCTTACAATGGTCAAGTAGGAAATTCGAAATGGCCCCAGTCAACTAGAGCAAGATTGGCCATCGATCAGGTTCCATAATTGAGGGTCAGGTTCGGCCGGAGCTGCCTTAGAAGAAGAAGTCGACTTAATTGCGGTCTTTTAAGGATAAAATAAATCTGAGAATAACAATTTCTCTACTCCCCCATGACCATCTCGCGACGACTGGCCTTCGAAACCTCCGCGAGCCACTAAAAAAGCCATTCAGATCTTGAGATTAAACATCATCCTCCCAAGACCATAAGAGCGCAGATCCAAGCACTTCGCACTACATCACTCAGTAGTCCGACTTAACGCCCCAATAAAAGGGAAACAAAAAGCCTATCAAACCGAGAGCGCGTCCACTCGTAAGCCCTACTGCAGCCTCTCCCCTGTTATACGAGTACGTTAATCCCATTTTTAATGCCCAATTTGTTTTATCTGTTCGTGATTCAAAGACCAAATTAAACACCGTCCGTAAAGATGACTTTGTCTTGGCGAAAATATCCTTTTCATGCGGCTACATGGCAGAGATCTCTGTCTTACTAATTACACCGCAGATTTATTCAATTTGAATTTAAAATTTTTTTTTCTCGCGCCTGTTTTTTTTTTCGTTTATCTTACTCTCCCGCGTTTCAGATAAGAAAACATAAATAGACCAAGACCCAATGCGGGAGTCCGTTTCGTCCCCAAAGAGAAACAAATAAAAATACCTCAAGGAAAAACTTCTATAATTAAATAAAACACCAACGGAGGACAATCTTGTTTTAATTGAAACCCTTCTCGGGATGTAATTGAGACCCCATCAAGTGGAAATAAATAAAGCACGGATGCCCAGTGAGAGAGTAAGAGCAAAAAACACAAGAAAAAAAATATCAAATTCACCAGGCCATATATATATAAAGTATACTCTTTTTCGTGTTCGTCCTTTTTTGTTCGGAACTTTTTCTTTTCGTTTTTTTTTTCCTTTTTTTTAGCAAAGTAATAAATTGATATCACCACGGCTAATCAATTGAGTGACATCGCAGAAGGCAGGGTTATACAGGGCTCCTGCGGGGGTATTATTTATGTGTCCTTTTGATTTCTAACAATTCTTTTTTTCCGTGCAAAATGGAGTTTTTTTTCTTCTTGCTCCATACTACTGTTGTCGTTGTTATCCCCGAGGATTAATTTCAATAAATTTTCAATTAGCGGGAATTTTTAATGAAATCGGTAGAAAAGGACATTGAGGTTCGTCGGTCTTGTTGTTTTTTTTTTTTTTGTTTGCCGCCCCTCCCCCCGACGTATACTCTTGTGAGAGATTATTTTTTGTTCGACGTTGTTTTTAGAAGATGGCTGACGACGAGAAACGAGAAGTAGACCGAAATGACTGACTTTCTATGCAAATGAAGAAGAAGTGGGTGCACAAGGATAAATGAGTTTGGCGTGGTGATTTATTTTTTTCTTTCGCTTTTCTTTGTAGAGGAAAAACGAAATTAATTTTCCAATTTCAGTGTCCTTTTCTTGGAGCCTTCAGTTGGGTGGGGGTGGGTGTGTGCAAGATACCGAAGGACAAAGGTCGCCGATGCTCGAAGGGTCCACCTCTACACTATACATATTGGGGATACCTATTTGTGACTCCCAGTTCAGGTATTGTAATTGATTGAATTTCAAGGCGTGCACAGGCGATTTTATGAGAAAACTAATTAATTCAAAAATTTTACACAGCAAATTTGTGAGCTTTTGTTTTTGGTCCGCAAACGGGGGGATGGGGACATTTTGATTAATTGAAATTTTTAAGTGAATTTGCGGCATGTTGGCTCTTTTAAAAGTTATACATATTAATTAGGCGCCGAGTACAAGGTACAATGAGCAAGTTAAGTATAAGCGGATTGCAGAAAAGAAATAAACACAGTGCTCAGGAACAAAGGACATGTCTGGGGCCAAGCGTATAATCTGGATGTCTAATTTTCGAGTGGCTACTCAAAGTAAAATGGCAAAGCAAAATGAACGCAAATCAACTGTCAGATGAGAAGTTGTCAGTCGCTGGAAAAATTGTTGCCTATTCGGAAATGAAATCTCTAAAAGAAACAGCTCAAAAAGTCGCCAGCATGTTAACGTTAAAAGAGGTCAAAGTGAAACTAAAATTAAAGAAACGTTTTGGCGAGCTGGGTTTAGTTAAGGATAGTCCATAAACAAAGGTGCATCGGTGTTAGGGAGTGTCAGCTGGTCCTGGGTAAGGTTTAAAATCGATCGAGTCCTGTTCACGGATAAATTTTCAATTTGTCGACTGCATTTATGGCGTCGTTGATGCATGCGTTAATACCCTCGTACACTAGACGACACAGCGGACATTGAGCAACTCGTTAAGCGCACTTGAAAGCTGTTAAGGGCACTTGAAAGCTGACTATTTTAGCACAGTCTTTTTATGAGACTAGTATCAGTGGGAGCGGTCGTAGCAACAGCATCATGTTTGGCAGAGGCAACGGAACCGGACATGCGCCGACTAATGCTGTTCTTGCAGAACTCGAGCCTGAATATGTATTTCGTCGCAAGAAACTTTACTCACGCCAGCAAATGAATTGAAAAGGCTGACCAACGCATAGGAAATACTACTTTTTTTGTCAGTCAAGCAACTCATTGGAAAGGTAAAGTGCAGCCCTTAACGTTGAAGAAGTTGTTCAACACGATGCACAACTATGCTCAACGAGCAAGGAGAACTTTACGCTACTAGGAAGACCTAAACACTTGCTGACCAAAGGTCTTCTTTAATGACAAACACGTTTGTGGGACAGAGCTAACATCCTCCTGAGAGTTGATTGCATTCAAGTCGAAATAGGTGAGTTTCGCGCGTAGTGTACAACCGGCCTTAGAATCAATCGAACTCCTCCGCTTTTCGTCGGTAAAAAAGTCCGAAAAGTATCCATCAGTAAAAACAATATTGACCTTGTCACACTACGCGTCGGGCTTAAATTCTTGCGACAGCTTTCCTTTATTCAGAAGGACTTCTCATATATGAGAGGTATATCTGTTTTTTTCCTCCATGAGCTCAGCAAGTCCTCTTCGGGTGCTTACACTTCCCTATATACGAGTAGTACGAAGGAGTTTTTCGAAAGATTGCGAACAGCCATCGTTCCGTACACAAAATGCGTCTTAAACTTCCCTTAGGCAATCAAACTGTGACTAGACAAAATTCGGGCCAATTTTCCCACGTATCACTCAGCCCACACATACTCCAGAACAGCCCACAAATCACTCCCCAGCACAAACCTGAGCTGAGTTACTGCCTCATTTAATTGCGAAAGGCTACAGACACTTTTTTATCAGAAAATAAACAAGCTTAGTATATATAAAAAAAAAACAAGTTCATAACCAATCGTATCTTCCTTGAAACGATTTTTTTTTTGTGTACTTATTTTGCTGTTTGTTTTTATCTTTAAACGAACTTCCACTTGTGATTATTTGCTCGATGAAGCAGAGACAAAAGCCAAACACAGCAAGCACACATTTCTGTTTAAAGGATAAGGGCCCTTCACTCAACTGTAAGGCGAAAATTGATGATAATTTTTTGGGACGACAATACTTCCTTCAAAAGTGGGCGTGTGTGTTCCTTTAAAAGTGTAAGTGTCGCGTGTGTGTGTTCTGCCGACAGCGTCCCTCCTCCTTGTGTTCGGATACAAAGAAAAATATTGAGTTAATAAGTTCGATCGTAAAATTGATTCGAAATGTTTCGAAAACAACACACGCCCAGGTAATGAGGTGGCGGGCGCAGGCAGTCGGGCCACAGAAAATCCTTTCGTTGATTGATTGACAGGACAATAAGAATGGTGTGTGGCTATAACATGATTTCATTTCGTTTTCGGCTTTTTTTTTTCTTTCTTTTATTGTTTTATGTGATAAATGTTGAGGGTGATCCTTTTGTTGTACTGCATGTCAGGACCGAAAAATACATGTATTATTTATATATATATCACTCGACTGCGTGTATTTCTATGTTGAGGAAGATAAAAGAAGGATATGAGTATGGTATGGCAAACTTCTATTGTTCGCCTGCAATCAATAATATATTGTAGAATATTTTTAGGGGGGCGATTGATGGAGAATAGTGGGCGTGGCCGGCCATACAATGACCATACAACGGAAAACTGCTATATCTTTAATCCTTGAGATTCCTTTTCGTGGATCCAGCATATCGAGTTCCCATGTTTTTCGTTGTGTTTCTCTTCTGCGATGATAATGATGATGATTGATTGATAAATGGAATGGAATGAATGAATGATGAGAACTGGTGATTCATCAATTTTAATACATTCGCAGACAGGATCGATTCTATTTGGACTGTATAGCGGGTGTAGCTTGTTCTGTTGAGTGCGCCAAAAAAGGGGGTGAAACATGGGCTATCAGTGTAGCAGGGAATGTATTAGTTCATTAATTTAATGGTTTTATTTGATTATTTCAAATCGTATTATTCGATTGCACAGTCAACTGTTTAACGCCGGAAGTTATCAGTTCTTGAATTAATGTGTGTCCGTACATCATATATACGCTTATTGACACGGCAGGGATATTCATGGCGAATTGATGGTTTGTTTTAGGCGGCTCAATTCATCAAGTTGCTCGGGGGTGGAGAGGATGACGCCACAATAGTCAGTCAGTAAGTCAAACGGGCCTGGTTTAATCAAAGATCTTTGATTAATTACGCTGCTGACCAGAGCAAGAAGTGTGTATTTGGATAAGCAAATCTATAGTGGAATTGTTTTGTTTCAGAAAATCCCCCGGTGGTGGCAATGGGGAATTTTTGCAGAAAGGTCATCGGATTGATGGTGGAGCGGAGCTGGTATGGTCAGCAGGTGCGACCTTCGTACAAATAGACTGTTCAACAGTTGGACGAATTTTGGCTAAAAATAAAACAAAAGACGATTGTAAGTCGGGTCTTAGGTTTAAGCCACGCGACGAGGTCACTAAAACGTATGAAATTAAGGCCCACCAACGAATGACAAACATGAGCGAGTATAACAGTTCTGAGAGAGAATATTAATTTTATAAATTCTAGTTTTTGTTTAAAAAAATAAATACATACTTTTGACTTTTGACACTTTGTAGGAAATTGAATTCTCAACAACTTTGGTCCTTACAATTTTTTCCCTACATTCGATAGGATTTGACTTAAATACGAAAAAGGAAACCAATCACAATATTGGATTATTCCGTTTATTTTTAAGCGCATACTTAAGTTGCGCGTGTGTCGGAAAATATCGATCGGAGACAAAAAAAAATAAAGCCCAATGTTGTGGGGAATTAAATTTTGAACAAAATTTGTCATGACCATCCAAAGTCATTTAGTTGAAAATAAGTGAGTTTTTCAACAAAAACCAACTGAAAGTCTGTAACTAGAAACTTGTTGAGCAATGCGTTGACCAACCAATTCGCCAACCATTTCACGCTGCAAAATGTCTGACATGCACAATCCGCACTCGTACCATATGGGGAAATCAGAACCTGTTAAGGCTCCGTGAATATTTTTTTTCCAGCAGCAGGATAATAAACAAACGCAACGTCCCGTTCACAATTAATCCAATCGGATTATACAACAACCAAACTTAAGCCAAAATTAACCCGATCAGGACGATTATATACAAAAAAAAAACAATTATTTAAAACCATCACTGCAGAGTAGAGTGAAATAACAACAATAATCCGAACACCCGATTACATAAACAAATTAATAATTAAATGTTTGCAATTAACATTTAGCTGGTTTCACACTGCTTTCGGTTAATTTCCGGTGAACAAGGATCAACTCGGTTGGTTTTCTTTTTTCTCATACACACAGTACGAATTCAGGTAGCGCACATTTTATTTAATGGAATTATAAACCAAATATCATTGACCCGCCACAGGAAGTTGTGTGTAATATTACGGTCCAATTGAGAATTCCAATGAATTCTATATAACCTCTGAACAGTAAAATAAAAAATAAAAATATTTATGAAAAAAAAAATCAAGAGTGAAAACAATAATATCAACCACAGAGATAATACAAAGCGACTGTTATAATGAAAGTGGATGCGTCATGCAACAGCGAGCATTTGCCAGCAGTCTAGTGGTGATGCTGAATGTGAGGAGTACCTAGTAGTTGTTATTCTGCGGCAGAAAAAAAATTCAATTAAACTGCCATTTGTGATGGGGTTTTTTTTTTCTGCAGATACATTTTAGTTAATTCATTTTAAATTCATCAACACCGACGATTACATATGTTTGTGAATGTGACCAAGGAGGGTTCGAGGTCGACGACTGTTTTGGATTTGTTGCACTCTCTGTGGTGCACAAAAAGTTAGATTTGCGACTAACTAATGGGATTTAATTTTAACCCGGAGATTATAATGTTAATGTGATGTTTAGTGGTGTAGAGTGGAAACAGCAAGTGCTGCCGTGCTGTGGGAGTTTCTGTTTTTGCTTAGAGGGCATAATAAGTCCAACTGTGCTGTGCTCTTGCAAAGTTATAAATGCTTTTAAAAATGTAAAAAGGCGGTGGCAACACTCGGCGATGCAAACTTCACCTTAGCCCTATTGCTTTTCAATATTTCGAAGCTCTTCATCTTAAATTTATTAGTAATTAAGTCTTTAATTTCCCTTAACCAACATGTCTTTCTTAAAGGTAGATCAACCTCGTTGAATTCGTGTCGTCTGCACTATCCGCCTTAGAAAGTGGTAAAGAAGTTGATATTGTTGCAACCGATTTTTGTAAATCGCATAAATTAATTATTTTCAAATTTTCTGCACTCGGCTTTGAACCAATACCTACTGCTGAAATGGATGTAGGTACTCTTATTTTCGAAAACCGTGTTTATAGTGTTCGCTTCACCGCCCCTTTCTTGGAAACCTTTGGTGTACAACAAGGCAGAAACTTAGGCCCCCTTCTCTTCATTTTAACTAAGAACGATCTTAAAAGGTTCATTAAACACTCCACTATCTCCCTTAAATTTTTCAAACATATATCTTCATCAGAAGACTCCTATTTACCACAACAAGATGTCGATAGATTTCCTATCTGGTGTCTCAAAAACCGCCTTGACCCCAATATTCCCAAATGCCAATAAATCACCTTATCCCGCAAATACAATAAAACCCGTCCCCGTCTATACCTACTTAATGATCATCCTTTATCCATCGTACAGTCTATTCATGACTGGCATACTATGCAACAGCGAACTTAATTTCCGTTCGCATATTGATGAGATAATTTGTAAAGCCAATCGTCCCTTGGATTCACTCAACAATGGTCAAAGGAATTTTCCGATCCCTACGTGACCACATCTCTCTACGCTTCTTTTGTCCGCCCCCTCCTCGATACGCCAGCCAAACATGGTCACCCTTTCAGCAAGTTCATGTAAGCAGAATCGAAAACATGCATTAAGATGTTTTCTTTGTTTGCCCTCCGCGGTCTTTCTTCGAACGATCTCCCAATTCTACCCCCTATGAAGACCGCCTCAAAGTCATTAGCTTGAATAGCCTAGAGGATCGCAGGGATGCTGCAGACGTTCTATATTTATTCATGGACTCCTATCAGGCTCTATCGATTGTCCGTCTCTTTACAACTCCATCTTCTTTAATACGAACTCTCGTAATTTAAGACACCCCCGCCTCTTCTATCTACCAAACCACTGTCGTACGGCTCCAACGAAGCAATTTCCCATATGCTAAGGAAGGTAAAGTCAAACATTTCCATTTTGGATTTCAACCCTCCATTAAACTCGGCGTTGTTCACTCCAAACCCCAGCTTAAATTCCTAGTTATAAGTCCTGGTTTTTAGTTCTTATCGTAAGCTTGGTTTTTTTAGCTTGTACTAAGCCACCAAAAGTGAACTAAAACTAAATTAGATTCACCCCTTGCTTCTTTTTATTTTAAACGTTGTTCTGAAGTAAATTGGTTATTAAATAAAGTTCGCAACAAATAGCCTAATCCCCAACAAGTCTTTAATCATCCAGCTGCACCCTCACACTACTTTTAGTGTCCACTTTAAACATTAAGAACTCACTGCGCGATACCAATAATCGTATTTAGTGTTCAGAGTTCAGACTAGATTTTTCAAAGTCACAATGGCGAAACTCTCCCCATAAAATTACCCATTGTGACATAGAAAACATTATGTGCAAAACTGATTACTAGTAAGGCCCGAATTTTTCATACAGAACTACTGACCCACAACAAATTTATGACCAACATTTAAAAAAACTACAAGAACAACAAGAAAGCCAAAAATAAAAACCAGCACCACAATCAAGCTCTTTTAATTCAAGATTTACACGCGTTCATGTAACTCCGGCCGCACTTATGGAAGTGACACTTTTCGGTCGCCTCATGTGCTGACAGAATATCAAGCCCCATATCCTTGTCCTCAAGAGCCATTTTCGCAACCATATCTAAATGCTTGAAAAGTAATTTATCCCACTTCCCACCAGCACCTACGAGTCCTATTCCATAGCCTTAATCATCCCTTATAGCCTCCTCCAAATACCTCTTGTTCCCCACTCAAATGTTTCACTTAAATATCCTCTTTCATAGGCAAAATAAGAGTCCTCATCTGCCATTTTACATATATTAGTGTAACCCTTTTCAAATTGTTGTTACATTTACAAATTTTTTTTTTTTTTTTTTGTTGTATTTTATTACACATCCCTGCATGACCTACAGTGAGATATGGAAAGCACAAAGAGAAGGGTGAAAATCTCAACAAAATTGTCTCACAAAATCTCTCGTATATTATGTGATTTGAAGTATACGAGTGTGAGACATTAAAGGACCTTCCAACAAAAGAAACAAAAAATGAAAATTTCTGTTCGTCGTCTAGAATTCTCTTTTTTTACGTCACACTTCCTTTTTCGGTATTTTTCGCTTTGCCATGGTACTTAATTAAAAAAGTTTCTCATTGTTGCCATTGCTATATTTCATCCCCTCATATATGCAAAGGAGGAAAATATGAAAAAGGATATACGTCGTATACGAGTACCCTGTGTAACTCAAGGGGGCCTTTGAAAATGTTCCTTAAAATTACCCATGGTATCCTTTCTTTTTGCACTGTTTTTTGTTGCTCCACATATTTATGACGAAGGAGTCAAGCACAAAAAAAAGGAAAGGATATCTCTCAAAACAAACTATTGTATTTATCCCTAAGGACGTAGAAGAAGACAGGCAAGTTTAAAAAAGAAAGGACCAAACTAACAAGAAAAATCTGCTTAAATGTGCCAATGGGAATTTTCATTTTTACTTGTTCGTCTCGGTTTTTTTTTACCTCTTCCCCTCACTTAACCAAATAAAGGACATTGACGGCGCACTGGAGATGAGGGTGAAGCAGCGAAAGAAAAAAATAATACGAATAACAAAATCTCTTCAAAGTACTGCTGTGAAAGTGTGAAAGTGTCCTTTTTCCGTTCCCAGTTTAATATTCCTTCCCTAAAAAAAAAAACACTAGACTGAGGTGGGTGTGAGACACAAAAAAAAAGGCAAAGCGGGAGAAGGATGAGAATTCATTTATGTATCATGCAAAAGTGGATTCCTTTATGATGATCGCATATGAGTTTTGTCTTTTCCCTTATTTCTTTCCCCGTGGCCTCTCTGCTGGTTATTTGCGATCACCCTAGGACACTGCTCTGCTGTTGTATCCGAAAGATTAGTTTTTTTTTTTTGCTACACTATGGAGGAAATAAGAATTAAGTCCTTTTCGTGTAGATATGATATGAGGAGGAGGAATGAATGATACCATATGGGGACATTTGTAGTGGACACATTGTTGTTTATTGTTCCTGGGGTCAGTTAGACGTCTGTTTGTGGAGACACAGGATTTTTTTTTCTCTCTGTCTCCGATCTCCGATATCGTGTGAGGACGACAAACCTTTGTTTGCTTAGTTCTTTTTACGGTGTGTGCCCTTTTCGGAGAAGGGAAACTGTCACAAACATGTACACAGGGTGAAAGGGAATGTGAATACGGTTTTTGTATGCAGCTTGTAATCTTGTTGACCGACGAAATGGGAGTTTTCGGCTTCAATTGAAAATTCTTGGAATACGAGTATTGTCAGGTCACCGGAGTAGCATAAGTTTCGAATGTTTAAACAGATTGAATCCCTTAAGTCTGCGACAATTACTAAAACCCACATGAAGGGAAGACCCCAATGCATTCTTAAAAACAATATCATCCAGTAATCGTCTCCCAAGATGCTCTCAGGCGATTCGTATTTCATTCCACTTCGCGTTACCCGGAAGAAGGTTTCGTTTGCCATCGAGTTCATTTGAGAATCTTAGGCGACATTTTATATTTCGTACGAAATTTTTAATGTCGCGTCGAAGGCAGGTAGAAGAATCAGCTGCGATTCGCCAAAGACCCACCCAGA
Organism: Cheilosia impressa; assembly: GCA_948293265.1. Lineage (NCBI taxonomy): Eukaryota > Metazoa > Arthropoda > Insecta > Diptera > Syrphidae > Cheilosia > Cheilosia impressa. Next base: position 51,239,791 of record OX411883.1, on the reverse strand, counting down.
TGAATAAAAAATGAACACTTTGAAGAAGCTTATGCGAATGAGTTCAGACGGATTGTGCAAACTTTCAAGGAAAAGGAGAAGCTAAAAGGGGGACTATGCGACTTCGGAGGAGAAGAATATGCGGACTAATGAGCTAGAGCCCATAAATCCGAAGAGAGTTCCTATATAGCTTCTAAGTTGAAATGCGAGGCCCCAAAACCACGGACATCAAAAAAAATAGAAAAGGCCTTCCACATATATATTTGATCGCCTTCGGCCCTTGACGATATGCAATTCCGTCATACTGTCGCACTAGTTCCAATTAATTATTCCAAGTGCATCACTTACTATCTGGCATAATTAAATTTTGTAAATTTGCAAATCGTCCCCGACATCATCAATCAATTTCAAATCATGGCTTGTTTTAGTACATTGACTCGTGCAGTGCCCTTAATCAGGTTATGTGTGTGTGTGCGTTTTGATAATAGAGAGTGCATAGGGGCTACAAATACCGTAATCTTGCACTTAGATGTTTGCAGATAGATAACTGAATCAATCTTTGGTGTCGAAGAGAAGCATTTACATTACCCACTTAGGCCAGTAATGGAGAGTGGATAATTAGTTGAAGGCGGCTTACACTCATGTGCATTGTGGATACCACGTACTGCCCGAGCTCGTATAAATGCCATACACTCAAAGAGCGCATTAACTAAACGCACAACAATCGGAATAACAATGGAGTTATCTGTACGAGGAATTGAACTATTTTCGTAGATTATAGGGATGTTTAGTGATTTGGTCTGTTGGAAAATTGGTTGCATGTTGTGCCAAAGTTGGATGAGTTGAGAGATGAGAGTTATTCGTAGTAAACATTGAATTGCTCCGGTGAACAGCTTATATATACGAAACGGACATGGTCGACTATCGATTGTCAATTTGAATGAGGGATCAAGGACTGGTTGGTCCTTTAGGCGGCACTGCAGTTGGAGTTGGGAAAGACGATATGGAGAGCAATATTTGTGGGAGAGCTTTTTGCATTTGCCAAAGATAATCCGCCTGAATGCTAGTAAAAACTCAACAAACTCACAGGCACTTAAATAGCTTTAGAAACAAATTAATAGTGCGGTGCAAAGTGCGAGAAATATTTTTGCATGCCTCTTAAGGGTAGACTCAATTTTCCTTTGTATTTCAACTGGCTATGGTTCCTTCCAACACAAAATAAAAATAAAAAGAATGATGGTTCGCTTACAATTCACCGAGTTTTGTTCGATAATAAATGAGTTGACCAATTGCTTTAAATTAAAAAACAAATGCTGCTCCTTTAAGCAACATGTCATGTCTGAAAGCTACCAATGAATTGTGTGAGTATTTTGCAGTAGTACGTTAACGAATCCACATCCAAACAGACAGACAACTTTTTTTTGGGAGTAGGGATTCGACAGGAACGGATGTTCTACTCTTTCTGCTTCTGAAATACAGACAAAATGGTATAAAATTCTTGTAAAAATACATCTGTTCCCGTTTTAGGAAACATAACGACTATAGGTGCACGAAAATCTTAGCCTGCGTGAACTGAAAAACACTCTTCGTCAGTCGATTATTTACAAATCGCACTATGCGCATAGTAGCGAATTGGCTTATGCTGCAGAAGTCGCTGGACGGACAGAAGTCAGTCGGCGAGAGTAGCACAGTTTTCAAAAAGTAGTCCTCAAAGTAGTCAGTTACTTGTGAAATATACTGTAAATTGCTAGTGCGGTTTCTTTTCTTGCATAGAATGTAGAGAAAGTGATCGAGATTTACTTCAAGTTCTCCATTTAATCTGATTTCAAAGAAAAAACTTCCGTATACTTAAAGCTATATAAGAGATACGAGTAGGTTTAAAAAAAAAACCGCTTCTATGGGAAAAAAAAAAGAACAATCCGGTCCTCCCTTTGGTCGAAATAGGTGAATTTCACGACTGAGTCATACAAAACCACCCCCTATCTTCTCCCAGGTTGATTTATAAATTCCCTTCATTGCCTTGAGTCAGCAATGAGGCGAAAGATCCCCCAACAAAGCAACCATCCACCGTAAAGAAACAACTTCGAAAAGACAATCACAAAGCTCCCGAACTTGCACGCGTTTTCTATCAGCATATTCCACAGTTCCAAACAGTCCCAACTGTACTCCAGAGTCCAAAGTGGGTCACGGTCTTCCAAACTTAAACACAACTAACCTGCGCTGGCGATACAAAATATTATAACAACAGCTACCTACTGCCAGACTTACTACATTTCATCCACTTCATCATAAAATATGACCCAAGTGCAATTTTCATTATTTTTAAATAAATATCCCCCATCAGAAATTATGAAAACAAAAAGTTTCATTTTAATGAAAACCAATTCCATTTTGTAACCGCCGCAGGTCCTCCCTCATCTGGAACCTATGGTTAGCCACCAGAATCCAACCACCATTCACCGACCTTAATTGCAAATCAACGAATGGCATTTGTTCGCTTTTTCATTATTGCCCTTCTCTCATTTGATTCAGCCCCAACACCCATCATCATCATCCTCGTCCTCGTCCTCGTCGTCGTCGTCGTTGTCGTTCTCGTTCACCATAAGTAAAACTTTTAAATGCACATTTCACAGTCCTTTCTTCTATTATGGCATTTTGTTATATTTTTTTCTTTTTCAACCGCCGTCCTCCATAGAATTTCCCGGTCCGAGCAACTTTTGTGTCAGCCCCACTGTATCGGTGTGTCCACCAAGTGTGTGTGTGTTTTGCTGCAACATTCCTCGGTGATACAACATTCATAACTTTTCTATAGAAATTATTGCTGATGACCTGTCACCAAGACCGAAAGCGATAAAATAGTTGCACCATGGGAAAAATCGGGACTTCAGGGTGAACTTTTGTAATTTTCGGTAAAATTCCATTTCACTGTGTTGCATGTGACCGTTGCATTCACCTTTGCACAATGGAGCCACCAAAGTTGAATGAGGAGTGTTTTTTAATAACAATGGGTATGTATTCTCTGCTGGAGGAAAACTTTCTCGGTATAATTAATGTCGTGAAGCTCAAATGACACCGAGAGAAGGTGCACAATTGCCACTTAGGATATCACATTTTTATCTGATAATTAAATTTCTTTTGGCCTGATAAGGACACCGTCAATTGCGAAATTAAATGAATAGAATCAGACACAAAGAAGTGAAAGAAAAGACGTCGATTCGTAATGATTCGTTTTTAATTTGTCGCCCAAAGGAGACACGAATGATTGTTAATTTTCTGTGAAAATAGAGCGAACGAGTCCTTGGATAATTTGCAGATCATAAAATGTTTACCTTGGTATTAATTTCGATTGTTTTCCACATCACGAAAGAGAGCGTTCTTTAAAAAACATTTAATGAAAGGGCTGGATGACAGGGAATTTATTTTCACAAGTGGATGTGGTTAATGCATAAGGATTTCCTTTCGTTTTCGTTTCAGTGAAGGAAATCAAGAGAATTCCGGAGAAAATGAAAATAAAAACTGACAAGAAGCAGAAGGAAAAAAAAATAAATAACGTTTACTTTCGGAGGATGTAAGAGATGTTGGGAGCGATGCCACGATGAGGCAAAGTCGACAACCATGAAAATGAATCCGGGACTTATTCGGCTGGCTGTGGAGGATTTTCAATCAGTTGGTTCAAGGAGAGATCTTGAACAGGTCGATGGGTTTGCTTTTTCCTGAATTTATTATGCCTCGAGGGGAGAAAGCCGAATTTAATTATGGTGATAATTGAAGAGAAGGTAATTTAATAATTTAAAGGGAGCTGTGGGTGAGAGTTATTACCCAAAACCTGCGAGCACGTAGCTTTCATAGTTTTAGGCAGATTTTTAATGAAAACCTTAGACTTTAAGAAATGTTTATCACAAGGAAACGAAGGATCAACAATGAAATCTGAAGAGAAGTTCCAGTGCTACTTTTGTTCGAGTTCTATTTTGCAAGCCGGAATAGATATCTGTCCATTTTTTCTTTTCCTAAATTTAAAAAAAAAAATGTGTTTCCTAAAATATTTGTTTTTTTTCAAAAATTTTGAATAGAATCGACTAAGTTTGACTAAAGTTCTTTTAAGTTTCTAGAGAAGTTTCCGTCAAACTAGGGCACACAGAAATTTGTGTTTTTAAAAATATCCCGACGCCCCATTTTTGATTTTTTTTAAGAACTACAATCAGAACTCAGGGGCACTAAAAAAAAAACCCGTAATTTCTCAAGTAGGTCTATCTCACTTTTTTATGTAGAAAATTAGATTAAAAACTTTTGAAAAACTCCGCGAGGGAACTCAGGGAACTCCTTAAGAGAATTTTTAAATTTTGTGTGAAAAATTAAGAAAATTACGTTTAGTTCTATAAAGAACCAATCAACAACGTTTTGAGTTCTTGAACATTTTCTATAAGGTGTGGAGCTCCTCGACTATTTTCTAGAAAGAACTGCAATCAGAACTCATCAGAACGCAACCAGAAAATAATTTGATTTCAGTTTAAAATAAGACTCTCGCTTTTTGGGACGTTGGTTGAGTAATTTTTAGAACTCGAATCAGAACTCACGTGAACTGCAAGCATTTGAGAAACCAGTTTCCCAATGCACGTGTGCAAAATTATGTGATCTCTGTTTGAATTCCTCATAAAATCTACAGTTCTTGACAGTTTTTTTTTAAGTTATTGAGTTCCGTGAGCACTTTGCAGAACTCTAGTCGGAACTAAATGGAACTTGGGCAAAACAAATGTTCTTTCGTTAAATTCCATCTAAAATGGACATAGTTTAGTAGATTTTAATGTTTCAGAAAGAATTGCTGAGTTCCTCGATTTGATTTGATTCAGAACTCTAATAAGATCGAAGGGGACAAAATTTGACTTCATTTGGCATCAACCTTCCTTTTCTGTATGGAATTATTTTTGAGAGTTCCTCGAGTGTTTTTGAGAAGTCTATAATTAAGAAACTTAGTTCGGAATGCAAACAGAAAAGTAAGGAAAATATTTTGTGAAAGTTCGACTAGGTTCCAAACAAATTTTTTAACTTTGAGACCTGGGATAGTGCCTTTGATATGTTGGAAAAAAAGAAAGTTATTTTAAGAAAGGCGCAAGGGTATTTTAAAATATATTTGGGGTTGTTGTAATTGCCGGGACATTTTTCTAGAACTCTGTGGAACTCTGTGGAACTCCTCGGGAAATCGAATGGCTTTGCAAAAGGAGTGTATAGCTTTAGCTTGACACAATTTAAAAAAAAAACAAAAATAAATAAATAAGTCAGTATTTGATGTATTAATTTAGAATACCTTGATTGTTAGTTTTTCCAAAACTCCATACAGAACAAGGTAGCTTTGGAGCTCACTTCATGGAGGTTGGCACATACCACAGATCTTCCACCTTACAGCGTATACGTTCGCCGAGAAAAGTATTGATAAAAAATTTGAAAATGCCAACCGAAAGTCGTCATATATCAACACTCACTGTCATGTTTAACTGACAGCTTAATGGGTTAGCAAGCACTTTCCCTAAAACGGACCCCAACACATTACAGAATTGAATAACAAATTATTTACTGCCAATACAATCCCCAATTAGTTGTCCCCGTCCCGAGAAACAAAGACCCCTCTCCAACGCAACATTATCTACTGCGCTCTTACCACCACCATTATACGTGATTAGGGTCTGCGTAGCTCACCTGAAAGTAGAAAGAAAAAAAACATCAATTAGTACATATTTGTCAAATACGGCCTAGGCCCAAGTGCTAAAGCAATTATTCTTGATAACAAAATCGTAAACGGATTGACGGCTACGGAGAGCCCCCCTTTAGAGCACATAAACCCTTTAAAACAGCAGGCTAAACCCCCAAGAAACGCCCTCTAAAATCTCAATAAAACCAACTCTCTTACAGCCCCATAAAGTGTCCCTTGAAAATGGAATTATAGACCGAAACGGGAGAAGTAAACTTTCCCAAATACACCTAAATTGGAGATCCAATTTGTCGGGGAAATACTCGCACTCCTTGCTGTGCGTTTTATGGTCCATCCACCTTGTGCAAACATCCGGTCGGACTGAGACGAAAAACCTCTTGTCGAACTTTATTTATTTTTCAGTAAATTACAGAAGAAAAAAACCCACCCCACCCCCACTCAACAGCAACAGTGAAACACCATTACTGCGACTTTTTGCAAGACTTTAAGACTAAAGTCAATTAATTTCCTTCCCACTTCATCAGAGTCAACTGTAAGTAAAGCTGAAGAGCGAATCCATGGCGTTGCTGCTGCACATGCACCAGTTCACTATCCTTAATTAGCGCAGGCAAGGTGTAATTATTATGTCCAAGCGCTGTCGCTTCCTTAGAGCGAATAAACGCCGTTGCATTTCCTCCTCCTCTGCTCTTAAACAAAAAGAACACTTCGCAGCTCGCAGTTTATAAATAACAACATCCAGGTTGCTCTTTAATTATTTATTCGAGAGTGAACAAAAAAAAATAAAAAAAATACCGGAAAATCCTTCACAGACTTGATAAAAAAAAATCTGAATTTTCCCTGAGTAAATTGTATGCGCTGAGTTCTCTTATTTCTCAAGACGAACCTGCAACACAAACAACCAACTTTTAATGAAGGTAAACAGTGAAGAAGAAGCATTTGCACATATACACAGTTAACACGCGCGCCACTTGCACTTGAGTGCTGTCTTTCATGTCCGGTTGTAAATTTTCTATGGAAATTGGAAAACTTCTCGCGATACTCCATAACTAGTCGCTTAATACGAAGAAAAGTCAGTGTTTTTGGCTTAGAGAGGGTATTTGCTTTAGCTGCATGTTTGTGAGAATCTGTTTGCTTGACACCTCCTAGGCGGTCCTTTGAAATTCGGTAACGACAAACAAAGAGGAACCAAACTATACAGCGCTAAAAATAAAAGGCGAATGAATGCTGGCAAACTTTTAATCATGTACTTTCACAAGTTGCAGACATAAAAAGGAAACAGATTTATTTAGATTTATTTTTGAGGAACTTCCTCTCGAGGAGCAGCGCCTTTGAGGGAAAGTTTCGCCGAATGGCAGTGACGTGACGAGTGCAGTTCGTAAGCAGTTTCCAAATGTTTCATTGAATTTTGATTCGTTTGCCGAATAAATACACCCAAGGGGCACTCTGCCGTGCTGATTTATCTGAAGAGGAGGGGGTTGCATTGGCGGTTTTATTTATTTGCTATTTTCAAGCTGCCTTTCAAAGTCACGGACAAGTCTGAGCGAAAGCAGCAGTTCTGAGACATCAGATGGGGTTGGACCAAAAACCATATTTGTCCATTTCGGAATAAAAATTGGGCCGTGCCACCTGAAAAAACTTAGTTAAGATCAAGGAAAGTCGCTTCTGCATGAAAATATATACAGGGTGAGCCAAATACAAGTTTCTTTTTGAAAATTCATTAAAATGCAAAAAAAAACTGAAATTTTGTCCATGAATTATGGCAAACATTCCCATTAATTTATGGAACACAACGTCGTTCAAGTGACTGCCTCGGCTGGCTTCGCAGTAGCGCATTCTGTCAATCCAATTTTCCCAGACCTTGTTGATGGTTTCGGGCTGTAGCTCACGGATTGCTTGGATGATATTGGCCTTAAGTGCTTGAATCGTGTCCAGATTGTTGGCATAACATCGTTCCTTCATGGATTCCCAGGAAAAAAAATCCAAAGTCATCCAATCGCAGGTCCGAGGCGGCCAATTGACATCGCCAAGACGGCTGAGAGCACGATTCGGGAATTTGCTGCGCAAAAGATCGATTGTGGCATGGTCTTCGTGGCATGGCGCGCCATCCTGCATGAACCAGAGATCGTCCAAGTCCATGTCTTTAATTTCAGTAAAAAAAAAGTCGGTTAACATGGCTCTTTAACAGAGTTCACCGAAACGTTGTTCCCAGCCTCATTTTCGAAGCAAAATGGCCACCACTCTACAATCCGCACCAAACTGTCAATCTCTTTGGATGCATTGACTTATTGACCCAAATGCGGTAATTTTTGTTTGTTGACGTAGCCGTCGAGATCATAATGTGGTGGAAGGTTCATTTCGGCCAAAACTTCTTTCAAAAGACTCGCTGTTTGGGCTACACAGCACTCACTTTTGAAATTAGTTTTCAATATTTCCCAACGTTGTTCAAGCGTAAAGCGACTCATTTCGTTCCGCGGAGGCATGATACTGCCTTTCTGTCATGATTTCGAGCGGAAAACAGCTGCCAGTGTCAAAATTACCCATGATTTAGAAGGCCCTCCTTTTATTTAAATATTTTACCACAAAAATAACGTATTTCTGTCTTCCTTTTCCTATACAACATTGTTTGGGGAATGTTATGAAAGACGATATCCCTGTCCATAACTGTCAGCCGATTTTCTGTCTTCAATTTTTGTTAAACAAATTCACCTATTCGGGTGTTTTCCTTGGAGGCCAAGACCGCAAACAACAACCGAACGCTACACCCTAAACAAATAGACGCACTTAACCACGTTTTATGGACAAATCTCTCAGCACCCAGTGCCACTGTCTGCTGCTCAATTGCTGCCATTACACCGCTTCCACAAATGAAATCTAATTCGACTCTCTCTTCGCTGAATTCATCAGACAATTCAGTGCAAATTGTTTTGTGTGCCACCACAACTGCCCCCAACTCTCCGGCGCAAATATATTCCACTCACTAAATGTGTACAACCCTGTAACAGCCATTTGTCATTCCGATGCTTACCTTCATTAATCTTGGCGTTTGTCAAGATGCAAAAAGCTAAGCCACCCATAGAGCAGGGAAGATTTCTCCGCATCGTCTTCAAAGGAAATCCACTCCTCATCCTTCAATCCCTCATACATATTCAAATGTTATTCCATTTTCTGTGTGTGTGTGGGTGAGTGTGGCCTTTATATTTGCAGTGAAATCCACGCAAATATAATTTATTAAATGCATAAAACATTCGAAGCAAATAAACTGGAATAAAACAAAATCGCACGAGAAACGGGGGCGACGGCCACCCGCTCCATTTGGAAATTGAGAAAAATTATGACCAAACCGGAGGCGAACACACCCCTTGAGAAATTACGTCTGATACGCACAGGTGTGCCAGGAGTTTCAATACCAACAGCAGTCACTGCTGTTGCGGTGTGTATCGAAAAGTTTTGCTTTTATGGTCGAGAACGAGAAACATTTTAGACTTTCGACTTGAAAATATGCTATCTGTGGGTTCATTTATCAAGTCAAATGAGAAATGAACATCATCATTTGAAGATGCTGGGTATCGCCAGCGGCGGGGATATTTATTTATTTTATTTTTTTCCTCTTGTGAAAAGTCGACAGAAAGATATACCTTGAGGTGCGAAATTTTTAACGGACCACGCTCGGCGAGTGAGCATAAGTTAGACTATCGGCGGGTGGATGGAACACTCTCCGTTTGCAAAATGTTATATTATGTGGTCAGAAAGGTATTACCTTTTGTGGGCATCAGCACCGGTGACGGTGTGAGTGGCAGATGTGGGAAATGAGAATGAAATGTGAGAGTACATTAAAAATTCACTTTCGAAAATTTATGAGTAGGTATTGCATGTGGCCAGGTTTTGGATGGTTTTGCCGATGGAAATTGGTCTCTATTAGCCTAATTGGTGTTTGGTATTTGTGGAGTGGCTCGGCGAAATTTAGTGAAACATTTCGTTGCGAGAATGGAAAGGAATAAATTCGGAATTGTTGCGATGGTGGTTTCCGGAGGAAGTGAGATTTTCCGGTTTAGACGGAGAGGGCTTTTGACTGAAATTGTATTCTGTCCGGAGGTGGAAACAATGTCCACAAGGCTCTACGACGAGCGTAAGATTTTTGCTTCATCAAACTGCCGCCACCTGGTATCAGATGCAAAATTGTTAAATGCCACTTTGTTTTGTCCGGCAGTTTTTTCCTCACGAATCTTCAAACGTTTGGTAGCTTTTTTGGCAGGATTCCCTGCAAGCAACGTGGCTTATAATAATTCACATAAATGATTTCAAATCCCTTGCATTTCTTGCGCACATGCGACCTCTATTTCTGAGATGGCTGGCATCTATTTGCGATTGATCATGTGTACCCAAGAAGTACAAGAGTGGCCCAAGTACGCTGCCCTCAGGTACGCCTGGTCTTATTTTCTTTTTAAATTCTGTGACAAATATCCCAGAGTAAAATCGTCTGATAAAGCCATTGCATTGGGCATAAAATTCTACGCCGCTTCCTTTTGTCCCAAAACTACAACTATGCACACAAGAAATGATGGTAAGCTGAGCCGAACCAGCGATGATATGCCCACATACGCACCTATTCTGTCGGTGGTTTTACACTTGGATGTGTTCTGACACTCTTAGGTTTGAGTCCCCACTGCAAGTTTTCTTTTTTTTTTTGCTTGCGCCTTGTCAAACCGAAATTAAACCCAACATACCAGCAGACACAATTTAAAGTCTACAACTTTAAAGGGATGCCCAACCTACCCCAAACCCGTTGCCAGAACCGAAAATTCCGCAAGGAAAATTCAACAAAAAAAAAACAAAGAGTCCTTCAACTTGCGCCCCAACCCTATCCCACAGAGCGAAAGAATTTCAATTAAGGATCGAAACTCCAACAAGAAACGCGTCCTGAACCCATCTATCCACATTGTTGTCATTTATTTCACTTGCTGCTTTTCTATGTTGCTACTCGTTCGCTAAAGGATATTTATGTGTAGTGCTCCTAATACCACTGTATATACCTTTCCCTCTCTTTCTCTCTCGCAGTCTGTTACAACTTTATCCCGCAAAAGGCCATTAAGCTGTCGTCATCAGTTGGCAATAGTGTTTACAGCGAACAACTACCATCTTATGTGTTAATAAGATCAGGACGTGGCTATGATAGCCACCGTCCAGGGTTCAAGCGGAGAGAGAAAAAAACCCAAGGACAGTCATCCCTTTTTTGGAAAATCAATTAAATCGAAAAACAAATTTATTGGAATTGTTTCGCTGCTGTGTCGACGAGTGCCCGAGAGATTTATATCCTCGCAATAACAACTGACTTAAATTACAGATTTAATTTTGGTCCCTTTTTCACCGACGAAAAGGTGGATTCTGCCAGTCAAGCTGCTCAGTTTATACATCCACCCCCCCGAATTTATGTACTCATCCACTCCGCGGGTAAGCAACGAAAAGAAAATAAATCAAAAGGACCTGCACCTAGGCCGAATAGAGAACAACAAACGAAAAGGAAAACTCGCCTTTGGGCACCATAGTCCATTTATCCCATCCATTATGGTGGAACGCAGAGTCCAATGAACACCTAAGCGCCAGAGCTACGATTTCTCATTCGGTATCTGGTCGAAAGCCGAGCTAAGAACAAAGAGGCTATACGCGGAAGTATTTTTTATGCAAATTTAATACAATTTGCTAATTAAAAAGCCTTCGTCGTCATTTGCAAGAGTTTTTAGGTATTTTTTGTTTCCCAACCGAGATTGTGGCGGGAGGATACTCGTAGCCTAGCCACCTTTCCCTTGCAGCTATCTAGCTTGGCTTTGGCAAAATATTTTTCTCTTTGTCGTTCAATTTGTGTGCTCCCGTCCTCCTGGTGTCTAACACTCGGGCCAAAACAGCAAAAAAAAAAAAATCCCAAACCCCAAGGCTGGCTTGCGAATTGAATTAGCCGAGGCGACGATGGTGTGCTACCGTTGTTGGCACGTTCGAGCTTATTTTTCGATTTTTCCTTTTTTTTTTTGGATGGAAAACTTTTGCATTTCCTCCTACTCTGCCGCCTCGGAAGCAGACTGATTTGCAACATGGTATGCACTCGATTACTCTCCATTAAGTGGCCCAACTATGTGCCACGTTGTAGGGATAGTGTTCGAGTGGTAGCGCGGCCATTATTGCCACGACAAATGGGTGAGGGGATATGCATGTATTTCTCGTGGAAACATCCACAAATTGCCCAAAAAAAAAGTACCCAAAAGTTCGGTGGCACTTTCCTTCGCTTTTGGCTACAATAAGGCTTCTCCGTTTCTGACCAGAGTGTGCTGGTGATTTTATTATTATACCAGGGGCTTGTTAATGGGTGATTTAAAACTATTTCCTTGCTGTTTTGTAACAATTAATGTGTGTGTGGGGACACGGTATACACAACACTGTACTGGGGAGGTGTGGTGCGGATGATGGCATTTGGCGGTGATTTATTGAAGAGGATACGTGGGGGCGGCCAGAATTCTGGAAACCAACTTAACAAGGCACACATAGTCCCGCTGGGCGAATATGGAGGCGATCGGTGGTGGTGTTTGTTTTTCAACAGTGGTGTGATTGGAATTGAAACTTAAAAGGAAACGAGCGAGCGAATTTGTGAATATCGGCGTCGGCTTGGGGTAATAAAACTTGACCCCATTATTAGAATTACAGCGTGGTGCTCCTACCGAGGATGTTTTCCTAGAAGTGTTTGTAAGTGTAAAACTTGGTGTCAAATCGCAATAGTCCCATCAGCTTCAAAAGAAGGATCTATTTACGCCAGAGAATCGCTTAGGGTGGTTGTTTTATCGAGTGGTGGATTGGAACAATAGAGGGCGTGGCGGTCGGAAACAGAGTTTTGGTTGCGATATTTTTTTAATAAGAAAGCACGTCCATCCAGAGGGCTAGCTTCAAACTGAATTACAACTCCTGACAATCAATAAACAAAAATTTGGCTGTAGAAGTGACTTAGTTTTATTGGGTCTTAGTTGGTGGTTTGGCCAAGGCCGTCCACTAGGAGGTAGAAAACACTTCATCAGTAAATGTTATGTGGAAAACAATAAAAAATGCGAAAAAAAAACTTATTGGACAAAAACAAATTATGCCAAACCCTGTTTCAACAAAGCCTTTGTGGATGAGGCTATAGCTTAAAAAAGTTTCCATAGAAGCATCAAATGTATGGCTTGGGCCAAGTTGCCGTTGCGCTGTGCATATGTGTTCCACACAGTTAAAAATCATAAGTTCTGTAAAGTGTGCTTTGGCTGTCAAGGTTGCTGTGTCACCCTGTAACTTCGCTTTGGACTTTTCGTCGGAATATTGAGCCCTACTCAGCTTTAAGCAGGACTTAATCGAATAGCCAAATTTCAGTGCAAAATACCTTCAAATTTAATAAAAAAAGTTGGACATGTCTTTTAGAAACTCATTTTGTTAGACCTTTTTCGAAGGTTCCACTGATGAGTAGGTCACTTCAAGCTAAGGATGATCTTAACGAGTACTGAACGAGTACCACTCTTTAAAGTACTTTCAGGAGGAGCTCATACCACTTTTTCTACAGCCATTTCAAATAGAATACTTGATTTAATTTGACTCACTCAACCGCTGCGCCATGGTTCAAGCTCACAACTAGGCGCCTTCCTTTCTTGTGGATGGGTATTCAAACACTTTTCGCTTATTCCCTAATAATTTAAACCTTCATTTATCAATTATGTATATATAAATTTTAATCTCACCCACGTCATACCATTTTCTTCTCTCAAAACTGTCGAAGTGGTGCACTTTAATGATCACCCCAGAGCCGCCACTTGTTCCCCACAACCGTCGAATCGACAATAAACATCGGATCGGCAATTTTAATAAATTCTAAACGAAAATTGAATTTTTTTAATGCACTCTCCCAAATTGCTAAATATAAAAAAAGGCACATCCCCTCAACCAAACGACCGAATATGACAGAAATGTAAGCACTAAACTTTCGTATTTGAATGGTAAATTTATTTCAATTTCCCGCCCACCTAAAATGTCCATCAATCGCAACCGAATGGCATATAACATCCTTCGTCAATTGCACCATGACTCAATTTGCCATAACCTAAAAAATACAATTTTTTCCCCGCCCACCGTTTTATTGAAATCCGCACCCGGCCCGGCATAAAATTTCTTTATTTCTCAATAAACATTTTTTTTTTGTTGTGTAAAAATTAATCGACAAACAACTGAAAAAAAAAAAACAAAAACAACAAGCAAATCGCAGAAACATCTTTGCCATTAAATGGGGGAAAAGAGGCGAACAAAAAAATCGCATATATCAAACATTACATTTCATAGAACATTTAGCTCATGCTGGTACAAGTGCTGAAAGGATATAACAGCGCGCACCATTAAGGATGATCCCTAAACTGCATCCCACTCCACATATCCCCAGTGGACAATCATTCATTCATACGAGCCGAGGGAGAGATCTTTTATTTTTACGGACACCCATGAGGATGTGCGCCAGATATGGCAAATATTACTCCATCTGTATAGGTGGCAGTGTATGCTGGTCAAGAAAGGACACCATCAAGCATCGGAATAAACACTTTGACGATTTTTCGAGTGGGAATTTTTGTACTTTTAGACAGGCGCGTCCCCACCGTGTATATGATCATCGCATGGACTTTATGACGGTATTATTGGTATTCAAATTTTTTTTCCTACCACCCTTAGATTCAGAGAATGGGGGGGTGGAAAAAACTTCAAAATTGTCCCCAAATGGGTTTTTAGAGGGCGGTTTAACTTGATATCCTCACTTTGATGTTGTACTTCTGGGTTCGGTGGCGGCGCGTCTTCCAGAGAGATGCTTTAATAAGCCAGGACATAAATGATAAATTGGGTAAAACCGCACCAGTACCATTGCCGTCACATCATTCATGTTACTTTCTGCCGCGCGCTTAAATATATCTTTATAGGGATTCGTTTTTTTTTTTTTTTTTTGCTTGAATGCAGATGTAAGACGCTGTGTGGAGGGTCGAGCAAGCGAGTGTGGTGGTGGTCTTGGGTGGAAGGATTTATCGTCTCGAAGGGAACATTTTCTATTAAATAAAGTGGGGGGGCTATTTCGCTATGCCGCCCTTCCTGGGTAACTGTGTTTCTTTTTTCGTTTATTATTATTTTTCTTCTTTTTTTTTTTTGTCGAAATCGTAAAAACTTTTACAAGTTTATGTAAGAGTAGGTATATCAAGAGGAGCCAGCACACACAGTGGCGATGACTTCAATTAGAGTGTTTCTTTTTATTTCTTCTATTTTTTTCTCCTCTCGCCTCTCTGTGCGTGTGTAAAGTTAAAAGTATTTTTGTGCCAATTTGATGTGCTAAACCTTGAAAGTTACTCGGGTGTGGATACATAATATTTTGTTTTTCTCTCTCTCTCTCGTTCGGCTTAATGGAACATTGCAGTAATAATCGGAAAAAAAAAGCTGAAAGAAATGTAGGTAGGTAGTATATGCGCCAGTAATAAAGATGAGGACGAGAAGCAATTCATAAGTTTTAAGTGAATTCATGTATTTTAATGCGGTGAATGTTGTTACAAGTTCAAATGTAGCCAAGTCGGGGAGTTTTATACACAGGGCTATTAAAATGTGAGGGCTGTGCTGCTATATACCTTCTGGCACTTTCTGTTGATCTATTAAAAAGTTGAAAAAAATCATTGCATACTTTTGGTAGTCATAGAAATAACTCACACAAATATTGACAAAGTTTCTATTTTCTTCTAATAAAATCTGGACGCACTTGAAAGGCGCCAAAGTCCCAGCAGGCATGTACTTTAACCAACGTGCTCCAACAACCAGCTCGATCCATGGCTGTAGTGCATAGGTACATAGGGAATTCGTCTACTGAAATTTACCTTTCCCTTAGACTATATTTCGTAAAAATCATTTTTTGAAACAGAGCCGAAATGGGTTCGACCAAAACAAAAACATGCAGCTCATTATTATATTGATTATGATGGACCTACAGTAGATCAGATGCACGGTTGCATAAAAGAGCCTTCCGCGGCTTCCTAGGCAACTCAAAATATTCCCACTCCTGTACGACCTAACAGGAAACCAAATACGATAACTACGAGTACTCATTTGTTCTGGTTCATCTGGCAAAATACTTGTTATCTACCATTTTCAATCCCGTCCCAGTGGGTGCGATTCAAGTCTATAAACCGAGAGCCATATATAAACTCGCAAACAACTAATGCATTGATGTAAACTTTTTGTGCGCAACGCAAATGGTTGTAAATCGTCATTTCGAATCAGCGTTCCACAGATACCCGCACGCTTCATGTGTATGAGCTCTTTTTGCAAATCTAATAAAATCTACAAATATCGGGAGAATTCAATTTCAACAAAGCCATCCCATCAACCAATAAAATTCTATATTTCATCGAAATATTCTATTTCACAAAATCCAGCTGTAAAAAATAAAAAGTAGATATATACCCGACATACATAGAAATAAATGGAGCATTCCCGAATCGCAACTAATCCCTATCCATGGCTACAAAGAGCTTGAGAGGGCCATGTAGGGAATAACAAAAAAAAAATACACAAAAAAAGATAAAAAAACGAAGGGTCGTTAGGACTTCCAACTTTGCCCCGCACATGTCAACCGTTATTTCTCTTGATTAATCGAATACACGATGCAAATTTGATAGCCTTAAATGTTTCTCCAATGATTCGGCTCGGAATTCAGGCCAACAATAAAATAAAAAAACAACCGAGTAAAAATGTGAAAAGATATACCATTGCGAGTTCACATCCTGAATCCTTCATTTGAATTTGAAAGCTCTTCAATTTAATTGGCATTTCGTTGCAACTACTGTGAGTGTGCAAAAATAAAAAATCCAACTGAAAAGGGGAAGCCAAATTGAGATACAACGTGGAGGGATACACAACCGAAAAAAAAAGACACAAAAACAAAGGACGTCATTTAAGATACATATGATGTAAGCCACTCCAACTGGATAGACATGCAAAACAGTTCATCCATTCATCTCGGAGCGCGCCACGCCACTCCACTACAACGAAAGGACACAGAACAACAAAATAAGAATTCACTTTAATGCTGATTGATGAGCATCGCAAAACTTATGACACCATCATAGTAATAAATTATTTCCCATGCGTAAGATACCACCCCCCACCAGGCCGCCGCGCCACCCCCATTGTGCTCGAATTATTATTTGTGTATTTGTCATAGCCTAATGTGTGAAGCTAGATGTGATTTGATCTTTTCCTGTTCGAAATGGAAGCGAGAAAATGATTTGTTGCCCCATTGTGCTGTCTGGCAGCACTATTAGCAATTTATCCTGCGCGTTTCGATTTTTGTTTTCCACTTGTCATCTTTTGTTCGGGCGAATTTTCGCACGAAAATATGAAAATTCCTGCGACAAAATTCCAGACAATTGCGATGAAATGGAATTTTTATGGCTTCAATTTGAGCGTTTATGATCTCAGTTAAGGCGGGGATTTGTTACCGAATGAATCTTGTTGTTTGCTGGGAGTTTTTTTTTTTTTTTCGTTTTTATTGCGAACGGAAGTAGATTTGATTTTTATTTCCATCGATGGCTATCGCGAAATCGACTGGTGCCCTTTCAGATTTTATATTGCAAAGCGGGTTGTTTGTTTTTATGGTGCGGGATTTATGCGGCTAAATCAGTCAGCGCGGTGAATACGAGTGCGAGTATATGTCGTGCGGTTGACCGTTTCCAATACGCAAAACGATTTGTTTGCGATGCAAAATGAGCAAGGAAAAAAAGATAATAAGTCGACACAGCATTGAGACGGGCGATTTTCAATAACCAACTCATCTGTGGGGATACTGAATGAGTGTGTGTCTGTCGTCGACGTTGATTGCAGTTCTCCAAATAAATAGCAATCGAAGACTTTTGCATTTTTTTTTCAAATAGAGGACATAGGGTTTCTAAGCAAAGCACTTGTGCCAGCCGGAATGAATTTAATTAATTTTGCTGGTCTTTGAGTTGTCAATTGGGATGGATAAGCTGGACTCACTGAATGTTAATATTGAGCGAAAATTCAATGGTCTTCATCTCTCACTCTGTTCCGATAGAATAGGTTTAGGTCGTGCATGAAAGAGCTTTAGGATATTGTGGCGTGGAATATCGATCCAGAGGACTGAAGATTTCATATAACCTGAAGCTTATGCATTCTGCAGATATTTCGGAGCAGTTGGCAACTCGTGCATATATGTACAGAAAAATGATATTTAGGCGGAAAAACTAGAATTATTATTTTATTGGTTTCGTTGAGGATCATTTACAAAAGAGCAGAGCGATTCACGATCAACAGCGCGATCTTTGATCTTGATCTTTACTAGTGAGGAAAACTCCAAGCAATTGGCAATTCGGCCACTAGCAGCAAGGCCAAAATTAGCTAAATGAGACAACCTGTATTCAATTTTATTTAGTTTGAGGATCATTGGCAAAAGAGCAGAATGATCCACGATCAAGTGGACACGAGTTGAAGCAGTTGGCAACGCATCTAAAAACCATTTAACGACTGACACTAAAAACCATTTAAAAACTGACACAAAACTCCATTAATCCCAAAATGAATACTGACCCGAAAAGAGTTGTTCAAACATTTCTGCCAGCCTTTTAATTAAACACAAAATACTCGTAAAGGATCGTTAAATGTAAGAAAGTGTTTACATTTCACAGACCATTTGCGTTAACTTTCTTCATAAAATTGTTAAATGAACCAGAAGGTGTAACATTTTTAATAGCGACCATATAAAAAAAAATCATTTCAATGCAGCCAATACCAGAAAGAGGATACAAAAGAAACAGCAAAACAAATACACATACACTGCCCTTGACATACGATATTAAAATGGCTACTACATTCCGGTGCACTCTCTTCACTGGACCCTGGACCCTTGATTTTCTTCTCCTTCGTCATCCACTCATAACTGAAAATGCGAAGTGAATCCTTTATGCCCCCGCGCCAAACTCTTGATATTAAAATTCATCAAGTTTTCATTAAAGAAAAAGGAGAGTAAAATGCAAAAAGGCCACGGAAACCGACCGACAACAAAAAGAAATAAAACACGTCGAAAGAAAATTATGAAAATAAAAACGAAATAATTTTTCATTATGAAAAACCATAAAACAACATTAAAAAATACTAAAAAATAAAAAAAAAGACGACGACCCAACAACAATGGGTATAAATATGGAAAATACAAAAAGAAAAAGCATCGAGTAGAAACTGGTGGTTTGGTCCTTGCCAGAGGCCAGGGCACTGACTGCAGCTATTATTACATCAGTTGGTAATTCTTTGAAAAGGATTTTTGCCTTTCTTCTATTTTGTATAGCTGGGTAGTCTCCCTCACAATAGGGTATACGCATTGGTTAGTTGTTTGTAATGCGAAATCAAAAGGAAGAATGATCGACCAGGAGCGATCAACCGACAAAATGTCTTTCCGATATACCCTGCAGTATAAAAGGGACCCTGTTGCATCGAGTATATTCCCCTTTTCAACATAATATGAAGTAATAAATAAAAATCTAAATAACTAAATGAGCCTAGGCACAGTAGGCTCCTTTAAGAAACCGCAATGCCAGAGCCCTTTGTAGGCTCTCCCGCTCTTTCAATCTAAATGAGCCTTACGAAAAATCGTTGTCAGCTTTACGTTAAATATTTCTTAGGTCGCAATAGCAAATTTTATAAATATAAAAAAAAAACTTTGACATTGTGAACTAGCAAGATTTGACGTACTAAAGATTCTTTAACTATGAGTGGTATTCAGAATAATTTTTAGTTTCAGGGAAATATTCAGAAAATTCACAATAAAAAAAATCCTATGAAATTATCTATTGTGACCTACAAAAAAATGGAGTTAAATTTGAAAAATTATTATTAGTAGACCCTCTGTATTCATTTCGCGTTTGCTTAGGCCAAGGTATAAAAAGATATAAATATAATGTTCACATAACACTAGGTGGCGCTGCTTGTTATGTTTTTATAAGAGTCAGTTATGATTCTTGGGTCATGACAGCCAATGTGCGACTTTAGATTTGTGCGACGAATGGAAACGACCTACAGCTTTATGCTGAACAGTTAAGTTGGGAAGCATTATCATGACAGTCTTACTCTCGACTGTATGTCAGATCTTCGCAACAGATGGCGTACTAAAAAAAAACTAAAGATATCGTTTCTGATTTTCTGGAGAACTCTCTATAATTTTTTTTTAAATAAATTCAAGTGCCCGCTTAAAATTTAAAAGTCAGAGATAATACATAGGGTGCGCTAGGAGCTACCCGCCAATGATTTAAATTCTTCTGTACGTCTTTTCCCTGCTAATATACCCGCACATATATAAAAGGTAAAAGCTAAATAAAAAAGAATCAAAATTATTTTTCATTACAATGCAAGAACGTAGAGATTTCCATTGGAGATGAAGGAAAAGAAGAGTTTTGCGGGGAGAGGCTTGTAGAGGTTATGAGAGCGGCACGAAAACCGCTACCGCAAAAGTAATGCATTTTAGTTGCTTGTGGGCTTCAACTTCGTGTGAAGCTGAGTGTACACTGAAAAGGCTAACGATACTGTGCGCCAGCATATGAACTCTAAAGGTAGAGTATTTTTTTTTTTACTTAAAAAATAAAAGGAAGAGCCAAATGTACAAGTACAAAGGTGCATGCAATTGCGAATAAAGACGAGCCTGATGAAGGTACAGTATGCTTGGCGAATTGTGAATCATAAAGCCAAAAACGCGATGCAAGTGCAGGGAAATGTGCTGGGATTTCATTAAAATATGTAAAAGAACTTGCGGAAACAATGAAGGATAATCCTCGCAAAGGAGGTTCATTAAAAGAAACATCGGCATGAATGAGTGGCTGTTGGATTGCTAGCGGGTTTTGGGGTTTAAATAAAATTCACTTAATGTGCGGGATTAATTTTTAAATTTTTGGGATATAGCTTTCCATGAGTAGGCTTTTTTGATATTTTTTTATACACAGTCGGGCGGCCATAAATAAATATTTATTTCACTAGTTATGCGTAGTGTTTGTTTAAAATGATGAGTTAAATGAGGCTTACAAAGGCTAAAGCACCAAACAGCAGCTCGGCTTTCTTCGAAGGATCAAAATGCCAATAAAAATGGGAAATTTGCTATTGCAATCCGAAAAAAAAGAATGCGTTTACAGGAAAAAATGGAAGAGGAGCCTAATTATGTAAAAGGAGTTAGGCAAAAAGTCTCGACAAAGGCGACGAGAATAAAAGAAAATCCTTTGTGAAGAATTCTACCAAAATAGAAATACTGCTCGCACATTGCACCGCGTTTAAAAATAAAATGGGACGTTAGAACAACCTACCCCTTAACTATGCAACAAATATTTGAATTAGCTTTAATCTACAGTAGAAGCCCCCTAAGATGAACAATTCAAAAATAAAATGATCGCAATACTGTTTGGCTTCCCAAAGATCGGATAAAGCTCTGTCATTCGAAAACATAATCCGTCTTCATTGGTGCGTTTCTTTTTACACTGGTAAGGGTCAAAGGAAGTAGGTATTTATTTATTTTTTCAAAAGTGAAGTTCTGTAGCAACTAACAAGTATCGTATCAGTGAACTTGGCGTTGCAAAGTCATCTCTGCATAGAATAGAAAGTCCCAATTCAGTTAGAAACCATTTATTGGGGCAGCTCTGTTAAGGCGAATCCTAAGGCAGCGGAAACAACAGCGAGAAGCATTATTCGTTCGGAGGTATAGAGATATAAATGTCTTCCTCTTTTACGCCTTCATTAAGTCACTATCGTCTCCTGAAGCAAGAATCTTGTAAAAAAAAAGAATATCTCCGAAAGATAACTCGTCCAACCTATCGAGATTCTACTGTAGTCCCTCAGGGTATGCTACGATAAATTCCTCTAAAGTATCCAACCTTATGCAGCCATTCAAGCAGTTCAAATAATATAAATGAGAGCTCCCTCCCCATTGAAATGCAACAAATTTTCATCTTCTACCCTTTAACAAAAAAAAAATACTTAGCTGCAAACTATCACTCAACTCCATTCATCACCGCACTGTTGTTGACTTATCCCACCTTTCTAGCTTGACTTGCCATGATTAGCAGACATCGTTTCCCTAACAAGCGGGAGACAAAACCGAACCGCCCGCCTCTTCTCCGTGAATCACTAATTCAGCAAACGGCAAACTTTTCATCTGCACATCTTCAACTTCATAAAAACGAAACGGCAATAATCCTCCGCCAGCAAGACGCACACATCTAGGAAAATGATGAATTTGCACAAAAAAAAGTGCGATAATGTGTTTTTGAAGAATCACAAGGGGAATGATTGGTGGTAGCAGCAGCAGCCATCTAGAAACTTTTTCCTCTCGCGCCGAACGCAAATATATTCCGCCGAAGCAAGGCTGTAGGGAAAAAGGGCAAACAGGAAAAAAAAACTATGAGACAGCGTGTTAATCCTCTATGGAATAATTATCAAAGATTTTTAGCCGGGGAAAAAGTTACCAGCTACAAATCTCATCTCATCCATATCGACAAATCGAAAGTTCATTTGTTCGCCCGTGCCGCCCCGCCTGGCGATATAATCCCCATTGGAGACGCGTGAGAGGGATGATCATTTATCATCATCTTTCACGGAGAGATGGCTCTCTTTTCCAATGGTAAATGCGGGTGGTTGTTTGCAGCCTTCACGATAATCCGATGGGGGATTGAATCGCCTCGAAACGAGGCCATAGTGACGACACAATTGTTGAGGATGGCGTTTGCCATACGAGTTTTATTTTATAGATTTCCAAGTGGTTTGCTTGTTTACACTCGAAGCAAAGTTACACGAGATTCTGATCTTTAAGCTGCGTGTCAACAAGTATATTTCATGCCTTAAATCGGAGTCAATTGTTTTGGTCATCAAGTGCTCTGCAACTTATTTGCGAACGAAATTAGCCCACGTGTACATTTCCATAAATTTGGTTCATTCTTCCAGGACATCTTCAGTTTAATGTTATGAGTGGTAAGCATATTTCGGAGTACGTCTAGGATAGGAAGTAATTGAATGGATGTTGAAAGACCTTTTTTGGTTTATGGGCAGGTCGTAAAAAATACTGTCTTTCCTGGGTGGGGCAAGTCCTGACTATTGTTGGATGATTGTAAAGATTATGATTATGGTGGAACATAAAAGACTGCGCTCCTTCGCCATGCAGACTCCATCAGATGACAGCTACCTATTCGAGCAAAGCTGGAGTATTATTGCATAAAGTTGGGATTTAAATACATTTTTCTGTCAGGTAGTCAGAGCTCAGAGGACCATTCTGTGGGATAAGTGTGAATGCGTTTCACAAACAGGCAACTAAAATTTTTAGAATGTTACAAACATTGCATGCTTTTAGGGTTTGCTACAGTAAATTCCTCTACCATATCCAACCTTATTCAGCATTTCAAGCAGTTTGAATATAAATAAGAGCTCCCTCGCAACAAATTTTCCCAAGTTTTGGATGTTAAATTGCTCCGCTAAGTGCTTAAGTTTCTGGGCAAATTTGTGGAAATCGTAAAAGGATAAAACACTTTAAAAATTTATAACTTCGGGATCAGCGGTTAGTTTACTTGACATTTAAGGTTGGTCACAGATTCGAGACCAAGAAAAAAACATAAAATTCTTGTAATCGACGGACAAACTTTCAAGAATTGAACTTTTGTCTTCGAACTTGACAAATTTTGAATGCAGCTGTTGGGATGCCATATAAAATTGATTCGTCGTGCGACAAACTGAGCTGAGGCCGTAAAATAAAAAAAATGCTGCTTACTTCATTTACTGACGTTTTAAAAACAATGCCGCTTTTTAAACGCAAAAACACAGCCGAGCAATATCACTCAATACCAACACCGAATCGCCCTCAGAGAAACTGAAAAAAAATCATTAACTTTGTTCAAAAGTCTGCAGCAAAGATAAACAAAAATCTAAGAAGAAACACACTCGAAAAAAAAACCGAAACTGCAACTCTTGAGAAGCAACCAACAAACGAAGATTGGTTACCACTCATTTGAACTTTAACCCCGAATCTGTGCATATACCCCTACCCAAACCAATCTGCAGTTCCACTCGGTAATGCCCTTGCTCACTTAGAACTCAAACCCCAAAAACACTGACGCCACCATAAAGAAATCCCTTTCAGCCGAAACAATTTCCACATGATGTGATCTTCAAAAGCCCTTCAAACAACCAATTAGAATTACCTCGCAATCCAAAACTCAACTACTACCGCCACCCAACTCAGCCAGGGCCTGTCCCTGCCCATTCGTCTTCGAACTTGTAGCAGCAATCAACCCTTTTCGCAGTGTAGTCATAGTCATCTATCTGCCTGTACTGTGCATATACGTATATAGAATGAAAATTTCGCAGACGTTAATCACTGTTTGAATTTTCCACGCGACAGCACATACACTCAACCAGCGACCAAAGTTTCAACGTTAAATTAAAATCCATCCAAGGGCCCCTTTTCGCCCCACTTCTCCACATCCAAACGCCAACCATTGGAAAGGAAAAGGGATGAGTTAGTAACTGACAGAACGTAAAGCGTGTGCGATTGGGTGTGTGCGCTTAGCTCTTATGGAAGAACATGTGTGCGATAGACCAATTTCCAAATCCAAGTTAATACAACTGTCAAAATATTTGACAACGGAACTACACACACGAACAAAAATGTTGTAGTTTTAGTGTGCTGTGTGTCTGCTACTGGGTATGTAGTGTATTGCTTAACAAAGGATTATGCTTCAGTGAAAATCCCTGTTAATTTGATCAGGCTTCGATTTGACACATATACAACGAGTTGTGCTGATGGGTTGGAACCTGAAATGGTGGGCTAAAAGGCGTGGGGAAGGGGTTTTCGAGTGGATACAGTCGAAATCTGAAAATGCCACCCTGTTAACCAAATTGAAAGCATAATTTATTAAAGGAGGTAATAAGGATTAACTCGTAGGATAAAACGGATGGGGTTCGCATCGGGTTTGCTAGATGTCGCGCTAAACAAGATAGCAGTAAAATTCAGATTGCAGTGGAACGGAGGAACAGTGGGGATGACAAGCGACAGATTATAGATTGGAATGGGTGTTCATTGGATGTTTCATGCAAATACTGGGTAAAATAGTTTTAAAGTACGTAAACAGCGAAGCGACCGACGTTGGTAAAAGAGCCAAAAATCCAATGCGGAAGTTACGAAAGTGTTCGAAAAATCGAAACTGAAATATTCGAACATGAAACGAATGTCGGTTAATTCGAGTCTGAGGCGGTATAGCCAGGCGATCTTTACATCTATCATAAAACGACAATTCTGGTTGGTCGGTATTGCTACTGTACCCAAACAGTTGATCCTGGAGTACTCTGACTTCAACACCAGCTCATTAAACTACGAAGAAGTAACCTCTTTTTCGGAAAAAAATACTTTTCGATATTACTACTCAAATGGTGGTAATTTTTTTTATTTTATGTTTCGTCTTTCCAAGTTCTATACACGAAATCTTATATTCGAAAGAAAGCAAGTAGAATTTTCGAAAATTTATTCGAAAATATGAACTTTTTCTATCTTTTCGAAAAACATACCAATACCACCCATCCAAGTTTCAAGCTTCTAGCAAACTACAGCTGAATCCAACTGACAGCCTTTCTTGGCACACATACTGTGCCCTAAGCCCATATGATGACATTAAATCGGAAAAGCTGCACGCGTGAACTTTGGCCATTTCCTGCGTCCACCCGGAACACGTTATCCCCACTGCTCGTATCGGACTGCCATGCTCTCTGATTTTTCCCATTCGATAGCTGCTGTGTCAAATATGCCACTAGTATCACTTGACAAACACGTTCAACCCGCTGCTCCCACTCTTTCGGCCTTAACCAGCACGATTATCCTGTCAACAGAATACTAATTAGAATTTTATTTATACACGACGATGTCCTTTTTGCCAGCTGTGTGTGTATGTACGTCTGGTGAATGTCCTTTCTGCTACTCGATGCTCTAAACGTATTGGCAGTGCAACTTTGGAAGGGGGTGACAAAAGCGGTCTTGGGGACATCGTGTATATGCGGCGTCGAAAGTCTCACAACTCATTTAATAAACCGTTTAGCATCTTGATGGGTAAATGGTTTGGGAAGGACTGCAGACAGAGACTGAGAACGGCTTAAGGGAAACATGTTAAGTGTCAATAGTTCGGATGCAGTACAGAGACACACACACACGCAAACAATGAAAGGCATCATCGAGGATGCGTTAAGCCAATAAAGTCAGAAAGACGAAACGCTCTTTTTATTCTGTTTGTTTCAATTTAATCCCATTGACACTTCCAAATTGACGGAAGTGACATTCCTCTTCAACGACACGGAGCGTGAGTGCCGAATGGCCGGGGGATTATACCAGTGAATGGTAAATTATGAGTTTCCTTGAAAATTATGTGATCATTCAGGGCACGTTTCAAGAGCCTCAAAAGCTGTTTTAAGGAGGTTCAAAGTAAGGTGCCGCCATCCTGCTAAGGCATCCAACCCCGCACAGGGCTGCGGGACGTATTTTCGAAAGTGGAAAAAATTCAAATTGGATGTTTGACAACGGATAAAAGGGTAGAGTGATGAAAATTTTGAACCGTGTCGTAGATGTCCCTGAATTATTTATGAGACTGATGGATATAAAAAAAATGTTTTGCTGGTATTTAAGGACATGAAATTCTGTCAAATATTGATGTTTCCCGGTGACACGGTGTTCGTAGGTTTATTGCTATTTTGTGTTATATTTTCGATGGATACCAACTAGGGGGCCAGTGAGTGTAAAATCAATTTCGGAAAGATTTCTAAGGGTTGGATTAGAGGGGGCTAGGTTATTTTATTGGCCTGTGCAAAGGTAAAATTGAATTAAATCTGAAAATGATTTACAAAGCAAAGGCGGTTGTTGTCTATGAAATTCTCAGAGACGTGAGGAAGTGTTTATGGAAACTGTAAGTGGAGAAATATTTATAGTTGTGTGGGCAGGTTCTAAGGCATGAATGCAGGTAACATCGTCAAGGGTCTTTGAGTTTTGAATAAGTAATATCTTTTGGTAATGACTTCTTCAACTTGAGCATATCCGGTGAACGAATCTTTGATCGTTAGAGGGTTTTTCGCTTTAACGAGAGCTCTCACAGCTAGTGAAGATGGATGACTGTTGCTTGGGTGAAGAAAGGACACCGAACTGTGATAAACAAGGAGTAGATGACGTCTATACGAAACTACCAAAAACTATAGGCACTGAGGAAGTTAGGATATCATGTCTCATGAAGAATTTTAGGTTTGAAAAACGCATTCAGAATACTTCCGCTGACCTGAAACTATGGACGGTAACAACAACAAATATCAGCTATGGCAGGAGATATTTTACTCATAGATGGGAATGGGCTATGATGGGTTTTAGATGGAAGTTAATTTGAAAGCCCACCTTGCGTGGCAATAAAAGGAGTTATTTATTTCTTCTCTGAATGGCCTTCCAAAAAAATCATACCCCCCCATCAACATTTTTTTGTTTATTTAAATCAGATATCCAAACGATTCGCCTTTCATTCGCTTCTAATTCCCCGGGAAGAAGACTTCTTTCACCGGTGAGTTTGTCTGAAAATCCCAGGCGATATATGATTTGTGTGAAATTATTGATGCCGCATTTGTTACCCGTGGAAGAATCGGCTGCGACTTGCGGAAGAATAAGACGCGAATGTCTTAGGAGAGCGCATGCAAATGCAGTCATTAAAAGTACACAACCTTTTTAAAGCAATTTGATGGAAGTTGCTCTGTTTCATTTTTATATTGGGGCCTTTAAATTTTATTCTATTCAATTTTATTTCAAACCTTTTAACTTGAAATATAAATAAGCTATTTGCACAAATATTTCCTAAAGTCGCAAGCCGAGATCAACAAGTTGAAATTGATGGTAAAAGTTGACGACAATGAATTGGTTTACAATCCCTCTGTTCTTATTTTTAGTTGCCAGTTTCCAACCATGCCCACATTTTATGGGCGTTTTTAACTGTCAGCTTTATTAAATAAAATAAAAAACCAAACAAAACAGAAAAATACTTACAACAAAATATATTTCTCATAAGCTCTCCCATAGGAAATCGTATGCCACGCCTACTTTTATTGGGCAACAATTTTATATTACTGACCTTTGGTTCAAAACGAACAAATAAATAAGAGACTGAATATGTTGATGAAGACCATAACTAAATATAAAAATTGTAGGAGCTGTACAGATTTGTGGATGTAGTTCAAGGATCTAAAACTAACCTACCGCTGTAATGTTCAAGACAAGAGGTTTTTTTATTTGCACACAATAGGAAAGAAACTAATCTCTGCCTTAAGAACAAAGTCATCGCAGATGCGAGGGCTCTTCGCTCTAGCCAGGTGGTAGAAAAAAAAACCTGGGAAGGCAGAGGATGAAAGTCAGTAGTATCACTGAAAGTTGCAAGTATTTTTAAGAAATACACTGAACCTTAAAGTTGCGAAAAAATCTTCCGCGGAATCGAATAACCTGCCACTCCATTCAACATTTATAACAATGGAGGAAATATATTGTGTGGAAAAACCGTAATTTAATTCGTTTAACCGACTTTACCGCCTCGACTTCATATACTCCACAAAGGACATTTCACCTTTTAAAATCTTTTTCCAATAATATTCTTAATCCACCCTCATATATCTCGCCGAACACACCTTCAACCGAAATAATTTATGTCCCACCCTGACTCCCCATCTGCGTTCACTACCTCAAGTGCATTTGAGGATTCCAATTCCAAGACTTCCAAGGCGAGAACAAAATGAAAAAAAAAAACGAAAACTCAGCAAAATTGAAATCAAGCAAAACAGCGAATTCCCCACTCGAATAAAAGAAAATTCGAATGTGTTATATAGAAGGCAAGAGTCAGAGACCGAGTGGGGCTGGGTGGATGCCGATGCGGTGTGTGAGAAGTGAGAAAAATAAATTCCCACAGTGTGGGCTGCATTCGGGTGTACCCCCACACACAATGGGTAGGTATATATGCTCAATAGCGCACCCCAGAGGAGAACGAGATAAAAGCTCAACAGAGAAAAAAAAAACAGAAAAAATAACAAAGAAGAAGAAAAAATACAATGTTCATATAAATTTCCATATGCACTCACCTGGGATGGCAATGACTATCAGCAGGCAAAGAATTGCTGCTGATCGTAAATAGACGACCCGAGTGTGCAACATTTTATCCTCTATGTGTGTTATATCCTTATTCCGCCAACAACATGCAGGTGCGCGCCGGCACCTCGGCTGAACTGCTTTCACCTTATCTCTTCGACGAGAATGGTATTTTTGCACTTTCCTCACCGTTCCACGAAAGAAGAAAAACACCGAAAAATTAAAACGAAACGAATTCGAAAAAAACACACACACACACCCTAAGGATATCCCTAAGGATTTATTTTTTATATCATTCCCTTTGGCGCGGCGATATCAAAATCGTACCCGGTACTCCACTGAACGAACAGAAAAACTACAAAAAAAAAAACAAAAACCAACACCGTGTGAGTGAGCAATGTCTTTCCCTTATCCTTGGCAAAAGAGATAAAAAAAAATACCGATGAAACGGAAACACTGTTTTTCCCTTTTCGATTTTTTTTCCTTTAATCGACACACATGCAAGTAGTGTTAAGGAACATCAGGTGTTTCGAAATCTGCCGAAAATTGCTCACTTTAAGGATATTCATTGAATGGACGCGCCAGCAACAGAAATTTGTTCACCATTCACCTGAATGGCTGCTCATGCAGATCAGCGATATTTATTCTCGCAGCCAGATGCACAAGTAAGGACTCAGCAGTCAAATTATTGCGGTCAACAATTTTGCACAAGCCACACCGACTCGCATACAAACTGTGCAATCTCGTCTCGTCCTCCTGACGCTGGGTGTACCAGTTATTGTTCTTTACACGCTTGCTTGGTGGCTGGTGCGTTTCCGTCAGGTTTTTAGGTTACTGCTCGTTGAATTGCTGTCCTGTTAGTGTGTCCTGGAATCAAATCATAATTGATTGAATTTTGCACATGGATAAATCTTTTGCTCGCTCGTACGAGACGCGCGACGTTGCGCCGGAGGATTGATGGGAAAACGTCAGTGCATTCAGTCAGGATACAAACGTGCGGTTGGATACGCTGCGGAGATAAATGGTGTTGTGTAGTGGTTTTGTTGTTATGCTGTCCTGGTTCTATTTGTCTGGAATTGCGTTAGCGCAAAGTGCTTTCTGGAAGTCGTGTCAGCAGCGGCGGTGATGGTTTGGTGTACCTGCAATAAAAAGGATACGGAATGGGTTAGATTTTTTTCTCCAATCAAAATGTACGAATGTATTTGTGCGATAGGGTGTGCCAAGGCGCACGGGATGATTACTAATTTTTCCTGGCAAATTGGCTCCATCGGATGTGGAGGGGTTTTTCGTTAGAGCTAGGTATGGAGGGGGTAACTATTCTGTGTATACACAGATGCTGAAGACGGAATCTTTGAAAACTCGCTCGAGGTAGGGAAGAAAAAAAAAAGAAACGCACGCCAGGACAGTAGAAAATCAGTGGAACAAGGGCATTTACTGGGAGAATTCATGCGGCAACAGAGGTGGCTATGACTTAAGCTGGAGTGGAGTCTTTCTTCTGTGAGTCACGATAGACCTACATCTCAACCAGATCAGGGGGCAAACTCACATTGACGTAGATAAAGTCTCCACAGTCTGTGTCACGAGTAACCATGGATCCGACAAGTTTCATAGCTCAAAAGTCCTTCATTGAGCTTCCACAAAGATGTACCGATTTCGACTCACTACTCACATGAGAGCTGTCCCGTTCTTGGGTCACCTAACCCGGAACCATAATACATTCCACATCCGCCATCAATATCCCCATAAAGGGATTTGCTTCCTTTTTATGTTGCCCGTCAATTTCGGCGGTGGGCACTTTCTTTTGTCTTTGCCCAGTCTTCTCCTTTCCGCACGTTATATATCTCAAATCAACTTCTAATGAACTTTAAGAAGTCACTACTAAAGCTCTAAAGGATAAACTTTTCCCATTTCTGCTTCTTTTTTTTGCCTGCCGTTCCGTTCAATATCATCCCGCTCTGATCTGCCACTAAACTATTGTCTACGTACTTAGTCGTCGTCGTCGTTGTTGTCGGAGTTTGTGGCGTTGTTGGTGTTGTCCTCTAATGCAAGTTCAAAATGTGTGGGCAGGGTTTGTTTGTGTGTCTACCATGTTTCCATTTATATTTCCCATCCCTCTTTTGCGAGAGATTTTATTTTCGTCCTTTTTTTTCCGTTGTTGTTGTTATTGTGCTGCTATACTGCTGTTGATAAATAAAATATTGCTGCAGAACGAAACGACCGTATAGAGTGAAGCAATTCATGTCCTTTGACATGTTCGGTGTGCTCACATAAATACTTGTACACCCAAAGTCACACTAAAATATGTTTTTTTTTTGTTGTTGTTGTCGCGCTGAGTTAAGGCGATTTTTCCTCGATTGAAGTAAAAATTGTTGTTGCCCCGGCCCCTATTCGGTTTCGGATTATATTGTGCAACAGGGACGATTGGGGGTAGGAAACTGCACACGGCTATAAGTGGGGATGTATACGGAATGTTCCAGATAACAATTTTTGGTCAATATTGATGGAATTTTCTTCGGAGATTTTCTCCTCAATGGCAAGACCATAGTTTGATCAACTTGCACGTTCGTTTATCCGATTTTCTTCGAAGAGTTTTCCTTCGAGTTGGTTGCTTTTTTCTTCGTGTGCTTCCTATTTTCATTTGTTAGTGTTGCTGGACTTGTTTAGAAAGAAAACTCGTGCTGGGAGTGCTGGTATCCGCATCGACGACGATCCAATCATTGGTAATATGAAAAAGGATATTATTTGCCATCCATACGAAATAAATTGCTGTCCACCTGGGGGATGTAATATATAATAGGAACTCGATGGGGGAGTGGACGACTACGTGCGGTCCGAATTGTGTGTGGTTACCTTTTGTAAATTGAGGTAAACATAGTTTGTGTGCGGGCGAAATTACGTAAGGCAAGGGTTGGGTTCCCATACATGATATCCTGCTTTTCAGTGTGACCGAACTTCGAACACAGCGATTAGAGGGTAAATAAAATGAATTTCGTGAGCTTACTTACATTTTTGTTTGGTTTTTTTTTCTGTTTTCCTTTTCAGGGATATTGGACAATGAATGAGGGAAATTTGTCCAGGGGATGGGGCTACTGGTACATGATTTGCCGAATGTCAAAGGATTAGGGACTTGAATCACGGACTGTGGATTTATTGTCGCTCTAAGTATGAGCGGTAAACACGAACTGAGGGGGTTTAGTCAACATGACCTCAAACAAAGAACAAATTCAGGGGATTATTCAAAGTTTATATCGGATTACTCATTTCCTCTTTTATTCGGAGTACCGTTGCCCCGGTGGAATATGCTAAAATAAACTTAACTTCCTAATTCGATCCTACTAAGTCGCACAACATCCATCGCTTCCGTTCCGCATTACCCAAGAGCCAAATAACACGTATATCCAACTTGTACAAATTACCATATACACAACCAAAGAGTCAGAAATAACAGATAATTCCGCTATACATTCAAACACCGAAATTTCCATACCGCACTCGGTTATATGATTGCATTTACATGCATGCAGACTTGCCTGCTTGCTGTTGCGGAATGTGAGAAAAACTTCTCTATTCTCTGGCAGCCAAAGAAGACACAATATCGCTGCAAAACAGACTACCCATGGCTGCTGGTAGTGTTCCTCTTCAGTTGGTCTATGGAATTTATTACTACAACTTGCACTTGCATGTGTCCTGACTTCTAACAGGGGTTATCTCGAGTTTCTCCAAAAATGTTGAGATAAAATTTAAAAAAAAACTTTCGGTCGTCATCGATAAGTCGAAATATAGTTGTACGTGTGCTATATACACAAACACGAACGGAGATGCTTTGGAGAGGATCCTGTGCGGACTAGAGTTGCAAATTTTATTTCCACGAGAAAAGATGCATGAAATCGAGGGACACACGCAAATGTGTTTGGGTATACGGAGGCGTATACGTAACATTTTGTTTGCAGAGTACCCGATACTCTTTTGCAGTCAATCGCAGCGTTCTGGTTGCAAGTTATCATCGACTTGTGATGCGATATCGACGCACAGTCTTAGGGGTTGGTCAAATACTGCTAATGACATGCAGGATGATGTTTGGGGTATTTTTTGTCGAGCCGAAAAAATTGATTTTCTGTGGAGAAAAATCTTCCGAGCAAATTACCCAATACAACTTCGGATGGTATCGCTCTCGGTTATAACTTAAATAAATTTAAATCGGAGAGAAGGACTCCAACTCGCATAAAGTGCACTCTGTTTGGGGAAACCGAAATAAGCTGCTCCGCTATCAAATACATTTCGAATCATTTCCTCTTCGCCACAGCCAGACAGTGAAAAGATTTAATTCGTTTAGTTGTTTGGGTATTTATTTTCATTTTGTTTTTTATTAAATTCCACAGATTAAAGAAGAAAATTAAATTGCAATCCTTTTTCGCATTAAAATCACCCCAAGGACAATATCCATGCATGAACGAAAATCAGATGGGGACAGGACGAAAAAAACCACCGTCCCCAGCGACCACAGACCACCGACCTCAAACAGCATTTTCCCAGACACAATCACTGTCACCGCAGCAGCACCAGCACAGTAGCGCCAGCGAATACAAATAACACTGGCAAAAAAAAAGGAAGTCATTAAATCCACCTCTGGATAAAAAAAAAAGAAAACAAAAAACGAAGACACGAAGGCATTTGCAAAAGAAAAACAAAATAACTCTATTCTGCATATCTTTTCCGCTTCGTAAGAACGAGGGGTGAAATGGAGAATGTCCTTCAAAAAATGAAAAAAAAAAAAACAACAATAAAAGGACATCCACGGTAGCATGGAAAAGAAAGAACACCGCATTCTCTCAGTTAAACCAGGAAATGCTATTTTTTAAGCACTTCCTGTATTTCTTCTTACATTTCCTAGGGACATTGAATAATTAACGATCCTCGGGTTGCTGGTGCCGCCACTGCATCATCATTGCATTGCATTGCATTGCAAGGCAAATAAACTCCTTTGCTTGTGCAACAACTTCCTGTGAAACATAACATCTACACCATGTCGGAACAGGACCGAATACTATGGCACCCACACTCGCATATAGGGCGGGCGGTCGTGTCGGTATAGGACACCCTGTCTGTGGGGTTGTTCTAAGGAAATGTCGGTCTCTTCGGTTTGAGAAGGACGCTTTTTCTTTTTCTCTTTTTTTTTTGGAATTCATCCTCATCGTCGTTGTCGTCTCTCGGTTCTGCAGAGGACAGTGCGTCCAAATCCAAACCCAAGAGAGGTGACAAAAATCTGACAGGAAGCATTTTTGTGACAAGCAAATTTTCCGGCCGACGTTGAACATCTGCAGAGCAGAGCAAGCAAGCTCTAACCAACAAACCATCGCAAGGGACACAACACAGTGAACATGGCGTAACAACTGTTAACAAACAATCAACCGAGCAACTGAGTCGCTCCACTCCATTCTTGCTTGCTCAATGGGCGAACGAACAGGGAACACAACGAGCGGGGACTACTCTGCTGAATGGAGCGACATCCTTGAAATTTCTGGTGGCGTCCAAGACCAAGACCTGCAACCCTGCTGCGTGAAACTTCTCCAGCTGGACCACAGCAGCACCATTAGCAGCTGCAAAGGATGCGAGCGCACAAAATAAAACAGAAAACAAAAATACAAAACCCAAGGAAACAAACTTAAAAGGATCTTTTCGATTCTGGGTGTATGCACAGCTCCTGGGGCTAGGATGTGACTTTCGAGGAAAAAAATAATTCCGTAGTTTCTTTCTTTAAACTGAGTGCGGGCCATTAGGGACCGAAACATTGGAACAGATGTTGTCAGTTGAGGTGGAAGACAAGTGGCAAGCTCCCACTCATCGTGGATAGTGTTCGCTCGCTTGCCGAAGTAGAAGGACAATTCCAATTAGCTAAGGATATGAAAATATAAACACTTCGTTCAATGGCCAGAAATAACAATACGAAACCACTTAAAGGGAAACACAAGAATCGGGTTTTTCTTTCCTTCTCCGATGTCCTTGGGGGCGGTGGTTTTATTTTCCTCTAAAGACACTGCACCAGAGCAGCAGCTCAATAATAATCATTTGAAATAATTAGACAGCAAAAAGGACCCCTGTGTCACTTTACTGGCAGAACTTTGTTTGCCTCCCCAAAAGGATTCGGTCTGTGGCATTTAAGCAACTTACTACGGCACTGCTGTGGGGGTGCTTGCATCGATTGTCGAATAAAATTCCGAAAATTATTGACAGAACGAGCAGTTAAATTAATGTCCGTTGAGGTTATTTGTGGACATGACGGGAGAACTGTTGAGCAAATTGATTTAGTTTTGCCGTTGTGGCAAGATGTTGAACAGACAGGAGTTGTATATGTATGCAAAATGACATTTCCAATTGAAAACGGATGCTGCATACTTTGTTTCGAGTTATTTTTCGATTAAAACTTGCAACAGATATGTAAACCTGGTAAAGAATGTGAAGAATGCCCTGCTGCTGAGTGGTTTGCGAGCGTATGAAAGTACGAAAATTCGATTTGACAAGCTGTCAGAGCTGGCGTCGTATTTTTCACTTTTAAACTGCTATTCCGGGGCTGACTTGTCAGCTTCAATCCATTGTCAGTCATAAAGTGCCCGCGGTCAAGCTGTACTCAAACGTTGTCAGTAACCTACTTTCTGGTTGAAGAGTGTAGAGTGGATCTAAAATATTTTTCGGCTGTCGACCGTCCTTACTGGAAATTGTCAGATCGCATTTTCTTAAGCAGAAGCGGATCCTCCCATTCGCTTCAGGCCTGCGGTAGACCTAAACGCTACTACCACCCACGACTTTGGAGCACCAAAATCGCACTCGACAGAGGTTCACTTTCTCACAACAGCACCGAAGAAGAGACTATAAGCTACCGCAAGAATAGCTAACAGGCACCTTTACTTTATTACCTGCCATGGACTAACCCAGCTGGAACTCGCAAATTGAATTACTTTTGTTCTGTACATCTATCTCTTGGGTGCAAGGATAATTGCTCGAAAGCAGACTGCTGCCGCAGAATACATCATCATTGTGTCAAACTTACGAGTACCTTGGCAATCCTTTCCCCGCAATGTCGCCCGCAGTTTAAACTGCTGAAGCAGATTGTTGCTGTTGGAGCTGTTCGGGAGCGGAATAGATACAGGGAAGAAAGTTCTAAACTGCAGCGCGGTAAAGGTGGCTTAAGTAGAATTATACAATAGCTGAGAATCTGCTCCGCGGTACCTATTTCGGAGCGCTTCTGCAAAGTTGGGAAGGGTTATTCCCTTTTTTTTCGTTGGGGAACAGAATCACTTGGCTGAGATGAATAGCTCTCGTGTTGCTTATCTTGTAGGATTCCTGAATCCACGAGTGAACTCTTATGTACGCATAGAGGTAAATTAATTAAAATGAAGCTTCAACTTTGCATTTTCTTTTTTAAGGATTTACATTGGGAGCAGCGAGGAGAGGAGGAAGTGGTTGTGGCAAGTTTTGAGGTATTGTTGTTGTTTTTTTTTTGTGCTCCAAAATTAATTGAATGGATTGATGGCAGAAGGTTACGCTGGAGGAAATTTATGGAAAATCTGGAGCTCAGGTGATTTTTGTGCAACTAATTGAAATGGAGGTTTAGTGAGATTTGTGCGAAACCCTCGAACCAGAACAGATACGGGTAAAGGTTGTGAGGAAATAGAGTTTATAGATGGGTGCAGTTTGTTGTGAGGATTATACTGAAGGTTGTGTTGATGTGTTTGTGTGTAGTGATTCAGAAGCACGTAGACTTGCACAGTGGTTCATTTTGTAGTCTTTTATTTATATAGGGATCTTCTGGTCATGCAGTTGAGGTCAATGGTTCACTTGTGTGCATTTAAGAGCAGTGCTGATTGAATATTAAAACGACTCCCAGGCTGAAAAAATCACTAAATGTGCGTTGAATTTACGCCGAGTGGAATGGAATATAATGCTGAAAACTACTTAAGGTGACCCGTTCCTTTGGATTTTTAAGCGCACAGTTAAATAAAGCGAGCAGCTGTTTGCGCACATGAATAGTTCTGTAACTTTTGAATGTATTTCTTCCATTGGTGACAACTTATGACCCAGGAAAAATTTGTTCGGTTTTGAACACAGAAGTAACCGATGCACGAGTGAATTACTGGTTAGCGCACATGGACCATCAATTTTTAGCATCGGTAAGATTTTATGTAGAGAAAAAGCTGTGCGCTTAATTTTTGATAAATGGGATTAGGTATATTGCATTAAGGCGAGCGAGTTCCTTGCAATTCTTAATCGCACAGTTAAAAAAAATTTCAGCTTTTTGCGCACACAAATTATCATATAAGCTTTGAATGCACTTTATATAATGTTGGGTGTATTGCTTCAAACTACTTAAGGCAAGTCGTTCCCTTGAATTGTTCAGCGCACAGTTTAAAAAAAAGTAAGTTTTTTGGCGCACACTTAGTTTTATGAACGCACTTTACATATTCGATTGCAGGCAACATTCTGAGACGCTAAGCACATACTTTGCCAATGTGTGCGTCAATTGCTGGTTAGCGCACATGATCCTTTCATCTGCACAATCAATGGAATTTATGTGTAGAGAAAGTTAGCTGTATACCACCATCGTCCTAAAGCCATTTGAGTTTAAAAATCCGTGTGCGCATAAAATTCATTCATCAGTCCCAATGAAATTCCATCTTCGGGATATTGAATTTGCTTAGAAACAGCTGTCAACCAAGCTATTCCATTAAAATATCCTTACGGATAAGTACGGCGAGTTGATTGCGCATACAAATCGATCATTTGGCAGCGCACTTGTTTTACTAATTGCTTTAGGTTTTAGTAAGCGATTTAGGGTTTAATAGTGCGCTTTGGTATTCTGGCACTTAGCAAACACCTAGACCATTCAAGTCACTGCACATCGGCTCACCTGCATTCAGTTCAACTGCCACCTGAAGCTATAGCGCACAGATATCATCACATAATTAGACACCTGAAGGAGCAAACGTACAATAAATCTTTATGTGCATTGTCTCGTGTGATACCGGCATACACACGGCCCCAAACAATTTATCTGCCTAAAACTAGAGCAGTACACAATTCAGAGCACTACAACACTGTTCGGTGGAAAGAATAAACAAAATGCCTTTCAGCATGAGTTCAAGTGAATACCAGCATCAAAAGGATGCACAAGCGCCTTTGTGACTGCATGATTAACGTTAAGTGGGATAGTGCACAAAGCCTCCATTACGGATTGACATTTATTTCATTAATTAAATAAAAATGGCATTGAATTGCTAATGATGTATTTTTGAAATGAATTCCTATGTATGTAGGTAGGCGCTCTCCGATTTAGATTTGTTTGAATGAAACCCATGAAAAGGCAAAGTGTCCTTCTGACATAGAAACAGATTGCCACAAAGTCAACATGCGTTAACATGTCTCGTTTCCATTTCCCTTATGAAAGATAACATCCTGATGCTTCAAGTAAGGGACTCAAATTTGCATCGTAAAAAGTCATAAAGAGATGATTATCCTTCGAGCAAGCGCTTCGTTTTCAATTTACAACGAACTAAAAGGACATCATCTCAACCCATGGCTGTCAACTGAATTACTCGTAATTCAATTACATACCACATAAGAGAGGTCATCTTGACAAGACAGCATATACATATACACGAACAAACAACGCCCCCATAATCACATAAACACATCTCCTTGGAGAGGAAAAATTTATTATTATCCTTTCATAAGTGTGTTCGTATTTTTTTAAACGAGAGAGAGAGACTGCTTTTCGGTTAAGCACTGTTAGGTTATATCCTTAATTTTAAACGGGCGGATATTGGTAGGGCAAAAAGTTATTTCCTCCTTCGAAGTACATTACTTACGAGCACTTATACGTACACGAGCGAGCATGTTGTGTCCTTGGATGACACCACAGTTCAGTAAGTCCTTACGCTTCTCTAACCAAATGATAATCTATAGATATTTGCGCATGAAATTGAGTGTTGATTAGGATTTGTGGTGACAAAGGTGGAATTTTCCTCAACTGACTTACGTCCAAGGGATAATCACACAAATCCTTTGACCCTGCTCTCTGCCTCTCTCTCTCCGTCGGTAGGGTAACTATCAGACACACGGCTATATGGGATGGGTGTGTGTGTTTACTTTGTGAAGACATCCTTGAGGAAGAAGTTTCGGCAAAGGTGAACTGTCAATCTGTGTGGCGGTACAGGGGGCTGGGCGAACAAGTGTCGAAGTGAAATAAGGTTATTTGATTGGTTTAGCTGATTAAGATTTTCCTGTGTGTGTGGTACGCTTAAGCCAAGAATGGCCAAAGAAGATCAAAGTAAAAATTAGCCAAGTGACTAAGTTGGGTGTTACTTAT
The DNA here is from genome assembly GCA_948293265.1 of Cheilosia impressa. Classification (NCBI taxonomy): domain Eukaryota; kingdom Metazoa; phylum Arthropoda; class Insecta; order Diptera; family Syrphidae; genus Cheilosia; species Cheilosia impressa. The sequence goes on along the minus strand of OX411883.1, from coordinate 51,200,551 downwards.
ATGGGAGCCAAGTGGTAGTGCTTGTGTTGATTTCTCATTCGAAAAAGGCCAAAGGTGTTTAATAAATTGGATTTGGCACTAGAGGTTATGTTGATACACCGACATTAGCTCTGACATTTGGGGGACGGGAATGGGAGTACACAAAGGAGCACACGCTGATTGTGGCCCCACTTTGAGATAGTAGAGTTGAGTTGACTTAAAGGGAAAGTCAAGTGGCAGGGTGTCATGAAGGGGTTGGATTTGTTTTTTGATAAGTTCTGATGAAACTTTTGCTGGAATGCATGACAACGGATGATCAAATTCGTTTTTGCAGTTGAGTGAGAAAATGCCACAAGAAGGGCATTTTTAGAAACCTACAAGCGCTTTGTTGATGTCAAGATCCCACCTCGAGAAAAAATCTTCACATAAAAGGTAGCCAAGTGTACTTGCCTTCCATCTCGTCCAAGACGTTTCTAAGAATTTTTTCTAACAAGCAGCCTCATACTCGATTTATTTTCTGTAGAGAAACCCGACTCCACGCTAAATACCACAATCTTATTAAATCGGTTGAAATATACCGCTCTCGCATCACATCCCCTTAACTTTGCTGCTGATTTAACTGCGCACCCTTATCTGGAACAGCTGCCACCTAGACTGAGAACTTCCAATACAAGGCCCCGTTGCTTGCTGATTTCTAATAGAAACACGTGAACGGCTTTCAACAGTACCCCACCTCATAGTCCCAATTGGACACATCATCATGGTTGTTGCCATGTCACCGACGACTTTGCTGCCATGTGTCTGTGTATGTTCTTCCCCTTCCCTGATGTTGACAAAAGTCAATTTACAGGTTAACGAGCTATGGAACCGAAATTGTCCTCATACCCGACAGATGCTGGGAGACTTCAATTTTTGGCTGATGGAACATAATGAAACAAAGAAGGCAAAACTTATGACGAGTCATCAGAGAATCGTCCCTTGTGTCAATAAAGACAGACACAAAAAAAAATAGAAAATCAAAGGCAAAATTCTATACCAATCTAACGATGCATCTGTGTGAAATTTTGACGGGAAAGGGTTCATTGCTGGAAGACAAACGATGACAACTGCTGCTGCAAGGAAACAGCATACCATACCCACCGCAACCAACGCTGCCACTATACATATACCCAACATCATTGAATGTATTTTTGTCGATACACAGCACAGGACGAAGAGAAAGAAATCCAATTTCATTCTCTCTGGTGGTGGGGAAAATTGGAAAATGATCGCAAAAGGATACCCATTGTGAAAGGATTCAATGGTTAAATGTGATGGAATGTGCTGTAGGAGGAGAAGGTCTTCGATTGGTTAAAGGGTGATTGTAGTCCTAATTGAAGTTTAGAAATAATGCAATTGGGGGGAAGTTTCATTTTACTTTTGCGCTCGCTTCGGAAGTATTAATGTTTATCCAAGAGGAAGGTGGAATGAATGGTGGCTTCGGGGTTCCCTTTGGAATGGATGTAGGTTTTATTAAAATGCCTTAAGTTCGTTAGGTAAAAGGCAAGAGGGCTATCAGTGTTCATCGACTGGTCGAAGGTGGGAGAATATTCAGCGCTTTTACTGAAAGTTGTTTTTATGCAGCCAGAACTACCTCAATGTTACTCAGAAACAAAAGCTGTGAGTGGATCTTTGGTAGATTTAAACCGCCACGACCAGTCATGTACTTGTGTTCAACTTTCAGCGATTTATCTTTAAAGTGCGTCGTTTGCAGAGTTATGCCCCTGAACTCTTATTTCCAGATCTTCAGGCGGTCTTATAAAATTGGCAATAGTCAATAAATCGACCAGTCGTGTACCCATTAAAAAGAGCCTTTTCAAACGAATGGTAGTGAGAAGCAAGGTCGGGCTCGAGCTCTATGTATCTTATGTCCCAGTTATTTGAGTTTTTGAGAAAATTGTTCATGGGTTGAGTTCCGCGACCTCCTTCACGACCGTGTTTACGATTTCAACTACATCACTAAATGAGAATATTTTAGAAACTTAAAAGAGAACTCGACAAGGTGTATACGACTCCTTGAGCCCCAGCCAATTCAATCATTTTTTTTTTATTTTTGTCACAAAAGGAGGGGACCTACAATTGTATGCCTAACCCGAACCTTTCCATAGGTACCTATAGTTTGAGAAGCTTTCTAACGACAGTTCTTTGGAGCAATGAAAAAACAAAATTTGTGTTTGTTTTTAACAGCTGAATCGTGACCACTAGCTTGGTAGTTAAGTGTAATTTTTATAATTTTCAACTTTTGGTATGATTTTGATGAATTCAAGCACACGACTACCTAGCAGACAACTTCACGACCACCTGTATAAAAAAAACTCTGTGAATACCTGATTTCTTAAAAAAAAAATTGTTGTAAACAGAAATATTGTTGAAGCCAAACGTGTTGACTATTCACTCGGTCGTGAACTTGCCAATTTGAGTCGTATTAATTCGCATTCAATCACACGACCACTTCCATGACAGCATTTGTGACTTTTCTAATAATCACCAGGTTATCTGAACCAAATGAGCAAATACCCCTGTGGGCAGACAATTTTTGTACTAAAAAGGTCGACCAGTCGTGTTTACCGTGGTTTCTATTAGACACATTTTTTTTTAAAATCCTATAGAACGACAACATATTCAACAACTGGTCCGCCACTACCTGAGTTCTCGACAGAAAATCGCTAAAAGCAGAAGCCTTCGACTCAAAAATATCAGCAATACGACCAGTCGTGTACTTGCCGGTTCCTTTCTTAAAATTTCCCAGTAGCGTCTACCACACGACTTATGCACACATGTGACTTGAATTTCGCAGAGCTATTGAGATAATTTCTCAAAAGCCTTTAGCACAGTTGTCAATCAGGACCCCATTCATCTAAAGACACCCATCTACCCAAAAATCTACGACGAGTTGCGATTTTTCGCCCAAAAACCTGCCGTCGGGGACTTATTTCCAATGAGTTCTCCCCCTGAGCCAAATCGTAGCCACCACAGCCTCTTCAATATAAATATCATCCTCGTCCGCTCCTTCACGAATTCCCATCAAATCTCAAATCCAAAAAGAAAATGTCATTTTCGTTTAATATTCTCCAGCCGATTATTTTGAATAACAAATTCCATAACGTTCAAGTGATTTGGAAACAACTCCTCAATAGAATTCTGCTGAATGGGCGCCGTTCAAAGAGTAGCGTCCCGATCTCCAGCTCCGAATTCAGGGACATTTTCCACTCGATTTCTCTTCAATGTGCCATATCATAAATTTTTCCCTCTACACGCGACATTATCCCATCTAAGTGCTATCTCTCGACGAAATCCTCCAACCCAGACATGTATTTTTAGCGAACACATTCATAAAACGCCTTCAACGGATTCAAAATTTAACTATCGCTTCGGTTCAACACTTTTCTAAATAATGATAACCTATTCATCCAGAAAATAAAAAGCGACGACGACCCACACATGTAGCAGTAGGTGGAGATACCCAAAGGGACACTGCGCTTAAATCCGAAGAGGAAAAAAATCCCTCACTTGAATTTACATTTTTTGAAACAAAAAAAAAACGGAGAGCAGCCCTTCAATCTTATCATCATCATAACCATTGAACTCATAAATAAAGCAGACGCAGAGGAGCCGCAAAAAAAAAAGACGAAGAGAAAACGCTTTACATGACATGAAACATTATCCTGACATACATTTACTTTCGTCCTTCACCGATAATGTATTTTTTTTTCTTGCTGTTGCCCTATCTTGAATTTTATTGGTTGTATAGTTTCTGACTAAAGCGGATCCTTTCCATCTGGCTAAACCTGAAACATATTTTGCATTGTAACACACACGATGGGAGTCCTACTTAAGGCAACAACAATAACAACAACAAAAAAAGGACCGAAAAGGGTTGTCACACAAAGAGTCATCAATAACCATCCGCACTGAGCCAGTCTGGGTCTTGAGGGCATAGCCGACCATTATTAGATTGTAATGGTTGCAGGATTAGATGAAAAATTGAAACACAAGTCCTTGATTTAAATTATTAAAAACAAGCCCCCCGCTCATTGGAACTAGGTTAATTACCAAACTTTTCGATACACTTCATATGCAACATTTTCGAAAAACTCCTGTGCTGTTGTGACAGCAGCAGAACCCGTAACACTGGTAAAAGCAAAAGTTCCTTCCCAACTAGACGTCCATCAAAAAATTGCGTTGCATGTTTGCAGAAAGGTTGCAATTGACTGATTTTTCAGCAGGAAGCCGAAGCTCTCCTTGACTCCATCTCCTGGGGTATGTTTTTGTGGGTTTGTTTTTTGTCGGACCAATTTTGTGGGGTGCGCTCACAGCCAACTTTTCTCGAAAGTTACACGACGAAGCTTCTGGAAAATTGAAATTAGACGGGAATTGAAAAAGTTAGCAAACAGAACAAGTTTCGCACAGAGAAGACCGAGCACACGGCATGTACCTAGGCTTACACTCATTTAACTTTCACTTTTTCAATTCTGTTAATGATGAGGCTTCAGTGAGGATACCTACTTATTTTTTCCTGTGCCAGGCACCACTTCGTGTTCAAAAGTTAATGAGAGACTACTTGGTATCCGATGAGTAGTCATCATCAGCGATGACGATGCTCGTTACATTGCGCAAATTCATGGTCTCTATTCTACGGATGGGAACTGGTCATTCGTCGGATCGTTATGCCCGGGCTTGTGTTCACTTTGATGTGCGTCACACCCAGTTCGAGCTTCATTAGAACACAAAGTCTCAAAGTCATCTCACACAGCATCAGGGCAGAGTGACTTTATCATCATCGTTATCGCTGATGTAACTGCCGCCTACATAGACGCCGCGCCGTCATTGTTTTTATTGCCATGTGATTCGGGTTTAATTGCCTAAGTTTTTGTAATGGGGTTGTGTAGCTCCGGCTCCATATTATTTTTTAATTACTTTCTCGACGTCATTGTATGTAGCGAGCACTTGCTCTGGGGGGGTGGGGAATACGCTTCCGGATGGTTGAGTTCTTTTAAAGTGCCCTGAAAAGTCGGAAGTGTTGTTCGAATGCTGAAGCAAGTGATGGTTTCGTTTGAGAAAATAATTTTCTCTACCGCTGTGGTGTGGGAAAATTGTGTATTTCAAATTTTGCAATAGCCGTTCGTCCATTAGAGTCCAGAAAGAATATGAATAGTTTATGGAGCTTCATGTTTTGCCACGAGATTGCGGCTTTCCTTTGTACTGGCGCCTTTTGCTGCAATTTTTTCTTACTTTAAGCACTCGTTTCTATAGAATGTAGTTCGTCTATTTCTTCGGTAAGTCTTAAGTTATAAGTCCTGGAAACGTTTAAAGGCACTGCGCACCCGTGGCTCACTATAGAAAACGCCGTAAAAATGTGTCAAAGTGACGTAGAGAGCTCATGAACTGCGGCAAATTTTCAGGTTATAAATGGCGGTCGTGTTTCGTATTCAAAACAATTTCAGTTGAGTTCGTGTCGGCGCCGTAGCTAAGTGGTTAGTGTGGCGAACTACGAGATGGGTCCCAGGTTCGAATCCCAAAAATAAATCGAAATTCCCACTTATGTCTTTTTTCCCACTGTGCCACCTCTCGCGAATGTCTGACAACATCCGAGCGTATAATTGTCATGAAAGAGCTTCTCAATTGTCCGCTTGGACTCGGCATTAAATTGAAGATCCCTTCCATTCGTCCTAAAGATGAAAAACTCACACAAGACGAATGGTTGTAAGAAGCTGGGTCCCTTCAGGCCTGTTGCGCCAACTATTTATTTATTCTTTTCCGTGTAGGCCGGACCGTTTTTCTGCCTCGAATTGACGTAGCTCCCCTTTAGCCCATTCATGTCTCTTAATCTCAAATTGTCCGACTTTTACGAAGAACTTGCCAGCAGTTTCCAACGTAATTGTAAACACTTTTGGTGATCGACTAACCAGGCCTAAGAGCGCCTTCCAAAGGCCAAATCAGGAGCCGAATCACCGCATCTATGAACGAGTTCCTCTGTTTTATTTGTAGAATACAATTGTTCATAGCTGACGCGTTTTTTCCGCTGATGGCACAAAAAAAAACCAGTCCAACCTTGGACGAATTGAAACTCTTGCCAGGATCTGAAAAACCGTACCTAGCAAAGCCCACCCCACTTGCTCACTCACCGATAAAGTCACAATTCACTCAAAAAAGAAAAAGGTCACTCATACGCCCCGTATCCCAACCATTGAAGCCACTAAACCGCATCGCAAATTGGAAAATATCTTCCGCTCAGCCGTATACTGCTCCAGAGATGCCATAGCGCAAACTATGTCAATAGTGCACCTGTTACTCGTTCGTATGTATATATCCATCCAAAGTAAATGACTATTTAAACTGATATTACAATACACCACATTGGAACGGCAGCTCTTGTACATTTTCACAAAAGGGCTTCACTGTGTGTGTTGCCCTTGCTGTTCCCTCTCTTGCTGTTTTTTTTTTTATTTGTCTCTCCAGTTGATGACTTTCGAACCAAAACGAACACAACGGCAAACCAATTCCAATGATTACAAAACCGCATCCAACATATCGAAAAACCACTTTTAAATATTGCAGAGGAGCAGGTTGATAGAACGTGATCTCATGTGTGGTAATGCTGCTCCATAATGTTGCATTTTATCCGAATGACATCCTTTATTCGTAGACTTGACAACAAAATAGACAGCAGCAACAAACTGAGCAGAAAAAAAAAGAAAAACACACACACACACATGGAAGAGTTCAGTATGCGGTTGATGGCAGAGATCTGGAAAAAGGATACAAGGCTGACGAGCAGTGTTTCCCCATGCAAGAGCAGTAAGTCACACCAAAATAAGGCTGCAGCTATTCTCCATTTGGCACACAGCAACATGTGATTCTAATGACGTGCTAAGAGTACCCAGGCGCTCACAAAAACCATTCCTATACTCGTATAACAATGACGATAATGAACACGAAGATGTTGATGATGATGCAGGTAAACCAGCCGCCGACATAGTCCCCGACTAACTGGGATGCATTGGCCTTCCGAAAACTTGCCGCTGTTGCCTTTTCCTGTTTCCTTGATGGGGCTTCTGACTGAGAGTGGCTTCTAATGGTATAAGGAGAGCATGCAAAAACCAACTCAAAGAGGATGCTCAATGGATGGCAGCTAACGAAATACAACAAAGGTACGGGCCAGAGCAAAAAACCAGACCGAAATAAACGAAAGAAATGTGAAATGGATATATGTACCTGTTTGGTATGGTTTTATGCCCAACAGGATGTGCAAGGAGGCGGGGGTCTTGGCGAAACACAGCGTTTAGGTCGGATGAACTAAGTGGTTGGGTTCTTTTTTTGTGAATTGTTTTACGGGTTTGCCGAAGACAAACCAATGCCCGTCTGTTTTCATTTAAACCGAATTGGGAAAAAGCATTTTTTCTTTTTTGATTCTGTGTCCTGCTCAGTTGGAGGAAAAATTCTGTTTTGGAATGGGTTCTTAAAATTGGAACAGTTTCTACTGATGCTATTATAAGTCGTCATTTTTGTGTTACCTTAAATGCTTATTGCGATCTATTACAACATGTCCACAAGCATGACATTGTGGGCTCGAAATTTGTAGGCATGGAAAATTGGAAGCAACAATATTTTTAACCTTAAACTATGCTCAGATAAGTGAAGACAAGTTGGTTCGGCTTTCTATTGTTTGAATTATCGCCCAGATTTTCTTTAAAAATTGTTCGCTCTTAGCTTCCGCTGGACTTCTTTTCATCATCCGCCTACTCCAAAGACTCCAGTATGAAGGCGGACACATTCTTCTAAAAAAAGACTCGCCCAAGTTCTTGCATGGGATGTTAGTCACCTTCATAATTGCTTATTACACATTTTTTGTCGTACCGTTTACGGCGTTGTTTCGAAACCGATTTTTGTGAAATATCCACCAAATGGGAGGTGAGTTTCCGTCGGTAAATTCCCGGACGGAATATTTTCTTAGAAATGATTAGTGCTGAAGTTTTGTAGTATATACAGTAAAGCATCTTCTACGGCTCTTGCATTTAACTAATACCAAGAAATCAGCAAGATATTGTTTCTTTGGATCGGAAAGTTAGCACAACACTTAAATTTGAAAAAAAAAATCACTGCGGCTTATTTTATCTCTTGGTCAAAGATCCCCTTAGAATATTTTTTATTGAACCAATCTTACCAAGTGAGAGGTCCATGGAAAGATCATAGAGTAGGTTCTTTTTTGAAAAGGGGCTTGTTTTTTCAGTCGGCGATTTTTTACTCACAACGTTCACGGGGAAAAGCCTTATTTCAATAGAATTTGGACTTCGAAGAAAACCTTTCATCGCACTTTGAATAAAATTTCGACTTCGAAAAAACCTTCCACCGCACTTTAAAAAATGTCCCCAATTTGTCCTGTGAATCCTTGTCATTATTAAGGCAACTATTTAAATGACATATAACTAAACGCTTCTACGTGTTTGAAAACGCGCTCTTCAATTATGCACGCCTCAGTAACTTTCAAAAATGATTACAAGTAGTAACACTCAAACGAAATCGTTATGCTGATGAAACCCACAGTTAAAATCCGCACCCTCAAGTGGCATAAAAAGGAAAATCATGTCCACACTAAATGGCAAAAATAAAATCTCCCTCCCACGAAACTATTTACGATCTACGAGTATTTGCTGTAACTTTTCATCCTTAACGATATGGTCAATAAAAAAAAAATTAAAATAATATTCCAATACCAGCAATTTACTACGAAATAAAAATATTATTAAATACCATTGGTAGTCGGCTATTTCTATATTATTACCCATAATGTGCCGTAATCTGTTGGTGTACAAAACTTCCCAAGTTCTTACCGAACTTACCGAACACTAAAAGTAATAAAAATCTCCGAAAGGCAATCCATAAACTCCTTGGAAAAAATTCCATAAATCCGAAAGCAAACAACAATAAAAAAAAATGTACATATATACATAAGTGGTGCGTATCAAGCGACCACCACGCTTGAACAATCAACACGAGTGCGCCGCACGACAATAAACACACACACACACATACAGGCAGGGGAATTGAACGCGAAAACCGCCAAGCCAGCCTCCGAGTGAGAGCGACGTGTACCCGCACTATCGTTGAGATAAGGAATTTTTATTTTTTTTTATTTTATTGAATTAAATTTTATGGCGTAAACAAATTCGATATTAATGTCATTTTTAGCATTGATGATCGTGTGCCGGCGGGTTGAAATCACGTCTTAAAGTCTGATTTGCTTTTCTTTTTTACATCAGGTATGATTTGGGAAAGTTCCTCGGTCCTCCGAGGCGTTATTCGAGCAAAGTTGTTATTATATATAAATTTTTTGTAGGGTGGCAGAAGGACTCCCTCGATGTCAGTGAAGGTGATTTATTAGTTTGTCACACACAAATATTTTCCTTTTACAAATGCGGATGGAAGCAAAGTTTTAACATTACGGCGGTTGGTCGTCCTATAAAAAGTTTGTCTTTATCGAGGACGGTGTGGTAGTGATTGAAGTTTCTTTAAGGACTTCCTTTGTTTTGAAAGCATTTCAGTGCGGAGGGCATTAGTTGGATAAGCTTTTGGTTTAATGGAGTGCAGGTGAATTTGGGGGAAGTTGCTGAAGGGTCGTCAAGATTAGGGTTGCCATATATAGACTGAATTTTGTAGTCTGGCAGATAGAAGAAAGGACATAGAGAAGAGCAGTCAAAGGGGAGTTTTTAATACGTCAATTCGTTGCGTTTTTGCAACCGTACAAGTGCAGCAGCGAATGAAAGTAAATCGTCCTCCATGTCGAACATTGTCATACTTGGATTTCTGTTACAAGATTTTTAGTGAGATCATGTGTGACCCACATCTTCGATGAAGATTGTACAGAATATCAGTTGCGCACGTTTCTTTTGATTTCTCATTCAGCTGCAACTTCAGCGAACGACATACCAGTCGTAACTGATTTAAAGGAGCGCAAACTACCCCAAATCGGAACCAGAAGCAATAGCACTAGTTGTTGATATTTGCTGCATTTGAATTCTAAAAGATTTGCATTCAGTTTAGCTGAGCAGTATATCATACGTGCCTCAAAAGAACTTGATTATAGGCAACATTCGCTTTGAAAGTCATTAGCCATTATTGAGGACTGTGAAGCCACATTTTTATGACTGCATTTCATTATTTCAATGATGATTTAACCCCGCTACATACAAGTAACCTCGCCCAAAATATAACAGACAACTTTCAATGCAGCGCACTTGTGGTCTAAAGTGCGCTTTTTCAACCTGTGTGCTCTTTCACCTTGTGCGCTACTATGAACCATTTTAAGCTTCCTTAAAACTTGATTAATTCACAATGGCGATGCTTTCCGTATAAAATGATCTATTGTGACCTATAGAAAAAATTTTCCTTGAAAGTTAATAACAATTATTAGTGAGTCCCTTTGAGGTTTGCGCGTTCTCTGATTTTTCCAACTGAAATCGCACAGGCCTACAAATGCACTATTTTCCAGCAGTGTTCTCAGATGAATGGAATATAAATGTCCAGAAAATTTACCCGGAAATGACTAGTTTTAAAAAAACATTCCAAAAATGACCACAAATTTAAGAAAATAAATCCACCATAAGGACCTCTAAGAAGACTTTCGATCTTTCTGACTCTCGGCTTTCTTTTCGAGAATTTCCCATTTCTGAAGACTTTTCTGTTCTACAGCAGCAACTAGACAGACTGATTGTTTCGCTAACAAAAAATAGAAAATACACCGCGTGTTTACCTGACTCCCTTTCAAAAAAAAAAATTTAACATCAAAGCATGTACAGGATCTTGCATATATTTCGCCCAAACATATAACACACTCCATAATTTTACAGGAAAAGGAAAACATCACCGCTGTAGAGGGGGTAGTCCTTAAATTTGAGGAAACCTTTTCGACTTAAATTCGACTGTCTTCGCAGTTTTGCGCGGGTCTACACACAACAAATCAAACACACAAACAGACAAATGAAATTTAAATTACTTCCGCTTTGCAAGAGTGTTTCACCTCATTTAACAGGCTCTTTTCGGTATCCGGTACGGTACGCTACCACACATATACCCATTTGAATCCTTGTTGCTGTTGGCAGCTTCTTCCTCCGCAAATATACAACCACCCAACCGCTGATAATGAGATTTTCATTTCACTATCGGTCTCTCAGTGATTCTCTTGCTCTCGGTGCGTCCTTCCGCTCCTAAGTGTTCTTCAATTCAATTTTCATAAAGAAAATCTCATGTGATTTTCTTCTTTACTGCCAACACACTCAGCGTAATGCCTGCCTGTGTCTGTGCACATTCAAAGCCACCCGAAAGCGATACGTTAGTCGTCTAAATTTCAAATCAAGAAAGAGCCGAAAGAAAAAAACACTACAAAAATTTACACACAATGACTTTTGTTGGTCCTCCTTCAGAGTTCCGGGGTAATACGATCCTGAAAATCATTGCAAGACTAGATAAAAGAAAACCCCGTAAAGGAGATAGTAGAAAGGATGACGCTGAAGAACTGGCACAACACTAAAATAAAAATTTAAATTCCTTGAGGGATGTTCAAGCATCATGGAGTGTGTGTGTGTGTGTTTTTTTGCTGTTCCCCCGGTCGATTGTATATAAAGTTTTCCGCAAACACACGTCGTCTTCGGGGTAAAGCCTTCCTCTGTCAAACCGGAAAAAATCACAGATTTGGTGTAAGACTTTGTTGGAGGGATCCTGGCAGAATTTTTCATTCAATTCAGTCGCTCTGTGTCGCCCATAACTCAGTTATGAAAGCTATTTGGCATGTCAATGAAGGACTACTACACACTATACACACACTTTCAATAGAGGGGCGCATGTTATTGAGTAGAGGTGCTTCTGCGGTAGTTCACTGGCACACGTGGAACCGATGACTTTCAGTGGGGATCCTCAAGATTTTTTTCCGCGCAACCAGAAAGTGAGAAAAAAAAAGGACTTAAAGTCAGCCTTGTCACATATGCCTGTCTGTCTGTCGGTTTGAGCCTACATGCTGTGGGTATAGAGGGAGGAGGAAAACTTTGTTTGATTTGTATTCTTAGACGCTGTTGGCGCGTATGTGTGGCACTCAGTGCACAAGATGCGAATGATGATTGGGTGCGAGGAGAAATTCCTTTTGTGTTCACCTATGGGAATGTGGATGGAGGGCGGAGAGCCCCCGCAGTTGTCGGGTGATGAAAGTTATGTTGATATGATTTTTTTTTTTTGCGGGTAGGGAAAAGTTTTTTTTTTTTTAAATCGTGTATGAGGGTGTAGACGGAAAGCAAATTCACGCGAGGTGGGTACCTACTTGCTTGTTGTATTATCCTACGTACACGTGGTGTTGAAAGAACGGTTTAACTTAAGTTGTAAATCATCCTAGAAAGTTGGGAGCTCCGGGTAATGCATAGCAATTTTTATTATTTTAATTTTTTTTTTCTGAAGAAAGTTTAAAGCCTTTTAAAAAGTTTTCTTGGAAATTATATATATCACATTGTACAGTGTACATGCAGACTAAGACTTTGGGCGCATATATCGTTTGGCGGTTTTTGATGCTGAAGGTTTATCCTGAGAAATTGTATTTTCGACTTGGGTTTCGAATGACTCTGAGTCTAATGGACGTTGTGAATCATTGTGGCTTAAAGCGCAACGTATGGGGGTCGACGAAGTGCTGTCTCTGTAATCACCGATTGGGATGACTTTTTGCGCGGAGTGGCTTACTTTTCAAGGCTTATTTTGCAGAAACAAAGCCTGTACAGAGGTACGGACAAAAATACTGAAAAAAACATCCGCATGTCCATAAAACGTTACCGGAGGTGCAATGTATAAGAAGACTCATTTTGTAACTAGAGAGAGCAAATTTAGCAGAGCGATTTTTGACGATCTATCAGAATTTCGCAGCTCAAAATTCTACAGCAGTATAAACTTCCTCGACTTGAATGCACTCACCAAGACCGGTCACCCGAGCTGTGATATATGAAAACCATGCTTCAGCGCTAATTGTGTACTGGTAGAGAAATGACGCACAAAGCTCTTTAAAGCCTTGCGACAACAGAACCGCATTTAAAGCTGCTAATACTACTGCTCTAGTCACTTAGAAAAATAAGGTCTACCGTTTTTGGGTATCAAACTAGCTAAAGCTGTCAAGGGGACATCGAAAAACCCACCGATCTAGATAGGAGGGATCAACCTAAGGCTTCCTTTCACTTGTCTTCATACCGTGCATTTAAAGACCCTAAGATGCGAGGTCGTCTACTTGATCTCTACGCTCTATGCCCGTTGCCAGATATCGCTCAAAAAATGTCTAGACCCACCAAAAGGGCAAGGAAAGCTCTTGACTAATAGCTGTTGGCTGCCAATCGAATTTCCGAATAAGAATAAAATTTCAACAAAAATATCAACTTTTTTATTAGGTAGGTACCCCAGGCTTGACATCTCGATCCCTTCCTACTATTAAGGTAGATTCCATCAATTAAAATGCGAATTTTCAAAAGTCTTGAAAAAAAATATGCTAAGGAGAAATCTCGGAAGACTTGTGACTATTTCTGGTGGGCGCAAGCAATTACAAAGACCATAGCGGGCAGGTTCTGGAATCGAAGACTACCCCGCTGATATAAGCCTAGACGTTGCAAACGCCTTCAATTCGGAGAAGCATAAGTTACTTTTAAAATAGGAAACCAAGTCCATAGAGAACCTGATTTGAAGGCCTAGAACCGCCCCACAGAACGGTCCCCGAATAATGTCAATTTATGCAGTAAATCAACCTCTTGTAGAGCCAAAGTAAACTCTACCGCCCTAGGGGCATGGCCATCACCGTGCACATCTACTGTGTTCTGAAATGCCTACTTTGATTCTAATCTGAAAAACTTCCCCAAATCTACGACCTTTCCTTACCAATTAATTTAGTCAAGCATATGCCGCCATTACCAACTCCTACGAGGAACGCCCGAGAACACATTTGAATAATTCATTCGGCGAGAAATCCCTGGACAAATCCCACACTTCCCGGTGCTTGTGTGAGTTTCGGCGTAACACGCATGAAAAAGAAGAATTATCCTTCAGAGACTTTTGTAAATCTGGAAAAAGTTTCATTCCTTCGAATCAGATACATATCGCATATACTTATACTTTCGAACAAAAAGCCATGCTACACTGCCACTACTGTAGACGCAACTTTCTTAGCACGTATCCTTAAAAGCTTCCTTCCTGTTCGCTCATGTATGGCAGCCGACTTGACGTAGAGTAGCAAAAATCGACAACAACCCAGAGACATGTTGATCCCTTCGCATTTCTTCTACATATTTTCATGTTCGTCCTTTGACTTGGCATTGCAAAATATATACACAGCTAAATGGAATAATGAATCTATCGCACACACACACACAACCAATCGCATAGATTCCCTCTCTGACCTGACTTAGGTACACATATAGAATTAATGGCAGAAAAAATGAAAAATGATAAGAAGCAAATGAAGAAGGAGCGCACGGGGAGCACACACTGTGGGACAAAGGAATAAGCAGAAGACAGCTCGCAGTCCCCACACTTTGACTGAGATTAACTTTAATTAGCCCCATGAAAGTGATTTATTTCGAACAGGACATATTCCATGGGATAACAAGAAGGAGGACCCACTGCCACTTCCGTTCCGACTATCCGGCGATCACTGTAGTAGTACCGAACAAGTGCCCATGGAACGATGTGTACACCGAACAATTGTTCGCTGTCAAAGACAGAAGGAAGATTTCATCTCGTCGTCATGTCCTTGCGTGCGACTTAAAGCCGTATAAAGGCAAAAAGTTAAAAGAATCATAAAGGTGAAAACGCAGATGCGATCCTGTTGGCCTTCCCGAATCTGATGAAGGTCCTCCTGTGTCACACTCACAAATCATATAGAGCCGCCAAACAAAGAGAACTCATGCTGATGGCACTCATTTTATGCGGCGGTTTTGTATGCGAGAGTAATGGCCTGCGGAGGGGAGAGGGGGGCCCATGAATCCGAATACAGCCTTTCCCATCTGTCAAACTACTTGACAAAGTTTCCTGCCAGGGGGTGTGGGTGTGGGTGCCATGAACACGAACGCATTCACCGTAATCTTCGGTCGTTTTGCACCCGTAACCTAGTCGAAGCTCTACCAACAGCCACCTGTAAGTGTGTTCTCAAAGGATATGCTTAAACAGGACAAACATTTTAAATGGGGCAATTTATATTGTGTTTGGCTTTCTCTCTCACTGAGACACTGAGCTCAGCAAGGGATTTACAGAGATTCTCGTTCTGTCCTGTTCGTCATTCTGTCCGGTTTCGTCGTCTATGTACTCTGTGTGTAATTGTGCTGTGCTCCTGTTGGGAAGTCCTTCCAATACTGAGTGTTTGTTTGTTTCTAGTATTTATATCTCCTCAGTGGGGGCAACAAGAAGGACTGGCCAAACACATTGATGTATGTTAATCCCTGATGCTGTCAGGGATCAAACAAGGGAGACTGCTTTTTTTTTCATGGGCCCTCTGTAAAAACATGTCGGGTTTAGTGGTAACTTTGTCACTTTCAGGTGAGCAGATTTTGTGGCTATTGTTGGTAATTTTTTTTAATTACCGGTCTTTCGCTAGGGACGTTGTTAATTGACTGTAATTGTGAGAGAGAGTTATTAGAAAAGGGAGCGATGGCAGACTTTGGTGGACTATGCGGTTGGCAATTTGTAGTCTGTTTTATTTATTAAGCTGGTTAACCGCAAGAGGTTGGCCAGCATCATTGGCCCATGAACAGGAGTGACAGCGATTGGAATTCGGAACAATCAAAAAGGGAACTCAGGGCCTTAGAACAGAAAGCAATAATGTGGATATAGCGGCTTGTTTAAAGTCTGCTAGTAAAAATGAAAGATAAATTCGAAAAAGGACCTTTTTTTTTAGCTGGTGGTTGACTCGGTTACGTCCTGCTGACCTTAGGGCAATTGCGATTTGAAAACCTATTCAAGAAATGGTAAGGCGATTTTTAAAAGACGCAGGAAGCTCTTAAAAGACGCAGTCTTGCCCTATGACGCAGAAGCATGGTCTTAAGTGAAGGCTGCTGAGGTTCTTCTTGGTCGTTTTGAACGTAAAATTCTTCCAGTAACAGTAAAATCTGCACTCTAAGGAGCTAAAGAGCTTTTTAATCGACGATGTGTATGCCTATTAAAAATCGCTTTTTTGGCTTCACCCACTTGTCTGCAATTCCGGTCCAGTTAACCAGATTTTAGGACGAATGTTAGGGATAGGGACTAGCACACGGCCGACTTAAAAGGTTTCAAAACACAATCATACGCTCGGGTGTTTATCAGACGTTAGCGGCAGTTGGTGCTGTGATTTAACACTAAACAGATAGTTTGTGTTTTTTTGGGGGTTGAACCCTAAACACCTTGCTCAATAGCTCAGTACACTAACTACTGAACCACCCTACATAAATCATCTCATCTGCAGGTATCAGAATCAGACAGCTTGATGAGGACAGTAACTATCATGTAGTAAACTTTAACGACAACCCTGTTCGCCAGTGCCGGCTTAAGGGTCTTGCAATTTATACTCTCGCCTGAGGCGCCGATATTGAGGGGCTCCGACTTTTAGCTCGGTACATATTGAACTAAATGTGGAAGCGAATTACTTCCTTGATTCTAAGTCTAAGACTAAGTTGTCTGATCGGAGACCGACATAGACTGCTGTTGCACCTGTGGCTTCAACGAAAAAATTTAAGTTCCCTGTAGAGATATATGCCCACGAATTTTCCGAGACGAAACCTTCTTTTTCTTGGTTATATTTTGTAATTTACTAATTACTAACTTATTTTCTTCATATAAAGAACAGGGCGCTCAAGAGAATCTTGCTGGTGGCGCCCTGAGGCCCTGGCCGCCTGTACCATTCCCGCGTATTTTCAAAACCACACAGAATCCCTCGCAACAGAGCTTCAACACATTTCCCATTGTTGAAATGAGATTGGTTATCGATTGAGTACCACCATGTCTGTACTGGCGCCTATCTACTTTACAAATTCTGTAGATAGGTATCTGCGTAAACATTCAATTCGATGTGGAGATTTTTTTTTGTTTGTATCTGTTAAAATCTGCACTCTAAGGACCTAGAGAGCTTTTTAATCGACTATATGTATGCTTACTTAAAAACAGATATTAAAAATCGCTATTGGCCTTCACCCACTTGTCTGCCTGTGGATCATTTATATACATATTTGTGATGTAATCACACGGGTTACAGTATCGTTTTATTAGCGGTCATTGAGGTCCTTGTTGGTTTACGCATAGTTTTATTACTTTTTGCCATAATTTTAAATAATTACTATACGATCTGTGTGCGGACAGAAAGACATTTTAATTACATGCTAATGGATTATTTAAAAACCCAAAGGTTTTTGTTCAGCGAATTCTTTAGTGTGGACACATTTTTCAATTATGCATAAATAAAATTGAGAGCAAAACAAAAAAAAAACCGGCTTACTGCAAATTGGTGCCAGCCAGTGAAGTGTAATTACAAGGGAGTGCAAATTGGCAGGATTATAATATGTCGTTTGTCACGACGACATGCATCGTTGTAAAGATTTGCATAATTATTTTTGGTAGAATTTTCTACACAGAAAATCGCTAAAATTTGCGTCCACCCCATGAGGGGTAGCTTTTGATTTCGTTATCTAACAGAACAGAAAAATTCATCATAAAGGAAAAAGGAAGAAAATCTCTTTCAAAACAGACTCTGAAGTTGGTGCGGCGGCATAACGCAATGTTGGAGGTTACTTTTAATTCAATTAATTAGGGCTACTGATTGTCACGGGTGGTGACAGAGGGAAAACGAATCATGTTTTTTTTTCCTTGCTTGCTTTGTCTTTCATCCACTTTACTTTTTACAATTTAATCAAGTTGACGGGAAATTGGGCGGATATCGACATGACAGGGGCAAAATTCACCATCTTATTGAAGTTCTTTATTTTCTGTCGAAACTTTTTATTTTCTTTCTTTTTTCGCCGACTACAATTATGATGATGTAGTAGATGGGAGGGATAAAGAGGAGCAGCAGGACAGTTGAGAGGAGTTCTTTTCGAAATTTAGCTCGGACAAAGGCGCAGAAGATTATATGTACAAATGTGTGTGTATATATTTTTTAACAAAATTAATTTAGGATTTTTTTTTTTTTGATTTTTTTCCTTTTCGAGTGGCCGAAGGGAGTCAACCAAACAATTAAGGTGAGGTGAAGATGAAAAACAGAAAACATAATAAGAGGTCAGGGAAACGGTTTAAGGAGCTTTCGAGGAATTTTTGCGTTGCCTTTGTCAGAGTTTGAAAAGTGATTTATAGATAAAATGACCTCAGGGCAAGGTGGTGTACAACTGCGAATAACAAGATGCTTAGGGAATTTTTAATTTGTTTTAGATAAGGGGGAGACTTGTGTACCAGAAGGTAAGCTGAGGGATCGTATTGTAAATTTTGTAGGTAGGTAGTCTTGCGAAAAGGACAAAGTCAGGGATTTCGTGGACATTTTAATTGGAGGGTATCAACAGCGAGGGACGGACAGTGGTGGTTGGCACCGAAAAAGCGTCCAAGTCGTATTTACGATATTAATGAAAGTGTTTTTTTTTAACCCTTACACTTTGGAAAGAAAATAATTTTCATCTCTTTAGGCAACAAAAAAGTACAAAGTAGGAAGCTGAAGTAAATCGTATTTACGATATACACAAAAAGCTGACAGACGTTTTTTCCAAAAGCACTTGTATTTTATTGTGTTCTTCAGGTCTTTCTTAACTTAAACAAAAAAGTCCCCTTAGGAGACCTACACAACTTTGCTCTTTTAGTTGTTAAATTGAAAGGATTTTTGTACAGACTAACGCCAGGTAGTACCCCATGAAGCAGAATACGTTTCAAGGGCTCCAAGCAAAAGTTGAAGTAAAATCGAGCGGTATAGAGGATAAGCATTCCCAAGATCGTATTTACGATACTAAAATAAACTTGATTTATCGAATTATAAAGTAAGTTTTGAAACCTCTTTCTTTAGAGATTTTTGTAGTGCGACTTCAACTTGCTGTGAACAACACGAGGCAGGATGATAGTGGCCGGATGATGTCCAACAAGTTGGTTGAGACTGTGGTCTAGACTGTAAACGTCTTCTAGAGTTTAGTTTTGATTGGGTAATTCTAAAAACAACGGTCGGCTTTGTTATATTTAAATCCCAACATAAACCTACTGCGCTGCTACAAGTGCAGATAAAAAGGTGGTTACCTAAAGAAGTTTAAGAACAGGCCCAAAGACCGTATTTACGATATATCAATGGAAAATCTTTCTTTGTGACCAAACAATTTGGGGAAAAATGTTCCAAATAAGAAAACCACTTTCGAGTACTTATCATCTGACTTAATGGAGTATTTCACAAACAGTGAGACTGATCTGTCGTTTGTTTTTGGTGTAGGACCACCTTTCCCAATGTCACTGAAGTATACGTATACCTTCCTTTTTCCTAAAATTGACCTTTGCCTTTTAAAAACCATCTACAGTAAATGACATTCTATTATCCGCATCCAACACTCCGTAGACAGACCAATCCACTTTAGAAATGCAATTTCGAAAAGCTCCCGCAATGAAAATCCCATCAATTTACATGATTTCGTTCTTGTTCAACAAAGCACAGCAATAGCTAAGCTCAGAGGTATTTTTTAATAACCTCTCATAGTTTGTCTACAGTCAGCGACTTGTGCACGTCATCGAGGTAAAGGTATTTTTTTAATTTCCACTAATACATTTATACAACTTGTATCTACCGCAAAATTTTGTTGACTCAAACGATGTGACTTGCATGGTAAGTTACAGTCTTGCATCACGAGATGTTTCATTTGCAGGCGCTCTACGAAATCCCGTTTTAAGTTTGTGCCGAGACATGAAACAAGGCGAACAAAGAATTTTGAATAGAATCCGTGAGAAGAAGTGCAGTCTTTGCCCATTATTCTGGCTGTGGGTGGTGATAATTAGCTTTGAACAAAAGGCGACGATGGAAGATGAAAAATTGCATGCTTCACTTGCTGAAGATGGAACCCAACAATTGTTTCTGATGTAGAAAAGGACGATGGAGGATTTTTTTTTTGTTTTGTTTTACATTTTGACACTTGATGTTATTTGTCGTCTTCAAGTTGCTGTTGCCGTCATAATGTTCATCATTCCACATTTAATGGTGGCGCATGCACAAACACGCACACAATCAAGTGAACCCCTTGGTGCAACAGCAGAGGCTTTGCTGTGTGTCTCTGTTTGTTGACTCGTTGATGAAGGGAAATGAACTGACACATTCAAGTGTCATTAGAGACACACTTGTGTAACACTTCTCGTTTAAGTGGGCGGGAAAAAAAAGCCAACGAGAAAATTATTCAAGCTTGTTTAAGCTTATTTGGTGCTTCTTCTCAAGGGTAGGTAGGTATTAAGCAATTGGAAACAAAAATCGATGTCTCCAAAATTAAAGTGAAATAAATTTGCATGCCTAATCGACGGGGGGGGGGGGGATTTTCTGTTCCGAGTAGAAAATAGACGAGAGCTGGGGGTTGGAGTTCACCTGAATGGAATGATTATAATGGCTGACTGAGCTCTTACGAAGGTGTGTGGATAGTTTTTCAAATGCGATCGCACATCTGCTTTAAATACGGTAGGTAAGTGAGAACACTTTAAGGGGAATTTTGTGAAATTCTGCGAAGCTAATTAAAGTAAAGCTGTTCCTGTCACGTACGATATCA
This sequence comes from Cheilosia impressa, assembly GCA_948293265.1. Taxonomy (NCBI): domain Eukaryota; kingdom Metazoa; phylum Arthropoda; class Insecta; order Diptera; family Syrphidae; genus Cheilosia; species Cheilosia impressa. The sequence continues at coordinate 51,179,795 of OX411883.1, read as the reverse complement.
GCGGTATCCTTGATGAAATTGGGAAAATTTGTCTAGCCAAATGGGAAGTTCTGATAGCGTCAACGAATCCAAATGGAAAAATAACAACATTTCAAATTGGTTAATTAGAATTCTCAAGATCGTATTTACGATATTACTAATATGGGTCGGATTGAAGTTTGAGAAAACGCATATTTCAAGGCCGTTCAATTTGAATAATAGTTTGAAGAAGCTCTGAAGAGAAATCAGCCCTGTGTCGAATGTGTCAAATTTTAAATCAAAGGCGTAGTGTCAAAACTTCCTTCAAAATGGACCCAGGTATCAGTGTACTTAAAAGTGGTGTATCAGACTAACAGATGTTCGCGATAGTCATAGCTAACTCTGACGGATTCTTAAGACCGTATACGATACTGCTAGGACTAGTTAGATTCAGACTGAAAAATGACCATTTCTTAGCTTCTAAAGACCTACAATGCAGAAAATAGTTTAAAGAAAACCTCTGTGTATTTGTGTATGACACACATTGTGCGATTTCATGGCAGTTATACCTGGCTAGAAAATGTATCCTCCAAGTTACACCATATAAGACGAAAGCGTTTGTAAAAATTCAACCCAACATATATAGAAGTTGCGAAAATGAAGCTACGACATTCCAACAACCACTTGGTTTAAAATAACAGCTTCACCTTCAAACCCTTTTAGTGTTTTAGGGTTTGAAGATGAAGCTGTCATTTTAAGTTAGGTGGTTATTGGTATATTGTAGCTGTCTAGTTTTAGTTTCAAAGACACACAAAGACTGCCAATGGTGCTCTGCAATTACATTGGAGATGATACGGACGAGTTAACTTTCGGAAAAGTAGATTTTCAGCTGACAAAAAAGTAGGGGCCCTAGCTAAGTGTCTTGAGGGACCGCAAAGAAATAAATCGAACCTGCAGTTATCGGTTAGAGGTTATCTAAAAAGATTGGAATAGAAATTGAACTTGGTAAAAGGAGATGAGAAGTTACATGCTGTGACCGTTCGTTGAGGTAATTTCATGTCAACGCAAATGCGTTATCAAATCCGATTCACAAATGTACGCCCAACTTATAGAATCACTTTTATCGATCGCCCATAATACCGAGCTGAAAATCCATGATATTAATTAATTAATTATGGTTTCAAGTAATTGAAGTTTGTGCTCGCCGCGAACTAAACCACGAACAAGCGGATTTCACTCTCATTACAGTGATAAACGTTGATCCTAAACACAAATATCTGCATTATTGCGGGCATTGCGTACCGTAATTGTCTTTTAATGTTACCCTCCCCGCACCGCCATACCCACTTCAACCGCAATTACCACAACGAAACTCGTAATTCATTATCCACCAGGCTTATCTGTCAAAAGGGATACAGTCGAGCAGCTTATTTGCTCCCATTAACCCAAATTATCGAATTGAATTTTAGAAAGTCTGAAGTCAGTCACCCTTATTGACAGTCGTACAAGGAATTGAGACACTTACCCTCGCATGCAAATGTGTCTTCCTTCGGTGTGTGCGAGACAAAATACGCGTGTTAAAGCAAATTATCCTGACAGACACTCAGAAAAATGTACCCGCTCCTACTCGATATTTGTGTATTGACGACTGGCGACCGCCTCGATACGATGGCTCTGGCATTGTCTGCGACGTGACTCGTATGTAACTAAATCCAAATTAAATGAATTTAAATACATTTTTAATTAATTTATTTAACAAGGCAGAATGGTAAACGCATAGCCCTTTGCCGATGCTGCTGATGCTGATGCAGCAGCTCACTGTTTTCACTTACGGGACCGTCCCGTCACCAATTAAAATTATATATCACACTTCGGACTATATGGTGGTTGGTGAATTTAAGCCTTAATTGGATTCCTTTCCGCGGAAAATTAACAAAAAAAAAAAAAGAAACGAAACGAAACGCACAGCATACGACCGAGTCTGTAGCCGGTTTTCCAACGTACGCACAATGAATTGGAAATTGTGCTGTATCTCGGTTATCTCAGCGAAAGAACAAAGACCAGTACGAGTGTAACGTCATCCGGCCGTCAATTAAATGTAAAAACGCGAACTGTTTACTGTGTGCCCACCCACTCTGACAGAATCGGGACACTAATGGCTACAAAAACAACAGAACAGGAAAATCCCCTCGCTCGGAACATTTAACTTCTTCTGTGCGACCCAATTATTCGTTTGGCGTTTTTTCGGTTTTTTATTTTTTATTATTTTATTTTCTTCTCTGCCACATTAACTAAGCGAACCAGTTGGTTGTAATTTTATTCAAAATTAAATTTCCAAACACAAGTACTTGTACTATTTGGGAATCACTGAAATACAGATTTGGGAAATGCGGCCGTCCGATAGATGGCGGTGGCGCGAGAAGACGATAGCAGACCAGCCCGTATCGCGTTATCAAAGGAACTGATTCCACCCAATCGACACCGAGTTGGTGTGAATTTCCATCATGGAGTAAATTTGGTCCTGTATTTTGGTGTTTGGTTTTTTTTTCCTTTTCATTTTGCGAGATTGGAGGATGTGAATGATGCGAGCGAGTTGATGTGCGATAGAGCAGGCGAAATGCTTTCTCTTCGACGAAGAGAGTTTGCGTGGAAAAATCGTTCTCTTGCAAGGATGACTAGCGATGGAAGTTGTGGACGGAGCTCCTTGTGGGCTTCCAGTGGGGTACGCCACTGGGGAGGAACTTCGAAAAAGCTCACTTAGTGGAGAGTTTCCTGGGAGGATAATGCTTGCTAGGTGAGTCTGAATGTTACTTACTCATTAGTGGGGGTGTACGTTGTATGACTGTACGGTGTATTAAGGATTAAGGATGGTTGAGTAGCAAAATGTCTTGTTGGAAGTAATATTTGAAGAATGGCGAGGAAAGCTTTTCGATTTGTTGTGCAAGCTGCCATGGAGCAATCAATATCAATGAAGTAGCAGCCTGGCAATCTACAAGCGCGAAAAGCTTCAGCTACACGCTTAATAGAAGCAGCTAGTAGCTTAGTCGCCTTAGTGGTCAAGTGGAAGGATTACAGGGGATGGTGGATGCAAAATTTTCAAAATACATTTTGGCCATAGAGTTAGACAAGACCAAGGGAGCTACAGAGCATTCACCGTGGAAGTACCCATTACACAATGAGCTAGGTCAGCGACTTGCCTTTAGAGAACCGGCGGTTGATTTTTGATTAGTTTTTGAATTAAATTAAGTTAAGCGACACTTAGGGAATAAGCTGCAAAATTATATATGACTTCAGCTTCTGTCAAGCCATAGTTTACAAACAAACAAGTACTTGTAGCCCCAGGAAAAGATCCATGGTTGTAGGAGAATTTTCTATCACAAAGTAACAAATTCAATGCTGAGTTTACTTGTTGCTAAATTCTACAAGTACTTGCTGCATTCAGCAAGTACTTTGATTGAACTGCGTTTTGGTGGTTTGTGTTGCAGGCTCTGATTTAGCCTGATTATGTTGAGAAGACGCTTTGCTGCAGCCTAAAGCAATCTTCCTTACAAAGTTTGAAATAAAGAGACCCATACACTATCAAAATTAAAGACTGAAGCTTAAGGAAGACTTAAAGAGTCGAAAAACTTTTCACTATACTAAAGTTTTAAAGAAGGAAATAATCACAGTCACAGCTGCTATGAGAAATTTTTCAACTGTCGTTTGCAACATTTAACATGGACAACATTTAAATTAAAAAATGTGATTAGTACCGTGCGATATCTTTAATAAAATGAAAGCTTAGCTTCAACAAAAAACTCATTCGAGCACAGTCCGCAGTTGACGAGCTGTTCCAGAAGTTCGAAATGTTTGCACCGTGTATGGGACGCTTAAAAAAAATTAAAGTCTGTGGAAAAATTCGACAGAAAATGTTCCTACTCCCAGAACTCGTTGCAAAATTAAGTCCTAAATCGATTTCTCAGCAAGAGGCAATGGTTCGAGTCCCTCAAACATCTGAAACACTTTACTATACACAACTTACAACCAACTTGAAAATAATTAAAAAGTACTTTTAGCCTCTTCCATTGTTGAACTTATGCAAAAGAAACCCACCTATTGTTCTTCGGCGAGAACCTTAAACAATTGTTCACAAACTTGGCAGAAATATTTAATCCACTTAAAAATATAAAAACTTCAAATATCAATTAGCATCCCCATCGCTTTTAACTTTGAACACGCACAACTGACTTCTATCCCGTCGATATGATGGCCCGAGGGAATTCACTCACATATACAGAAACAGACTCGGTCTCTCTATACCTTGCACCGTCTAGACACTAGACACCATTCGGTATTTTTCCCGAGGCCATGCTTTTATAATTTACTACCATACACCGTCTTTGACACCTTTTGTCACTTGGCTGTGTCTTTTTTGAAATTGCAATCATATGTGAGGCATGCGACCTATAAAGAACCCCCGGGACACAAAAAGTGCGTCTATTTCGCCGTAATAAACACAAATTGAGAGGGGGGAAGTTTCAGCTAAAAGCATTCGCAACATATATTTTTTTTTTATTTTCGGAATGATTGAAAAATATCGGATTAGAAGCGTGAACGGGTCCCCGAAGGTAGATTTCGTAGTCGTCGTCGCACACCGCAAGGATAACAAAGAGAAGAAAAAACGAAAATTAATATTCGAATCCGAAGAGAGAAGGCAACAAAAAAAAATAAAAAAAACAGCGAATTCGGTTTGATCCTCACACACAATGGTCGACGGAACAAACGGAACCAAACTAGGAAAAATGTACAAAACATCGGTCGTTTTCCCTATTTCCCAGGACTGCTGGATTCCTCCTTTTGGTTTCCTTCTTTCGAATTGTTGTCCCTTTTTTTTTGCGAGAAGCGAACGCCATCATCATTGCCACAACGAGACGGGTGAAGCAACATCCAATACTTTACCCTCACCACAGTGAACCACCCCCTTGGGTCGTTAATTTAATCAACTCAAGACATTTATTACCAGCTATTAAACCACCCACTACATTGGACCAGAAGCCGGTCCGTCGGTCGGCCTGTTGTAGTAAAGCAGCCATTCCGGCCCATTCCCATACGCGCGCGCCGGCTGATTTTCAGTGTGTTCTCGAAGACAATTGTTACAGAGCGAGAGCCAACGACAGGATGGTAAGGGAAAAACCTGGCCCGAGCATTAGACCAAGAAAAATCCTTAGCAATGGAAATTTCTCGTCCACTAATTCATTACGAGGAAGTTTATCACACTCTGGAATACATTAGTTTGTTGTTTTCGGCAGGCTTAAGGGACCTGCACAAGCACGAGGACATCAGAGGACGACAGTGAACAAAGAACGAGGTGGTCTCTGTGGTCTTTTGGAGGGTGTGTGGCGGCGGCGCTCTTATACTTGTTCTTATGCCGATGATGATAATTTTTGGATGTGTTCGGGATATGATGTTTCTCAGGGAATTGAGCCTAATTGGGGGAGGACCAATGGATGGATGGAGGTGGTTTTCTTCTTTTTTTTTCTTGCTTCTTGGTGTATTTTGTGGGTTAGGGGTCGTTCTTGGTGATTAATGAAATGAGTTATTGGCTGATATTTGGAAAGTGTCCCGAAGGAGAGGTAGACATTTAGTTGGGTACACGAGTTTTTAGTTTTCAATGCCAAGGAGCTTTTTGCCCCCTACAAGGGGACTGATGTTGCTCATGGGCTTTTAGCTGGGAGAAGATAAATATTCCAATTGTTGATAAATGAATCGGTGATTGCTAAAGCAACATTAGTGACATTTTTATTTTTTACAGGAGATAAAAAAAATGTTAGGTTGTCGAAATGCCGATTTCGCGCTCGAATTTCTGTGTGCGTTTTATCAAATTCTGTTGGTTCTGTTCTCAATGCAATGTCCACACGTTAGCGGTGCAAAAACGTAGAACTGATTTCGAAAAATCTGTTACTTATGTATGTTGTTTTAATAACCACCTATCGAAATACAGCCGGCAGTGTAGGCGAATGGAATGAAAGGTTTCTTCGGATGCGACTGTGCTAGGTTCAGTCTACTACATAAAAAGTTTACCAAGCGAGTGTAAACTGAAAAAGTGTTCATCAAAGTTACAAAACAAATCAACTGAGTCAAGATAAACATTCTAAGAAATGTTGAAAAGATTTTAGAATTTTACTAAACCACTAATCAGGCATGAGTAGCTTTTTGGATATGTATATGGTTAACGAGGCATTCACGAGGACCAGTTTTTTTCGCAAAAACTGAAAAACTAAAGACTCCAAAGAGTTTCGAGTAGCATTCGTAAAATTAGGACGGTTCTCACAACTCGATTGAAAGAATTCTTGGAGCAACGAACTAACCGCTTAAGATCAGTGAAACTAGCTCAATTTTTAGAACTGTTTTATTATGGGTTACCTAATAATACATTCTTAAAAGAAGTCTCGTAATTTTGATATATAAATAAAATCGAATTAAAAATGTTTGAAAAAACTTAAGCTTACCAAATCAATTTTAAGAAATCAGCAAGACTCACCTGCAAATAAAAAAAAGGTATAAAAAGAGATCAGTAAGCACAAGCATTTTCTTTTCAATACAAATAGTGGCAGCGAACAAAATAAACTTGTACACATTTCCAGTCAAAATTGCGCAGCACAGAACAGCCTAGACCACAATAGTCTAAGAGCTACTGAACGTTTTGCTAACCTCATAGTTAAATGGGAAATTTATAAATATTATTGCTAATTGGTGTCTTGCGTTCGCAGATATCACCGTCTGGCAGCATGCAGCTGGGGCATTTGCAAGGGGCAGTGCCCCAAAGATGTTAAAAAAAAGTGATCGATTACGTCATCGTTGCACGGCTGATTTTTTTCTCAGGTAATAGTATTTGTACCCAGAAAACATTTTCATATAATGCCAGACGTTTTTGACGGGTCCTTAAGGCTGCCAGACGGTGTTGAAAATGCTGAAAAAATCGCCTAATTTACGTCATCGTTTCATGGAATTTTTTTTTTGTATTCAATTATAGAAGTGTCCCTGAGTCCTAATATATAGTTGCCAGACGAAAATTCCAGGTCTTTCACCCTTCCAGACGCAGGGGAAAAATGTTAATTCAACATTTATTCCCCTAAAATGCTTAAAATAATACCTCAAAATCTTAACATTTAAATATCTTTCGACCATGAAATTTGGAACTGTAACACAGAATTGGTCAAATAATTATTCACAGTTTTCAAATTAACCATCAGAATCTTTTACATCCTTTAAAAAAAGAAAACGTTAGATGTTTCGTTGTAATTCACAAAAATTTTATTTCATATTATTAAAAAGAAATAACTGCAAGCAAGTTAAGGAAATATATTATAAATATATACATTTGCTAAGATATTCTCGTATATACATATGGAAATCATGGCTGCGATTGCAGGTTCTTAAACTTGTTTTTTTATAAAAAAAAAAAAAAGATATGCAGCTACAAGAATCATGAATGTACGATGGTTCACTGATGATGGTCACCTATCTCTTTAGAAGCTATTAAGTATCTATTAAATAAAAAAGAATACTTTTATTATATTGCTTAAACATTTTTATATATACCGACATTTTTTACCACCAGCAACGGATGTTAAAGAAGTTTTTTAATCGTCTTGAAAATCATCATCATCTTCTTCATGCGGATCGAAAAAAATATCATCTACAAAAAAAATATAGTTGATAACATCATACCACATAATGTTTTAAATTTATCTGTATAGGTATACCTGAATCTTCTTCTACGCCATTAATATCTTCCTCCTGGATAATCACATCATTAACCAATGTTGGTAACTGATCATGATCACCCTCGAACCAAATAAATTCATAACGCCCATTTGTTTCTATCCAACCACAATCAACGGCTTGCAATTCGGTAGGATTTCGTAAATGTGCATTGCTCCACAAATTGGCAATATTTATTATTTTTGGCTTTACATGTCCTTGTAAATATATCGAATCGTAATTGATATCAAAAAGTGTTCGATCATTGTATAAGCTACAGACGAACACCTCTAAGACTTCAAATATATTTTCCATAGAAGTACCACGCACATTCATGTCACCAAGGTCAATTAGGGCTTTTTGGTATTTTAACGACTTTTCTAAAATTTTGAATGGCTTAAGTCTTCCTTTTCTAAAAAAGGCAGTATTAAAATCGCAACCAGTAGTTGCATGAAAGCCTGGCAATGAATTGGATAACAGACATCCCAGTTTTTCAATTTAACCTGCGAAAACCATGAGGAAGCTGATACCAAAATTGTTTACCATGCCTGCAATATTGATCACGATGCGAACATTTTAATAAAATGCTCTGATACGGATGTTCTTATTATAATGCTAGGTAATATGGACCACCTACGTTCACCGGTTCATGTTTGGATGGAAGTCGGCACTGGAAACAGTCAACGTATTATAGATGTTTCGCGTTCGCGTTCGCAGAACTGCGCCAACATTTAATGCGATCTCAGAATATTGCCAATTTGTGGAGCAATGCACATTTACGAAATCCTACCGAATTGCAAGCCGTTGATTGTGGTTGGATAGAAACAAATGGGCGTTATGAATTTATTTGGTTCGAGGGTGATCATGATCAGTTACCAACATTGGTTAATGATGTGATTATCCAGGAGGAAGATATTAATGGCGTAGAAGAAGATTCAGGTATACCTATACAGATAAATTTAAAACATTATGTGGTATGATGTTATCAACTATATTTTTTTTGTAGATGATATTTTTTTCGATCCGCATGAAGAAGATGATGATGATTTTCAAGACGATTAAAAAACTTCTTTAACATCCGTTGCTGGTGGTAAAAAATGTCGGTATATATAAAAATGTTTAAGCAATATAATAAAAGTATTCTTTTTTATTTAATAGATACTTAATAGCTTCTAAAGAGATAGGTGACCATCATCAGTGAACCATCGTACATTCATGATTCTTGTAGCTGCATATCTTTTTTTTTTTTTTATAAAAAAACAAGTTTAAGAACCTGCAATCGCAGCCATGATTTCCATATGTATATACGAGAATATCTTAGCAAATGTATATATTTATAATATATTTCCTTAACTTGCTTGCAGTTATTTCTTTTTAATAATATGAAATAAAATTTTTGTGAATTACAACGAAACATCTAACGTTTTCTTTTTTTAAAGGATGTAAAAGATTCTGATGGTTAATTTGAAAACTGTGAATAATTATTTGACCAATTCTGTGTTACAGTTCCAAATTTCATGGTCGAAAGATATTTAAATGTTAAGATTTTGAGGTATTATTTTAAGCATTTTAGGGGAATAAATGTTGAATTAACATTTTTCCCCTGCGTCTGGAAGGGTGAAAGACCTGGAATTTTCGTCTGGCAACTATATATTAGGACTCAGGGACACTTCTATAATTGAATACAAAAAAAAAATTCCATGAAACGATGACGTAAATTAGGCGATTTTTTCAGCATTTTCAACACCGTCTGGCAGCCTTAAGGACCCGTCAAAAACGTCTGGCATTATATGAAAATGTTTTCTGGGTACAAATACTATTACCTGAGAAAAAAATCAGCCGTGCAACGATGACGTAATCGATCACTTTTTTTTAACATCTTTGGGGCACTGCCCCTTGCAAATGCCCCAGCTGCATGCTGCCAGACGGTGATATCTGCGAACGCAAGACACCAATTAGCAATAATATTTATAAATTTCCCATTTAACTATGAGGTTAGCAAAACGTTCAGTAGCTCTCAGTCTACAACCTTTCATCAGGAAGTTCATAAATTCTTCGATTTCAATGGTTGAATATTTTTTTAAAAGCATAACATTCATGAATGTCATGAACTGTGCTCGCAACTTTGTCCACTTCGTCTAATTTACGTTGGTTTTAATAGTTGAGTGGATGCACTCCCGAACGGGAGGCACCAAAGTGGATGAGACTATTACTAACTAATACTATTAGGACAATTTTTGCTCGCCCTTAATCCGAGTTGATTTTCTAAAAAAAAAAAACTATTGAAATACTTGCACCCATGACCAATCTATCAGGGGCCGATTCCGTATAACTATAATCTTCGGGACGATATCGTTTTAGAAACTTTGATGGCCAAAAGAAGATATATTTTGCAAGAATTTGTTTTACTATCGTTCGCTTTCATTACACTTGTGGGAAATGAACTGGATTAAGATTTCAAACTCGTAATTTTGGCACTTAATTGCTACTTTTGGAGGTTTATCGTTTCGCCGATAATCATCTAAAAAATTACGGAATGAGTGCCCATTATTATTTTATTATACCCTCCACAGGAAGGTATATTCACTTTGCCAATACATTTGTAACGCCAAGAAGGAGTCACCGGAGACCTCATAAAGTATATATATTCTGAATCCGGATCACATTCTGAATCGATTTAGCCATGTCAGTTTCTCTTTCGGTCTGTCTGCTCGTCTGTCTGTCTGTCTGTCTGTCTGTCTGTCTGTCTGTCTGTCTGTCTGTCTGTCTGTCTGTTGAAAGCACGATGGCGACCAAAGTAATTGACGTAGGTGAATGAAGTTTGGTGAGAGCACTTATTTTTATCAGCGCCAGGTTGATATTGAAAACGGGCTATGTCGGTCAAGTAGTTCTGGTACCTTCCATACAAAACCAATATTGGACCCATGTGTCTCTGTCTGTTGAAAACACGATAGCGTCCAAAGGAATCAACCTAGGTGAATGAAGTTTTGTGAAAGGACTTCTTTTATCGTCGTTAGGTTGGTATTAAAAATGGGCTATGTCGGTCAAGTAGTTCTGGTATTTTGCATGACTTGTATGCAGTGGAGGGTATCAAAGCATCGGCCAGGCCGATGATAACACTTTTACTTGTTTTTAGCTTCTTTTGTTCATATCGTGTCACGATTTCATGCTGTAGAGATAAAATTTAGTAGGATTTAGGTTTAGCTTAATTATGAATTAAAATAATAAAATAAAATCAAAGCAGACGAACCTTAGTGTGAACAAGACATTACAATTCTCATTTGACAGTGAACACTGAACTCAGCCATTCAACGAGTTCAGCTATCTTATAATAATAATATTTATTTTTAATCAACAAACAGAGGCTGAAATTAATTGAATTAAATTTGTTTTTTTATGTAATACATCATAAAGTAATTTTTTTATGTAGTGATTTTTTTATGAAATATGTCCTATTATTCCTGAGAAACAGCTTTTTTGTTAATTTTTTTTTTTTTAGCTGGTTTTGATTTGTATTTAGCAGGATTTTTTGCACTTGCATGCTTTACTGCTGCACTTAGCATGATTTCAAATATTGAATCGGTCACACTGTATACACTGCCCGACAACCGATTAGCGCCCTCTCTAATCTTCCAGTGTAAATGCAAATAACTCGGAACTTGGAATATGTACCATGCTCAATCTTCTTTTTTTTCATTCTCTTCCATTTACTTTCACTCTGAAAAAATACTTGAGTCCTTGAAATCAACCGTTATTTTGTTTTGCTTTTTTTTGTAAAATGTGACAAAAATTAATGCGTTTTCCTTGCGACAGCCGATTAGCGCCTCTACGCTTAACTATTAATTTTTGCGTGTAGTAGTCGAAATTTTCTTATTAAAGTTATTATTAGTTAAATTTGAATAATTTTCAATTAAATTTATTAAATATGGGAAAAGAAAAATCGTTAAATGAGTCCGAAAGAGCCAAAATAAATGCTTATAGTGAGTTTGGCCAATCAATCCATTAAATTTCCAAAAAAAATAACCGCAGCCGTAAAGTTATTTCCTCATTCTAACGTAGTGAGCATTACTATGGAAAGAATATGAAGGGACGGCCATCATCTGTGATTACAGCAGCTGACAAGCGAACTATTTTGAGGCACGCGTCCAATTCGCACGACTCTGCAGCCAAAATTAAAGAAAAAACCGGTGTAAAAGCATGCGTCCGGACTGTGCAAAGAGTTATTTCTAATGCTGAACAGTTAAAACGTCTAAAAATTAAAAAAAAAACACCTCTCAACCAACTTCGAAACACGCAACGCCTCGATTTCTGCAGATCGAATATGACCTGGACAAAGGAGTGGCAGAGAGCAGTATTTTCCGACGAGAAAAAATTTTATTTGGAGGGTCCCGATGGCTATGCATACTACTTTCATGATCTTCGAAAGGAAGAGCATACCTTAGATCGACTGCACAGCCGTGCTGGTGGTGTCATGGTATGGGGAGCAAATACGTACTATGGCAGCATTGAATTGCAATTTTCTACTCGTCGTATGAATGCCACAGCGTGCAATGGTGTATTCAAAATGGCTTTCCCTGCAATCAAGGATATTCTTCGGCCCTTGGAATCGAAGTTACAGCCCCTATCCACACCTCTAGGCTCGTTAAGTCTTGGATTGAGCTCCAAAACGTGCCCTTGCTGACCTGTCCGCCATACTCGCCCGATCTTAACATTATTGAAAATGTTTGGGGATGGTTGGCAAGCAAAGTATAGGATTCTGGAAGGCAGTATCCAACTGAAGCGGAACTCATTGAAGGAATAATAAGTGCCTAAGAGACTGTTTCCCTCGATTATATAAAGAAATTATATGACTCCTTACCCAACAGGATGTACGAGGTCATAGTTAACCGTGGTGGCACAACACATTATTAATTCATGAATTAATAAGTTATAAGTTTATGGAACTAAAATAAAAACTTAATTTGGTGGTATTTTCTGCCCATTTGCTTATGTTATTCGTCCTTTTCTTGAGGGGGTTCTAATCAAATGTCCGGAAAAAAAAAGTGGATTTTGTATATTAGATTCTTTAAAATTCTGTTAAAATGTTATTTATTGAGTTACTACCGTAACCCTAATTTTTTTCGCGTATAATGTTATAAACTTTCATTGGCAAAAAAAATTATTTCAAAAGTTTTGTTTGACTGGCTGATATTAAGCTCCAAAGACAAGAAGCATAGGGGGCGCTAATCGGTTGTCGGGCAGTGTATATATATGCGCTTTCGATGTGCTTCCATCAAAGCCCCCAAGGCTGAACCATGATCACGAAAAATCGTTGCTGATATTTTCCGAAATAGATTTCATTTGATTATTTTAGATTCTAGTTTTTACCTTAGCTTCTGTATGCGTCTTAAAATAATTTAGTAACTGTGGAAGGACAAAGTTTTCCTCTTTGTTTAATTCCTGAATTGTTTAAGAATTAAACAAGGAAGTTTTTGCTGGAAAAGTGGGCGTGGCAGTAAACGAAAAATTCGATATAAATATTTAAAAAAAAAAACAAAACCTTTATAAAAATCTGTCGATTAATTTCCGCGAACAGAATGAAACCTCTGTCGATGGAAAAACACTGTATTCCAGCATTTTTAAAAAAAGAAAAAAAAACTCTAAAAATGACCATATTTTGTTTCATAAAAAAATTATAATTTCTGCTTCCAGCACAGATCAGATCCACATATCCTTTGGGCCAACAATGCTACTCCATTAAAAAGTCTCAAGCCCACGAACAGTCGCAACTAGCCCAAGGTCCTCTGTGTGCACCTACACTGACCACTGATTCACTTTTGTACTTCTGCAATCGACAAGAAAAAAAAAAACTTCTTACAAACAGAAATATAAATAAATACAACACAAGTGAGCATATGAAATTCGCATGATACAGTCCTGCGCCCACAATGACATCCACTTTCATGCTTTTTTTCGCTCCCTTTTCAAGAGCACAAGTTTTTAATTTACAGAGTATACTCAACAGAAACATTACGTTCATTCGAGACTTGAAAAAGTACGCCAGCAGGAGTTTCAAGGATGCCAAAGTCCAAGTGGTACGCATTGGAAAAATCTGCAAAGTTTACAATAATGCACCCATTTTTCTGCCATGGTGAGGGATTCATAGAACCGCTACATGTACTCTGATCGCCATTCGGCTTGTAACAACTCGTTACAGCTTTGAGGGTTTTCCCAATAACGGATTTCATTTTTAGGTCTGTGTTACGCTGACCACAACGATTTCTATCAATTCTCCTGCCCTCCGTTGAATTGTTTCCTTGTAATTAAATTTTATTTTCCAACATATGGTCGGATGTTAAAGGAAACGTGCCCGCACTGTTTCTGTTTTCAGTCTGGCGTATATAGTACCTGAAGGCATGGTAGCCATTTAACTCATATTTACACACAAATTCGAACGGTGTTGGCAGGCTACAACCCAGAAGAAAAGGACACAAACAACGTTGAACAAAAAAGAGACTAAAATGTTGAAATGTATTCGCCAGATAGAAACGGGAACGAGAATGCCTTGGGTGAAGTTAAAACGGTCCGGGGGTGCTATGGAGTGTGTCTACAGAGCGGAGCGCACATACGCTCTTTATTGCATTCAGACACTTGGTTTTCAATGAACCAGAGGAATGAATTTAAGGGACTGCCCGGGTGTGGGGTTTTTTTTTTGAAGTGATAACTTCTTTAGGCGCGTTGGGGCACTTTTGATATGGGATAAAACCATTGAACTCGCGACACCAATGTTGTGTAACCAATGTTGCCGACACCAGTGTTCGTGAAGACTCTTGAGGCGCGTTGGGCCATTGTATATAAACATTTGTTGGGAAAAACAATTCTCTTAAGTTGTCAGATCAGCGGCATCGTTGCCAGCCTTTTTTTAACGAAAAACTGCTAAACATGAAAAAGATGCCTTTTTCAATAAAAGAATGCCTAAAATATATTTTTTTTCTGTAAAGTGAAATAGAACCTAAATCAAAAATTTAAACACACTCATAGAAAAAATAAACAAAAACTAATTTTATTTAAACAACAAACAGTTTTAAAATTTGTTTCCAATTTCATTCATGAATCCAGCTTCCACTTCAAGTAAGTTGAATGAAATTGGAAACAAATTTGAAAGCTGTTTGTTGCATAAAAAAAATTGTTTTTGTTTAATTTTTGATTTACTGTTCCACTTTACCCAAAAAAAAAGAATTTTAGGAATTCTTTTTGAAAAAGCCATCCTTTTTTCAAGTTGGCAACGATGACGCCATCTCAGACAACTTAAGAGATTTGTTTTGCCCAACTACCAACTAATGTTTATATACAATTGCAAAACGCGCCTTAAGAGAATTTGCCTACAAGTGTGTGTGTGATACCAGTGTTCGCGTTGCCATTTGCCAACTACTTTTGACGACTCAGGCAACTTAAGAGAATTTGCCTACAAGATGTTTTTGATGTTAATGTGGGGAAGTGTGTTTGCCTTTGCCATGCTAACGTAATTTCAGAGAGAATTTTATTTCTAAAATTTGCGGGGCAATCGGGTGTGCGTTTCATAAGTTTCACTGGTATTCATTTTAAAGAATACCAATTAATTTCATGCATTTGTAAATTTACGTTTTAAGCAATAGATTGCAATTTTTGTGTTTAAAATAGTCCATCCATCCACTCTATTATTATTTCTGTTTCTGTAGTAGTATATTTACCTCTTGCTGTTCACACACTCAACCAATCTTACTACATACAATTTCAGCTACGCAGTTGTGTACAAACTATGATTCAGGAAAAATAATCTTTCATTCATGCATCATGCCCGTATAGCCCGTAGCGCCGTAGCCGTAGCACAATGCACAAAAGCCGCCACGAAAGAGAGTCAACGGCCGAAGAGAGCATAAACTAAGTATGAAATAGACTGACAGCTTTACTACGTCTCACCGATTCCCACCAGCGCTGCCACTTTGCTACGATCGTAGCAAAACTGCTACGCATTTGCCCGTTTGCTACGCTGCTACGCACTCTCCCTAAAAACGCCTATTTTGCTACTTTTTTTTTAAGCACGAAATGAGAACAAAAATCTTGTAATTTTTCTGGAAAAAACAAACGAAAATAACTCAAACTTTACTCGCTTCCCCACACCAACTTATATTCTTGTTCTACCATACCCAACAAGTACCCATTTCTTTGGATGTATTAGTGTTTGAATTTGACTGGAATCTGGAATCGGTGTGGAATTACATTACAAAATTGTAATGAAATTAGTGAGTGTTGCAAATCTACATGCACGCACATCTCTGTCCATGTTCTTGATGTCAGAGTTTGTTATTGTTTTAATTTATATTTTGGACTTTTGAGTTTTGCTACACAAATTAAGTTTTGCTACGCAAATTTGCTACGCAAATTTTTTCCCTTGTGGCAGCACTGATTCCCACCGCAATTTTTTTCAATATAAGCCCCTCCCTCCCGCTCGCAATTTTACTGTCTGTGAATACGTGTGAATTCAGCAGTGTTCCTACATCGTTGTATCTCTACCTTTTTGAGGGAATTTAATATTTTCGAAAAACTTTTTGTTGACCATGAATATAAACGCACTAAATGCACATAAAAAGAAGATTTGCCTATAGCAACAATTTCTAGTATACCAAAAAATAATCATTAAAGTGTTAGCAAATTCCGATTTTTATACTGAAGATTAATTAAGTGTGATTTTTGTCCGAACAATACAAATTTGACTTTTATTTAATTTAAATTTAGTGAAAAAAGAAAATGAACACACTTCGTGGGAAAAATAAACAGAGACGTCTAAGAACACTGACTGATAGTTTGTGTGATTGGTGATTTCTGTCTGCTGATGGATGCGTTCTGAGAGTTTAAATTCGTTGTTTTATTTCACAACGAATACATGTTCATATTCTACAAATTGCATAATAACGAATGTAATCAATATAAATAATAATAAAGGAAAAAATTCATTCGCTCAAATAAAATGTTTTTGTTCCTATAATTATTATTGAGTCTGTTTTCGTTTGTTGTTTTTGGCGAAAAATTACTTTTAAATTTAATAGTTAGTTTATGGAAGAGAGTTACAGTCATAGGAATCTAAGAAGGAATTTTCAAAATTTTGTGGGGAAATCGGATAGTAAGAAGCGCTGTTATGTTATTTCAAAACAGTTTTGTTGACAGTTGTCCTAATATTGAAAATTTTAGACCCGATTGATATAAATATTTTTATGAGTTACTCGAAATACTAATTCTACGCAGATGAAGTCGCGGGTATTAGCTAGTATGCTTTATTTTTCATGTATACAATAGCGCATTAAACGAAAATGAAAATTGTAGTACCTATGTTTTTTGTAGTAGTAGTTTATAATAATGAACTAGAAAACACTTCATTTAAAAGTATTTCCTGCACAACAAAATATTGCCTGACGATTCAAAAAATACACATATAGTTGTTCAAGTTTTCACTTCTGTCGGCACTCCCGGAGTGCACTGTTTTTTTTTTTTTTTGAAGGACAATTTAAAGACGAGCTCGATCGGGTGAGTTTAAATGTTTTATTTGGCGTTTCCGCTAGGTGGCGCTGTCAGGAAAATATTTCATTTGCGGTTTTCCGGCGATCCTATGGGGCTCTCAGAAAAATGTAGTTTGTGTCCTCCCCTGGCTCAGTAGTTTAGCACTAGAATCTGCACCTACTCGGCACCCAATCTTATGAACAAGTTGCCTCCCACAACGACTCGGCCCATTTTGGACCTAGTATTGTATTAGGTTGCTTACATTCGGTTTAAATCATGGAACCGCACGTGGATTTCTGTACCGAGATGTATTTTCGAACCTTCTCCTTCTAAACCCCATCTGACACAACACCCAACATCCTTCATTTTCTATCAGAAAAAAACAATAAATTCAAAGCCCACCCATTGTTGGTGGCTGTCGATTTCCGATTACACTCTCCAGTAATAGGGTTAATTCAATTTACAAAAGGATGCGTATATAGCTACCCAGGAAGAGTTCTTTTTCTATCACAAATTTACCAAGTCCTATCCCGGTAATCCTGCGAAAGTAACGAACTCGCAAATGTCTCTTAAAAATATGAAATATGGACTGACGACATAAAAAGGATGTATCATATCCTCTCCGTGTAAGCTCTTGAAATGTTGTCACTAGCGTTGAACCCCAAACACGAGTCGGCTTTATATATTCTTTAAAAGGCTACACACACAGCCCTCCGCTCGCTTTTAGACTAACGAAATATACGGGTACGTAACGTCGTGATAATTTTTGCGGTTTTGCCTCTATTATGTGTCCTTTTTCTGTTTTTTTTTTCTTTTTGTTGGTTTTGTGCGATAAAATGGCGTCCAACACTCACACGGAAGAAGCGTAAAATGGGATACCCCAGATAATCTTGACGACAAGGTACCGTCTTTTTTTTTTTTTTGCTCAGTTCGCACCGACAAAGTAGAAGGAACTTTTAGCTAAAGAAGATTGGTCCTTGATGATGGTCTTGTTGTTATTATTATTACTATTATATTCGCTACTGCTGTATCCTTTTGTGTGGGGATTTTTCCCCCCTCGCCTTGCGCCAATAAATCGTAAGCTTTTCTTTTCATATTTAATCGATTCAACGATTCGACACATCTCGTCAGGACACAATAGCGAAAAGGGAACTATTACATCACGAAAGGGACGAGCAGAACGCACGTATATCGCACACCTTTTGACAAGGAATAAAGGCCAATTCAGGCATAGTTCAATATCATGACGAGGGGAATCCCTTTTTTATCATTTTCCTATTCGAAATCCTTGCTCATCGAGAGACACTCTCCTAGTTCACCACGAATGTTTTATTGATCTATATACTCATGTGCCAAAAAAAAGGTATGATATCTAACAAGGCAACATAATCATAATAAAAAAAAAAGGAGGAGAATAACCAAAGAAGGATGAACGAAAATAAAAAGAGAGAAACGCTTTATCGAGTATTAAGGATAGGATATTTAAGAACTTCGCTTTTAGGCTGTTGCCTCTGCTTGAAACGTGATATAATAAAAAAACAAAAAAAAAAAAAAACTGTAATGGAAGCGTCACCATTCAAAATCTTTCGAAGGATTCCCTTTCAATAAATTTATTTATCCTTTCTTACTTTATTTTGTTGTTGCCAGTGTGCCGCTATTCCACACACATTTGTCTCGCATTTCTTCAGCGCGTTATTTTTTACCCCGCACTTTTTATATTTAAAGCCGTCGATTTCAAAAGGATTGGTGTCATGGGAGGTTAGGGCTCCGTGCAGGTCGTCCCAAGCCGACGCCGCCGCCGCCACCAATGGGGGTGGATGAATGTGTAATTTATTTTTCAAGTGTATCCTAATGTCATTCGAAATAAATTGAATTTGCGGCAATGGATTGTGCCGGCGTGTGTCGACGATACACGATCATGTACAGCTACTCGTACGTCGAGTATTGTTTCAGTGTTTGGGTCAAAAGGGGATTGGCTGGAAGCAAGTTTATTGAAAAATACCTTCATTCGCATGAGGAAACTAATTAGAAATCGCATGTACTGCCACCAGGCTCGATGGTGTGAGCTTAAAGGATTTCTTGTAGTCATTCGATTGGGTGAGCACGTGTCTAGTGATTGGATTTCAAATAGAGTGCTCGACTTTATGGGAATTCCTTCGTTGGTGTTATTTATTCGCAGCGAGTTTATTGTGAATTTGATGTACGAGTTAATAACACATAAGGGTGTGTTGTTGGTATCGCATATATTGTGGGTGTCTGTGACAGCAAGTATTCTGGATACAGAATTAGCTTCGTCAGGTTGGAAGTTGCTTCACAATGTCTGTGAGGTTGGGAGTAGGCTATTCAGAAACGTTGGCCGTTCAAGTTGTGATAGTGGGAAGTCTGGCGGTGGCTTTTGGAGGCTAGTCTATGCAAATTCGTTGGAAAAATACGCTGCGACTAGCTGCTGGCGTTTAGGAAAGTTCAACACGTTTGGGAGAGGTTTCAATGCGGATGAGTTATTTGTTAAAAGGGTCAAGGAAAGACTCACTGACTGAAGGTTTTACATAGTCCATTGTTCACTAAGCTCGTCCACAGAATGCCCAAGAGTCATGGAACGCGGGGGCCTCCATTCAGTGGTAAAAATCAGGGGTTTAGGTACCTGCTAAGCATAGTCTGGGGACCAACCACGTTCAGGAATTCTAAATCGTTGAATGCGACCTCTTCGGCGACCTTAAATTCGCCTACCGTAGGCTATTTGGGGACCAGTTACACAAAGACACGTCAGATTCCAGCGCTTACAACTCCGTCAGAGCACCACCGATGACAAAAGGGTTCTCAAAAACGGTCTACGACAAGGCGACGCCGATAGCTCTTGAAGAAACAAGGTTCACAAGCCATCACCAGAAATGAAAAGCCCGTTGAAATACTTGCGACAGCCCTTGAATAAAGAACAAGACTGACCCAAGCCATCATCAGAAATGCAAGGCCCGTTGATCTATTTACTTGCTTTCGCTGATGATACTGACGTCTTTAGGGCGGTCAAACTAAATGATATCATCACTGAGATTCGGCGAATAGTTTCGAAGTGGAGCCCTGCGTTATAAAAATAAGTAGACAAGTCCCCCTGCATGGTGCAGGAGCATGGACTCCGTTAAAGGGTTATGTTTCAACGACGAACTATAGAGCAAGGTTGACTTTGGCAAACAGAGCATAGATTGAATGACTCCCTGAGTTCACCTCTTATGGGCAGCAAGCTACAATTGGAGACCGTGGCGGCAGTAACTGATAAGCCCAAGGTCCCACGCAAAGTTCAACACCCCTCGAATGTATAGGAAATGAAAAAAGGACTGAGGTTCCTCGAAATTGCTTTTCGTTTGCACACTTAAAAAGTGTGTCGCCGCAACCCCCTTCTGTTTGCTTTGACAAAAGCTGTCGCTCACCCACATTCTCGTGTCATCGTTTGTTTGCCGGGTTAATTGCTTCCGATACTGGGAAATATTTAAATTTCACTTTCGCCCTCAACCGATCAGAGTCCATGTAACCCACTTGAATGCAAGCAGCTCACCGCGCGACAATTCATTTGTCAGTGTAACAAAAGCTGCCGCTTCCATTTGACCTTAAAATCCAATAACAATCACGCGAAATCAAATAAGTCCTCGACCAACAGCAAATTCATGTCCTTTGAACAGGATTCACACTTCGGTTCGTTGTTGTTAGTGCGGGGCTGGAAGAAGGCCACCAAACCACACCCATTTAACGAATGTAAACGACACACCAAGCAATAAGTGAAATAGTAGCCCCAGCTAGTGCGCTGCTGCAGGGTAGTACTCAACTGCTGAGCCCGAGTAATGGACTATAAATTGTGCGCTCCAAATGGACGCATGGACAGACCAGTAAAATATTGGTCGGCCAGTGCGTGGCGAGTTAGGACCGAGAAGGGCTTGCTTAGACATTATTTATGCGGCACAAATGCAAGGCAAATCATGTCCGCATATATATACTAGCAGCAAAGATTCATGAGTGCATTCCTATATCCACATGCGGGAAGCATATTCACCGAGATTATATATACCTGGAGAGGGTCGAAAAGTATTTTACAACCGACGCCTGTCACACAAACCACCCCCGCCCGAGTATGGCAAAACTTTCTAATGGAAAATTAAACGACTGACGCATCCTTTGGCTCTCATAAAATGCCAAGAATGACTAGCACCCTTTGGTGGCTTCGGCAGCCCGCCATGCAGAGCTATCTCAAAAATTGCCATAAACTAGATGAAGTTTAAGCAAACAAAGTGGAAAATGCTGTATCTCACCCTCGAGTCAATCTGTGTCTTCACCGCACACTTGCATCCCCTTCCTCCCAGATGAACATTGAACACACAACCGGATGTTGAATGTTAACAGTTTTCTTTTCTCAGAAATTTGCTGATAATGGGCAAACAACGAAGGGCAAAACTTGCACACCGAGCAACTCGAAAAATGGATGGAAAAGATATTTTTCCCCCAATTGCTATATATAGATATTTACCTTTACTACTTGCTGGTGGATGCTGTATGCTCTGCTGTATGCAGCGATCGGCACTCATTGTCTATCGCCGCCAACATTTGTTCAAAGTTTTCCTGCTGCTGCTGCATAGCGGAAGAAAACACGACGAAAGGAATGAGACGAGCATCACATCGTCGGAAGACCACTTTCATCGCTATAGTAATTTAAGTTTTCGCTGTTGCACTCCAACACACACACACACTGTAACAGAGAGACAGACAGCCCTTAACTCGAAAAGTGCACATCTATCGTTTATCTATATGCAGCGGGGCAAGTCTGAGTTTTTCTTCCTGAGAGATAACCTCGAAATTGCAGACAAAGCCTTGAACCGCCGCTCGTCGGTCCGCACTCCGCACTCCGCACTCCACACTCCGCACCCTTTGCAACAGTTTTAATTTCATTAAAAGCATTTTAATTCAGTTCCCATAGATAAGCTTCTTACTTTTAACTTTAAAACGCTCATCGTTGTCGCAGTCGACTATATATCGTCTTCTGTTGTTGTCGTCGTCGTCTTGAAATAATTTTCTTGCTCTCCGGCGCTGGGTTGTTATCCACTCGGTGCTGCTCTCCGGGGGCGTTGTAAAGTTTAAGGGATATATATTCTTAAACTTATTCCCAACAGGATATGCCAGATCATCTATTTGTCCTGTTTTGGATGCTTTCGACGAACACAATTAGATAGATACTCGTGCTGCCTGGAAGCTATTTGTTCGTTTATACCGTTCCCCTTGTACCTGTGCCCTTTTAATCCTTTGCCACAGTGGCGCTAATGGACGAGTTACTTACTGTTCGATGGTGAATTAAAAAATTCCTTTGCTACAACATGGAATCAAAGTGGACATTTCCTTTTAGCCCCGCTGTCCAATAAGCTCTTCGTTCCACCGACGCTAAAGCAAACGGACCGTGAATGGGTCGACTATGAAATGCTTTCGAAATATCTGTGTGTGTGTGCAAAAACAGAAAACAAAGGAAGACAAAACAAAAGCAGAGAGAGGTGCGCGCAAAATAATTGCCGAGGATTCGATATGGATACACCTATTCGCAGGAATGGTGGTAATCAAATGAACTCCAAATAAATGGAGAAGGACAATGATGGGTGTCCGTGAGGCAAATATTACGGGATAGGTGCGAGGGATTTTTTGTTTAGTTGTTCGACAGTTCGTAGTCGGTTGAGATATGCGTCAAAGTTGAACTAACATTTCGTCAGAAGGGACAGTTTAACGGAGGAGCGGTGCGCAAAATTGGCACCGAGTTCATAGGTACCTTAGGAATGTCAAACGACTTTAAATCGCTTCAACAAGAAGAGCAAAATGAATGCGAGGACTTAATATCCTTAAGATCGATGACACGTTAAACTTTTCTTATTGCACAACATCCATCAGTAAACCGATTCGACCCGAGCGTGATTCCGAGAGGACCTACGAGTATGAGTGGCTTCTAGGTGACACAAAGCAGTCCAACAGCAAGCGTGGCTTCATATGCAGGCTCTACGACAAAGCGTGGCTCCAGAGTCTTAGAAATACACCCAAGTGTGGTTCTAAGACTAAGAGTTGCTACTGGGTGGCGAAAATGGCACGCCGACTGTATATGCTCATACGAAAGTGCTTGGCTATACTGCGTGGGAGAAAGCAGTCCAAGACTTCAAGTACAAGTGTTGGTTCGCGAGGCGCTATTACTGTGAGTACTTCCTGGTGCCATACGACAAACCACTGCAATTTTAAACAATACTTTCAGGTGACCCTGATTCAAGAACTCTGCCAACGATAAGTTGAAATTGGGTGCGTGCTCATCTTTCACAGATGGTTGAGATTGCTTCTGAGCACAGACCGACATGATGGTTACAAAGCAGCCAGCCCGACATCTGCCTTTGGACACATTTAGTTAAACGTCATGTTGACACCTTAAGACCAACCTCACAGTGTCGGTTTGATAATTTATTCAGCATCCGAGTTGCAGGGAATATACCTCTCCCAAGTAGTCGACAGCCAGCCATACGCCACCCTATTCCTTATTCATGATCCTGATGAGAAAATACTTTACGTATGCATATGAAAAATTGATATTGCAACAAGCTTTCCCGAAATTCAATTTCAATTCAGAAAAATCAAAAAAAAAAAAAACAACAAAAAAACCCTTTTGCCATGATAATGTGTCGCCTTTCACAATCTTTCTTTTATCAATCACACACATTTTGTCCTCTCGCGGCTGCC
This sequence comes from Cheilosia impressa, assembly GCA_948293265.1. Lineage (NCBI taxonomy): Eukaryota > Metazoa > Arthropoda > Insecta > Diptera > Syrphidae > Cheilosia > Cheilosia impressa. The sequence goes on along the minus strand of OX411883.1, from coordinate 51,155,843 downwards.
ACGCCGCCATCTGGTTACGCAGTCTTAATATTTCCGAATCGTGATTTGAATTTCCGATACCCCTTTATATGCATATCCTTTTCATCACAATGGAAAAACGCTCGTCATTTTATGAAACAACCCAAGATGCAAAGGAAAACCCCAAATAGTTGCGGCACCATGCCTGATGGTAATTTCGAAACACCAAATTGATTCTTCAATAAGCCGCCACAACTGAATCCATTACAGTTGTTGTTCGTTTTCTTTGCAAAATAAACCCAAAAAGGATAAATATCTCGTGTATGATAATCTAAATAGATAACATTCGTAAAACATGCGTAAAATGCATAAAGTAACACCGGCAGCAAAGGCCAAACAGAAAGGCACACACAGATTGTCAGGGGTGGGGTGGGGTGCGGAGGAGTCAAATCGCAAAACTGGAAAAGGGTTATTGAAATTGAAAAATATTTCGCGCGGCTGATCTGAATTTTTCATATTTTTACAAAAGTTTTTCTTCGTACAAAGGGTGAATAAAAATTTGTGTCTTGTCATGCTGCGAACTATATCATTGGGGAAAGTTTTTGTGGGGGGGAAGAGAAAATATGCGAAACAAAACTCCTGTTGAAACAATGATTTCTCTGAACAATTTTTTATCCGCCGTTTTATTTTTATTATTTTTTATTTTTTATTTTTTATTTTTTTTGTTTCAGGGATACGTCAGTGTACATGGGACATAGGAATCGCTTAGAAATTGACGTGTATACATATAGTTGAAGTATGAACAAGAAAGAAACAAACGTAAAGGATAAAGGACGATTGCAAGCGGTTGGGAATAAGTATTGGAATGCCCTATTCTAATGTCGGGGAGACTTTCTATTTTAAACAAAATGCCAAATGCGCAAACGATTCCAAAGAAAATTTGCGCATTCAAGAATCTAGTTATCCTAAGTCGACTAGAATTGTGTAGATGATATGTAACCTGAACGCAAAAACTAGATTGACATATGCGAGCTGCCAACTTAGTACTCAGTCACGAATTGCTTGACTAGATTCGTCGGCTACCCCTCCATAAACGTCAACTGAAACACCTGCTCATATGACCAATTTCAGCCAATCAAACCGAGGTACATCAAGTCAGACAGCTGTCAGACAGCTGTCAGACTTACTAAACTAGATACTTGAAAGTTCCCAATGTCTAACGCGCGTAATAAACTGATTTCATGCGTAAAATCGTCAACAAAAGAGGCAGCAATCGTCGTTTCTCTGTTAAAATTTGTGTTGGTGTTAAAAAATTCAGCCCACCATATACAATCCGTCATGTACGTTGCGCAACGTATTCAACTGACAGATTGATAAAATACACACACATTTTTATGTTGTTTTTTTTTTGTATTATTATTATAAGGCGAGATGAGCCTTAAGCAACTTTTCGAGAGTAAGGTAGGTTCACTTTATACTTCTAAGTCCGTTTAATCCATTGACAGATTTTACAAATTTTGGAAGCGCACTTTCCTTGATGGAAACTTTGAAACGCCGATGTCAGTTCAGCCACAAAACATTCTCCATAATAAATAAAGACTGCATAAAAGCTGTCAACTGGTAACACAGCAGTTACGTCAAAATTTTAAACGCTAACTGACGTCTCTGAAAGTCTTAAGCGAAAAATATTTTTGCAACTGATATGCGATGGATTTATGCGTCTTTTTACTTCCACTGAATGCCTAAAAGTCGACCCAACGGACGAATTTTATAGGTTAGACCCTCTATAATCCGTCACAGAGTTCTATTATCCATTTATGTACCAATTTCAATAAAAGGGTGACATATAAAAAATGAACTAAGCAACAAAAATGATTACGATACGAATGATAAACTTACCGCAGCACATTTCAATACTTGACATTAAATGCCTTCGCCGAGCTTTCATGTTCCACTTCGATCAGATTCTTAAAAATTTCGTTTCACTAACGAATTATACCGATTAAGGAAAATGGAAGACAAACAAACGAACAAGCAAATCAAGAAACAAGGAACACAAATTTTCCAGAACATTTCAAGCACAAACACGACCACACAATCAATCTACTTCGAACGATAAATGACTTGAAAGAAAATATATTTTTTAAGCAGTAGAAAACAAACGAACTTGATTTGATTCGGACACTTTGAACATTCCAAGCGGTTGGCAAGTAAAGAGATTCTTTATATTTACAATGATTTACTAAATACAGTTGAAGCAGTTAACAATTTCAATAAATTACGAACGCGTTGCACTGGTTTTCGAATACTTTGATTGATTTGAGAACTGAGATGCGCGCATAAACTAAATAGTAAATAGACTGACAGCTTCAGTCAAAAAAGAGAAATTGCCTACAAGCTGAATTTGGCCTTGAGTGTAGCCCAGTTTGAATTCATGTATATGTGCCATATTAATCAAAGGGGGCACACATATACTTGAGAAAAACCAGCTTACACTGCCGGTTTAACCAGATGTCAGGTAGCCTGATGTGGATTCTCATTTCTATATCGAGTGTGAGACTGTTTTGCATTTTTACACGTATTCACAGACAGGCTCGCTCTCAGAGAGAGAAAGGGAAAAAATCTGCGGGTGAAATCGGGGAGACGTACGAAAGCTGTCAGTCTATTTACTATTTAGTTTATGGATGCGCGACTGCGACATAGATTACACCAGCAAAAGAGAGCTAAGTGTAGAGCTGCGCTGTCAGCTTTCCAGTGTGTGAACTTTGATTGTATTATTGCTTCAATATTATTTGAAAAGGAGGATGGAGCTACCTAATTAATGTGAAAGCTTTTGCGCTCATGATTGGGCACATTCTAGTAATCTTAAGTCGACTAGAGTGGTCTGCAGAAAATGTAACCTGAACACAAAGACTAGACAAACGTCGGGAACGTCACTTTTTTACGTCAGCCACATATGCGAACTGTCAATTTAGTACTCAGTCACGAATTTCTTGACTAGATTCGTCGGCTACCCCTCCATAAACGTCAACTGAAACAGCTGCTCATATGACCAATTTCAGCCAATCAAACCGAGATAGGTACATCAAATCAGACAGCTGTCAGACTTACTAAACTGGATACTTGAACGTCCCCATTCTTTAATACGACTGTTGCACTGTTGCGTCAAGTGGATGGGTTGCGTTTCGAAAAAGCATGTGAATTACAGTGGTGTTGGACTCCCAAATGGGTTGTTAGTTGGTTTGAATTAGAACTTTAGATTTTAGAACTCGCTGTAAGGTTAAATAAAGAGCTCAAGCTAAAACCTAAATAATATTTATGTATGCGTTTTTTTATATTTTTTTTTTAATAGGCACATGGTGAATATGTTGAATTTCTTTTTTTGTCAATCAACAGCCGTGCCTTATGTGTGCGCAATTAGGCCTTGAGCCATTTGTGTTATGCTAAGGGATATATATATATTTTATCTACATAATAAAGTTCACAAAAAGGTGGCGGGTTTAGTGACATTCAATTTATTACCCCGCTTTCTAAACCCGATCTCAGCAAAACTGTCGACTCAAAAGCTGCTGAAAAACGAATAAGTTATGTTTCCTCCACCAAAAAATGGAAAGACATTTTCACAGCAATTTCTAACGTAGTCCAAACCGTTTTCCTTCTCAGCCGTTAGATAGCGCTGCAAGGTCGTAGCTAAGAATAAGTTATGTCCCATCACTTTACAACTAAAAACGATCAACAATCAAATGTGTGGCAAAATTTGTAAAAAAAAACTGATGCACCCTATGGAATTGGGCAAGAAAAAGAAACCCCACCAACACCCTATCGATGGCAACCAAAATGACATGAGCAAGTGTTGTGTCCTCCACATTCGCCATTCGCCCACAGCCTCAACAACTACTGTTTTATTTATGAAGAAAACAAAAATAGAGCAACAGAAAATCATAAATTCGAATAACAAATAATAAAACTAGAGAGCGCGTTGAACACATCACCGAGTGTAAGTTTTTTTTGTATATTTCTTTTTTTTTTTGTTTTAGCTTTCTAGGTTAGAAGTTGTTTGAAGGGTGTTGTGTCTCTCGTATAAGGATTTTCATTTCATTGTTAGAAATGCAGTTTTTTGTGTAAAGTTAGTTTTTCAGTTCTCTGTTTGCATAAATATTTGCGTCGGTGATATTTTCCAATCGAGGCGAGGGGGCAACTTTCAATGTCGAGCAGGTGTTTGGTTTAGCAGTTTGTTCACAATTTCCGAGAGCTGAGAAATATCGCTGTATTTTTATTTATTGAGCAGCATGAAAGCGTTGCAATTGTTGTTAAGATGTCGAAAACGGAATAGAATTTAGAAAAAAAAAACTGCTGGAATTTTGTTTGGGAATTTCCTTCCTGTTATTTATTCTTCTCTATTGTCCACACCCACACCCAGACATTTTTCTGGCTGTTGGGATTCTAAGGACCCCCAACAGCAACGCCAACTTTTTCATTAGTTCGCACTTACATTATTCTTTCACAAAATTAAATAGACAGAGACAAACCCCACCCAAAAGTATCCACGTAATGTAATCGTCTCTTTTTATTGGATATTTCTGTGTCCATTGTCCTTTGTTTGTTAGTCCTCCATACAAAATAAAGCCCCTTCCCTTCGCTCGAATATTATATTTTTAACCAATTTCAGAAGATAACACATGCATAGGCTCTCTACTATAGAGTACCTCTGCATGACCACTTGCAGCTATTTCCGGTTTTAATTGCTTTTGTGAATGAGTCGAAGTATGAACGGGTGGGTGAATTTTTCACACATGCCTTACACTTCATGTGAGAGATGCTTTGGTTGGGTCCACACTATAGACAACGACCTATGCCTATATAGGTTTTCCGGGGTTTTTTCGGGAGTTGTGCGATTTTTAATTAAAACGTTGAATTAATATTCTTTACTTTAGGCGAAGAGTTTTAAATTTTCCCTTTTTAAGGACTCTATACCACAAGAGTGAACTTGTGAATCGTTTTCTGTTCTTTTTTTCGACGCCAAACAAGGGATACAATATGGAACTAATTGAGTTTTGGGGGGGATAAAAAGAGGAACACTGAACTGTCTGGTCGAAGGCGGGCCAGGATAATAAGGTTGTTAATAAATAAAATGACTAAATGGCGAGGTTATTTTGAGTTAATTTTTAGATGGGTCAGTTGGGTCTAATGGACTGTTTGCAACAGAGTAAATAATGATTTTGATTGTTAATAATTTGTGGTGTTTAGTTTTAGGAATGCGACTTGTAACCCGATTCAATTTGCACGACTTTTAAGTTGTTTAATGGGTCTAGAATATAAGGATGGATGAATTAATGAAATTTCGTGAGGGCAAGTTCCCCCTGCAACAGTAGCTTATCAGGCTGTTTTTAGTAAATTCATGTAAGTTCAAGTAGGTAATTACTTTACTACTTCCAGAAGCAGGAACCAGCAAGAAATCTTTATGAAAATAAAATAAATTGTTGACGCTACAGGTCGGTATTGACCCTGGGCCTAGCTTCTCGCAACCATTCGTTTTGTGTGAGTTTTTCATTTTTGGACGAATGGAAGGGATCTACAATTTTATGCCGAGTCCAAACGGCTAATTGTGAAGCTTCTTCATGACAGTTATACTCTCGGATGTTTGTCAGACGTTCGCGAGAGGTGGCGCAGTGGAAAAAAACCTTGAGTTGAAATTTGGGTTTTCTCGGGATTCGAACCTGGGACCCCTCGCTTAGTAGTCCAATACACTAACCACTAAGCCACTGCGCCGACCATTTCTATGAGCATTTCTTATATTTCAAGGTCGTTTAAGAGCCATTTTAGGGCGTTTTTAGGTAGCTTTTGGACGCATTATTATAGTGATTCTTAGGCTTTTTGGGCCGTTTTTTTTTAAGTCGCTTTTGAGAATGTTTTTGATGCGTTCTTGGTTGAGTTTTTGGCGAATTATTGAAGAGATTATAATGTTTTTTGACCCGTTCCTTGAGTCGCTTTGGCGAACGGTTTTCGATGCGTTTTTGGGACGTTTTTGTAGAGTTATCTGAAGTGTTTTTGTATCGTTTTTGTAGCATTTTCTGATGTGCTTTTTGGGTCGCTTTTTGACGCACTTTCGTAACAGATTTAATGATTTTTGACCCGTTTTTTTGCATCGCTTTGGAGAGCGATATTTGACCTGTTTTTGAGAATTTTTTTGGTCGCTTTTTATACATTATTGGGTCACTTTGGAAAACAATTTTTGACACAAGTTTTTATGTCGTTTTAGACTGGTTTCTACACAGTTTTGGAAGAGTTTTCTGATGCGTTCTTAGACACATTCTTAAGACGAATGCTACCGCAAATGTTCCACAGAAAACCGCAGAGGCACGAAGCTAAATTTTGATTTGGATTTTTTCGAGATTTTTAAAGCTGTAACCATTACTAAAAAGAAAACTCCACCAACACATGTCCTTTTCTACGATCCCTCAGCAGTTCGCCTTTTCTTTTCTTCACCTATCTCACAACCTCTCACAAAACAAAAGTAAAGCCAAATATTTCAGGTGTGACACTTAAAATATTGAGTCATAAATTCCCGCCACAAAAATTCTGAAAAATAAACCCCAAGACTACGACAATAGCTTCGCCCAAAAACTAATCCAAGACACCGATTACTTGCACTCCCTCCCCTCCGAACCGAAATCAATGCACAACTTGTGAAAGTTTCCTTCTTTCTTCCTTTATTTTTCGAATAAACTCCATCCAAGGAAATGTATCCTCCTTGCTTTTTCACCAACACCTGGCTGGTGCATTGGAAACTTTCCTCCGCCGTATACACACAGGAAACTTTGCAATCAAAATATTTTCGGTTCCAAACAATTGATCAATTGAAGGGAGAATACCTACGAGCAAGTAGTATTCCAGTGTCATGCTTAGAAAAACGACAATTTCTCTGTTTCTCTCCACAAACCAAGTGGAAATAGTTGTGCGAAGTAAATCGCACAAAAAAGGACATTCAAGCGACAGAGCTTTCAAGTGGAAAAAAAGCTGCTATGGGTTTCTATAAATGTCTCGCGATCTTTCTTCGACTTTTTCTTGTTTCCTTTTTGTCGCCCGCCCCCTTGCTCACCTTTGACACAACCTAAGGACCGTGGTAGTGCTCCGGCTCTACGGTCTACGGTTTGCCTAAGCTATCTAGCATATTACGTACATCTATTTCGGTCGCAAAATAAAGTGAAATAAAGAAACTACTTTGTTTGTTAAGTTTGCTCTGCTCGCGGGATAGTTTGTTTTACAACCCACACACATAGTAATGCATATCCTAAGGCGTAATAAATTTCCCTTATAAAACTACAAAATAGAAGTGAAAATGGAAAAAGTTTGTCCCCTCGTGTCGTTGCGTTGCCTTCTTTTTTACAGTGTAAAACCATTATCCGTTAAAACACTTATTTTCGCTCAGTCCTGTGCGACTTTTATTGCGATAAATGTATGAAAACATTCAAGCGACTGTTGTTACTTTGTGTATAGTTTATGGGGCTGGCTCGCTCTCCCTGCATAGGATTTGTGTATTGAGCAACCTTTTCGGTGAAAGCGATATACACTTTGCGAAGGAAAATTCGACACCATCACCGAATTTTCTCGTTCCTCGAAAGGGGGGAAACACGGGCGAGACGGCTTGTGATTTGTGATTTAAAACAAAACAAGGTGGAGTTATCCTTGGCACACCAACGCCTTATTTTCCACGCTAATTATGTGCGTTACTTATCCGTTTATCATTTTGTGTGATATTAGAGATGGGTCTTAATTAAGGACTTGTTTTGATTTCGGTGATGCGAGAAGGCAAAAAGCCGTGAAGCAGATACCTCTCTTCTCTTGTAAAAGGATGCGAGCGAACTTTTCGCTAAACACAAAACTCAGTGAAAGAGCCAGAGCCAGAGCACGGTACTGTGCGCGCTCGGGTTGATTAATTAGGGATTTTTTTCCGGTCCCTGATTTAACACAAAGAGTGTGAGTTTGTTTGCCTTTCTCTGGGAAGAACAATAAGCATCGATAGCAGAGATGATGATTGAGTTGATGAATTCGATTAGGTTCGTTGGCGCGCAGTGTTTTTGATATTTTAAATTCACCAAAAGGAGCCAGCTTGGCGGAATAAATTCATTAGCTGGGTGTCGTGTTTCCAAGGATTTTCATTTCCATTACCATTTGTGTGTGATGGAAGAGGATAAATGTTTTGAATCGGTCTTTGGGTATAATAATAACTGCGACGCTATAGAGATACTTTAGCCGGGGGCAAAAATCAAGAGTTATTCAAATGAATTTCTTATGGGATGAAGTATGACACCGGCGGTGAGTGGGTTGCATAAAAAATGTTAAAGTGTTTCGAGAGAGTCACGGAAATTGAAGAGGGCCAAAAGTGTGCCTCAAACTCGAATAGTGAAATTAATTGGGCATTGGGAAGGTGTCACAAATTAACTGACAGCTCAGTGAAAAGATGCAAATATGAAATATAATCTTTAATCATGGTTTCCCCTTAAGAATTTGCCCCACAACTTCTTTCTCCACGACCTCTTCTTAGGGGCGTTTCGGACTGAGATGTTTGTGTCACAATAAATGGTAATTTTTTTACAAAATATGTGGACAGTTTAATTTTCTTCTCGCCGCACCTACTTTTTGACCGAAATAAATAAGCTTACAAATTGCATTGAATTGGAGTCCTTAATAAAGCCCCCTTTCCATTAAAAATTATATGCAGCCTTACTTCAAAAAAGAAAATTCCCGAAGCCTTTCCGAAAAATGAATGTGGCCTCCCGCCGGTGTTCCCCGAGAGACACCCCCTAATTGCTTGCCGAGCTAGGTCTTTGAAATAACCCGAAGAGTGGTACCAGGAGTACTCGTTAGTCGCATCCACAAAATACACGAGTATGCGTGGTAACCAACAGTAAGAAAACAGCTCACAAAATAATACTCCAAGTGACTTTGGAATGCCATCAAAGGTGCCTGCCAAATCCCGCCTTTAATTAGACCTGATTGCCTAAAGCCGGGTATAACATTCGATCTACCTTTCCGTAAATGGGCTTTTCCGCGAATTTGAAATCTTCTCACGCACCCAAACGTGGCTTGTGTGTGTGATGTTGAATCACCGTCACTGGCAATCAAACACAAATGGGAATGTCAAATCTCTTAACCTCGCCAAGATGGAATTTAATTAAGGATAGCGGTACATAGAGGACATATGATTTGCATACAAATCATTCCATCATCGCTCTCTCTCTCTTTCTCTCAAATCAGATCAGAAAGTCATTGCCTTTCCATAAAATTATTTCCGCAATCCAAAGGCAAAAAAAAAAAAAAACACGAGCAAGGATCCGTCTTCCTAATTACAGAGCTTAAACATGAATAACATCAATTCCACTGGGGGATTCCTCTCCCCCGGCGACAAAACACAATGTCACATGTCATAATCTATTTAAAGGCAAGGAGACTTTTTTATTTTTTATTTTTCTCCCATGGAATCCCATTCCAAGGGACACACATCCCTCACTACACACATTTGAATTTGGTTAAACGATTTTTTTGACGGGGGGATAGAAAGAAACACTTAATCCTTTACAAGGACTTACGCACAACAAAAGCCAGCTGCAAGGTCTCTGGCAGATTAATTCGTTTTCTTAGACCAAAATTTTCTCAAGTGCGCTGTTAACCATATGCAGGGAGAGATGGTGACAATGACGATGACTACAACGAATGACGTCCATTTTTACTGAAATCCCCCCTACACCCGTACTTACGATGCTGGTATTTCGCTGTAAGAGGTCGCCCCACCATACACAACTCGTATTTCGTCTTGGCTTTCATGTGAATGCGAAATCTGTTGCTGACAGATAAGGAATTTCATAAAATATCCTTTTGTTGCTGCCAAGTAGGGTATCCCACAATAAGGCATTCCCATACACACACCCACAGAGTTTGACTAGTCGAATACGCTGAATGACATTTTAAGGATCCACACGAATAGTCTCTATTCGAAGGAATTTTCTATTAATCTAGCGAAACATAAGGCAAGTGTCTTGTTAACCGAATTTTCGAGTACGAAAAGAATAATAAACAACCGAAGGGTTGTACATATCTTGAGACTGTATGTGCTCCGAGTCAGTGTTGTCCCCGGGAAAGGACGACAAAAATGTAACAGAAGAACAAAAAAAAAAAACCAGCCCACAATAAATCTATTCGTCTGACGAGCATCCTTTTGTTAATTTTGATAATGCAGGATATCAACTTGTGCGGTTTTGGATTATTAGACTTCCCCCCTCCACCTGCCCACTATGTGCGCAGGACATTTCAAGTTTCGTCTGTTTATACACTCGCAAATTGTTTGTGCTGCTGCTGCGAGAGGGTGAAGTGCGGTTAATGTAGACATAAGCAGACGGGATTTCATGTTTATATGGTAATCTTCTTATAAATATCGCTGATTATGCAATCAAATTATGAGAGGGGAGCCATCAGATGACGCAGTCTATCTCTTTATATATATGGGAATGTGAAATTGGTGGAAAATTGATTGCTTTTCTTGACTTCTTGGTAGACAGAATAGGCGGCATAGGTTGGGTGCGTGATTTTGCTTGGGGCGATGTGTGGGAGGATTGTTGTCACTTTGTCGTGTGATTTAGGTAAGTGGAGTCGCCTTCAATGATAACAAGCGCAGAATAAGAAGCAACGATTTGTCCCAGAGCACTGTCCTCATTTCGGTCTTTGCATCAGCGATATGCCTGCGATTGCAGGTGACTTTTCAAGGCGGACAGAGAAGGGGCATTGATTCAGGACCTTGAGCAACTCAGTGCAGATTTTATACAGCAGAGGCTAAGTGTAAGCACGGTGGACATGCCTTTTCCAGCTATCCACGGAATTATGAACTGAAAGTCCAGTTTGAGCATTTCCACCTAATCATAGCTAAGAAGGTACCTAGTTGCAACCTTATAGAGTTCATACGCATTCAACACTCTCCCAAGACTCACTGCGTCAATCTGGGGCTTAAATAAATCGAAGGCTCGCGCAGCTTACAGAGATAACAGATTACTCGAGTTCTCCACATTCGAATGTGGCGGTTCCAGTGTGGTTGAGAAGCGTACAGTGGAGCTAGGTGGAGACCTAACTTTTATATTTTTACCAAAAACATACCACTGACGTTTTAACTATAGACAGAGATAGACTAAGCGACAACGCAGTAGAGGAAGACCTTGCTCTAGGTGGTCAGATGTCCTGGTTTAGCTTTATCTATCCTCGGACTGTCACAGACAAGTTTTTTCTCACTTTAGGAAAAGCAGTGGTGATAGTACACTGCCCTGTGGTACTCCACTTTTGAGTCGAAATTCCTCTTGAATGCAAATTTGGGTCGTTGATCATTCCTTGGATAGTGGATTCAGTTCTCGATGGTCTGCGTAACCCGTTAAAATTTGAGTAGAGCACAGAATATAGACAGTTTGGTTCCTCGAGGTTGTTTTTGATGGGACAGCTTATTGGCGGTTCTAGTGCTATTTCTCGCTTTGCTTAGGCAAGTTGTAATTTTGCACCGAGGACACTGAAACCTCTTTGCTGCAGTTTGAGACTGAAAATCTATTAAACCAGTCAATGGAAAGCCATAGATCTATCTAACTTTTGTCTAGTTTTATGTAAGAAAATATTTGCCTGCCGTATCGCTTTATTTTGCTGATCATAAGCATCTTTAAATTCGCTGACATTTTGAGTAGATTTTGCTGACTCTTGTTAAATATACCCCTTTTGAATTGCCGCCCCATTCCTGATGTATTCCTGCCCAAAGAGTGCGCTTGAACTTTCTTGAGCGTCGCTCGCAAAAAGGAAACAATCAACATAATCAATCGAGGAAAATATCTCCAGTCTCTATAGGACATAAATCTATCCCAGCTTATGGCATGGAATTAATTTCCCATTAAGATGATTTGTTGTGCCTTCGTCTCTGTCACTTCAAGGAGAAGCGAAACAATGCGCACATCCCTTTATCGAACTAAAGCCCGCCGCCCATGAGAGCAGCCAACAAAGAACCGTCCAGTCAACTATGGTGTGTCACCACAAAATCATGACTGCCATGGGAAATCATTGATAAATGTCTTAACCCTTCAATCATCTGCACTTAAACCCGAAGAAATAACAACAAAAGCAGGATTCACATGACACGACCATGCCACACTACGGACAAGGCGACACGGGAGTGCAAAACCTTTCCTTCGGCATGTCCCAGAGTCCGCAAATTGTCCTTGTCGCCCTTCACAACTTGATGTTTCAAAAAGAAATGATTAAACGACTGGGCAGACAGTCCGCTTGGCAAGTGTGTGACTTTGTGTGTGTGTTTGTGTTGGTCAGGGACATATCTATAATCCAAAAGTGAAAGCGACAAAGCATGTACATCGAAAAAGGATTGACCTCTAATGATACTCCGGTAACATCTTCAATTGATACACCGACCTAGAGGGCGGATTATGATGGGGGTCGGTGCACACATACAAATATTTAAAGAAAAAAGGATCGTACCGCAGAGTCAGTAATCCTGGACAGCCATCTACTCATGTAGAACATGTGTAAAACATTGACTAATGATGTGTCCGGGTTTGCTGTGTGTGCGGGGTGACGATTTTTCACCCTTTGGGGACGATTTCGCCTCTCGGCAAAAAGGTAAAGTATTTGCGGACAAAAAGGACTTAAAGCGTTCACGAAAATTAGCCTTTGAAAGGCATGAATGGCAACTAAATCGACTGAGATGGGGATGTTGCCCGACATAATTTGTCAATTTAAAGTCCACTCTACATGATGTCCTTTGCTGACGACCTTTTATGGAAATTTTCAACAACCCATGGGTGTGTGTGTGTGAGAGAGATATTTAGATTACATTTCGGTTGCCATGACTTGCATACTCGTATGTTTGCGCCAACTCATTAAAACATGCTCTGCCATCGGTCCTCTATGAAGTTGCGAAAAATCTGTTCTTCGGAGACGAAAATCAACTCTCCGCCCTGATGGCGATGACGCAAGACAAGCAATTATTCCGAGAATAATAATTAACTGGGATATATTAAAAAGTTGTTCGTCGTTCTGTCGTTGTCATCTTTATTGCTGACTTCCGTGCGCCAAGGAGTTTTGCACTGGGGTTTAAGAGGCGAAACCTCCTCGCACCTGTGTGCCGTGCACACATTTACATATTACACGCCAGTGGAAACGTTTTATATTTTGAAGATGAAAACTTTCCCAAAGTAATGAAAGGCAGTAACAAGGATACTTATGAATGCAATGCCAGCGCACCACTTACCACGATATAACATATATGTGTGTACACAAAAGGATACGAGGCAGTTTTGTATTTTTCAGATGTGGATACTCGTATCATTGTTGGATGCACTTCGTATACTCCTTGCGGTGGCACTTAATGTGTGAGCGTTTAATTTTCCACACGAAATCATCGTGATAATGTTGAGAGAACATTATATCCTTAATTTTTGTTTGAGAAAGGGGCTTTGTTATTTTTTTTTTTGTTGGCTGTGGTAGGAAAGTTTTAATCATTTCAATTAGGAAAGCAAGAGTCACTCACTATGAAAGAGTGATAGTGCAAATTAAGTCGTTTGATATACGAGGATCCTTGCGAGAGTGAGATGAGACTGATGCTGACAGAAAGTGCTGTGTAAATGTCGTCACACAGTAAACAGAAAGAAACCTGGAAACGCAACATAGTCCAACTGATTATTATCCGCCGTCTTGCATAAGGCATCCGCTCACTGTGTCTAGGATTTATCTGCATATCATCCGCACATCCAAAAAGCAGTCAAATTATAAACACACACATTTGACGTGACTGCTGCACATTAATTTCCTAATTAAATTTCAATTATAAAACTCTTAACTCAGTCAACAAAGCACAACAAATTCAATTTCTGTTTTATTCGCCTGACTTTCTCAACTTTCTACACACTACAAAAAAATTAACATATCAACCCTGAAACGAGTCTGCAATGAAAGGACCTTGGGGCGGACTTCACTGAAAATCATTTCCACACATACACACTCAAACCGACAAAACAAAAGACCCTCGCCCCTGAACATACACTAGACGGCTAATTCATTGAATTTGTACTAGGATATCATTCGTCCTACACCACCGTCTAATTCCATGCACGATTGTCATTCGTATGTTAATTCGGATTTCTGTTGTTTTTAGAACTTGTTCGACACCCGACAAAAGAATAATTTCCGACATTTTTGTTTTTTTGTTTTGCTTTCTCGAATTAAAATTGAAAAACGTAAAAAAGAATCAGAGAAATCCCAGTCTCAGTGTGTTTGTGTATGCGGAAGGGTTTTCGGAATTGTTTAAGTTTGATAACTGGCATCCATTCCGCACGGAAAGTGTAAAACGATTGTGGTTTGATGAAACAGAGGAGTGACAGCGGACAAAGAATTTGGATGTTTTTCCAAAGAGGGCGATTGAATTAAATGAGAGTATTATTCATGTTGGGGATTGACAATTTGGTCTGCAAAGGATGAGGATGGGGATTCATTGTGTCAGAATGTTGACTGTCGTATTTATGTGCGGGTTTAATATTTTATTCGGCCTTAAATGGCATTTTAAAAATTGGCGCCCAATGGGAGGACGATTGGGTTTTCTTTTCTTGCTAGTGGTGTGAATTATCATTTGGTTCCAGATTAAATTTCTGTGTACAAGTATAGTTGGGCTTAACCTTTTTTACCTTTTCAGCTGACTGAAGTTTATTGGAACGGCGATAAAATAAATTTGCTTTCGGTCCTTCGTTTTTAAAACTTTTAGGTGCTACTCTCACACCTTTTTGACAAGGGAATAACAAATAGGCGGCTTCAAAACTATCAAATAATGGACCTCCCATTTTGACTTAAATTGGACGTTGAATTCTTGCTTTCTAAGGTGAGTTTGTAAGCTTTTTCAACCCGCACATTGGGCGCCAGTTTAAGTAAAGAATTTTTTTTAAGACTTTCAGGAATTTAATGCGCCAATTGGAAATAACAAGTGAAACCCAACAAAATCGCGAGACCATGTTTGGAAAATGTCCCAAATTGAATCGCAGTTTCCACGTTGGGCGCCAATTTGAGATACGAACTTTTTACTTTGGGAAAAGTCTGAACAAAAAGCAAAAACATGTAAATTCAAAGTCCGATTACTTTTAAACGTCTGAGAAACTTTTAAAGCTAGCCCCTTAAAGGTGGACCACCGCAAAATTAAAAGACTACAAAGGTTTTTAATGGCATCCACCCTGAAAACATCGAAAACCACAAATTAACTAAGAACCGACGCTCTTTGTGGCTTAATGTTGGCCTTGTACCAGTATCCGAGTCCGCGTTTGACGTCTATTTTTGCTGGCTGGCTATAGTCAACCCTTTTATTGTGCGAGTATTTTTATAATTTCCACCTCGAAGAAGAAACTGTAACGAAAAAAAGGACACTGAAGAAAGGATCTGGAAATGAATGCAAAAAGCTGTACAAAAATATGTTCAAATTGAGGGGGGGATAGAGAGATGCAAATCCACGCTTGTGAAAGCATTCAAATTATAATTTTTTTTTATGCTAAAATATGATGAAAGGATATTACAAACCGGTGTTCTATATATGGCTGGGGGGAGATTTTTAATAATCCCGAATCCTTTTGCCCCTTTTCACTGGGATTTTTATTATATATATTTTTTTTTTTTCCTTCGGCTGTAGCTCTCATTTGGTGTGGTGGGAAAATTGAATTCATTATTAATTTTATTTCTTTGGCTCGTGCAATATACTCGTATATTTTTTCCTTCACTGTGCATATTTTAAGGGTGTAAAGGTGGCAATTTTCCTTACAACAAAGACTGGTAGTGGATCGAATCCCATTTTAATTTTAAACATTAATATCCTTACCTTAGTTAAGTCTTTAAGATTCCCATTTAATGGGGTAATAGAAGGGTTAATTCATTTTGACCTGAAAAGGGATGATTAGAGATTCACACAAAAAGGGAAGGGATGTGCGGTTGATTTAGCTAGACGATGATGGGTGAGGCAAAAGCGTGTGGCGCGAAATCAACCTTGGGGGGATGCAATATTTAATTTTACCTCAAGGTAGTTTAACCTAATTTATAGTGCGGCAATGTTGACTTGGTTCGAAGTGGTTTTCCATAATTTGATCGGAAAGCACTTACTCAGTTATGGGCAGGAAAGGCAGCGGAGAACTGCAAATATTTAAGGTGTGCCTTTAAACGCTGTCGTATTTAAAATCTTTAAAGTTACTGATAGTATCGATCTGGAATTGTTGGGGTTGGGGCTTCTCTTGGGTAATTTCTTTAAAGGGGCTCCTTTTCGAATTTAAGTGAAGAACAATAGGCAAATTTAAGAGCTTACCGAGGAATGATTGCCTTTAAGGAAGTTCTGCAACTTAGTCTTCCTTTAAACAAAAAGTACCAAGCTCCACAAATATCCTCTAATTTGCCTTCCTCTAATTGCAACGTCTGTTTCCCATCCATTAGCTGTTCCCCCCATTTGCGGTCAGGCCATCCAAAGTGGCCCTTGTGTCAAATTCGTTGTGTCAAACACTTAGCTACTTGTTGACATGCCCTACCTATGGACAGAAATTTGATGAGCGATTTATTTCGACAACTCCTAGGCAACAAGTCCTTTTCTTTGAACAGAATTCCAACAGGACCCTTTAATGTCCGCTTAAGGCATTCCATCCTAAGAATATTTAATAAATTCCTTTGCCAAAGTTCAAATATTTCCACCCCGCGTACTACGCCCTGGGATATTCTTTGATTTAACATCATTCCTTGCAGATAAATTCTTCCGAAACGTTTTAGAAAGATAAATCACCAAAAAACAAAGGCAAACGAAATATCATCCGTAATTGTTTAGGGCTTTTTTTTGTGCTTTCTTCTTCTACTGTTTTTGCTTTCTGTCAAAAGCAGTCCGCTCGGTTACCCACGGTGTTTATATTGCACGGTATAAATAGCATACTCTCGCGCGCTCATTATGGTTTTGAGAAACGAAACGTGAAACCCGCACAGGACACACCAAATTCGGGGGAGGCATTCGACACATTTCATTTCACACGATTTCACTTTGCATAAAGCTCCTCCGCGAAGGGTAACAGTTACAGGAGCTCGACCACCACCGGGGAGGTGAGCTCTGTAATAGCGGTAATTTGTTTTGTGATTTCTATGCAAACCTATACGCGTGGCACACCTTCCCCGGGGGCTTGATATGCTGAAAAAATAAGCACGCTTCACAGACCGCGGGCAACGCAGAGCGTCTTCCATTCCTTCGGTTTGTTTTTGCCCTGGAATTGGATTTGTAAATATTATACCGTTTTGGGATTTAATGTGATTTAAGTGGGGAATATCTGCGTTATGATGCATTAAATTCACGTTATTTCTATTTAAACAGTAAAGTGTCTTGGACTATACTTAAGTGGCAGAAGAGATTTATCTTGGCGCAATAACGCCGCTGTGGATTTAGGTGGTTTTCGCATTCCGCATCCACAACTATATCCATATATCAATGACGTCTTGAAGATATACATCACTTTGACAGCATAATAAACGTCAAAGATGTCTGTTTGACAGCCAGCGCAGACAAGCTCAACATCAAACCAAAAAATGGACAATGTATCAATTGTCGTTCGAAATTACCTCCAGTTGGCTGGCATACAAACTAAGTGACACAACAAAAAAAAAAGCGAATAAAGCCGCCATTGTGTTGCCCAACTAAACGCTGCTGAATCGTTCATTCTTTTTGACTGCTTCATTCTCAATTCACACACAAAAGCTGAACATGAACAGATGCAGATACGAATACGAATACGACATCGATGACGACAAGTGGGTGTGGGAATATGTTGTGTTTTTTTTTTTTTCTTTTTGACAAAAGGACTTGACAGTAGCAAATAATAGATGTGCCATTGCTTCGCTCCTTCAGTCATCCGTGATGTTGTAAAAATGTTCAAAAATCGCATCATGATTATTCACAGAAGATTGAGAGCAAGGAAAATAAAATCAAATAGAAGGCATGTACGAGTATGTGTAAAAGTTACTCCTGATGCTTGTTCTTCCTTGCGTGCTTAAGTATGTGAGCATATGCAATAAATCGTCAAACGAAACGAAATCGGATTTTACGCCGTTGCGATGCTTTTTGCAAATACATACACATGGAGTGAAAAAAAAAAACGAATGTTTCCTTTGAAACGATCCGACGCAACTATGACGACGCGGAACCAAATGGCAGTGCTGGCTGCTGGCAATGAGGATTTACCGTATATACAGAGTAAATGGTTCCGTCAAAGTCAAAGTGACTTTTAATGCGCTCATAGAAATAAATAACAAAAATAAGAAGGAAACGCCGAGAAAAGGGATTTGTTATCGAGTTGGCATAATGTAATCGGAGTATGCATTAATGTGGTAGTTGAAGAATACGTTTCTATATATTTGTAGTGTAGGTTTTTCAGTTTTTATTCGCTCCACTTTAAACGAATGCTAAACGATGTTAAGGACAAACGCGACGTCATTCGGATAAATTACTTGCCAAATCTGGGCATCTTTCGTCTGCATTACATTCGGTCTGATGCAAGTTTATTATTGTCTGTCGTTTTGACATTTGACAGATTTTTTTAGTGTCAAATGCAATATGTTACTGTAAGTTTTTGTGCTATGGAAATGGATCCTAGGGGTATTGGTTAATGTTCACGTCCACCGCAGTAACGTACAAAAATTTTTCTCACATGTACAAACCCGCATTTGTGTTCTTATCTAATAAAGAAAACATTTTTGGATAATGGCGAAAATTCTCCCAATACAAAGGCCAAACAAATAGCTGTCACATAAAACCGGCCTTCACAAAATATGTCGATTGTAATAGATTTGATAATCGATGGCTAAAAATACACTTTTAACTTGCAGTTGGTTTATAAAGCTATTTCGGTAGCTGTCACGTTTGAAGCTTTTATTCTTTGACATTTGACAAGTAGAAACTACGCCATTACTAAAAATGGAACGATACACGTTTCAACAACGCATTGAAATTATTAAAATTC
This sequence comes from Cheilosia impressa, assembly GCA_948293265.1. Classification (NCBI taxonomy): domain Eukaryota; kingdom Metazoa; phylum Arthropoda; class Insecta; order Diptera; family Syrphidae; genus Cheilosia; species Cheilosia impressa. The sequence goes on along the minus strand of OX411883.1, from coordinate 51,136,842 downwards.
ACTACAAAAATCGTGGATATCTTGCAGTCACAGTTCGCAAAACTGAAGCATTTTTTGGTCGTCGTGAAGCACCTTGTCGGACCGCAATAGAGAAATTGGAGGAAAAATTGGAGCTGTTGGGAGAAGTTAGTGATGTGAAGAATAAAACCCGTGCACGTCGCTCAAGAACAACTGAGAATATTGCTGCTGTAGCCCAAAGTGTTGAAGAAAACCCAGGTTTGTCCATTCCTCGTCGTAGTTGGAATTGGGCATTCCACAAACGTTTTTATGGTCGGAGTTGGATGGTATTGATCTGGACAACGTTTACTTTTAACAAGACGGCGCTACGTGCCACACAAGCAACGAAACCATTCATCTTTTACGGGAAAAGTTTCCGGACCGTGTTGTCTCTCGAAGAGGTGATCACAATTGGCCACCGAGATCTTGTGATTTAACACCTTGCGACTTCTTCCTTTGGGGCCACGTGAAAGATAAGGTCTACGCCAACAGCCCAGCGTCGATTCAAGACCTCAAAGATAAAATTCGTGAGGCTATCGAGGACATAGGGCAGCCACTTTGCGATTTGGTTATAAAACAAGTTTCATGAAAAGGATATGGTCCTGTATGGGTGCTCGTGGTGGCCAATTGGCTGATGTTGTTTTTCATAATTAACGGCATACCTTCTTCTTTATTGTGAAATAAACATCCGATCATTTTTCTCAAAAAATGGCATTTTTCTTTGAATACCAAAATAACACCTCTTATTGGAAAACGGTTTACATTTACTACTTTATTTAGGACACACACCATTTTGCAAAGATCTATCCACTTCCACTTCACGAAAAAACTTTTCCTATTTCTCTCCCAAATTTCCACTCAAATTTAATACAGAAGAGTCCCAAATTCCCAGACAAAACGCTCAACTAATTTTCTAGATCAAAGAACCAGCGACCTCTATAATCTTCAATTTCACAATTAAGACTTTCAAAATGAAAATTACATCAACTTCAAGTAGAAGTGGTGACTTTGTGCCAAAACATTCATTCCATCCGCGCTGTTCGTTGTTTTCTCATTTTATTTTATTTTATTTTTGTCCGTGTCCAACTTCATTGAACGAACTCAAGAGAGAAAAAGTCGAAGAAACTTTCGAAAATGACGTCTTTTTCCCTTCGCTTAAGTACACACGTTTTAATTAGCGACCCTTTCTTTGACTCTAATAACAGGATATTGCTAAAGCGAGAACAGAACAGAAGAAAAAAAAACTGTATTATGTGAAACACCAACCAACTTAGACATCCCGGATAAAAGCGAAGAAATTGTCCTGCATTCGTTGTGACAGACAGACAGACAGGCAGAAAAAAAAGCAAAGCATAAAACTTCAAGTGCACTGTATAGTATACAGAAGTAGGACAGTTTTGCCATTAAGAAAAAGATCATTAACTACTAAAAGGATACGGGAGGAAGTGCACAATAAAAAAAAAAAATAGCGGCAAAAGCTACTGCGACAGCGAACCGAACACAAGAGTTTTTAATTCACTTGGAAGGCTCTGAATGTGTCCGCCTTGAGTATGTGTTTGATAGGGGATGGGGACATTTAACTGCGTTTTAAGAGTCCACCGACGACGATGTCATATCCACTGAAAGGACACAATTTTCCTTTCGCTAGTTTGTTTTAAAATATGACATGCAATTAAGGATGGGACATGGTTGCACTGAAAATTGGATGTAATTGGAAGGGAGAAAAAACCGAGCGATAGTTTGCGGATTTAAATTAAATCGGAAATGAGGACCTAGTTCCCATTGTTCTGCAAAGTTTTGTACATTCTTGAGCTCATTTAATTATCACTATCTGTTTGAGGATGGCTTTGATCCAGAAAACAAGCAAAGAACTTGAATAAGAAAACTTCGAACCCCGTCTTCTTTCAAAAAAAAAATTGGTATATCTTAGGCCAACTGCGATGAAATAAAACCTAAACATTGCTCCATTAAACCTGAAGTAATGTCTAGGAAATGGACTCGGATTGGGTGAGAAGTTTTAATGTGAAGCGGTAACAAAAGCCACAAACAAACAATTTTATTGTATGTAGAGATCATATACCTATCCCCGATAGAGAAACCCCCCACAGCCACAATATCTATACCTATACCAAAAAGTACCTACTTCAATTGTGGTCTATAAATCCATGCAAACATTACAAACAGCCAACATTTGGCGGCATTCTCTCTGTACAATCACGTACCACTCGCTTGCGACAAAATGTGAAACATCAAATCTTTGTCATGGTTGAAATTACTTGAAATTGTATCGAAAAGGAAACCCGATCCCTTTCTTGTTTAATTAGCAAACTTTTCAAATCACGTATAATTGTTTGGAGAAAGCAAAGAACTCGCATTAAAAATCGCGTACGTTTCACGACGTACAGCCAATTAGTGGGACGGAACTCTTTTTCCTCCACAAGCTTCGCAGTGGCAACCTTTCAAGTAATTACCTTGAAATTTCTCAATTACAAAGCAAACAGAATGGAAGAAAAACGCAACACCAACAACACAAGGACGACGACCAGCCTAAGGCAAACATTCTTATTTTTCATCCCCAATAACATGTGTTGTATATATAGGAGTTTAGCAGCAACAATCGTTGTTGTGTTCAGCCAATTAAGCAATATTTACTAAAAGGCACCCAACTTCAAGTGGGTTTCCCGTGTGCAAATAGAAAATGTCTCTCTCTTTGACACCTTTGCCATCGTACGAGTAGTCGCACCCTTTCGCATGTCACATGTCTTTTCACCACCCCCACCTGCTGTGGAAAATATTCACAGACACTGCGAAAACATTTGCTTAGCACTTCAGCCAGCACTGAATGCACTCGTTTGTTGTGCAATCTATTACATTCACTGTTGTTTGTACAGTAGAGTCGGAAATTAAAATTACATCCGTTGCTGTGAAGCGCAGAAAAAAATATACAAACCGAAATGTAACTCAAAGGATTTGCAATAAATAATGAGGTCCTTTTTGCCTAGACACTAATTAGCTGCCTTACACCTTTTAAAGGGTACCCTATACTGACTACAGCCGACATTTTGGCACTGTGAATATTTATTGAATATAAGAATAATTTATGAAACGACTCTAAGCGAACAATTAAAAGGAAATTCCTTTAGCAGGAGGTGGCGCGGCTGGAAAGGCACAAAATTTCACCTCAAAACCACTGTATCCAGCAGCAGGAACAACAACATTGTTAGGCAGGCCTTCTCTCTGCTGGACTCGTGCAGGCAGCCGCCAACCCTTATCCCTTTTTGCGTTGCTCTACGTTGTCGTACTCCTTGTGTAACTGATGATGATGGTGTTAATTATACTTTCAAAAGGATAATAAAATTTTATTATGAGGATTTTTATTGCACGAAAGCGCAATTTCCTAATGAAATTTATGGCCATGAGATATTAACAATTATTTGAAGTGACTTTTGTGTAACTGTACCGCTATGTGTGGCCAGAAATACAGAATAGCTCGTGTTTTTTGGGTCGTCCTTTTCTGGCTATTTCGACAGAGATTATGATCGTGAGGCGAATAGCTTTATTAGATGTATAAGTATATGGTAGCTAGGGCGGATGGTGACCTGTAGGCTAAAGTTACATTGTTGTCGGATGTATGTTTGTGTTGGGGATCATGGGCCATGCGAAAAACATATCTCATCGGATTTGGGATTAATTGCAGATGTTGTTCGATAGATAATACACGCCCAGGGATTAATGACATGAGGGGAAGTATTTTAGTATTTGAAGGAGCCATGGGTATGAATGAGTTAAGCAAAAGAGCGGCTACTCTTTATGCGTTGCTCTGTTATAAACAAAATATAAGAAAAAGGAGGGAGGTCAAGAAACGAAATAAGAACTTTGGGTGCTGTTTTAAATCAACGCGGCGCGATGCTTGGTTTTGATACATTTCTTCAACTAATTTGGAAACGAGTCTCGTTTCCGTTTGTGGCGATTACGTGAAGTTTCAGATTACATTTGAAACCAAGTGTGTGTTTCATAAAAACGGACAGTTGCCTTTTTTACAAGAGAGACAATTACAAGAGTCGAAAACGCCCCGGAATACAGTCGAAATACAAATCCAAAACGCATTAAAAGGGCCTCAAAAAACCCCCCAAAACGAGATCAAAAATAACCAAACAAATACAGTCGAAAACGCTACGAAAATCATGCAAAAAAGCTTACAAAAACTTCTGCGAAACGCGCCGAAATTGCGTTTAAAAAACGAGTCGAAAAACGACCTAAATAGGTCCTGAAATCCCTTCACAAAAGGCGTCCAAGAACTAGTTCAAAACGCGTCCGAATCGCATTCAAACGATTCGATAGCCGTATCAAAAACCCGTCAAATCGCGTTCAAAAACGAGTTGAAAACTCTACCAAAAGGGGGTTCAAAATGATTAGCGAACCGTGTCAAAAACTCTTCTAAAAGGGATTCCAAGAGATATAAAAATCGCACCCAAAAACGAGTCGAAATAATTCTTCCAAATTAAATAAATACTGTGCTCAGAACGATTCCAAAATGCGTCAAAAACAAGTCTAAAATCTCTTCCAATGGGCTATCAAAAAACGAGCCCAAAACACATAAAAATTGAGTCCAAAAACAATTCAGAAAAAATCTTACAAAAACGCCTTCAAAAAAGATTCAAAAAACTCTACCAAAAAGGCGTTTAAAAATGATTATCAAACCATGTCAAAAACGCATCCAAAAAGGAGTCCAAGACAAATAAAAATCGCGCCCAAAAACGATTTGGAAAATTCTTTCATAACGCGTTCAGAAAAGCTTCGAAGACCGATTCCAAAATGCGTCAAAAACGAGTCGTAAACTCTTATAAAGGGCTAGCAAAACCAAGTCCAAAACACATCAAAATCGCATCCAAAAACAAGTAGAAAACGTTCTTCCAAAGACGCGTTCGAAAACTTTTCGAAAACCGTGTCAAAAAGATTCTTTTCAAAAATAATTGTGTCCAAAAAAGGGTCAATAAAAGCTTTCAAAAACTACCCAAACTGAATCCGAGGCACATAAAAAACGTATCTGAAAACGAGTCGGACAAAAACTATTCCAAAAACGAGCTTAAAAATGGATTAGCTGATAATCGTGTCAAAAACGTGTCCAAAAAGGGTCCAAAACACACCAAAATCGCATTCAAAATGCCTAAAACTCCCATCCAAGCACGAATCGAAAACTCTTCCAAAAACAACTTTATAAGGGATTGGAAAACCGTGTCAAAAATAAATCCAAAACGTGTCGAAATACCGTTCAAAACGTCTCAAAACCGCGTCCAAACACGAGGCAAAAAACTGTTCCAAAAACGCTTCCAAAACGGAAATCCTTCTTTGCTGCGGAAAGGATAATAAATTCGAAAAATTCGAAACCAAACCTCCTCGTATCGGTGTCGTATACGTTACATTTTTCCAAACACTTTCTAGAAATTCTTATGATGTCAATGACCTCCAACAGAGACGAGGAATCCGCTTGACGGGGTTTTATGCCGTTTCCAGTACACAGTTCTTTTGGAAACGCTCACTTCTAGGACAATGTGCCCCTAATTCCATGCGGCGTTGGCGTTAATATACCTCGCCATCCTCCGTTCTTGTACGAATCCTTAACTGACTTCTTTCGCTTACGTCTGCTGTACATTTTTTTTTGTGTATAAGTAACACAATGGACCGACAAAATAGCTTTATTACCTAATCAGCGCCATCATCCGAGACATATATTCCCACCAAACTGAAAGGAGCCCAATTTCCCTTTATTTGTTTCCATATAGTATTTCAATTTGGACAAAAGACGATGACAATAATAAGGTCTGTCTAACGTCGGTCGGTGCGGTGGCCGATTTCGCCTCACCCCAACCATATGAACTGTATCTGTTACTTAAGGGCCTTTGAAAAAGCCTTTTATTCCCTAATGTTCTCCATAATGAAAAAGCGGTGCTGCGAAAAAAAAAAAACACTTTGGAACGGGATGACAAATGAAGTATTCCCCACACCACACATGTGATTACTCAACGAAAAAGGAATAAAAAGCGCAAGAGCCCTTACTTCTATTGGCATTTAGAGCTGTCACAGTGTCCCTACTCCATTCAAAATTCCGTCCAGGATATGTTTCCCCCCTCTATATTCATCACATTATCATACAGTAGGATCTATTCTCATTGGAATCCTAGTTTCCTATTCATGGGTTATCCCTAGTCCTAGCAGGAGAGAGAGAAAGAAAAAAAGAAACTGTATGAAAAGAACATGTGAACCATCATCACCATCATTTGCTTCTTCCCACACTCAGCGCGGATGAATGAGAATCGGAGGCGAGGGGAGGCCAGATCGTAATCTGCAATTGGTCACCCATTGAGAGTTCGCCGGATCTCAATTGAAGCCCAGAAGTCCATACGAGGATTCCGGACTTGCATTGAATATTGAAACCGATGGCGTATGAGTAGTGATGCGAAAAAAATAGGATTTTGGTATGATTGCACAATCAGGAGCACACACACACGCACACACACACACAGTTGAAATCCGAAAAGGGTTTTGCGGTTGCATTTTTGTCAGTTTTGTGTATTATTATGCGAGCACATCCCTCTGGTCGGTTTGCTGGTGAGGTTTCAGTTGCGGCCGAGCGGCGGCGGTGACCAGTGATTGAAATAAATCCATTCTCATACATTTTGCCAGAGCGCGAGCGGGTATTTTGAAAATCCTTTCATTTTTCCAGCATACACATGTCTGTCTAATAATATTGCGGTTTTGCGGTTGTAATTTAGGTTTTTGGTCGATATCCATGCCTGATGGATGCTGTACACGGTTTTTGTTTGAACTATTTGTTGAGTTGGTTTTTTTTTCGACTGAATTTGCTCATTTGGTACGTTTTCATGAATATGGACAAAAACTGTGTGATTGAGTTGGAGTAGGTTTTTTTTTTCTTGCTGCTGTTGTTGTCATCTGTGAATGCCTTAACAAGGGATTAGTTGATTTTTCACTCTCTTTCTGACGGAGGGAGGGAAAACTAATTTAAGTTTTAATAATTGAAGTGGTTGGGTTTTTTTTTGAGTACCGTTGGTTGGTATTTAATACATTTTTGGGAATTTCGGAGAGTAATTAAGCGCGGTCTGGTTGTGTGGTTTTGACAAAAGTACAAAGAGCGAATAAATTGCCAGGACGAATCACACATCCCAGCACCAGAGTGTGTGCGACAGAAGTTTGATAGGAGCTCTGGTGGGCTGATTTTTCGTTTGTCCGAGTTTGTTATGTTGTGGGAGACTACTTATTCCAGTGGGATTAACCTTATGGCAAGTAGCCGCAGAGGTCTTGAGCCAACGCCATCAAAAAACCAAAGCAATCTTTTTTTGGAAGTGTGGTTCAGGTGTCAGTGTGTTTCATTTCAAGTACAGGTCTCCTTATCCTACCTTCTTTCAATGGTTGTTGGTACCCTCTCCTCTCTTGCACTCTTCTTCATCACACAATTAGCACACAATTAACACTCTGCCAAACTCTGCGCATTCATTAAGGAGTCCAATTAACACAATTTCATAAAGGACCTTTGAGGTTGTTTTCCATTTCTCATTTTTTTTTTTTCTGTGCAGTACTAAACGATTCTCGTTCATGCTCATAACCTCGTTTCCATAACTTGTTTTCTCTGCACAATACACCCCAACAAACAAACGACAGGCGAACACATCCCTTTTCTTTCGTTTGCCACTCATACAAAAGTCCCGTAGTGCAAATCTATAGAGACCTCTGACAATGAGCCACCCTCGTATATCCCTACACTGGCTGCAACTGCAACCAACTGGTATAACAATTAAATTTCGAGTGAAAGCTCGCACAGAGCTCTTGTTCGTCCTAACCCGGATGTAGGACATATCAATTACATGTTGATGTTCCTTTTTCTATTTTCCACATTGTCTCGGCTCTATTAAAAAATAATGGGACAGGGGGCGAAGTATGTACTCTTCACCCACTCACTCCTTATATCATTCACACTATGCAATTGCACCGAGAAGTGTATGAGGACACTATTTCTCTCGGCAATTGTTCTATGGCCGAGTGGGTAAGGGTATAGCGAAAAGTAACATAAAAAGGGCATCATCATCATCTCATTTCTCAATTCCTCGGGGCCCCGAAAGACGTGCGTGCAGCTGTATGTATGTGTGTCGTTCCTTTTGGCATTTGCAGTGCTCTCACCGTTGTAAAATGGGTATTTCTTGCTGTCCGACAAATTCATTCGCCCTGGGTAGGGGTGGTAAAAAGAATACGCCACCCACCTACCACGGAATGCACTTGTCATCCCTGCAGCGCAGCGGGTGACTTTCTTTCGTTTTCGGGTGGAGAAACAAAAATAATAATAAAATATAAATTCTCCTCCAGTTGACATTATCACTGAAGCAATTTTGGTTTCCGTTTCCGTTCAAGCGTTTTCTCTCTTCGCTTCGTTTTGTTTTGTCGTTGGTTGGTGTCCTTTGTGACTCGGTGACGATTCCATTGAAATTGGAATTTTATTACACCAAAGTGGCAAAAAGGACTAATTTAGTGCATCAGTTAAAATTGCAGCCTGCAGCGCTGGAGGTACCCCGTTTATACTAAATAAAGTACTACTGCAGCTTGAGCTGGATGCAACATGTGCCTCGAATAATTTTCAATGGAAAAGCGAGAGCGTTTCTTTCGTTTTGGCGGTGAATTATTAGTTGGGTGCATCCTGTCTGGCTCGTGGAAGGAAAATGATATGGGTTAGGTGTGTGTGTGTGTGTGTGTGTGAACAGGTATGAAAAGTTGCTCGTGCGTTATCTAGCAGCAATGTTTGTTGGGTAATGTAACATCGCTGTTGACAAGTTACTTGCAAATTGGAGGATGTAATAAACAGGGTTGTTTGGTTGTGGAAATGCAAGCAAAGTGGAAATTGCTTAAATAAAAACTTTTGAGATTTATTTGATGTTGACTTAGTGCAAAGGGATTGATTGTTTCGAAATCAGAACGTCACCAACAGACGGCAGTAGATTATAGTGAGAGCATCTGTCAATTTTTTTATAAATTGGTGGGCAAGGGCAACTGGATTGGCTATGGTTTTGAAGGAAATGACGGAGATTTATATACCGTGGGTGACCAAAAATCAAATCTGTCTTCAAATTAAACATATCTTCTGAAATGTTGGCCAATTCGGATGAAAGAAAATCTGATTGTAGCTCCATTAAGCTGTTTGTAATACAAGGTGGGCCAAAATAAGTCATCCGATGTTATTTGGCTCTCATTTTTTTTCTGAACGAAAAACTTCAATTCTGTTTTTTGATTATGTTTATTTGCCCTTTAGAATTTTATTCAAGTCAAGTCGAGAAGATGATATCGGCCAAATGGGTGCCGTCACAATTCATTGCCACACGGGCTCGTTTTTTGGCATTTTTCATCACTTCGGCGGGAACTTCGGGCGGCAGATTCTCGCACTCGTGTCGAATGTTGTCCTTGAGGGCTTCTAGGGTCGCGGGCTTGTTTACGTAAACACGGGACTTCAAAAAACCCCACAAAAAAAAGTCTGGAACGGTTAAATCGATCGAGGGCCAGTGCAAATCGCCAAAATGAGAGATGAGGCGCCGCCTTCAGAATATTGGATGTGGCTCGCGCAGTGTGTGTCGTAGCTCCGTGCTGTTGGAACCACATGTCCTCCAGTCCTAATTAATCCAATTGCGGCAAAAAAAATTGGTTAACATGGCCCTATAGCGCGCACCGTCCACTGTTGTCGTTTGACCAGCGGCGTTCTCGAAAAAAAATGGCCCGACGACTCCTCCAGCGTGAACAGCACACCATGCAGTAACTTTGAGCAGGTGTAATGGCTCCATTACATTACAATGCATTACTCGTGGATTTTCGATGCCCCAGAAGCGATAGTTTTGCTTGTTCACGTACCCGCTGAGGTGGAAATGAGCCTCATCGCTCATTATGATTTTGGTCGAAAAATCGTCCACTTCGTCCTCGAGGTTGAGGATGGCTTGGGCGTAGGTTACACGCTTTTGGCCACCTTGTATAAATGCAGTCAATTCTATTCTATACCAGTTTTCAATAATATTACTTCATCTTGGACAAAGCATAAATTGAATATCAAAATTGAGTAGAGTGCCCTTCACACATTTCCATGAATAGTGACACTCTATGACATGGCACTCACCTAAAACGAGAAAAAAAAAAGTTAAATAGTTATAAATTATGTTTTGTAGAGGCCTTAGTAAAAGTGGTGTTGAATAAAAAACGTGTCTCTTTCCACAATTTTTTTTTTTATCTAACAAAACTATCCCAACAAGTAGGCTTGACCGATTTAAGTGGTTTAGTTTTTTTAGCAACTCAATATAACAAATGCTTCACTCTTTACAAAAAGCGTTTTCATGTGTCCAGTGTCCACCCCTTATCTTGATTTATTTAGACCTCAATCGAACAAATTGAAAGTCAATTTCCATGCCTTGCAGAGTACAATTTTGATGTCCACATCATTTCTACACGCAATCAGTGAAAAAACGTTTATACGGTTAAAGCTTTTGCATTCACTGATTTGAAGAACTAAACCAACCAATGGTGACCAGGTGCGCCATTTAAATTAATTCGTTTGCGAGATTAGAAATGTTAAATAATATGTGACCAAAAATGACAGCGAAACCAGATAGCAACAGTCTAGTTCCTGGAAATTTCAAGCTGGATTCCGAATTGTTTTTAAATATTTACAAAGAACGACCACACACGATTTCCACCTGAAATACAAAATACTCCCCAGCAAATCCAATCCGCCTTTGACCATCTTACATGTAGTTCATAGGTTATCGCTGTCGTCCCAGTCCCCTGTTGCCACACCCACACATTTATCATGAAATTTATTTGCACAAATTGTTTTCTTTGGTAAGAAACAAGCAAACAGAGAAAGAGGAAAAAAACACACCCTCGTCGTCCCTCATAAATCCAATGGTGGCATGTGTGGAACTCTTTCTGGATTTGGAAGTAATCCGCCACTACAATATTACTATCGTATCGTAGCCACCCCGTTACAGCGTACAAAATATATAATCCCTTCGATATTAAATGTCTCAGCAAGACATAATCCTTAGAATTAGTATTTTCATTTAATTGCTTCAAAATCCGAAACTTAGGGGGAGTGAGGCTGAGAAAGGGCAGCAGCAGGACCCAGTCAAAGTGGCCAGCAACACCAATCCTGGGGACCGATGAAAACACAGAAGCAATTGCCTGCTACCGGATTTTCGGATTTCTGTTACCAGATGAAGCGAAAGGTGGATATGGTGCAGCTTGTTGGCTTGAGCTTTAAATTAATTAAAAGCTATTTAAAATTTAATTGAAACGTAATCGTACAAAGGGCTGAATTGAATACGTGAGTTGGTCACCCGCTGGTTAACATTTTACACTCTGATTTCGGTCCCAATTGAAAGGGTTTCTTCAAGTTTCCAATTTGTTCGGAGAAGGGGTTAGTTTATTCTTTTCTATTGCGATATTCTACTATCCCACAATGAAGTGGGTAATTTCGACTCCTCCTTTCCGTTGGCAGTAAGTTCTCCACTCCATCCATCATCAACCCCCGGCCACATCGCGACAATAAATTAATTTTCCATAAATCTAACAATTTGATATTCCCAGGACACAGCCAGTAACAAAAAAAAAAAAAAAACAACAACGAATATAAAACCTCCACGTTTCCTCATTGTGATTGTTAATTTGTGGCCCCAGCTTATTCAGCAACAAATAATGGAATAAGGGAAAAAATATAATTTGTACAGCAATCTGCCTTGCCATATGTATATCCTGTGACAAATGTCCCCAATGCTGCGACACACACATAAAACCAGACCCCACATATTGTGCTGGGCCTGCTTTCCTATGCCACTAAGTGAATAATAATTTTTAGCTATTGCTACGACGCGCGATGACTTTATCTGTCATCCGAATGTATAAAAAAAAAAAAGGGATAAAACTTATTGCAGAGAGACGTTTTCATAATATTTCTTATTATTTTCTTCATCTTCATATCTATTACTCGCCAGAGAAGAGAGCTAGTGGATTACTTATTCTTTTCTGCCTTCGCCTTCAATTTGGTTTGCCTTTGGTTTGAGTTTTTAGGGCACGATCGTACAGCCGCTATTGCCAGCGGCAACAATCGCACGTTTGTGACATTTCTTGTGACATTTCTCGTTCTCAGCGAGTGTGAGTTCATGTATAGAAATTAAATCGTGCTGGAATGGTTTTTTTCCCTTTTTTTTCTGTTTTTAGGTCGAGCCACATCATGCACTCATCTTCTGGACATAAAATGTTGCTTCGCAGATGTGTGAGTGTGGTGAGAGGTAATTTGCTGCAGATGCGGCAGTTTCTATTTTCATTTTTTCCTGATTTTTTTTTTTTTCTTAAAATGAAAGGGTGACCGTTCATGAGACCACTAGCTGGTTGGAGTGCATAGGGTAAAGAAAAATGCTGAAAAAAAAAGAATATCCTTTGGGGAGTGGTGTCATAAATGCGAATGTTTATATTTATTATTGTCATAGGAAGCGTTTAGTTGAGAGTTTTACAGGGCGGGTGTGTTTTAATTGTTCTTGAGAAAAAAACACAAATTCCTTTCGAAATCAGGAGTCAGGCGGACAAAATACAAGCAAGTCGTAATGGGATTTTTTTTGGCAGCAGCAGGCTTAGACGGAACTTTACTTTTTGGTGGCTAAGGGAATCAAGTGATAAGAGTTCCTTATTAGGGACAAACAGAAGTGAAGTAGTTGGCGGTGTGCAACGAGGCTAGGTCCAAGGGCCAGTATTAAGGAGCGTATGTCAGGAGGTGCTCTAATTATCGGCTTCGTCTTAAAACGGTTCCACTGTGGGATCTTTGCGCTTCGTCCTGTAAGTATGCAATGCTTTTTTAATTGAAATTTAGTGACATTGTTCATGGGGGATTATGTTTTAAAAAATCCACATCTCTAAAGGCTAACACTTGACAGAAGTAAAATGTAAAAATGGGACGAATACATGCTCCTTGAAGATGAGCCAAACAAATAACTGGAGTTTAAGTTCCCTTTGCTTATTTTAAGACAGGCTTCTGACAATAAATTTCCGTATTTTATTCAATTTTGCAGATGAACTAGGGCAGCAGTATGGGATGAATCGATGAGTTCGTTTTAGTTTGAAACAAAAGCTGGTGTTCCACAAGGTTGCCTTCTTATTCCTATACTCTTTTCGCTTTTTTATTGATGAAATTTGAGATGTCTGGCTTTTATTGGAGTTTTTCTCTACGAGGAGCATAAATTGATAATCCTCGTTTGCAACCCGTCGGCCCTGCAGCTAGATGGAATTGTCCTATGACACCTGAGGTCTAATGATTAATGCTGACAGAAACAAAATTTATGACTTATGACGGGCGACAATGTGGAAGACCCGCTGAAGAAAACTATTATATCGAAGGGGAGCATATAATATTTCAAGTCTGAATTTTAGTACGCCAAGCTAACAATTCCGACATTTAATTGACGCTAAATATAAATATAAATAAAAATAAACAGTAGGCTCTGCAGTCTTTAATATAGAACCCATAGTCCATCTTTGAGCAATTTGAAATTATTCAAGATTTTTACCTATTTTTGACTTCCGAATGCGACTCATTAGGCGTTTTTCTTTTTTAGTTCAAAGCTTAGCAGTGAAATGAGCGCTCTCTGAACCGAGTGTTGGTAGATCTTTTTTCAACTACATAATTTGTTTACCCTGTTTTTTTTTCTGTCAATGTGACTGTGAATATGTATGCATACTCAGCCTGCTCAGTAATTTTTTTCTGAGCTCATAGAGCGCGAGTTAAGTATCCATAGCAAAACATATTGAGAAAAAAGATAACATTATTTGTATTCAATGATATCTTTAGTCTCTAGTACAGTCTTGCACACAACGCTACAATGATAACATATGTAAAAGAGATAATATCGTTTGTATACAATGTTGGAATATTATCTCTTCTTCATTATCAAGCAAGACGATTGTACGCTTGGGTCTCCTTGTAGATAGATAAGAAAAGTATATAAATACGACTGTATGATGAATTTATCAACAGTCTTATTGTAACTACATAGTAGCCTTAAGCTCCTTTTAGAATTAGTAAAAAGTATTTCAATAATAAAGGACATAGTTCCAAATAAATATTGTTTAATTTTAAAAGTAAGAAACAAGTGTTTTAATTGGCGATCCTGCCAGGAGGTTAAATATACTTTTTAACTTCAATCGAGCGGACCTCGGGAACAAGTAGTGAAATCTAGTATAAACAGAACACTCGCGTTACCGGTTACAAGAATTACCTAGCATAGCAGGTACAAATATAGCTTCTTCGTACGAAGCAGCAAAGCAATTCAGTGAAAGTGTATATGTGGAGAAAAAAAACACACAAATTCGACGACAACAGACACGAGTTCAAAATGGAACAACTCGCAGTATTAATGGCAAGATTAGAAGCTTTAGAAACCAGGAGCAACACAGTAACACAAACCCTAGAGCACACACGCACAGAGAATGCAAGGTTAGCAGCAATAATAACTAACCAAAATCAAATAAACACTAATTTAGAAACAAAACTAAATGAAGTAAAATCTGGATTAGGCATAGTACCAAACATACCTGTGCTAGAGGAAATAAGAACCACATATACAGATGGTAGTGAAATACAGTTAGACGCATTTAAAAGCCTACCTATTTTCAACGGCGATCAATCAAATTATCGGTCGTGGCGCGAAGAAGCATCCAGATTAATGGACAGCATTAAAAACTTCAAAACACACAGCGATACGTAACAGATTAGATTATACGTACTCTAATCAAGAACCTCTATACGTGCTACAAGACATGATGAAAGCCATCACGCAAAAAAGAAGCACACTGTCTGAATACCACGACGAGATAAATAAAAATCTCAATTTAATAATATCAAAAATCACTATGTCAGGTGATCCGCCGAATATAATCGACAGACTAATTAAAAATGCTAACGACGACGCAGTTCGTATATTCATTGATGGTATGAGTGACAACTTTACAAGAGGATCATTATATTCAGCTACAATAAATGATCTAGAACACGCATTCGCAATTGCTCGCAGAATAGAACATGATAATGTGCACAGGCATTTACATCTCACTCAGGATAAGCACCACAAAAATATGCCACATGAACGCAGAAACGAAAGAAGACCAAATTATTCGAGCCAAACAACGAATTATCAACCCCAGAAGCAATACGATAATATGCAGCAACACAATCAAGGACCACAGCCGATGGAGATAAACTCGAGACAAATTGTACATGCACAGCGACAAAATTGGAATCAATACAAACCCGATGTATATAATCCACCAGCGAAACGTGAACACAGCGGGAGTTTCAACACACACAACAGACCGCAACGATCTTATCAGCAGAACTTCAAGCAGCAGAGAGTAAATAACTCCCGACAACAACGCAGAGACGATGTCAGCAGTACATATGCAGAAGCAGATGAAACGGAATGTATGGTAAATAATAACATAAGAATAGATCATTTAAACTAGTAGACGGGTTGCCCTGCTTAAATTTAACTAGTACTATTTCTAAGAAAATTTATAAAATTCTTATTGATACTGGTGCAACCCATAATTACATTAATAGAAAATGCGATTCTAGCAAAAAAATTAAAATTAAACCTATAAAAATAAAAACAATGCATGGTTATTCTATGGTAGATACAAAGAAAGTAGTTAGGATATTAAAGAAAAATATAACATTTTTTGAATTAGAGGATATTCAGTCTTTTGATATGATATTAGGATATGAAGGACTTAAAGTTCTAAACGCGGAAATAAATTTCAGTAATATGACTCTAACTACCATAAGCAGTGTCGAATCTATTCAGAAAATTAATTACATAATTGGGGAAAATAATATTTATAAAGCAGACATAGATAGACTGATGAAGATTAATAACAGCATAGGACCGTTACCCTTTACAGATACTATAGAAGCAAGCATTAGGACGACCAATGATAATCCGGTTTATG
This sequence comes from Cheilosia impressa, assembly GCA_948293265.1. Classification (NCBI taxonomy): domain Eukaryota; kingdom Metazoa; phylum Arthropoda; class Insecta; order Diptera; family Syrphidae; genus Cheilosia; species Cheilosia impressa. The sequence goes on along the minus strand of OX411883.1, from coordinate 51,120,810 downwards.
TTAAACAATATCCATATCCCATAGCAGATAACGAATTCGTAAACAAAGAAATACAGAAACTCTTACATGACGATATAATAGAAAAAAGCCATAGTCCTTATAACAGTCCCATATGGACAGTACCTAAAAAAGGTTTGGACGAAAAAGGAAAACCAAAACGGCGCATGGTTGTTGATTTCCAAAAACTTAACGCTCACACTGTAACAGACAGATACCCCATTCCGGATGTCAACATGACAATTCAAAATTTAGGTAAAGCCAAGTACTTTACAACATTAGATTTGGAGTCAGGTTTCCACCAAATTAAAATCAAAACAGATGACATTAAAAATATTATTCAACATGAAATAATTCAAGTACCCATAATAAATATACTTGAGTACTCTAAAATATTATTAGCTAGAACTGATGAATTCTTCATCACAATATATAAATATCCAGTTCTAATTAAATCATGTAAATTGTATAAAGTAACACCTTTAAATTCAAAACATGGAAAAATCATTACAGATAAAACAATTGCCTTATGTAACCAAACTTATTTAAGAACAAGAAATTGTCAAAATCATCTAAGTAAAAACATTTGTGAAATTAACTTTGAAGAAGAAAATTGTCTTATTCCACTTTTAAAGAATATAACTTCAAAATGCAACATTAAACAAGAATACGATTACGACTTAGAAATTGAATCCGGTGTTATGTTATTAAGCGGTAAGCATAAGTTAAATAATCAAACAATTAATGGTATAAACTTAGTTACTTATGAAAATACTATAAATCTAGACGATAAAATATACAAAAACATGCATAAGCAAATTAAAGAAGTTATATTAAGAAATCATAATTCAGAGTCTTACATCGACCAAATAATTAAAGAAGATACAATGTACAAATTCGATAACATAGATACTTTAAAAAAACTAATTATTCCTTTTGAAGAAAAACCGATATTATCAACTATATACACAATTGTAACACTGATTGTTATTCTAGCATTTACGTACGTAATGATAAAAACTATACAATGTATAACAGATCGTCAAAAACAAAAAAAGATTGACGCATATAACAAAACTTATGAAAGAGAAATGTTAAAAATAGCGTCGAAAAATCGGGACGATTTCGTTTAACAAGGGGGGGAGTTAAGTATCCATAGCAAAACATATTGAGAAAAAAGATAACATTATTTGTATTCAATGATATCTTTAGTCTCTAGTACAGTCTTGCACACAACGCTACAATGATAACATATGTAAAAGAGATAATATCGTTTGTATACAATGTTGGAATATTATCTCTTCTTCATTATCAAGCAAGACGATTGTACGCTTGGGTCTCCTTGTAGATAGATAAGAAAAGTATATAAATACGACTGTATGATGAATTTATCAACAGTCTTATTGTAACTACATAGTAGCCTTAAGCTCCTTTTAGAATTAGTAAAAAGTATTTCAATAATAAAGGACATAGTTCCAAATAAATATTGTTTAATTTTAAAAGTAAGAAACAAGTGTTTTAATTCGCGCTCTGAACGAAAAAGAGCTAAAAAAGAATCACGAACTTTTTCTATAACAGTTCAGGTTCTGCTCTGAACTAAAAGAAGAAAAAAAAACCTATTAAGACCCAACTCTCCAGTGGAGCACTTATTTATTTCACAAAACTCATAAAGAGGACCTTCAAAAAATCTACACAAATCAGCGATGCTAATCCGCTTGCGATTACGAAAGTACTTCCTCTTTTGCGGATTATCACGAATAATCACAAACATATACTCCAAAAAAAAAACCCCCCAAAACTCAATCCACATAATTGAATCCTCCAGTTCCGCATAAACCTCGTCTGCACTATACAATTACCATCGCAACAAGAGAACACATATTAAACGTGCATTAGATGCTTAATGCTCTGTGACTGTTATGCATGCAGCATTAGCTGCTCCTGCTGCAACATCACATTTAATTTTATTTATACTGTGTTCTCTGTTGTTATCCAGCTTATTATCTGTCTCGGGCTTGAAAAATATTTAAAAAGTTTCCTCTTTTCTATGTCGTCCAGATTTTGCATCTGGCATCTGGCACTTAAAATGTCCGCACTGCCCAATGGGGCGAACAAAAGCAAACGAAAGAAAAAAAAAAAACTCTACCTACTTGCAATGACAAACCGCATGACCTCGCTTAATATTTAAAAGTTGTGGCATAATTTTTATTTTCATCAGGTGAATGCGATAAAATGTGCACACTCTGGCCATATTGGTGGAACGTTGAACGTAGAACGGTCCTTGTGGCCAAGGAGAAATAATTTCCCAGTGATGCAATCACCAAACAATGAAATGAGTTATGAATCTGCATTAGGCCAGAGTAGTGTGGACATTATGATTGTTGTATGATGTTGAATGGGTTTGGGTATAAGATGTATGTGCAGGAACGTGCGGTTTATTGGTTTATTGACTTTGGTTTATTAAAAGGGGGAGCAATTGGGGGCTGGCTATTAAATCTGGGTGCTGCTGCATTGGCGGGGTTTGTTTTTGAAATTGCAATTAAGATGAGTTGGTTTGTATGCGGAAGTAGTCGGGATATAAACCTACATTTAGTGAGGAACTGCACCTAACGAGGTAGGTAATTTAAGTCCAACTGGGATATTAAACGAACTAATGATCTTTGTAATACAATTTTATTCGTATCAATTAATGCTTGCAATGCAAAATAAGAGAATCTCCCTTCTAATTGGAGCGCCCTCTACAGTCTGTGGAGAGCTTTAGCATTTACAATGTCATCATTTGTCAACATCTTTGTTAGGAAACAATTTTCTATAAAAAAATAACTACCCCTAACCTCTAGACGAGTAGGACAATTATTTGCTTTTTTTTTACTTTGGTTTATATAAATATAAGGTTTTCCAATAAGAGGTGTTATTTTGGTATTCAAAGAGAAATGCCATTTTTTAAGATAAAGGATCGGATGTTTATTTCATAATAAAGAGGAAGGTATGCCGTTAATAATGAAAAACAACATCAGCCAAATGGCCACCACGAGCACGCATACAGGACCATATCCTTTTCATGAAACTTGTTTTATAACCAAATCGCAAAGTGGCTGCTCTATGTCCTCCATAGTCTCACGAACTTTATCTTTGAGGTCTTGAATCGACGCTGGGCTGTTGGCGTAGACCTTATCTTTCACGTGGCCCCAAAGGAAGAAGTCGCAAGGTGTTAAATCACAAGATCTCGGTGGCCAATTGTGATCACCTCTTCGAGAGATAACACGGTTCTGAAACTTTTCCCGTAAAAAAATCAATGGTTTCGTTGGTTGCGTGGCACGTAGCGCCGTCTTGTTGAAAGTAAACGTTGTCCAGATCAATACCATCCAACTCCGACCATAAAAACGTTTGTGGAATGTCCACTTCCAAAGAACGACGAGGAATGGACAAATCTGGGTTTTCTTCAACACTTTGGACTACAGCAGCAATATTCTCAGTTGTTCTTGCACGGGTTTTATTCTTCACATCACTAACTTGTCCCAACAGCTCAAATTTTTCCACCAATTTCTGTATTACGGTCCGACAAGGTGCTTCACGGCGACCAAAAAATGCTTTAGTTTTGCGAACTGTGACTGCAAGATTTTCACCATTTTTGTAGTGAATTTTAATAATTTCAATGCGTTGTTAAAGCATGTATCGTTCCATTTTTAGTAATGGCGTAGTTTCTACTTGTCAAATGTCAAAGAATAAAAGCTTCAAAAGTGACAGCTACCGAAATAGCGGGTCATTCACAATAACACCTCTTATTGGAAAACCCTTTAAAAGACTTAACTATCGATCTATTTAAATATATTTTGTTGAACTTTAAAAAAAACATTTACAAGTATAGTGCAGAGAAACATTTTCATATTTGGAATGCACCTCAACCAAGCTCTCCTTGAACTACCATCTTTTTGGATTTTTTGAAAATTGCAATGCTGCCAACCCCACGTCAGTCAAACGATCGTGGGACTCTCCCCCAAACAGTCTGATGGACAAGCATAATCCAGGTCACCTGGAACATTTGTTTAAGTCACCTTTCGCTCAAGCTATCTCATTTTATCTGTCTCATAATACTGAAATCCAATTTTCTATACACATGTCTGAAATTTACAGCAATTTCATGAGACATTAAGATTAACCATACCTACTCCCACTGTAGCTGTCAATAAAGATGTATCCCCAAGTCGAATAAATCCGGAATACTGTATCAATTTCATATTTTCCCGCAGTTCCTTTCGTCCTAATCTCTTTCCGATTTACGACTATCTCCTTCCCGCTGTCGCATACCCAAGAAAACTAGACACAAAATAATTTATAGTTCGCCATTTGTGTCGATACGTAAATGGCTCTACCATTTCCCTCATTTGTTCGCTATCTAATTTGGTATGGGAAAAAAAACGCTTTCAGCCTCAAGGACAACATCGACGACAAGCAAAAGAAAAGCCCTCCAATCATTTGTACCGACTGTCTATACAAATTATACGAGAAAATTTCTTTCTGAGGCTTAATTTCAATCACCATCAACCAGGAGACAAAACAACAACAAAAAAATCCCCGCTTAGGCACAATAAAACAAACAGAGCCAGAAAATGTAGAGCGAAAGAAAAAAACGACGCAATAACGACAGTCAGTCATTCTTTTGCCTCTTTTTATACACGTACTGTCGTACATGTGCTTTCTTCTTGATATTAGGTCGCCATTTTGTGAGAATAGAAGTCTATCGCTCGTTATTATTGCCTGTTGGCGAAAGACAGAGATGGAAATGTGTCAAACTATGGTAGCAAATGGATCCTTTATGACCGTTACTACTGCCATCATTTCGATTCAATTTCATTCTGCCTAGAGCAGAATGAAGGCATGACGGCATGGAGGTGTTTTCCTATCTCCCTCTAAGCTGTTTTGAATCCTGAATTATTGATAGGTCCTTGTGTCATTGTCTCGTCGTTATTTGAAAGTTTCTTTTTTATGTGTACACAATCGCATGCCCCATAGTCCTTTTGTTATGGGCTTCTGCTGTCGCCGTTTCCATTTCGAGTGATAATGGCTAAGTTCGTCATCGTCAGTGCTGAATGACAAATTGTCATCGCGCACGGTGTGGGACTCTGTAGTCTGTATAGGGGGTCTTTCGGTTTTCTTTGTTGTTTTTAAACTGTCTAGGTGCCTCTGACAGGACATTCTTCGAATGGCCAAAACAACTTAAGGCTGTTTTATTGATTTAATTGATTTAAGCTAATTAATTACCCGTTTTGCGATTGAATTGTGTTGTAGGGGGTTTCCGAAAAAAAAAACAACTACCACTCACACAGCGAAACATACAAAATGGAATTTTAAATTGGCAACGGTGTCTCGTCGGCCGGGTGGGTTAAAACGAATAACTGGGCGGGTGTGTTCGGAGAGTTTGGCTTTGGGCTATGTACGGAATAACAGCCAAGTTCGATTGTCAGTTGTTTGTGTTGGCTTTAACATTGCAATCAGGTAAATGAGAGTAATTAATTAAAATCGGGTCCGAACGATGCTTTCTTTTTCAATTAAGTGGATGATGGCCAGAGTGGGCGTGCACCGGGATAAATTGGTGAATATTTATTAATGGTCTACGATATAAATTGAACCAAAGACCAGATGATGCTATTCAGCTTTATCTGCACTGTGGAAATCGATTGAGTGGTTTTCCTTTTTGAAGTCCTTTTGTTCGTTTTGTCGGCGTTAAGCCAAAAACATGACACCCACGTGAGATAAATTTCCATTTTCAAAGTGTCCACAATTATTTTCGTGGAATGGGCTGCAAGTTGACTGTTAAGCAGCAGCGAACCGCGAATGACCATCGGTTTTTTTTATTGACAATTTTTTATTTGCTGCACCAGCGTGTAAGATGGACTGTTAGTCTATTAGACTTGTATTTTTTAATGAGCTCTGGTTCAGCGGGTTGAATTAAACGCTTTAATTATAACTCCGGTGGACCGAAAAATGCGTGTTTCGAAGCAGACAGCTCTTCTTGCAGGGACCAATATTGAAAGAAACGTTTTCCCCGATTGCTCAACACAAAGAAAAACAGATGCTGTAGCACAGGAAGGATATGAAATGCAGAAAATGCGTACAATCTTCGTTAACAAACTTTTTTACTTTGCCAATATTAGCTGGTAAACATAACAAAACTTACAGCGATTCCAAAGGAGTGCACTTAATCGCTCTAACTCACATCATGAGCGCAGGAAAAATAACTTTCCCGAACAAGCTTTCGGCATTCAATTAAATGTACCAAGCCGCATACAACCTATCCCCATCTATCCAAATAGAAGAAGATAAAATGCAAAGTCAAAAACTCCCTGCTTGACTAATTTACAAGTAGTAACAAGGAAAGCGCGATTGCTAAGTATATAAAGCTCTGTGTTTTAAGTGTATGCACACTGCGCTGATGCATTCTGGTGATTAACCAATCTTCCTTCCCAAAATACTTATTACATGTGCATGCAAAGTACACACAACTAACGCAGGCACCTACATGGTAAACTTTATCTGACAAGCTGCCGGGAGTTGAGAGTAAACACAGCAACGCTAGATGAGGATGAATATAGAAAATCAAACCGAATAATTAATTCATTTTGTGCAGCATCACAAATGAGTGAACACTCTGAAAGGAGCAGGGCGAGGGTTCTAGCATCTCGCCCTGTTCATGCATAATAAGATGGCAGCCCTCCAGGACCCACTGTATGCGAAATACGGTGAGGCTTGATTTGGATTTGATTCCATCGTTATTACTTTGACTTTCATAACTACGGCTCGGGTACAGTCTCTGGGTGCAATGTTGCAATATTATAAGCAGAGAGTGCACGAGAATGTGTTGATTAACCTGTTGCTTGAAATGCATTACTGCAGCTGCAAATTTAGGACGAATCACAAGTTTTTGTAATCTGAGCGACAAAAGGATGATAAGGAGTGGAGGAAGTCTGCAACAAATTTTGCTGTTGAGCTGTAGACTTGCAAATAAGAGACATTGTCTCCTAAAATAAAATGAGCCCTTCACTAACGATTGCATTTTTATGTTAAGACATTCAGCTCTCCGACCGCCATCACTCTGAATGCAAGTGGTTTCTGGCAAATATACTACAACAACCAAAAAACTTGACTCAAATTTAATTGTATACCTATCTCCGTGAACCAAAAGTCAAGAGACTCGAAGATGATATTCAGGATATTTAATTATTCCACAAAGCCAATATGGCCCCATTCTCTTGCAGTAAAATCAAAGAAATATCCCATAATAACGGATTCCCACAAGCTATGTGAGTGCATCCTTTCGTAACTCAACGATGCAACACTAATTAAGAACCTAATCCCGTGTCTTCACAATAGACAGCTTCCTTGCAAGGGCGATACCATAGGGAGTATTCTAAAATCTGATAATGAGTAGACACAGGATATGTGGAATGTGCATGCTTCATCTATGAGATGGCATCCTAACGTGCAAGTAAAAAATACTGTATTAAGTTCACTGCTGGTGAATGATAGTTAGTAGAATACTTCATAAATTTCTAAGGACTGACTACTTGTTTGATTGAATTTATTTTCCATTTTGCTTAGGTATAGAACAAGTCAAATGATCCTTAAAACATCTTAAAACATCTCGTCTTGCAAAATACACTTCCATTGTCTATGAGCACCAACCAAACAGTTTACTGATTTGAACACTATTTTCCACATGCACCTTGGGTTTACTACGTTTTCTCACAAATTAGCACTCTATACCTGTTACACATTTGCACTAGTTCCGGAATTTGAAGCAACTTTTATAAACTCGACACGATCATTTTAGAATTCCATGTGACACTATATCGCCGTTGTGGAGTTTTTTTTCTTCGTCAAATATTGCTGATGTGGGGTTTATTGAAAACTGAATCCGTTTTTGGTCGTAGGTAAATCAAAATTGAAAATATGGAAATGGGAAAGTTAATCCAGTCGAATTGATTACTTTCAACAAGAACTGGCTTTCTGGTAGGTTGATCTAGTACAATTTAAATTAAGCAGAAAGTAGGTAAGTATGCGAATTTTCCCGTAATCGTGTTTATGCTTCTTAAGGGTTCACCAACACTATTGATTCGTTTATGCGCAATAGAACTTTGTTTATGACAATTGGGCGTAATAAGTGAATTTGCAATTTTTCTCGTAACAGAACTGCAAATGCATGAACTTAGGCTTAAAACTGGCTCGCATGTCAATGTTACTTTTAGTAGCAAAGCCAACCAATGTTAACCAATGAGGCATCAAAGAAAGAACACATTTTAAAATCAGTTTTTTCTTCATTTTTATTCATAATATCCGAACGCTTTTCGGCTGAAATAAATCCAAAACCTACCCTTTATAGCAGCACGGGAGACAAATAGAAAACTCCGTCATCACACTCTTTTCTGTACATACGTCCTGTATTACCCTGCCTCTGTACACACACATTGTGTGCAAGGATATAGATTTTCACTTACTTAAGCAGTGGCGGCAGTTGCTATAGGAAGATAATAGATGGTATAATGATAAAATAGATCGTAAGTACATATGACAAACATAGTCTCGTCCATCTGGGTGCGCGCTATCATTCCTTTCGAGATACAAAGCATAGATGGACTTAAGATATCCTTTTCTCGCAATTAATTATGACCGTGCGCGTTTGGTGATTGAGATTTGTAATGAAGATGTGTAATTATAATGAGTGAATTGTATCCTCGAATTAGATCAATAACAGAGTTATAGAGAGCTGTGGACAGAGACACGAAGACAGCGTTAGATTACAGACAAGGGCAGACTGACTATTGATGCATGTTTGAGGAGAAGATTGTTCAATGGGTTGGTAAATATTTACGAAGGAAATTCGTCTTTAGGAAGTACCCAAGAGGGTCATAAAGGAGGGCAATGTATCGATGTCATTGAAAAGCTAAAGTCTTGACAAGTTGTTGGTTTCAATTCTAGTTTTAGGTATTTAAAAAGCTGTATAGTACAAAAGGTGTATGAATTCTGCTCATCTTCTTCCCGAAATTATTTATTTGTCTCTCTGTCCCCCCCCATCGGACGACATTGCAACATTTGTCAATGTACCCAGCAATCTATTGACGTACTTCCAGCATCCTACGTCAAACATATACCAAAGCTATATCCTGCCATTGTCGCACATTCTTCAATAACTCTGTACTCATTCCGTAGCCATTTATGCGCACACAATGTGCAATCAAATGGAAATGGAGACCATCAACCGAATGTGCATGCAGTGGTGGAGATAGGGCAGCAGGACATTTTCAAGATGAATGACTGAAAATGTGAAAACTATTCGAACAGATAAGTGGTAACGGGCAACCGGGGAGCAAGAGGTCCTTTTGTAATTATTACATTATTAGGAATTATTGCTTGTCAATGAATGAAGTAGTAAATCCTGGGCAAGGGGAATGATTTACCTCCCTCACTGAAGCAATAGCAGGACCAAACCAACACCAGAGAGATATTATTATTAAATTTTGATTAAGCGTATCCCATTCTATATAGGTGCGAGTGTCCCGAGAGTATGGGTAAAAATTGTTAGGTGAATATGCAGAGTGTGGTTATCTTAAATAATATTTATGACAGCGGGGCGCAACTGCAAACGCAGGCAATTTACCATCGGTAGGTGATTTAATGAAACCTCCGAAAATGTGTGCCAGAGGGTGACTTAATTTATGGTTATGGCCCGAGAGTGTAAATTAGCTTCGATGTCAAAGTGCTTCCTTTATATATACCTACGGCGTAGCGACGGCCATTGAGGGCGCACAAATGCACTAAAACTAACCGCACAAATTTTCTTCCTAAGTTTTCTTTTACATAGGACATTGTTTTTTTTGTTTTACTGTTTCCCCGACTACACGGTTGCAAAATACAAAGTAATGTCAAAAGTTTTCCTCCGCAGAACAAATCCATGCAACAGCAGCGAAGAAATTATTGAAATTTATTTAGCCGGGATAACAAAAGTTCGGTTTCGGTCCTTTTTTCTTGTTGCGTATTTCCTTTTCCTTATATATTTTTTTTTTATTCGGCGCAGTGTTGATGGAGGAACTTAAATGAAATTACAAATTATTGCATTTGTACTAGAATGGTATTTGATGGAGCAATGGAATGAGAGAAATATCTACTGATGTTCATAAGAAAAATTATTCTAGTTTCGGATAGCGAATTTCAATTGAAAATTGTGAGTGGGATAAGTTCAGAGCGATCCTTTTAATCCGAAATTTCGAAAAGTTCTTGAAATTGAAATACGTTTTGCACTCAGGGCGAGGAGGGCGAATGGAAGACTTTATGGATTTTGACAGTTCACTGAGTGCATCTCAGGCCAAGTGGACAGGGTTATTGCTGGAAAAGAATGCTTGTTTTGACAAGAACGATAAAAGATTTTCAAACTTAATGGAAAGCTAGACGAAATTAAAATTAAATGTCAGTCGTTATGAGATTCGTGCGCAGTTTGGTGGAAGTTTTTAATTGTTTTCTTAATGTTTGCATTAACATAGAAAGTTTAGCAGGAGATGAAGGGGGTGATGGCTGATGGAATCATATAAAAGGACGGCTGACTCAATGCGAACGACAGCAGGTGACAGTTCGCTCAACCGATCGAATTGCATTTTCGAATTTGCATTTTTTCGAAGAGAGGTTTCGCACGACTAAGTATACCTACTCTCCCACAGAATAATGAAAGGAATGACAGCAAGTGTCAAAAGGAAGTAAAGTCTGTGATGTACTGAAGATCTAAGGAAACGCTATTTGGAGGTCTGATTTGAGAGGCAAACTGTACTCACCTTTATTCCTAAATTGTAATTATTTACCCAAACCCATTTAAGGCCAAATTCAATTATCGGCAGAGCAGTCGAAAACTCGAAAATCACAAACCAAACAACCACAAAAGTACTTGGATTTTAATCCCAACATATTTATCCTATAAAATCGCCGGATTACTGCATATTTCACCCAGCCCATCGAGTCCTCAATTAGCGAATACCATTAGCTAGCGACCGCAGACAAAGACTTGGGTATAACAACCAATATAACGCCCGACAATCCGGCGAAGGGCGATAAATCTAATAAATAAATCGATTCCAAATTTTAATGGAATACACAGCTCATCCCTGACCTGCCAGCTCGTTTCACATTCTACGGTTACACTGCACAGCACTCGTTATGGTAAACAATTTTGTAAGCATCAATTATGGCCCGTTTGCCAACCCTATATGCCCACGGTCCACATCAAGCAAAAACCATCCTGCGCAATGCGAGTAAAAATATTACAAACCTCAGAAACTAACCAAAATGTTTGGTTGCGTGGTCACCTACCAACAACCAGGATACAGATAAAATGACGAGACAAAAAAAACACATTATTGCAGGAAACCAATAATAGAAATGCTCACCATCAGCCACAGCAGCAGTAGTAGCAGAGTAGAAAACCAATCTGAAACCGTTTATATTCTATCATACATGGCAAGGCCGAGTACACTCGCTGAACACATCCGCCGTGACGCCACGGCTCCCCCTGCCCGCAAATGCGCCACAGTCTCATTTGTAAAACCGACCAGAAAACTAGAAATTCGGTTTTGTATTCTGCGGTAAAGGGATACCGGACGGACCCCTTCTCGTATCGGGAATTAATTACAAAAGCCTGATCTTTAATTACTGATTACGTGGAAAAATGAGAGAGTTAGCTGAAAAGCAGATGCTGGGCGTTCAATTAGGGATAGGGATTGCTGCAGCTAAACAAAAAAAAAGCAACAAACACCACTTGAATTGATTATTAATTGGAATGTGAAGTATTTACAATAAATTCTACAAAAGTTGTGGCGGCAAGCTCTGCGCCTATTATTTACACGACAAAATACAATATTTTATTATCAGTTATTCACTTGCTCGTTAGCGGGGCCGATATTTCTGTTCACAAAATACTACGACATGTGCTGTTTTATATTGGACTGCGATTGGTATGTTTATACACAAACAGGGATAGTAGGTTTGTTTATACTTGTATATGCATAGGTTCTGTTGATATTGAATGGCGGATAGCGACCATTATTTTGTTATTTGCGCCAGGAAATTGCATGTCACGGAATTGTATCCGATTGCATACATCCTGATTCTAAAAACGGCCATAGAGAGGGGTGAATGTGCATTGAGCTGTCAATTTGGGATGTAAAATTAGAAATGGCTTTGTGTTCTGTTTCTGATGAATAGGAAAATGTATATTTGTGAAATACCAACGGCATTATTATCAAAATTTAATTCTACCAGAACTTTCATTTAATACTCGTTGTTTTTGATGTTCTAATTTGTCAAAGGATTTTTTTTCATTTTTGTGTAGTCACACTTTTGTCAGGTTTTTGTTTATAAACTTTAACAAAACGGCAAAGATTTTTCTGAGATTGTGCCTATAGCATTTTCAGTTTTGTTATCCCTATAAAATAGGTAAGCCCTTTTCAATTGTTGTAATATGTTTCTTCTGGGTTGTCACTAAAAATGGGACTATGTCCATCTGCAGACCCATTCGAGATAATAGAATTCACACAAAGTCTATACGCCTTCTAGTAAAAAAAACGCAAAAACTAGCTAAGTAGCAAGTAACGAGTGTTTTCTCTATTTTCTCTAAAATATGAAATTAATCCGCCCATTTCTGTCACTAAACTTGCTTCGAATCTCTTGTCACATTCTCTAAAGTTACAAGGACCTATCTTCTCTAAAATGGGATATCCTTCCACCGAATTGATCCGCTGAAGTTGTTTCATTTCTCTTGTCACATTTTCATAAAAATATTCAACATCAAAAAGAGAACCAGCTAAGTAACGAGTAATTTTCTATTGTAACTTGAGTGGATAATTTGTCCAGCAACTTCTGCCGCTGAATTTGTTTTTTTTTTCCTTAGAAAAGTTGGTGTATTCAACTGAGTTCTTCGTTCGCATTGTGTTTGCCAAACTTTAAAGTGACACTCGCATTTCCTGAGTCGCTTGAAACGCCCTCTATCTTTAGGAGTTAAAAGTTTAAGCTCGAACTTTTAACTCAGCCGCTTTTGGTTAATGTTTAAAAGGTACAGTTATCTATCTGTCATTTCTAACATTTTGTTTCTATATTAAACAGTAACCTACCTACATTTTTGTTGACAAACGCTAAATACATTTAGGGAACAAATACATTTAGTTCCCTAATCCAACCCTGCGTCCATTATTTTCGCAGCGATGTTCTTTTAAGCCAATAACACAAATCCTGACTTAAATAATTTAATAGCATCCTTATCAATTTAACGAGTTCGCCATTTACCAAAACAATTCTTATCCACTCTCGCCCATGGCACTTACAACTGCAAATTTAATCAACAGCTTCAATGCTCACCAACGGCCACAAAAAATAAGGACAACTAGACCGTTTGTACGTGACTATTATTTGAATTTCACTCGGATCATCGCATGTGATGCTGAAGAAATTGAAGCATTTTTTTGCCTCGGTTTCTTTTATCCTCCTGCCGTAAGGATGGATCAGAGAGTTCATTTCGATTGGACGTCCATCAGTTGTGCGCTTAGTTCACTCAGTAGAAAAAAAAATAAACTAGACTCTTACTAGCGAGCCATTCTTCCTTCGACCATTTCCCCGAAAAGTATATACGGAAATTAAATATTTTCCTTGTTCCTACAGCTAGACCATTTGTTAAAACAAATCTGAGCAGCGTGCAACTATTTATATCGCATCTTTGTCGCATTGTTAATCACAGAATTTATCTTTCTTAGTACCACTATATATTTATATATATATAGCTACCCCTAGGATGGCCGGATTTAAGGAATCTTCCTGCGTTCAGCGAAAGGAACAACTTTTTCCCCCAAAAAGTACAGAGTACAAGAGAAAAATTGCCTGGAAAACAGAGAAATTTCCCGTCGACGTGATATCCGTGGGGAAGACATAACGAAACAAAACACCAAAACTTGTTGTCTATTTGTTTTATTTTTAAAATACGCGCACCCTTTTTATGGGGCGAAAAAGTTGGTCATCCGAAATAGAGAGAGAGGGATGTATAGAGTGAAACTTGTTTGTGCCGAACAGATGGTCCGGGTATATGCGGTGGAATTTTGTAGTTTTAGACATAAATTCTGCGAAGACATTGTTATGCAGAAGCTGACGAGAAAGACTTTAAACGTGATCGTGTCAGTTCGGAACTCGCATCAAGATTAGATGAAACATGGGTTGGTTCGGAAATGTTTGGTTGTAAATTTCCAAGACTTCCCTAAGCCGTTAACAGAAACTTACTGTTGCAGCTTTCATAAACGGAATCGCGGCGAGTGATGTGTAATACGAGTTCTGCATAATTGAAAGGCATACATTTTGCGAAAACTTTGTTGCATTTACAATTGTTGTTCTTTTTCTTGTTATGGATGGCAATCGGAAGAGGAATACAAAACTGCACCAGAAATTTATTGTCAGTCTCCGAAGAGTGAGCAGCACCATAGGGTTTCTATATAATCCCAACAGATGCCACTGCTTTCGATGCAACAGACATTTGGCTACACAAAAAACTTTCTCCGCGGAAGTGTGCAAAACTCTAATCACCTGGATGGTGGGCCCCATTCAGCTAAATAAATCATTTAACCAAACAAAAGGTAAATTGATCCCTTCCTTAGCGGTGAACTTTTCAGCGCATACCCTCCCACCCTAAACAAATAAGTTTTCTAATCTATTCTTCTGCAAATAAATCGAAATAAAATCGAAGTAAATATTTTGTCCTGTTTCCATTGAAAATAAATAAGTCTACCCCAAAAAAAAAAAACACCCCCATCATAACATCCTCCACAAACAGAGAACGAAAGAAAGAAAAAATCCCAGGAAACCACAAAAATTGCGAGAAAATCCCCAACTCTGTGCCGCACAAATACCCAAAAACATATTCAATTGCAAATCGCTTAACTTTAATTTAGTAGCACTTTTATTATACAGAAGGAGATCTTCCTCTGGAGCTTCCGGTGCCTTCGTCATTCTCTTTCGCTTCGCCTTCATTCTCATTTGGATTGCTTGAATGCGAAATTCACTGTGGAAGGAAACAAATTTTTCCATCCCCTTCCGAGGCAGAGGCATCAAATTCGGCTTTAATTCACCTTAATTCAGTTAAAAGGATAAGTACTCTTCTGTTAACCTGTTTCCTACTGCCACTCCATATATACCGCTCATGGAAGGACTTACATAGTTTAATGTCCCTACACCATTGAAAATGAATTCCTTTTGTGTATTTTTGCGACTTAGATAGAAACAGAGTTTATTCAATGTGATGCCGTGCGCGCGAGGGTGTTTAAAATATTCCTTCCCTGCCAAAAGAAGGACCTTCTCTGATCAAATGTCGGATATCCGACGAAACGCTTAGCTTTCTTCAACTGTATCCCACCGAAATAGAATAGAAAAATATAAAACGTCCTCCCGCCTTCCATTCACCAAATCATCCACAAAATGACTTCATATCCTATTTTGAATATTATTTCCTCTGCGAGTAAGAGAGAGAGAAAACAAAATAACCAAAAGGACGCAAGAGGAAAAGTTTAAAAGAAATCACATGGATTTACCTTCACCGATGCATGGGCGGGCAGGCGGCGCGAGTTAAGTATCCATAGCAAAACATATTGAGAAAAAAGATAACATTATTTGTATTCAATGATATCTTTAGTCTCTAGTACAGTCTTGCACACAACGCTACAATGATAACATATGTAAAAGAGATAATATCGTTTGTATACAATGTTGGAATATTATCTCTTCTTCATTATCAAGCAAGACGATTGTACGCTTGGGTCTCCTTGTAGATAGATAAGAAAAGTATATAAATACGACTGTATGATGAATTTATCAACAGTCTTATTGTAACTACATAGTAGCCTTAAGCTCCTTTTAGAATTAGTAAAAAGTATTTCAATAATAAAGGACATAGTTCCAAATAAATATTGTTTAATTTTAAAAGTAAGAAACAAGTGTTTTAATTGGCGATCCTGCCAGGAGGTTAAATATACTTTTTAACTTCAATCGAGCGGACCTCGGGAACAAGTAGTGAAATCTAGTATAAACAGAACACTCGCGTTACCGGTTACAAGAATTACCTAGCATAGCAGGTACAAATATAGCTTCTTCGTACGAAGCAGCAAAGCAATTCAGTGAAAGTGTATATGTGGAGGAAAAAAACACACAAATTCGACGACAACAGACACGAGTTCAAAATGGAACAACTCGCAGTATTAATGGCAAGATTAGAAGCTTTAGAAACCAGGAGCAACACAGTAACACAAACCCTAGAGCACACACGCACAGAGAATGCAAGGTTAGCAGCAATAATAACTAACCAAAATCAAATAAACACTAATTTAGAAACAAAACTAAATGAAGTAAAATCTGGATTAGGCATAGTACCAAACATACCTGTGCTAGAGGAAATAAGAACCACATATACAGATGGTAGTGAAATACAGTTAGACGCATTTAAAAGCCTACCTATTTTCAACGGCGATCAATCAAATTATCGGTCGTGGCGCGAAGAAGCATCCAGATTAATGGACAGCATTAAAAACTTCAAAACACACAGTAAGTACGCAGCAGCATTGACTATAGTGAAAAGTAAAATACAGGGTGCAGCCGCGAATGTGTTAACTAATTATAACACAATTTTTAATTTTGAGGCGATACGTAACAGATTAGATTATACGTACTCTAATCAAGAACCTCTATACGTGCTACAAGACATGATGAAAGCCATCACGCAAAAAAGAAGCACACTGTCTGAATACCACGACGAGATAAATAAAAATCTCAATTTAATAATATCAAAAATCACTATGTCAGGTGATCCGCCGAATATAATCGACAGACTAATTAAAAATGCTAACGACGACGCAGTTCGTATATTCATTGATGGTATGAGTGACAACTTTACAAGAGGATCATTATATTCAGCTACAATAAATGATCTAGAACACGCATTCGCAATTGCTCGCAGAATAGAACATGATAATGTGCACAGGCATTTACATCTCACTCAGGATAAGCACCACAAAAATATGCCACATGAACGCAGAAACGAAAGAAGACCAAATTATTCGAGCCAAACAACGAATTATCAACCCCAGAAGCAATACGATAATATGCAGCAACACAATCAAGGACCACAGCCGATGGAGATAAACTCGAGACAAATTGTACATGCACAGCGACAAAATTGGAATCAATACAAACCCGATGTATATAATCCACCAGCGAAACGTGAACACAGCGGGAGTTTCAACACACACAACAGACCGCAACGATCTTATCAGCAGAACTTCAAGCAGCAGAGAGTAAATAACTCCCGACAACAACGCAGAGACGATGTCAGCAGTACATATGCAGAAGCAGATGAAACGGAATGTATGGTAAATAATAACATAAGAATAGATCATTTAAACTAGTAGACGGGTTGCCCTGCTTAAATTTAACTAGTACTATTTCTAAGAAAATTTATAAAATTCTTATTGATACTGGTGCAACCCATAATTACATTAATAGAAAATGCGATTCTAGCAAAAAAATTAAAATTAAACCTATAAAAATAAAAACAATGCATGGTTATTCTATGGTAGATACAAAGAAAGTAGTTAGGATATTAAAGAAAAATATAACATTTTTTGAATTAGAGGATATTCAGTCTTTTGATATGATATTAGGATATGAAGGACTTAAAGTTCTAAACGCGGAAATAAATTTCAGTAATATGACTCTAACTACCATAAGCAGTGTCGAATCTATTCAGAAAATTAATTACATAATTGGGGAAAATAATATTTATAAAGCAGACATAGATAGACTGATGAAGATTAATAACAGCATAGGACCGTTACCCTTTACAGATACTATAGAAGCAAGCATTAGGACGACCAATGATAATCCGGTTTATGTTAAACAATATCCATATCCCATAGCAGATAACGAATTCGTAAACAAAGAAATACAGAAACTCTTACATGACGATATAATAGAAAAAAGCCATAGTCCTTATAACAGTCCCATATGGACAGTACCTAAAAAAGGTTTGGACGAAAAAGGAAAACCAAAACGGCGCATGGTTGTTGATTTCCAAAAACTTAACGCTCACACTGTAACAGACAGATACCCCATTCCGGATGTCAACATGACAATTCAAAATTTAGGTAAAGCCAAGTACTTTACAACATTAGATTTGGAGTCAGGTTTCCACCAAATTAAAATCAAAACAGATGACAAAGAAAAAACAGCTTTTGCTATAAATGGCGCAAAATATCATTTTAAACGAATGCTTTTCGGGCTCAAAAATGCACCAAGCATATTTCAGAGATGCGTGGACGACATTTTGAGAGACTTTGTAGGTAAATTCGTACACGTTTACATTGATGACGTATTGATATATTCTTCATCTGAGGAAGAACATATACAGCACATAAGTCAAGTATTCGACGTACTCAATAAAGCCACATTAAAAATATCTGATGAGAAAAGTAAGTTTTTTCAAGAAGAAGTAGAATACTTAGGTCACATAATCAGACATGGTAGAATCACTACGAACCCTGAGAAAATAGCAGCTATAGAAAATTTTCCAGTCCCACAAACGGTAAAGGATTTGAGAGGATTTTTAGGTCTTACAGGTTACTATCGTAAGTTTATAAAAGGATACGCAAGCATAGCCAAGCCCCTGACATTATATTTACGAGGAGATAACGGTAAAGTAAACAAAAAACAAAGAAAAAATATTAAGTTAAATCTGAATGATTCAGCATTAGAAGCGATTAGAATTTTAAAAAATTATTTGAAAGAACAAGTCGAACTTTTTCAACCGGATTATAGTAAACCATTCGAGCTTACTACTGATGCATCCAACATAGCTATTGGAGCCGTACTAAGTCAGAATAAGCAACCTATACACTTCTTGTCAAGAACACTGAGTAAGACAGAAGAGAACTATAGCACAAACGAGAAAGAGCTATTAGCGATCATATGGTCCTTACAAAAACTCAGAAACTACATGTATGGTATAGCAGACTTAACCATATATACCGATCACCAGAGCCTTATATATTCTGTATCAGGAAAAAATCCCAACACAAAGCTGAAACGTTGGAAGGGAATCATTGAAGACTTTGGAGCAAAATTAGTTTATAAACCAGGAAACCTAAATCTTGTAGCTGACGCATTATCACGTCAACGCATAAATACTTCTACCATAGAAACAGCACATTCAGCTGAAAGTTCTTCTAATGATATAATAAAAACTGTGAATCAGCCTTTTAATGCATACACTGCACAGTTCGAACTTATTGAAGATATAACAAATAATATCGAAACACAAATCTATTTTAGTAACAAAATAAGACTCATAATAAAGTTTAAGGACAAAGACTCTTTACTAAGGCAGATGAAAGAAGTTATACAACCCCAAAAGATTGTAGCTTTGCATACGAAATTTGAAAACATATACAAATATGGTGAAAACATAAAAAAAGAATTCCCACTAGTAAGATTTATATTCACACCAAGAAAACTTCAAGACGTGACAAATTTGGAGGAACAACTAAAACTTGTAAGGGTAACTCACGAAAGAGCACACCGAGGGTTACGTAACAATATACAAGAAATCTCAGAGAAATATTACTGGCCCGATCTAAATAAACAAGCAAAGAGTTTCAACAAAAAATGCATAGCATGTCTATTTGGAAAATATGAAAGAAAACCTATCAGAGAACCTCTGAATAATTCAGAAATACCAACACATGCGGGAACACACATTCATATGGACATATACTTCAACGACAAGTATACTTTCCTTGTAACAGTAGATAAGTATTCTAAATATACAATCCTTCGGGAAATCGAAACTCGAAACAGACTGTACGACGTTATGGAAGAGGTCTTATCTAATTATTTCCCAAAATGTGAACGACTCATGACAGATAACGAGAAGGGATTCAAAACAGAAATGGTGAACCAAATGTGTTTGAAATACAACATAACTAAAGTAGAAACTCCAGTATACAGATCGACAGCGAACGGTCAGGTAGAACGTGTAAACGGTACAATAACTGAACTGTCTAGAATATTCACAATTCAGAATAAAACAAGACTTATCGAAGAAATATTTAGAACAGTGCGTGAATTAAATAATTCTATACACTCAGTTACCGGTTTGAAACCTAGAGACATTTTCTTTAATCAAAACAAATATAGCAATAGTGAAATTATAATAAATAAACTAAACTCAGCATCCAAAAAAGTGATCGAACGTCTAAATAAAGGAACTCGACACAGAGAGTATAAAAAAGGAGATAAGATAATGGTAAGAATCACAGGTCTTAGAAAGAAATCTAACGCCAGATACATAACAAGAATAGTAGAAGAAGATAAAGGAGACACTGTAATCTCTAAAGAAGGAATAAAAATTCACAAGGATAACATAAAGAATTATCATTTTTCAGATGACGAAAATATTAATATTCCTAACATTACTAGGAATTGTACAGAGTCAAGAAGGGCAAGGAAACGTTCAAATAACTGAGTTACTAAACAAGAAGTTTATACTTACGCAAACAGATGACGTGTATTTATTCAAAGAACAAACTTATTTGTTACATGCCACCAACCTGACTTCGATATTTCAACCTTACGTAAATATCGTAACTAGTAAATATCAACCTACACAAGAAGAAAAAATTTGGTTAAGTAAAATTAAGAATTTAGCAGACCAATTACAAGAACATACTAGGCATACTAGATCAATTAACTTTTTAGGAACAGCTTTCAAATATGTGTTTGGTAATCCTGACCATTATGACTTAGTTAACATAGAAACGAGTATAAATAATCTCATAGAAAACAATAATAAACAAAAAACTATAAATTCTAGATTTGAACAAATTTTGCAACAATTCGAAGGTCAGAGCCTTAAAGAACATTTAGTAATAGAACAAGTGTACGAACAATTATTATTATTGACCAGAACAATTAATGCAGCAAAAAATAATGAATATTTATCAGAAAGCCTAGACTTAGATGACATTAAAAATATTATTCAACATGAAATAATTCAAGTACCCATAATAAATATACTTGAGTACTCTAAAATATTATTAGCTAGAACTGATGAATTCTTCATCACAATATATAAATATCCAGTTCTAATTAAATCATGTAAATTGTATAAAGTAACACCTTTAAATTCAAAACATGGAAAAATCATTACAGATAAAACAATTGCCTTATGTAACCAAACTTATTTAAGAACAAGAAATTGTCAAAATCATCTAAGTAAAAACATTTGTGAAATTAACTTTGAAGAAGAAAATTGTCTTATTCCACTTTTAAAGAATATAACTTCAAAATGCAACATTAAACAAGAATACGATTACGACTTAGAAATTGAATCCGGTGTTATGTTATTAAGCGGTAAGCATAAGTTAAATAATCAAACAATTAATGGTATAAACTTAGTTACTTATGAAAATACTATAAATCTAGACGATAAAATATACAAAAACATGCATAAGCAAATTAAAGAAGTTATATTAAGAAATCATAATTCAGAGTCTTACATCGACCAAATAATTAAAGAAGATACAATGTACAAATTCGATAACATAGATACTTTAAAAAAACTAATTATTCCTTTTGAAGAAAAACCGATATTATCAACTATATACACAATTGTAACACTGATTGTTATTCTAGCATTTACGTACGTAATGATAAAAACTATACAATGTATAACAGATCGTCAAAAACAAAAAAAGATTGACGCATATAACAAAACTTATGAAAGAGAAATGTTAAAAATAGCGTCGAAAAATCGGGACGATTTCGTTTAACAAGGGGGGGAGTTAAGTATCCATAGCAAAACATATTGAGAAAAAAGATAACATTATTTGTATTCAATGATATCTTTAGTCTCTAGTACAGTCTTGCACACAACGCTACAATGATAACATATGTAAAAGAGATAATATCGTTTGTATACAATGTTGGAATATTATCTCTTCTTCATTATCAAGCAAGACGATTGTACGCTTGGGTCTCCTTGTAGATAGATAAGAAAAGTATATAAATACGACTGTATGATGAATTTATCAACAGTCTTATTGTAACTACATAGTAGCCTTAAGCTCCTTTTAGAATTAGTAAAAAGTATTTCAATAATAAAGGACATAGTTCCAAATAAATATTGTTTAATTTTAAAAGTAAGAAACAAGTGTTTTAATTCGCGCGGCGGGTTCTTCTTTAGTAGTTCTTTCAGTTCGTGTATGTTCGGAACGGAACCCCCGCCCGATAATTCTCTTCGCTGCCAACTATAATGCAAAGTAGTCGACGAAATTTATGGCTTAACCGCAAATATGAGAAGCAAAACGAATGAAGAAACGACACCCACACGTCATAACCTCGTGCCAAATCATCCGTCGTCTATTTGATGGAGAGATTTCTTCCTTTTCTAAGTGAATCTCGGGATAAAGTCTCGAGCTGAGGTGACTTTGGCTGAGGCTAAAAAGGATATCGGGCCATATTATATTTATGTGGATGTGTGCGAGTAATAATTTCATCATAAATACAGAGTCGAGTTGAATGTTCGATAAATTCCACCAAAACGGGATAAGTGGTAGAACGCTAACCAAAAATCGACCGAAAATATGAGAAACCTGGTCTTGAAATATTTACACATCAGTGGGTTTCTTTGATAGGTTCTGTGCTTATATTTGAAAAGAGGAGACCGAAGGTATTAAGATTTATTTGGGATAGGATTCGGATTGTAAAGTGCAACGATGCGATTTATAAATCTTTGATTTGATTTTTTCCGAGGAGGATTTCTTTTTTTCCTGTCATCGTGCGAGGATACTTTTCAGGTTTTTGAAGGTCATGAAAGGATTATTATCCTTTCGGGGGGGAATGCAATTTTGCGGTAGAATCAAATGAAGTGGCGACATTGTAAAAACTGTCTTATGGAATTCGTTTTGAATAGTGCGTTGGTATGCGACTTTTTTCATAGATAGCTTAAGAGTAGGTAGCTGAAGCTTCATTTGGCAGTTCGATGGGCTCGAGGACATGGCAACTATTTTAGTAAAACTTGGTTGGGTAGATCCAATTGTGACACTTTCGATGGACGAGCGAAAGTTTTGAACCATAAACAGATTTTTGAGAGGTTTGTTTTCAGAAGCGGCAACACTTTAACAAATTTGACAGCTGACAGCTGATTTGCGCTCATTTTAGTTTGCCTCGTCACCATAATTAGACTTACACCATGAGTATAGACTAATGATGAACGAGGCCAAGTGTTCAAAAAACTGATAGAAATTTAAAAATGTCATTTGTTTCATGAAAAACCATTTTGACAGCTGATTTGTGCTCATTTCGGTTTGACATTTAGCTGCGAATAGTCCCAATGCATAGAACTAGTCGAAAACCCACACGCAAATACAATCATAGCAACGCATTTGCAGGACTACAGGTGAATACATTTAGCTATTAAATTTGTTGCATACTTTTAGTGGTCAGAACAAAATTGCAACTCGTTATAATATATCACCATTTATCGCGGCTAGGTTTTTCCTAAGTTGCGTTTGACGAAAACAACTACAAGTTGGCCCGTTTTTGTTCACGAGTTCATAGCAATCTGTTTCTAGTTGTAGTTTCCTTTTTCTTCCCCTGGGAGGACTAAATTATTCGTCGCTGTCCGCCTAGGGGAGATTTCACTGTTTTTCCACCTCAAGTCGCTCAAGTGACAGCTATTTATTGCAGTCCCTGTACAACTACCCCACTCCTGCTGCAATTCGAACATCAAACTATGAAAAGTGTCCCAAAAATTACGACCACAAACCTGCTACGTGGTATCAGGCTAATTGTCTTCATTTCACATTCTGATATCTGATGCACGAATTTTCCGTCAGTTTCATTTGAAATTCAAATCTGTATGCACGCTAAACCCAAAAACTTGTTTTACTCGATTATCACTTTAAATTCACAGAGCTCGTATCATTTATTCAAAGGAAGATTCACTTTCTTCAAAGATAACACCCCCATATACCCGAGCCAAAGCGAAGGATATTTTACACAAGTTTTTTCAACTCGAGATAAGTTCAACCCGAAAATATACACATATTAAAATCCGACTACGGGGACGCATGGACCAACAATAAAACAACTTGAAGCAAAGCTCACATATACAATCATCAGCAAAACTGCTCTCCCATTAGCCAGCACATACGTGCTCTAATAGACTCCTTGCACAAGCACTCCTTCGGAATTCCTTAAAATGTAATAACCCAACGTGCGAGAGGTTTTTGGTCATACTGCATGTATGCAGTGCAAAACAGAAAACCCACCACCACATCCAACAGGACCATGGAATGCGGTTTCTGCGCCAGGGTTGAGTGATGGGGCCTCTTTCTTTTCGGTTTTGTTTTGCTGTTTTCTTCTTCTGGCCTCAAAGTTGATGCCATTTTGCAACACAGAGTGCAGAGGGAACAAAAAAAAAACGTGTACACTTTCAGAGAGAGTGTACTGCAAGTGTTAAACTTTTTAACCGCATTCAAATGAAACCCCGACACACATGGACACACCATACATTGCAGAGTCAGAGTTTGGAGGATGTAAAGCGGGGGGCAGTGGCGAAAATAATTTAAATTCACTTTTTGTACGTTGTGTAGATATCCTTTTTGCCAGCAAACGGTACCTACTTGTCGTTTGTTTTGGCTTGTCTACTTGACAGACAACATTGCAGCCATTTAGGGAATGGAGCCAAGGGATGAATATCATTTTACCGTTATTTCCCAAAGTAAAACCCATACCATACATGCAGACATAGCGCAAACAAACTGAAATAAAGTCCTAAGCCACAACTAATGTTTATGCATAGGTGTACAGTGTACAGGATGTGGCGGCGGTCGGTGTGCGGGTGCAATGCGAGATAAGGTCTCATGCAATTCGTTGAGTGGTTATGTGGTTCCATCTGTATCTCTGTCTGGTTCTACGGTGTGATAACTGAATGGCTATAGGGATACGAGTGTGTCCCCCACCCGTAGCGTGGTTATTGTGGCGGGGCGGTTCTTTTATGTGGACGTAAATTGAGTTTTTATTGATCGAATGGATTTAGCTCGGGTGTGAGTGATTTTTAACCGACTCGAGATGGTAGATTTTAGCGGTTTACTGTCTTGAAAATAATTTAGCTTTTGTTGCATTTCCCTGATAGAAGAGAGAACAAAACAACGGTAGCAATGG
Organism: Cheilosia impressa; assembly: GCA_948293265.1. Classification (NCBI taxonomy): domain Eukaryota; kingdom Metazoa; phylum Arthropoda; class Insecta; order Diptera; family Syrphidae; genus Cheilosia; species Cheilosia impressa. The sequence goes on along the minus strand of OX411883.1, from coordinate 51,095,529 downwards.
TGCATACTTTGCTTCCTTTGAATGCCACTGCAAATGAGTTGGTATTTTAAATTCCCTGCACGTATAGTTCACATTTACCTCGGCAAATGGAATTTCCTCTTGATGGGTATTCGTCACAATCGTCCTTGCAATATCCCTTTCCGCACGCTCCGATCCTCATTCACCTGACTCCACTCAGCATTACGACTTATAAAATACAATTCGTTGCGAATGGGTTTTTCATTCGGTTCTCCACATGACTCTCATATCCAATTTCCTGTCATGAAATCGACATCGCGATGGCCACTCCACAGCGCGGCATTTTATGTGATAATTCAACGAGCACAAAGTCGTAATCGATGGAAGAAAAACTACAGTAGTAAACCATCGTAAAGCTAATCCACCTGTCGCTGGTTTCCTTGAAGGTGCGGCGGTGACATCGTTTCCGGTTTTAATACATATTCTTCCAATCGCATATCGGAAAGAAAGACATCATCGATTGGGTCCTTTAACCTTCGGTTCGTTTTGTTTTCATTTTCATCACCATCATCATCATCATCGTTGTCGATAAATGCACTTTGACAGTGAGAGAGAGAGACCCGTTTGAACTATCAATTCGTTTGCTGTAAAAAGGACAGTTCATATCCTTCTTCTTGGCAGCATATCGATGTCAGAATAGCAACAACAACAAACTAACAAACTGCGAAAAAATAAAACCTAACAGGCGGAAAAATTCCGTTCCGGTGTGAAATGTGAGCAGAGCAGCGACACAAGAGTACGGTGTGCTGGTATATATGGTGAAGGACGCTTTGACACGCGTTTATACGAAGGGAAGGTTTAGGTGTTCGTTTTTATTACCAACTATCCAGGATCTCCGGTTGATGGTCGATATGCGATGGCACTGGCACTGGTACAGAAACTGGTACTTGTTGCCCTGTCAGTCATCACCTTTTTGACATTGTTCTTGTTTTTGTTGGTTATTGCAGCAGTCGATGAGGCGCTGCCTCGTATAAGCCCGGATATTGTCGAATGTGTTGTGTGGATGTGTGTAGCAATTTGATTTGCGTCTGAAAAGTTTATTTCCCCTGAAAGACACAAAGAGGGAATTGTGGGTGGTATACGGACGGAGACACTTTGGGTTTCCAATTGACCAGGTTTTTACCTTCCTTTTTTTTCCCCGTATATCTGTCACTCGTGTTTGTTCTTCTGGGGTTACTCGGTTCTGTTTGTTTTGTCAGTGGTAGTGGTGAAACAACAAAGCCAATGACAATTGCTTTATAAAGTTACTCAGTTACTGTCGTCTTTGAACTTTATAGGTTATTAAGGATCGATGTGGAGTTTTATGTGATTACCCGAGAGAGTAATGAAGTAAGCTTGAGCTCTGACAGGGTGCATAAACTTAAGTGACACTTGAAAGAGTTTACGACAAACGAATGTGTGGACTTTTGACATTTCGTTTGTGATTGCATATGTTGCTGCTATTTAATTGTTGCAAACGCAAAAGTAGTACAGTTTTGACAGGCAAATGGTTTTCGTATTTTGACGGATGACAGTCGGGGTTTCTGAATTTGTTACTTTGTGGTTTGAATTTTTGCAGTTTGAAAAAGAACAGAGAATCGAAAATATTATTTTGTTTCAAGTGTCATTTTACATGGCCTCATCCAGTTGCTTGCACATTGTTTCGTTACTTTTGTACATTTAAGGCTGTGATCACACTGTCCACAGAGCATACCTGGATAATCGTCGTCTGGATACATACGGTTCTCTCACAAAGATTCAAACATACTTTGGTGGCACTTTCCATCAAAACTTCTTTTGACACTTGGGAATAATGTGTCATTGGAAACGCTTTTCTGACTTGTCGAGCGAATTGCCCGATTTTGTACTGCTTACAATGGACTTCGAACGAGGGGGCAATTCGATTCACTAAAGATGAATTAATTACAAAATTCCAACCGGATGTGGCGCATATAGTCAACAACTTTTATCTTGGTTGTCATCTTGACAGCTACATAAAATCTATTTACACTTTTCTACCGATTGACGTACAATATATACGCAAGAAAACTCTAACGAGCCTTACAAAAATATTAATCCAACAAATTACACAAAACCATCTCCGTTTCCAAATATGGCTGAGCTATGCAAATAGCTGTCAATTATCTCCGATTTGGCAAGTACGAATAAGTTAATCAATTCTATTGATATTCTGAATTGTATAACATTAACAACGAGCACAAAATATAATTGCTGTGTATTGCGTCTTGCATTTTATGTCAAAACATGTCTAATTTTTGATAAATAAAGTCTGTGATGGGAGTTGAACTTTAAAAGAACTTGCCTGGCATTTGTCTTTCGTGAAACCATGTATGTACGTAGGTAACGAAAAGAGAAAAGAACGAAATTTAATTTTGCAATTGGAAATGTAGGCAATTCGATCACCGATTCTATGGCCTTGAACTTGATAAAGCGGACGAACCGTTACGTGTCTATTATTCCGCCCGCCTAAATAAAAGTCAAGTAACAAAATACACATCAGAGCCACCTGAAATCCAGCGGCGTATGTAGGTGCCTACTTGGTATAAACTTCCAAGCAGAACTCCAATACACGCCCAACAATTACACTACGTGTCTCCGTATCGGGTCAAAATAAGCCAATTACAATTCTTGGCGGGTTTCACGTGTTTACTTTTCGCTTTTTCTCGGTTCCTTCATTTGTTTTTATTGCCTCTCTAGCTACGTAATCTTTCCGTTTTAACATATGGTTTTGGTATATGGAGAGGCAATTAAACGCAAAAACGAATTATTCTAATACTTTGAGAATATTTGTTTAAATTAAAAGACATTGTCAGGCGTGCATTTATTAATAACCCGTCTGTCGCGGTGGTAAGAAGTTTTTTGATTGTTTTTTTTTCCGATACGTGATCAAAATGTTCGAGGATAAAGAATTCGTATATACAGAAGAGCAGAAACAAAAAATCAACCACCTGCGGAGATTGGTGACAGGTGTGTCACCAGGAGTGGAGTTTTCTATCGGCATTCTAATTGTTTTATGTCATTTTGACAGATTGTGTTGAGCTGCAAATTGGTACCGAGGATGTTTTCTTGTCAAAGTTTCTGAACACCGCCCAGTGGAATGTGACAAAGGCATTTGACAATATCCACCGGTATTATGATTTCAAGGCCAAACATCCGACGTGGGTGGCAAATCATCCGCCAGAACATTTTAAGGATCATTTTCTAGACGTCAAGTGTAAATTTGTTATGCCAAAACCGGATAAAGATGGACGGGCGATATTCGTCAGCCGATCAAGTGCGTAAATGCGGGCATTTAATTGTGCAAAGTATTTATTCTGATTTATTTTTCTCCACTTTTATATATAGTTGATGTGTTTGACACGTACCCGAACTACTTTTATGATCTCGTCGAAATGGATGATTTGACATTTGAATCACTCTTTCTGCTGCCACAAGTTCAAAAATATGGCATAACTATTGTCTTTGATTTGACTGAGTAAGTACAGATAGATGTTTAGTTAGACGCAGATTTTTTGTTTTTTGGGTTGGCGGATTATATTAACTGACAAACTTCCGCTTTTTGTCAATTTTTATTTATATGGAGTTGGATCGCATAAATCAGACACTTGTTTGAAAAGGTTTATGTCAAAAAATAACGAAACTTCTTTAAAAATTCAGTGAAGCTCTTGAAATTTAATTACTCGCGAATTGACTTAAGCTAGATTACTCCCAATCGAGGTTTATATGGTTCTCACTTAAGTGTGGCAGCGTCTGTCATTCTTGTGATTGATCTAGATTGATAACGTCACCAGCTTGTCAGTATATGGAAGATTGGTCATGAAATTTCGGTTTTGTTTGACACAAGCATTATGGCATATAAAACTTAAAGCCACTGTGATATTGCAAGTATTTTACAATTTTGCAATTATTTGTTGTCATTATTTTCATGTTTATACATCAAAACAAAGTGTAATAGAGATTATTTTTCTCTGTCATTCCCAGAGCGACAAAGAAATTCGTTAAGACAGTCTCCCCATCAAATTCCAAGCTGATCAATAAAAAGAATGACATCCTACCAATCACAAACCGCTACTGTCACGTCATACAAAGGGGTTTTCTTATGAACACAGCGACATCTATGATGATGCCATTCATGGACAAAAGCATCAAAGAAAGGGTAAGTCTTCTTAAATTTTTTTCACCGTTTTACTTCACTCAAGTATCTTTCTTTCAGATCTGCCACCATGATGAGAAAAATTTGAAGAAATTCCAAAATGCCATCGGTGAGGATTACGTTCCAGTACTTTATGGCGGCCCCGAAAAGAACATCCTAGATGAGAACCTCATTTGGAATCATATTATGGCAAATAGAGACTACTTGGTTAAATTGCAAACATATAAGAAAGTTGGAAAGAAATAAATAGAAGCAGCATTAAATGTAAATTACTTGCGTTTCAATCAAATAGAACAGGTAGGCACTATCCTAACCCCACAGAGACTCAATTCATCTCAAACGTAAGGAATGATCCTTCTCCCAGAATAGAGTTACCTAAGTTTTTTTTTTTTTTTTCTTCTTCTCTATGGGAGAGCATTACTCTTAAAATAGGATTAAAGGTAAAACTGAAAAGGAAACCTACCGGATCCATAGAGTGGCGGCGACGACGAGGAAAAAAAGGAAACACCTAATCGCTTCCACTCAGAAGGGATAACCTAAGTGTATTTATATTTTTGTTTATGGCTGCTTCATTTGGTTTTATTGGCAAAGGTTATAAAGAAGGAGCTAATCTGCAAGTTGGAGAATTTGCGAGTCTTTGGGGAGAGAGCACAAGTAGAAAATTTATTTCACATACTGATATTTTATGATTTCTTGCGCTGAGTCGGTGATTGCTTTCGGAGGAATATGCGGGTGTATTAATATTTACTGTTTGGATTATCGCACTGAAAAGGGGAGTATGGAGGATTCTGTTACCCAAAAACGAACAACTTGCGCCATGAAGTGGGTATGGTTTAGTTTGTCTTAAGCTGTTATATTGACAAAGCAGCACAGAGCGCAACAAAGAAATAAGAAATACTCTTGCCGCCGGTAGTTTTTGCTTAATTTCATATCCATACATCATTTTGTAATTCATGTGTGTGTATTATATGCACAATGTTCTTTGGCTTATAGTCCCCACACATGTACATGTACCTATATATAGTCTACATACACCGGAAGCACATTCGCTGTCAAATCATACGGAAATAGATGTTTGCTTTTAAAATTGCATTTGGGCAAATAAAATAAAACAAAATTTTAATATTATTTACAAATTGGGCAAATAAAACCCAATAGCCGATACATCTACCGCGAGAGGAATCGCTGATTTTTACTCCAGAATCGGGACCTAATGGCGAAAAATTCGCAAAATATTACGAAAATTACGAAAAATTGCAAAACCGAGATTTCCCAAACTGACGCTATTATAAATAAAATGTCAATCAGATTGAGATTGATTGTTTTACTTCACTTTGGCTGCGATATGACGTTTGATTTGAGCCGCACAAGAAAGACAATCGAAAATGGACCATTCTTTAAGAATACCTACCTCCGTCGGTCTAGGAGTTGGAGTCTAAATCTTTGCATGGACCAAAGAGTAAAAACCCAAAAAAAAAACTCCGAAATTTACCAGGAAAATCGTGACAATCCTGGCGAATCGGCATTTTATTTGCAATTTTTCCTTAGCATATACACACATCCACTAAAAAAAATAAAACCAACCATCCTACCCTAAAAGGCATGAAGCAAGTACAACAACCAGAAATGTCAACGAAAACACAGAAGAAGACAAACTTCACGATTGGTATAGATTCCTAGAGTCACCATGTTGATAAAATCCGAACGTTATGACGCTGCTGGCCTTTGAAACGGATATTTGCTTATCTTTATTTTTGTGGGTTCCTACTATCGAAATTCAACCACTCGCTGTGGAAATTAACGGGGCTGTTTCTTACTCGTTTTGTTAATCATTTCATTTTTTAAACATTTTTTTACCATCTTTTTACGCCTGCTAGCCGCATCTGCATCATAAGAAAATAACTCCTACATGCTCGTATTTTACCGTTGAATATTATTTTTGGGATACGCTAATCGCTTTAAGCACGCTCTGTGGGGCAACAGGATGCTGTGTCGCTGTGTGTATATTATATTTTGAAAGCAAGACACAAGGCACACGCACGTCCTTATGGACAGAGCAGGATGCTATCTTCATAAAATTTTGACAGCAAGACACAATTCCATTTTTGTTCGACCTTTAATCTGACGACACAATGGCATTGTCTAAATAAAACCAATTGTATGCGCATTTTGCGAAATTCGGCATGCGCAATGTGCACATCCTGGACCCAACCAACTCGGGAAGCATGGTTTATGCATTCACTAAAATGAAACTGTCCTGACGAACCCTTACAATTATTATTCAGGACCTTATTTCCGATTTTATTCAAACATTACAAACAACGAAATAAAAATAATGCTAAACATTGAACAAACTCCCAAAATAATACAGCATTATATATAATTTTTATTTGTCACGCCACCTACTTTCTCATAACACAATCAGCTTAAGAAACGAACGATAAGCGAACACCAAACCCGATGCCAACACAGCCCCGCAAATTTCAACGAAAACAGTCGTCCAGTTCTATTGGTAGAGAGAAAATCTTTCGTTCGCATTTTGACAACAACAACCCCGCAGCCGGCCATATTGTTTCAGTCAAACGCGTCAAACGCCTGCAAGAGTTTTTTTTCACTCGTGAAAATCGTTGCGTGTTTTTCCAATTAATTTATTTTAGCAAATAAAAATCAATTCATTTTTAACGCGTACTTCTTTTCATCCATAAAGTGAAATTGAAAATCTCATTTTACTTCACATAATAACAGTATTCCAATTTAGAAAAAAGGAAAAAAAACTTTCAATTAAAGCGAGATAGAGCGCTGAACTTGTCGATTTTTACCTCTTGGTTCTGTGTGTAGTGTTTCCGAGTGGGTTGTGTGTGGTGGCGAGAAAGAAAATTATATTCCAGTAAAAATTGCACGAAAACGTAAAGCAAAATCAACAATTGAACCGATTATGTCGGAATTAATAACTTACAAAACAAAAGATTTAATTTGGTGAGTTGCAAAGTGCCAGTGTGTTTTTTTTTTTTCAATTTCATCATGGCAACATATCTACCCAAGCGGTGGGGTCTGTCTTCCAATTGGTGTGTATGTCGCCGTGGCTATTTGAAAATTTGGAAAATTTCACGATAAACTTTCCGAATGCATAAGAAAAATGGTTGATATTTCATCAATCGAATCCTATGTGGGTGGGTTTATGTGTTGGATTTTGCACCCCGGGAGCGAAAACTCTTCTGGGTGCACATAATCTAAACCAGTCACAATGGCCGGCCCTCGGGCAGTGAAAATATTTCCCGCGCGTTCTTTTTTCTTCCATCAAGTGGAATTTTATATGATTTTTTTTATGAAAATCTCCATTTAAAGGCATTTTTCTAATCTCAACTTTACGTTTTTGTTCCAATTGTAGGGCCAAGATGAAGGGCTTCACTCCGTGGCCATCTATGGTAAGTAAATCGTTTAAATTCACTCAATATTCATGCGATTCGACCATTTTGCAGAGCGTTTTCTCAAATTATAATTCCAATTTTATTTTTCTACTTTTTCTAGATCGTTGAACCACCAGAGGAGATGCTGCATCAGCCGCGCAGGAATGTTCCCAGTAGATGTGTGTTCTTTTTTGGATCTAGAAACTAGTAAGTAAATGGTTTTCATTTTAATTCGTTGGCTGACTGTGGGGAGTCGAATTGGAAATAGCATTGATAAGAAGTGTGATTTTTCCAATTATTTTTCTTTGGTTATGTATTTATGGTCGAACGGAGGGAGGGAGCCAGAATATTCTGCCGAAGTGACAATATCCAAATGTGATCCATACAAAATGGCAATTTGCTTTTACCAGTATGCACTCCAGCAGTTAGTCCAAGGCGATAAAATTAACACTGCAATCAGAGGGAGCTTCCATTTTCTTGGCAACAACAAAATTTAGTTCGCACGGCTGAATGTGTACACATAAAATTGCAATTCTTGATTTGCCATTGCAATTTGACACAAATGTAGTCTTATTAGCGTATTTAATTTGATTTTAATGTTTGTTTGGAGAGAAGTACAGTCAAGACGAGGAGGGGGTAAGAGAACTTGCATTGAATTGATTTTTCCGATTTGTTTTAAATTTCCATAAGCATATGTTTTGCGTATGCTTGTTAAATATGCCATCATCTGTCCACAAAAAGGACAATTTCTCTTGAAGGATGCGTGTTTGTCTCGAATTGGTTTGTTGATGGGCACCAGTGATGTTGATAGCATCTTCGAGTAGGTATTGTCATTTTTTTCCCGTATTTGGCCTGAGTCAACACCTACCACGTTTGGCTGCGTCTTTCCCTTTTTTTATATGCTACAGATGTGAATACAAAAAGTGTGACTGCAAGTTTAATGAACAAATTCAAAATATTCTCAGCCATGCAAAAAACGTCGCATTTCTTTTCTTTTTTTGCAAATTACAAAGCAGACAAAAGGAATGGCCGCACAGAGATGGATTGCTATGTTGAGTTATTTTGTTATACATCTGGGCTGGCGCCTGCCTGAAATGGCGTCGCAAAATTCGAAAATTCAGTGCGTCAGACTGCAAAAGGACAAAGGGAATGAGAGAAACTTTGAATCATTGGCGTCTGTCTCCATTTTTGATAGGCGCTTCCTTCAATCCATCAAGCATTGATTCTGTCGTGGTCACCCAATATATCCCTCAGATAATTTGTTTTTCGAGTATTTTCTATCTGCTTGCGGTCACAAAATGTCTGTACCAATGTGCTATCAAAAGCCCTCGGTGGAACTGCAAAGTTTTAGTGAAGAGTAAGAAAAGCTCGAAAAGAGAGTACAACAATTTATGTGGATGATAAGCGGTTGTGTTTCAATTCCAAAACAGTTCGTTTCATCAAATGCAGGTAAAGTGGAGGTCTTGGCATTTCATAGCATTTTTAGGAGAAAAAGTCTTGACACGCAAAACAAACCAAATTCTACCGCGAAAAGTATAATGCTCGTGCATTTTGTCTCCTCTTCTTTTCATTGCATGCAGGGACAAGACAATACAGCTCAACCGTGGCGAATAGCATTAGAAGAGTCATGTGTTCTTGATCATATTTGGATTCTCCCAAACTGAACTTGAGTTAATTTAAAAATGGGGACTGCTTCGTATGCAATGATGTGCAGTTGAAAACAGCGAAGAATTGTGTAGCCACCCACTTCTGGACAGAAATCTGTTGCAGTGCTAGAGAAATGGACGACGAGAGCCTGATTTCTCCGCCTGCTGAGTGTTGATTATTACCTTATTTGATTGCAAACCTGATTGGTTTACTTTATTGTTTAACAATGACTTTTATTTCTTATAAAAGCTGTAAAAAGTTCACAAAAAGATGATGCAACTCTCGATATACGTTGAGGTGAACGAATGTACGTTTAGCTTACTGTTTATGAGCTGCAGTTTGGAATTCTAGATGATAGACTTTCTTTCAGGTTGTCCAGTGCACAATTTTTGAGAAATGTTCATCCCTGTATCTCCTCGTCGCTGGTTTTCTAAAAGAATTACCTCGTTTGGTACTATTTCTCTTTACAGAACTCCATTGTCGTCATCACACATTTCAGTCTTTCATATTTTTTGTTGCCAGGAGTGAATTCTGTCATGAAAACGTAGCCCACTTGATACCACTTGCATCACTGAAATTCTCTTCGTCAAACATCATGTGCTGACAGCTATTTTTTGAAACACAACCATAATCCAAACATGTAGAGAGAAAACCACAGCTCGTACTTTGCACATCTCCCCACACTTTCACAAATTTCCTCTTTTGGTTTCGTGGCGGCTTTCATTTTCCAAGAAATTGATCGACTACAACGCAATCGTTGATATCTGGGGTCGAATCGCGTCGTCCGTGAACGAGCTATACGTTCACGGAATTATGTCGATTTTGCATGTGAAACAAAAACAAATTCTGTCACGTAATGCTCGATCACGGAAGACGCGATTCGACCCCTGATTTAAATGCACACGGAATGACGAGAATTCCAAACAAAATTTCGATTCTCTTGCAATAAAACCTGTAACAGACGATGTACGTTAGACCGATGGGCACATTACAGATTTACAGCACAATCAACCAATCTAAACCATATTTTCAGCGCCTGGATTGAGGAGCACAACATCAAACCCTTCGACGGACCCTACAAGGATGAGCTGATGCGCCCCAACAAGCCGAACTCCTTCAAATTGGCTCTGCAAGAGATTCTAGCTTATATTGAGAATCCCAATGATATTGATAACGAAATCAAAGCCGCAGCCGCCCCTGCCCCAAACTACAGCAGCGATGCGGATTTTGACAAAATCCGGGACGGCCTGGAAACTGCCGATTCGACCAATGATTTGGGCGAACCACCGAAGGCTTCAAAAAAGTCCCCAAAAGCTAAACCACGTGCAAAGTCTACAGTGTCGACGGCCAAATCGACACCAACAAAACGTCGCGCCAGTGGTAGCAAGGCATCCGAGAGTAATAAGCGAAAACGTGAGGGATCGGAGGGGGCCGAGCCCACCTCGTCTCGCCGAAGGGTGAACACAGAAGCATTGGCGCATATTGGTAGCTCGTCTCGTCGCAATATGAGCACTACGGTCGCTTTGTTGGACCGTCCCATCGTTAGCCGACCAGAGGCGCAGGCCATTGACATGAGTGCACGTTCGCAGACCTTGTCCGAAAGGGACATAACTCCTTCTGACTTGACGTTTGGTTTTTTGGGATTGGGGATAATGGGGTCGACCATTGTTAAGGACCTCATTTGCACAGGACATAAGGTTGTCGTTTGGAATAGAACTATATCGAAGGTGAGTGAAGAATTGTCATCGCAAGAGCGAGGCAATTGTATTTAATTCTGTGGTTGTGTTTTTTTTAGTGCAAACCATTTGTTGAAGCCGGTGCTGACGTTAAGGACACTCCGATGGACGTTGTCGATGCTGCGGACATTACATTCTGCTGTGTATCCGATCCAAAGGCATCGAAAGATGTTAGTATACTCATTGACCATCGAACGATATAAATTCGAATAACAAAATCTCTTGCAGTTGGTGTTTGGCAATTGTGGTGTGTTGCAAGGAAAGGATTTGAATAATAAGGCCTACGTAGAGATGTCAACTATAGACCCGGAGACTTCACAAGATATCGCTGAAGGTATCGCACAATGCGGCGGAAGGTATTTGGAGGTTCAGGTAAGTTATCCGTTCTTGTTTGTGGGTTGGGTTAAGTACGGCTTCTGTTCCCGCAGATTCATGGCACAAGACAAGAGGCCGAGGACGGTATGCTAATAATTTTGGCTGGTGGCGATCGCACAGTCTTCGATGAGTGTCAGTCGTGCTTCAAGACGATCGCAAAGAATACATTCTTTTTGGGTGGTAAGTGGGGAACGTGATCACTAAGGGCTAAAGCCGACAATCAAGTTTTATCCGTTTCAGACGTTGGAAACGCCTGCAAGGTTAACCTTATACTGCAAACAATCCTTGGCGTTAGTCTCGTAGGCTTCTCAGAGGCCTTGGCCCTCGGTAAGTTGCAAAATTGTGCATTTGGTGGCAGAGTAATGCATCTTCTTTCTACCCCCAACAAACAGCGGACCGCTTTTCAATATCCCTCAAGGATATCATCGATATATTTGAGCTGACATCCATGAAATCGCAGCTCTTGTTAGAGAAAGGAAAGGGTGGGTTTCTCCAAACAGAACTCGTTTAAATACGATCTCCTTGACATGTGTACGTTTTCTTTCCAGAAATGGCAAAGGGCGACTTCAATCCGCAACAGCCCCTAATGCATATGCAAAAAGATCTTCGTTTGGTTCTCGGCATGGCGGAAAATCTAGACCAATCAATGCCCGTCACCGCAATAACAAATGAAGTGTTTAAACACACGAAGCGCCTCGGCTACAGCGAACATGATTCGAGTGCCGTTTTTGTAAGATCCAGATTTTAACGGTTAATTAATTCTGATGAAGATTTGAACAGGAATACGACATTTCCCCAACCAACAACAACAACAACAATTACTACTACTACCACTACCGCAACAACAACAACAACAACAGAAAACACAGTAAACCACGACTCCCCTCGTCCTTCTACCCCGTCTCCTTCTGAAGCAATCCAAACCGCATACATATTCCAACAGACACTTGCACAAAAATTAAACAGCATTTCCCCCTATTAGAATATTTTGTTTGCTTTTTAAAAATTTTATTTTAGAAAAGATTGCCTTTTTTAATTGTAACCCTTTTTATCATCACCTTTTCCCTCCCATATGAAAAAAAAAACACAAAAAAATCTTTAACAAACAAAAACGTTTCAAAGTTAATGAGACACGATTTGGAGAGAAATGCACTTCAAGAAAGGGGCAGACAAGTGCGCCTAGAAAGTATGAAAAAAGAATAAAAATCAAAAAAAAACAAAACAAAAAACATTGATGAAGAAGAAGACGACAAGATTACGTCAAATAATAAATACTACATAATTAAATGTTTCCTCCTCCATCAAGCATCTTGTTCATATTATTTGCTACAATCCATTCTCAAACATTATTTTACCTTATTTTTTAATTATGTAAAGAAAACCACATAAAGATGTATGTATTTGTATGTATACAAAGATAGAATACGCGAATGTACAGAGAGTTTGGTACATTGGCTGATAAACAAAAACTATTGTTTATTTTCGTTTAATGATTTGTATTCATTTTGCATATATTTACTATTTTCATGTTTTATTAAATGATTTTTTTTTTTTATTAAAAAGAAAAACGTATGTATCACAAATTTGCTTTGGTTATTGATTGGTTGCTTTTTTGAGTTGGGATAGGGATACGAATTCACACGCCGGAAATAATCTGAAAGAAAGCCAAACGATCGAATATTTTTAGCCGTGCCTGTGGATTAGGTGTGTTTGTTTGTGAAATGATATTGTGTGCTGCACAAGCTTTTATTTAGTTTTACCTGTCCCGTTGTCTGTAATTACAAGTTGTAATTGATCTTACAACTGAATTTTAAACCTTTCCTCCCAACCGATTTTTATTAGTAGAGCCTACGAAAAGCAGTTCTCTTTGGCATTTCCCTACGAACGGCAGATTTGTGTTGACAACTTTTCGAGCATCAAATGCGTTAAATAAGCGTCTTCTGTTGAATCGAATAGGGAAAAGCGAGAAGTGACAGACAGGTTCTCAATGAATTTATTGTGCAATAAGTGTTTGGAAAAAAATGTTTTAAATACACACCCTGTCATTGATAAACGGCGCGAAAAAGATGTCAACCAGTTGCACGACGGTTATACTTTTATTACACTTTTGTATTGTTTTTATTTATAATCTGCGCGGTATCCCTTTACGGACTTATTTTCACAAAAAAAATCATTTTCAATATAAAATGATCCATTGTGACCGGTAGCATAAAGCATGAGGGCAAGACCAACACAAATATTAGTAGAACGACCCTTGTACTAACTGGGTCTAACTATTAATCAATTTTAAGTTCCACTTTACACTAATTGTAAGTCACAATCGAGTTTGAAGAATTTACTGATATCTCGCATGCAACTCAATGGGTGCGTTCATTAAATCTGCTTAACAACTGTTTTTTTATTAATGAAACATATTTTGGAAAATCATTTAAAGCGATCAGAAACAAATTCTGTGTCAGTTTTATAACGCATTCGATCCGTTTACTTGCTGTTCAAAAAGAGTTCCATTCTCCCCATCCGAAAAAAAATCATTTTTAGTTCACGAACTCGTAAAAGAAGACTTTCCTTATAAATTGACATTTGTGACCTACAAAACAATTGTGAACTTAATAGTATATGCATAATGCATTCGAGCGCATAAGTCAGTCTCAGTCAAACTTAGTTCCCTTGTAGGCAACTCTCGCGTAAATTCCACTAATGTGTTCGAATGCACTTATCTTTAGGGAAAAGGGTGTGTTTCTTGCTTGATTAAAATAAAAACGCAGTTGAGTTTAGGCCAGCTCTACGTTTTTCTTTTCATAACGAGTACATTTCACCCACAGTTCTGCACTGACTGCGTTTATACATCAATCTTAAGGAAACCATTTTAATATTGCATGGAAAAACCCTCTTTTGAGTGATTTCAGAGGATTGAGGGAGCTTTCCATAATCCTTTTTTGTTTGACTCTTTATAGTTCGTGCGAATTCTTCTTTAAAAAACCTATATTTCTTATGTTTTATTGGTAAGCTTTATAAATGTTTTCGCGCTTTCTTTTCCCGCAACAAAATATTGAATGACATTGTAAAACAATTATTACTACATACATACATTATATATTTTAATATTATATTAAACGGATAATAATAATAAAATGAAAAAAAAAATAAAAAATAAACAAAAATGTGTACGTGTAAGAAAATGATATCAATATCAAATATTTTAAAATAAATACAAAAATATTACTTAATTTTGTTAATGTAAAGAAAATAACTTCGAAAGTGGAGTATATAAATGTGAGTTTTGTTTTTTATTTAAATAAAGCAAACAAGCAAAAATTCGTTTTGCGAACTAATTTGTTGGAGAATTACTTCCTTGCTGCGAATGAAAAAGTAAATCTCTCGATGCGATTCAAATGTCCCAAATACATGACTGTGAATGAGTTTAAAAAAAAATAGTATCATCGTCTTAGGCAGAGCGAGGCTAAGTCAATTTAAAAAAATGAAAAATCTAGTTTCTATTTCGGAGGTCCAGGTTTATTTCGATATTTACACTTAGGTACCTTCCTTAACACCAAGATACATTTGATGGCTGATTTACGTCATTTCGCTAGATAAGATGAGATGTAAGTAAAAATCGCATATACTCAAATGGAAAACAACAAAATCTGACAGTGGTTGGCTCGTTAATTTATGTAATAAAGGTGCCTGAGCTTTTATAGTACTGTACTGATCGCGGTGGAAACTTTTCAGCTGACTGGGTAACCGACAAATGTAGTCAAAATTTTTTGTATCAGGTTCAAGGTCTGCTCTAGGGAAAGACAAAATATATTACAGAAGTCAAAGTTGTCGAATGGTTTTGGTTTTTGGTTTCAATGTTGAGAGGATTTTTTTTCAATTTAGCACGTGCCTTATTTAAATCTAGGTAAAAAGTTATCGATTCATTGGGCACATTTAAAAACGAGTTATCTTAAGTCGACTAGATGGGTCTGGGTACATCTACCCAGTCATGAAATTTTTGTCTAGATTCGTCGGCAACCGCCCCATTAAAAGTCAACTAAAAAAAAACTGTTTATGTGATTGATTTAGGCCATCAAAACTGAGAGACCTCAAATTAGCCAGCTGTCAGATTTACCAAACCAGTTTCATTATACGAATCAGATCGTAATCAGTTTTTCCGTCTCTACAATGAAAATTTTGACATCTGACTCTGCACGTTTTTAAACGTTCTTATCGGACTCTACTATAATCTATAAATGCGCGAATATTTTGCTTTCGATTCCCATTAACACTGATCTATATATTTAAACATATAAAAGGTAAATAGGGGAGAAATAATTTAGCTCTAACAAAGACCTAGCATTAATAGTGGACCCTGAGGATTTACCTATTAGAAATAGAACCTATATAATTAATTTTATCAGATTGTAAATAGGTAATAAATTTATTTAGAGTCATTTGAACACTGCGCACCTCTATTGGGTACAAATCAAACGCACCTAATCGCGGTTATCCTACTAATATGTCCCGGCGAATTCAACTATCACAGTTGCTGAAAACGAAATAGTCTTTTCCGCACATATGGCAATGACCGACAATATATCCTTCACCGGACATACCAATAAAATATCCCTTCGTGCTATCCTCCTCCCACCAACTCTGCACCTATTACCGATTCGCATTAATTCGCCCAGCAGTCGACCTTTCTCTCTTTCGCACACTTCATCATCGCTAAGCGAGAAATATATGTCAAAAGAAGAAAACCGAAGAAGAGTAGAAAATGGCGAACTTTGCGTGTTGGGTTGATTTTCGTTTTTGGAAACTTTGTGAAATTTCTTCCAGAAAATAAAACAATAAAAATACCGAAAATACCACCCATCGTCCGGTGAACGGTTCCGCAAACGGTTTTCGTGTTTATTATCCCCAAATTCCGCAGTTAAGATCTTTAAGCTAGAAAAATTGTTAAAAAAAAAATATTTTTTTTCTATTCGACGTCGTTTCTCGGTTTCTTGCGGCGCTGAATCGGCTCATCGGCCACCAAAGACGAGGTGAAACAAAAGATGGAAAATAAAATAAAATACAACACCAAGTAAACGCGACTAGAATTGAAAAAATGTAAAGAAAACTTTTTCGTGTGCAGTCATTTTTTATTTAAAAAAAGAAAAGAAAACGTTTCCCTATTTTCCCTTCAGTTTATCCTCTTTATCATCCAACTATCTATATGCTGTACGACCAACAAAAACAACGTTAATTTGTAATTAATCGCTTTTTATTTTGTTTCTTCACCAAATGAATACTGGAAGTGAAGAAAAGGTATATGAAAAGGAATTTAATTTAGTGCGAATATTTTTTTTTTGTTTTGGTGAATATATTATAAATGTGATGTAAAAAGGTGAAAATGTGTCACAAGAGAGTGCGGTGAGAAATCAATTGTCAGTGAAAAAGATCAAAACCAACTACGAGGTGAATTCCTCGAATTTTTCATTAAGTTTTCTCGAGATTTCTTAAAAAAATTCATCAAAAATATAAAGTGAAAAAATGTGCAGAGAAAAAATCATTAAAAATCATTTGTTGCCAAAATATTGTAGAATGAGCGAGAGAGAAGGAGGGATATTTTTTGTACCCTTTTGCTCTGCTCGTTTGCGTTTGTACTTGTGTTTTTGAAGGGGGCCAATTTGTGGGGTCTGTATTTTTTTTCCGTGTTCCAATGCATACTTTTCTTTTTCTCGCAATTTATTGGGCATATTATATAGTATATTTTTTTTCATAGAAATGTCAAAATAAATATGAGTTAGTAATGCAAGAAAGTGAGGGAAATCGTGGTGGACAAGGACAATATGGAAGTAGGCGAAAACTTGCCCAGCAATCAATATATAAGTGTCTCCTTCGCACTTGGTACGCGGTGTATTGACTTGACAGATAGAAATTGGATTTTGCCTAATGACAGTGGCGGAGAAGGTATTCAAACGAAATTGATTTTTTGCCAGTGCGTATTTTATTGCGATTTAGGTTATTGGTAGATGTTGCGTTGAGTTTGCACCACATTTTTATACGATCCGCTAGAAAACATGTGGAAGTATTTAATGTTCTTTGACATCTATTGGTATTTCCTTATTCTGAAAAGAAAGATCGAAATTGTTAAACTTAGATGAGGTTACTCGTCAATCGGCCACCTCTTCGGTAAATTTACACTGAAAGCGTTGCAATAGTTAAGCAAATGTACTCAATTTTATGAAGCTAGTTGGATCGGTTATGGTTTGCTCGGGAGCGGAAGAGAATGAAAAAAATGTATTGACCTTCCAATCAGAATTTTACTCTAGAGCAAAACGGCAGTTTTATTTTATGCTCTCACATCGAACTCTAACTCGACTTTTATAAAAAGCGCTGTACAGCTACAAGTTAAATAAGTCTCAGCATTCGTGTTTCCTATTTTTATTCCTGAAATAGCTTTGCACCCTTCAACAGTAACAAAGAGAATGGCGCTCTCAACTTTTCCGCACCACTGTTTGTAAATCAAATCATCTGTCAAAAAATTTTCGTATTCGCCATATCAAAAACAATCAAACAGAACCAGTGAACGATTTTCTGTGCAGCGAAGAGCAAAAAAAAAACACCACGGCGACTACGAGTGAAAGAGTCAGACCTATATCTGTTTACTTGGGGTTTTTCCTTGAGCCAACGATTCGGATTGAGTGCGAGCGAATTTAATCGCAAAATGAACAAAGAAAAGGAAATTTTTCGTTTAGGAGTTTTTTTTTCCATTTGATTTTCTTTTCTCTGAAGAATCGAATAGATGGGAAATGGGATGATAGAAGAAAAAAAAAACGCAACAAGCAAGGGAAAAACTTCCCCTTTCGCTCTGTCATATGGAAATACTTCTGCCCCTTGTTGCTCTTTTGCCTTTTGTGAGGAGAACTTGTTCGTATCAGTTTTTTCCTTGTCATTTTCATCTCTTTTTATTAAGTAGGATCCTTGATTCTTATCCCTTATTTCACTTGTGTGCTTTATTTCAATTCCCTTTGTTGGACTGTGTTTTTTTTTTGCGTCTTTATTGGTGCGCGCCAATCGGTGATTGTTGGTTATTCCTCTTTCCTTAGACTTTGTATATATCCTCCTATCCTGTAGGTATGTGTCTTTTGTAGTGTCCTTAAAAATTGATTTCTTCTCTCTCGATCATGGAATCTTAGCGCTTCTACTTTTGACGGATTAAAATTAAAGCTGCCTGTCTAGGTACCTACCGCAATAAAAGATTATGCTGTCAAATGAATGATAAATCTTGATAACCATGTCAACAGATTTGTGTAGGTAGGTAGTTACCTACCTGCGTTCGTTTCTTATAATTGGCAGACGAATTATGTCGAATGAATTGTTTAACGAAACTTACAATCAAACAGGTCACCATTTTACACATTTGTAGTACCTACCAAACTTTTTGGTTTTTATTAACGTAGATAGTGCAAATGTTAATTGTTCGTATTTGCCATTGAAAAAGGTCTTCACTTTTCAGTGTATCTAACATCCACATACCTAACAAGGTAGCAATCTAAAACCGCCTAGGTAGGCATATTCCTGTTGTTGAATGTTGACATAAAGTCATATGTTTTGACACAAATTTCGGCACCCTACAAATATTTTTATCAAATTTTTATGAACGATCTTTTCAAAGTCATTGGGCCCAATAAAAAATCGAGTTAAGTCCTCTAGATTGGTCTGGAATAGATGTACCCAGTGGCGGACTAAGAGGCAGTGACACCCGGGGCGGTAAAGCAAGCTTACACCCCTTGAAAAATTTAAGAAAAAAACACGAACAAATATTTTATTTAAAGGTGCTTACGAGCTTTTATTGTACTGAATGTTTCGATTATATCATTAAAATCTATATTTTTTGTGTGCTCCGTTTCGATTGAAAGTATAGCCAAATTAGTCAACCTATTTTGGCTCATCGTTGATCTTAGATAAGTCTTTATTAATTTTAATTTGGAAAAGCTTCGTTCACACGATGCCACTGAGACGCAAATTGTTAAATAAATTCTCATCGCCAATGACAGACTCGGTAAAGAGTCTGAAAAATCCCACTTAACAATGAAGCTTAAAAATTCAAAGGCTGTCCAAATTTCTGCATCTTTTAAATTTATCTCTGAAGCTACCATGTGACGCCGAATTCGCATTGGAACCACAGCCCGCAGTTCTTCTTCCGTTCCATACAGCAATATTTTCGGTCGAAGAGCTGAGAAAACTGACGCAATATCTTCCATGGCCTTAGATCGATGCACAAGTTCAGTATAAAATGTATCCTGACATTCTAACATAGCTCTTCGTGTTTCCTCTTCCAACGTCAAACCAGCATCTTGAGCCTTTTCGCCTGGCATAATTTTCTTCTTTTTTCTTCTTCCCCGCCTTTCAATTGAAATTTCTAGCTCGGTGCATTGTTCTCTTGCGTATATTACGGCCTTTTTCACGAATTCATCACGGTGTTCACGAAGAAAACTCGCTAGTGCCTTAAGTTTTATTACACTTTTTTCTAGAGTGATCCCGGATTTTTGCAAGTATTTCTGTGCTGAATCAACTTCTTCCAAAATATCGAACCAGAATGAAAGATAACATAAAAACGTAAAGTCGCATACAGCAGATAAGAGTATGGTTGCAGCACCTCTTGTATCTAAATTTTCCTTTTCAGGATCACAAAGGAGTTCAAGAGTTGAAACTATCTTCACAAAATTTTCCTTCAATGGCTTAACAGCCTCGTGATGAGCGCTCCATCTAGTGTCTACAAGTCGCTTGACTGACACACCTACATTTTTTATGAGAATATCCCAACGATGCGTAGATGCTGAGATATTACTTATATTAAGAGAATAGGCCAGTAACGAAATTCATGCGCACATATACATATGTATATAGGTAGGTATTTGGGAAACAAATTTATTGTTTTATTTGTGTTTTTATTTTTTGTAGTGTGCAAAGTTATTTTTCTGTTACTGATGGCACCCCCTATTAGTCTGCCACCCGGGGCGGACCGCCCCCACCGCCTCCCCCTTAGTCCGCCACTGGATGTACCTACCCGCAACGCAAAAACTACATTGGTAGGTAACGTCACTTTTATTACCTCAGCCCCACACATTACAAACTGTCAACTTAGAACTCAGTCACAAAATTCTTGAATAGATTAGTCGGCTACCACCACAAACTGCAACGTCATGTGATCGATCTAGGCCGATCAAAACTGATACACATCATGTCAGCCAGCTGTCAAACTGACTAGCAAAATCCAATTTCTCTTTAAAGTAAAAGCACGCGATGATACCGTAAATAATAATGTTGGCCAAGCGTTGGTACCCGCTGGCACTCCATAGTCCACTAATCTACAACGAGTGCAATTCTATAAACGATAATATAACTTTAACAAATATCTCATCCAACTAACATCATAATTAACCACTTTCAGAAAGAAGTAGCCAATAAATCCACATACCTAATTAAGTTAGCAATAAAAGTGAAAACAAAATTAATTCAACAACCAAAAACATCAAATCAAAATAAAGCTCCACTTAATAATGTCAACAACTAGCAACTATAATAAAACACCAAATAAATTGTTTACCTTCTAAACTTGTAAAAAAAAAATAACAACAACTAAACAAAGAAATAGAAAGTTAACATTTCTATAAGTAAATTTTCTATATGAATTTGCAAAAACAAAAGAAATGAATCGCGATGAGAGACTTTAGTAAAAAACTTACTAAAACAAATGAAATGGATATGAAAAAACTACCAAAACCACGGTGAGTAAACACACACACACACTTAATTTATTTTATTTTAACAACAATTCATTTTGGTTTCTATTTTATTTCCACTTCCACTTGGAGATTTTTCCTTTTTCGATATTTGAGAGTCAACCTTCGTAAATGGATACGTAATGTCCTAGCATTAGGACGACATTTTTGTAAGACTTCCTCTCGCTCTCTGTCTGTGTGTGGGGAGAATGAAGGACAAACTTTGCCACTAATTTAGTAGTTTGGCTTCATTGCGTTTTGGAAGAATTTAAAAATTTATTACATCCCCGAATGGAATGTTCTTGAGGACGAGACCAAATATAGAGGAAATAGGTTGTGTGCAAGTGCAAGGCATGAATGATTAAAGTTCTGTATATATAAAGTGGGGTTGACGGTGGACAATGGCGTGGGGAAGTTAACAATTGAAATTATGTGTCACCTAGGAGAAGCTCGATGCCGGTTCGCCTCGTGTATCCCTTTGGAGGATGAAGCAATTTCGAACTGGGGAAGCCAGAACGCCCATGGACAATTTCAAGTCGAAAGACGTGGCTGCCCTTTAAAATGTGGAAGAAAGAGCAACGTCTTTCGACGATGTTTGGAAAGTTGCAAATTGTCTGGGTAAATTTGTTCTTATACATCTTTTGCTTCATTTAATTTACTCATCTCCTAAATTTAATTTGAAAAATGTTCTCATTGCAAACGCGTAACATCTCCTTACCTTTGACCCAATTAGAAGCTCAGACAGTCGACATGCCATTAGCGCTGACCTTGTTGTTCACCGCCTGACGTAGTCATTAGTTTTGTTTGCTTAGGCGACTTATTTTTCGGCCTTGGCATATAGAATCTAGAGAAAAGTGTATCTGGAATTCATCTTGTCATCTGTCTACTAAATCCCTAATTGTCAGAGGGCAGCTGTTTAAGAAATATTTTCAATAATGGCCAACATGTTCGCGTCAATTTGTAACAATGGCCGTGATTGTTATGCAACTTTGCGTAAAAACGGAACTCGAAGTAGCCATTATCAGTTATCACGAAATAAATTCTACTTAAATCCTTATCTCCAAAAAAGCAACATGTCAAACCCAAATAAATGGTTGTCTCTACAAGCGCAGAAAAACCGAGAGAGTGACAAGAGAAACGCCATCCCATACAAAACACAAAATAGAGAAAAAAACAGAAAAGATAACTTAACCGAATCGCGTGTACGCAACAAATTACTATACGTGTACCTACCTAACCGAACGAAAATGTCTCAAACTTAAAACTCGACCTTGGGCATTTTATTATGTGTGTTGTTCGCTTTTGGTTTTGTTTGTGTGGTTTTCATGTGGTGAATTTCCCTCCAATTCAAGTGACAGTTCGGGCGTATTGTCACTAACTTATTATGCCACTTTTAAATATTCATATTAGAAAGTGAATGCGTAGTCTAACCGCAAGCCGATTAAATATATCATTAAAAATAAATAAATATGAGACAAAAATTAAACTTGCAAGTGAAAACCGCAAAGTGATTGGAGTAGAGGTTTTTTTTTTCAAATTGAGTTGGTTTCCTCACTTGCGCGTACCTATCTCTACCATTGATTCGGTTCGGATGATAGACACCTCACAGCTCACACCTCGAAGGGGGAAGAGCGAAATTGGAGCGAAAAATAAAAGCAAAACAGAAGACGAAAAAAAAAACCTCCAAAGGGGAGACTGGTTGGACAGACTACCTATACTAGATTATAAGTGGTTTTTTTTTTTGCGTTGTTTTTTAGAAATTTGTTGGGAAAGAGCTATATGTCAGATGCTGCACACTTAATTAAACGCTTTCAGTTTTATCTTGCTACAGAAGACCGGTCGGTTTCTTTAAATTATGCCTTGTGCATCAATGCGCAGGATTTCCTATATTTCCGACAAACTTTTCGACAGGTTTTGTATTTTGTTGCTACGTGTGAGTTTGGGGACGTTCGCATACATAGTTCATGTAAATAAAACGTCAACTAGATTTGTCTGGACTAGGTAGACGAAGGTAGCTGTTTTTTTTAGTATTCTCTTTGACACTTTGAAATGTCAACTGAAAATGTAGGCACGACTAGACTTGTCATAAACGTCAACTGAAAAAAAAACCATCCACTAAACCTAAATGATACTTAAACTACTGAAACTCTTTAGAAGTCTCTGTTTTACACTGCCACTCTGTGGCTCTAGGACAATAAAAAACTGAAATACGTCTAGTCAGTCAGCTGTCAGACTTGCTGAACTAGGTATCCGTACGTCACCTTTGTATCGATGACTGGAACATACCTTTTAAATTTTCCAACACAACTATGTATAATATTTTGGTCATTTGTCACATGATGTGGGTAGTTTAAGCGTACCTAGTCGGCATAAAATCTAGTACATTGTACAAAAAGATCATAAATATCTTTGTGAAAAACGTAACTGATAATTGAAAGTAAATCCAAGTTGAACTCCAATCTGTCAATGATGATCTTGATTTAGTTAACAATCGTTGGTTGTTGGAAAGCCGGAAATTCATCGACTACTCCTTTATAAACGTCAACTAAAAAAAATAATTCAAGTGTCAATCTAGATCAGCTAAAAGAGGTTTCGACGCACTATCCGACTTAGTGAATTCCAGATCCGAACGCACCCATTCATTCATGTCGTACCTGTGACATTTGACAGCGCGTCAATTGTGACAGGTTGAATATACTGCAGACCAGGCTTACTTATACACAGTTGGAATCTTGTCAAATCAGGCACCAAAACGTGACCATCGACATTTAAGTTAACCAACACCCAAGGGCCAGAATATCTGCCAAAACCAAGCTGAGAGATT
The DNA here is from genome assembly GCA_948293265.1 of Cheilosia impressa. Classification (NCBI taxonomy): domain Eukaryota; kingdom Metazoa; phylum Arthropoda; class Insecta; order Diptera; family Syrphidae; genus Cheilosia; species Cheilosia impressa. Next base: position 51,071,617 of record OX411883.1, on the reverse strand, counting down.
CCAGTAAAAACGCCCGACTGATTGAAATTTGCAAACGGTTTCTTTAACCTAGCAGTGTTTTGTTTTTGCGATCGTCTTTCATAGTGGGAAAATGATCGCATGCAGAGAGAAAGTGATTGTTTTTTCTACTACTTACATATAACAGTATTTTTTTTTAAATTCTGGTGTGTAGTGAAAAAAACGTAGTACAATAAATGATAATTAATTCCATTCACCGAAAAAGATAATTTCCAATTAGATTGTCGGTCTGTCAAAGTGTTGAAGGATAGTGTTAGAGAAATACAAATTCGTGCCAGGCATTCCCCCGAAAATACATTACGATTCATATTCGCGAAAATGGTGATTCATCTGTGCGGTTTATTTCCACATTGTTTTCCCTATCTGCCTACATGGTTCAGTTTTTTTTTTTGCGTTCGTTCTTTTCATTTCACGTAATGTCTACCTACCTTTGACTGTTTTTTTTTTTTTGCTTTTGTTTTGTCGTTGCCATTGCTTAATAAAATGTTTTACTGTTGCTTAAAACACCTGATTGCGGTCAGCACTTTTTGCAGATAGTGTAGTTGTATGGAATTGTGACACGCAGCAGATGTGGTGAACTGATGGGACTTCGACACAATGTATGTTATATTTATTTCATCACATCCCGATGCATTAATATTTCGCCCAGTGGCATGATTTTGATGATGAATAACGAATTCCCAATGGTGACAATGTCGCGTCCCCGTGGATACCCCTGTCGGTTCTACCCGCTCTTGTCGCTTTTTTTGTTTTGTTTTTGCTTGATCAGTGGAGGACGTTTTGCGGCGTTGTTGTCGGTTGTTGTTTCGGAATTTGTGCAAATATGGCAAATAGGTGTGCGTGTGTTAATTACTTGAACTCGCAATAAATCGCGTTTCGCGTCACAGCAACAGTCTGTCGAGTCGGACACGTTTTCTTATTTAGCGGCCCAGTATGGCTTTTTGATTCTCTGATTTTCCTGCTGTAAAGTAAGTAAGTACCTGTAGATATTTTTTGGTTTGCACCTGTGTGCGATGTAGATTTTCGATTTTGAATTCAAATACGGAATGGCAAGCAGAGGAAGTTCAAGGAAGGGACAATTTGAGGGTTGGAGTTGGAATCCATTCAAGGTTGTATTATATTCCTTTTAAACCTAAACAATCAGATAAGGGAAAGAACACCAATAGTTTCTCCACGGATAACACAATCAGAGCAATTCAGCAAATGACCGTAAGAAAATTTCGTGTACCCGATACATGTGTCGGGTAACTTCATAAACCGCTGATGAATTATCGTCATTGATTGTTGACAGTTCGTTAATAATTGTCCGTAAACAAAATGTTTCAAAATTGTCGATAACACAGAGTTTTTTACGTTTGCTATATGCAATATACCTACGCGTTGTGGTTTAACGATAAGTTGACAATCATTTGACGTTTCTGAAAATATGCCCAACCCATAGAAAAAAATGCTTTATCTGTCACGCTTGTCAAAGGAGTAAATAGGAAGATCTGGAGCATTCATTCGTTTTGTAAAGAATTTTGACAATTAATGACCGAAGTGTTAGGAAATTGTTTCTTTTTATTTCAAGTGCACTTGCATAATATCAAACGTCAAAGAGTACTGCACACTAAAATAAATTTGAATACTGAACGTTGTTTTGCCTACGGTTGTAAGTGCTTTCTTTAATTTATTCTCCCGGTGCCTATTTCCCTGTATACATGCAAATGAACACCTGAGCGCGATGAACGACAAAAAAATTAACGCAAACATAAATATTATAATAATACTATAAACAATCTTTTGTGTAATGAACGATTCGCATTAAAACATTAACTTGACATACATTTTGCGAAATATAAACAACAGGACTGCATTCCAAGTTCAAGGAGGCACAAATTAAACTAAAGATTCAACACTTAAAAGCGTTTTTGTTGATTTAAGCTGTCAACGGTTGTCAACGCATTTGACATTTGTCATGAAAATATGAATGTCAGACTAATAATCTATTTTGTTAATTGCGCGCCGATATTTTGCCGATTTATTTGTTTTCAGATCAAAGCTCACTCCCCGCCGCCAAAAACCAACCACTTCAAGAAGTGTGTCGGCTGTCAACGACCATATACAGTTTCGTAACACGCACATCTTTTGCATATACGAGTAGTATATTTCTCAAGACGAACGATGAAAATTTGCAATTTCAAATGCAAAACAACCGAATTAAGATTCAAGCAACACGGAGGGAGGTTCTGTCTAAGATAATATAAGAAACAAGCATCGATATACATAGTTGCAGTTCCAACAGTTGTATGCATACGTACACAAAACATATGCATGCATTTTGTGACATGGGTGGAATATTCAATTAAGTTATTTGTGCCTCTGCTGCTGGGCTCTACCCCGGTGGTGGCAGCACTGGAGATGATAGAATTTTCAGCTATGAGAGTAGAATTTTGCTTTTGATTGTCATGCTAAAGGAGTCATGTCCCTGGCGAAGCATTAGAATGATGAACTCATGTGTAACCAATGTAAATTTGCGGATTGGAATTGGAATGTATTAAGAGACGTTTGTAGGTGTAAAAGATTTGCTCGTCTATTGAAATGTTTAATGTTTATGTATGAGAAACCAGACATGTGACAGTTTTAATCCTCAAACGTCATTCTAGTATGAATATTTTAAAGTTACCAAAATGCAGCAGCAATGAAACAAAATCAGCTCAGCGAGCTGAATTTACTCGACTTGGCATCATTGGATACTAAAGTTCAGTCAGTCATTTGGTGATACACTTGACTGACTGAACTTCGAAAAAATCAATGCTGCCAAATTGATAAGATAAAGTGGAAATTAGTTAGTTTGTTTTTTTAGTGTTTGATGCTCATTACTGACTGAACTTCCAAACTTGGTGCTGCCAACTAACTAACTAATTTCCACTTTCATAACTACACACTACCGTGTTACATCGCTGTCCGTATTTAACTTCAATTGAAAAGTTATCCAAAGCAATTATTGGTGATACCGCAAACTGTCATTTCTCACAAAAGCCAGGTTGTTATAAGTCCTCACTCCGAACTGTCATTGTTTGGAAAAAAAAAATACAAATATACTTCGTGTTTCCATAAACGAACACAAACTCCAAAAGTTACTGTTGTCCGCTACCCACACGCGAACAACCAACCAAATGAGTAGCCCACATTGAAATGTATCATCTTGAAACGAATTAAAATCAATAAATTAAAATGCGATTACAACTTGTTCTCTATTACTAATTAATACATAATGCAGAACAATATATACACACAAGTGACAGGAGGAGAAGCGAGCTCTAGCGCTCATCGACGGTATGAAAACACATTCACACCAACAAATCAAGTGGTTGAGAAGGCAGGCAAGTAAAACGGGGGCGCGTTCTAGGCGTTGCACGAAGGGAGCTCTCAAAGTTGATGATATGTCCTAGTCCCAGTAATATCTTTCCAAAGTACACAAATCAATCGATCGACGGTGAGGGCGACAGAGACACCGGCAGACGATGTTCACCGTGAACGCGTCGTTTTAAACGACGACCGTTCCACCCATCGAATCCGAGAAGAAAGAGAGAGTATGTGAGGCAAGTATTATAAGGAACATTTTACTCGAATGGAACTATAAAAATATAGAATACGAACAGAACGCTGTTTCTCGTACGTTGTTGTCATCGAGTCGACGTTATTCGAGTCACGTGCCTATTGCCGTTGCTGTTAGATGCTCGCGCTCGGTTGCTAGTTCTAGTGGTGAATTCCAGTTGCAGTCATCGGGTTTTGTATTTTTTACGCGTCTCTTACTCCTCCTCGATTGTACTCACTCTTGGATAATGTTGATTACGATATTCTCAAACCAAAAAAAAAGAGATTAAAAGCAAAGGGACTTAATTTTCCATTCCACTTTGTCGTCGTCTTCTATTTGTTTTAGATGTCAAATGGAAATAACTGACATGAGCAAAAATGAAGAAAAATGTGTTTTCTCATTGTTTGCCAACGACAATGTCTGCTCTTTGATATAAGGGGGGAAAGCGGACTCAACAAAACGTCGACATAAGTACCTACGCGAAATTAATCTAAAATTCCATTGGAATTGATATCGTTTGTGTGGCATTCCCGCATGTGCATTGCATATACCTATATTGTTCTTTGAAGTGGTAGAAAACTGGAATGTATTCACCACGAGTGCCACTCACTTTTCACCTTTCTTCTGTCAGCATTCCAAGCAGCCACCAATTTTCGGTGTCGCTGCCGTCGTCACTGGTCAATGTCAAATTTTTGTTCGTCTTCTTTTTTGCAGTTTTCTTTTTAATTGTGCACAGAGAATAACGAATGAGAAATAAGCTTTCACTCTTTCTTTGGGGGGCAATAAAATACGAATACTCGTGTGGTATCGGTTCGGCACGGTATGGGTATTGGGTAGATATGGTTGGTATAGTTGTTTTTACTTTTAATTATCTCTTTGCGTGCCTGTCTCTCTGCTGCTTATTTGTTTGTGCACTGGGATTGGGATGTTTGTTTAGTTGTGTTTTTGTGACTAAATATAAATTGGATTACTAATTGTGATAGGTAGCGTGGGATGGAGATCATTTAAGAAAATAAACGAAATAATATGTTCAAAGTCAAGCCATGAGGTTGTTCGTTATTGTGTCAGATAAACGGATCTTAAGCGGTTGTAAAAGCGAAGACATTTCCTAAACAACAGATGCACTGATTTTTGTAAAAATTATGTATGTATCGACGATGTGGTAAAGTGCTAAGTGAATGTCACAAATTTATAAAACGTCACAAATGATAAATGTGTTGTCGTTTAGCGTCAATTATGCCAGTTGTTTGTGCTGATGACGTTTCTGCGTATTATGTCACTACGTGCTCAATGAAAACTCGCTGACACAATAATTAAAAATTCCAGATAAAATCAATTTGTTGGAAACAACAAGAACAAGTGACACTGACACCTGTCAGTTGCACCTATAGGTAGCTCACGCAATTTCCACTTTCACTAAAAGTGAGCGATGTGCCAAGGGTGTTAAATAAAATTTTCAGAACTCTTGTATCTACTTTTTGCACAAAAAACCAAAGCAAAACTTGTGAGCCTATCTCATCGAGCTTCTACTGTACAAGTACATTAATCCCAATGACGTTGATTATATTGGCCCACTCATTCCGCGTCAAAACCAACACACACAAACACATTTGCACTAAAAATCTGACAATTTTAATAGCTCTCTGGTATTCGGGAATCTTCCATAAGTGCAGCCGTCCAAACATACGCATAAAAGGCAAAAATTATTTTCCCTGTCATGTATACGAAACCTCATTGTTTGTCCATTAATTTCAGTCAATGATCGGCAAGTATACCAAGCCATACAAGCATGACTTTCTCCCAAAATCGTTTATTTCTACCCAAATACAAAATTGAAAACATATACTCTGCACTTTTCCTCTTCATACATCATTTCATCACATCAATCAGGAAAAAAGAGGCAAACTAAAAAAAGGTATTGCCTTCTATATATAGAAAATAAATATCAATTCTCAATCGAATGTATAAGAATGACAAATCGACTGAAAATGAGGACGACGAAGTGGAAATAAAATAAAAAAAAAAACATTCCTCCCTCACTCGTTCATAATACAAGTGTACAAATCGATTTCTGAACCAGTAGTCGTTCAACTGCCAAAACAGTATACAAGTACTGACATTGCTACTGTCATTGCCACCACACCGTGGCGCGTCGTTGCCTCTTCTGTCAGTCAACCGCATAAATAACTGAGTGAATTAAAGAAGAAAAAACAAATTAATGTGAAAAGCGTAATTGCCTCCATAATGAGTCAAATGTCATTTATTCATGAACGCTCAACCAAATTCAGATATATACGGCTTTGTTATTGTCACTGACACCTCGCTGTACTTACTCCATTTCACAAACGCGCGCGCCTCCGTCAATTGTGACAATTGTGTGCACTGGCTGTTCCCACTTACTGCATCTGTGTATACGTCCGTCTGTCAGCCACTTAATATGCCAGAATCAGGGGAAATGTGTATAGTAATTAAGTCGCGTAGTAAAGCACCGTTAGTTAATAATGTGACAGGTGAAGTGTAAATCTATGCAATTTTATTTGTCTGCACTGCGATTGCATTTAAATTACCTCTTTCTTGACCATCTTCGTCGTCTACCATCAGTCTATCCTGACACAATTTTTGGCATTTTTTTATACAAACTCATATAACGGCGACTGGGCTCTGTTCAGAGAAAGAATTCAACTTAAATAAATATTTTTTGGTTTAGTATGTCGAAATTTTTATTTTTTTTTTAACGGAAAATCAAGAGAAAACTTTTGAAATATTTTCCGCTCCTCTATATGCAGTGGAAAACGTGGTCAATATTTTATTTCTCTACACTCTGACCGCATCCCGAAGAGCAAACATTTTTGTAACTTTGCCAAAAGGGAAAAAAGAAAAATCAGCAATTTTTTGTTTCTGTGAAATCAAATGATCATCTCATTAAGAGGAATCGCAGGGAGAAGATGGCGAACAAATAAAAAACGAAAATCATAAAAAATTACACAATTGGAAAACAGCAGGACGAGGAATGCAAAAAAATATTTTTTCATCATCATTTCATGAGCTTTGATTTGATTCTGTCGACCGATAGTGTGCGCGTGTATACCTAGCATCCATCCGTCCTCTGCAATAGTGTAGAGTTGGGGGAAGAGTTTGTGTTTTTCTCCTCGGTTTTATATACACATTATCATTAGATTTTTTTATTTGAGCTGTCCGGAGCGTTTAGACTAAGGATTTGACAAATTAATGAGTTTTCTTACTTTTTGAAAGCAGTTGCACCCGGCGTAAGTAATTCAAGCCAATCAATTATTAATTCTCCAAATTGGCTGTGTAAAATGTACGAATTGTCAGTGGGGATTTTTATGAATCTTATGACGTCTACAGTCCGGTGTACAGGTAGCCATGTTGAAATTAAAAGCGTGGACACGTTCAGAAAGTCTGATATATTGTGCCATAGTTTTTTTTTTTTTTACTGACTTCTAGAATTTTTTTTCACAGTTGACAAGTTAAGACTTTCTTTAGATTTCTCCACTGAAAACTCAGTTGATCTTTCTTAAGCCGCATTGACACGATCACACATTCCTTACATGGAAGATTAAAGGGATGGTAAATACTAGCCGTGTGACTGAAAGGGACAGCATTACTTAACACGCAAAAGACCTGACACGTTTTTTGGTCGGCCATCTTGTTTACGTGATGGGAATTATGGAAAAGCTATGCATGTTGATATTTTTATAGCGATGGCTTACTAAATTTCGCTTTCCTGTAAAACAAAATGACTTCCGGAAGTGATAACTGATTGATGAATTGTTGGATTAATATACTGAAACTAATTCCCACTCTCATTCCATAGGTTTTAAATCAGATAAAGAAATGTTTTCAAGTGATTGCAGAGATGTTGTTCGCCAAAACTAGTGTTTGTTTCCGTTTTACGTATCTATTTATAATTATGGGTAGAACATCCATGACACTTTAGGCGTCTGATTTGTGATCTCATTCTTACGCGGACAAACGGATCTCTCTGTCCCGTTTCGTGCAAAAATGCGCGTGCGTGATGGTGTAAATGCAGTATTGTTTGTATATTTTTAAACGCAGTAAATTTCTCGGTAGCGTTCAGGAAAAAATCAGACTTAAGTGGACTAGACTTTTGAACGTGTCCATGTTCTTATATTAGGTGGAGTGAAGCAAATAAATGCACCTATTAATATTGCGGAGAAACTGAATTTGCTGTCCATATGTCAACGAGCCGCACAATTGCAATTTTTGAGCACTGTTTTAGCAATTTGACTTACGTTACGTTCACATAATTTTTCATACCTTTTTTATCGCTCCGACTACGACTGATACGTTTTGCATTTTACTTATTTAGTGAGATTAACATTTTCTGACAGCTGTCAATCTACAACTACAGTTGATGTTTTACATTGTACTTAGACAGAGTATATTTGTTTCTTTGACAGCTGCCAAGTAAAAATCAAATAAATGTGGTAAAAGCCAACTACAACCAGCTTTTGTGAATTTAAACAGTTACTTTGTTGAACTTGAGCGACGAGCAGCAGCCCAGTGACGCACAAAAAATATTCACCAAAATATATACATATAGCTACCATTCGAATAACAAAACGTTATCCCCGGCGAGACGTCGAAAGAGGTTCCCTTGCCGTGTTCCACTCGCACAAGTTCACATTAGCAGGAGTAAAAGAAGTTTGCATAATGTATTCGCTTAACCCTTTCAAAACCTTTATCTCAATGTAGGTACATTGGAAAATTAAGTCAAAAATTCTATTTTAGAATTCATCACCCTTCACTCAACAATCATAGCCTGGCGATATTAACCCACAAAATCTATGCAACCTTCACCCTACACTTCCACCACACGAAAACTTGACAGGCTACAAAATCGATTTTTAATTTAAAAACCATGCAAACATGGCCTAGCTATGGGAAGAGTATCACTACCTACATAAATGTATTTCTATTTTTTCATTGAACCCTTCGGTTGTTTGTTTCTTAAAGCTCCCACCCTTCAATGCATTTTCAAATCTCACAATAAAATTCTAATCGAATGTCATGGCGCACACACAGTAGGTATAAAGCGCGAATAGTGTGCTTTAGAAAATTAACTAACAAGCCAGCAACAAAAACAAGAAATAAACAACACAAGGGGGCCATACACACAAGGCGCATATAGGGGACGAAAGTTAGCACGTATCTGGCTATAGGTGCTATAGGGACGTAGCAAGGAACGACGCTATAGGTTCAACACAAAGTGAGGAGGGCAAAAAAAAACAACAGATGAATCAGAGAGCAAAAAATATACGATAAAACTGTGTTGGAAGCTTCTCGCGGATTGAAAATAGGTTGGATGAATGACCGCATGGCGCACTATACGATGGAAGAGCAAGAGAGTACAGAGATTGTGTAGAACAATATGTTGAAGAAGGCAGGGCACCGGGGGGAACGACAACGGAGCAATATGCAGGAATAGAAGCGCACAGAGAACAAAAGCCACCGTACAGCATGGCATACAAATACAAACACTGACACTTAAATCACGCTTTTTAGTATGTCTCCTCTTCTGTCTTATTACACCAATTCAAGCACAAAAACAACAACAACAAAACAAATATCTTTTTGGATTTTATGCTGCGCCCCTTTCCCCCTGGGGGGAATATCTTTTCATTGCTATTCACCACGCATTTGGTGATTTAAATGTTCGACCTTTTATATTCTCTTTTTTTCTGACTTTGGGGGCTCCCTATCACTGGCTGCTTTGGCTTCTATTGGACTATTTAGTGACTTTTTCACTTTTAGCTTTCTTTTTGCACTTTTATTGTTCAGTCGTTTTATGTTTTTTTTGTTTGCTTGTATATTGCGATTCTTTGCATTTTTTTTTTGCGGAACGCTGTCAAGCATATGCTAATTAATTTGCGGATAAATGAGAAATTAAAAACGGACAAGATGGAGCGATGTACGAAAGAAAGAGAGAGTAGAAAGAAGATAAAAATAAAATGCCGGAACAAAAATTGCAATTTGCAATCGTGGAATGTCGAGAGCTTTTGTCACTAAAGGTTCAGTTTTTTTCCCCACAAAAGAGAATTAACATTTATTATAAAATGTGTCGTATGAGCATTCTTCACTTTGATGATGTCGTCGAGAGTGAAAAGGTAGTTGAATTTGGTATTCATTTTGACAGGTACAATGTGTTCGGGTGGACGAAGAAGACAGTGATGGCATAGTTATTAAAATTTGATGCATATAAGGGCTAAGAAAAAGCAAAGCATAGAATAATGTTAAGAAGAACTGTCAACTGTCAAAAATAACATTGTAAACTCGGCTTTAATTAGCATAACTATGAGTTAATTCCTTTCTGGAATAGAATTACATGCGTATTATGATTTTATTACGGTGTCAACTGTTGTTGGCTGAACACAACAAAGCCGCTGTCAAAGCGGCGTTCAGCGCTTTCAAAGTTGAATAAACAAATCCAAGTTGTACACAATGGGCACATTCAAAAATCTAGCTATCTTAAGTCGACTAGATTGGTCTGGACTAGATGTAACATTAACGCAAAAACTAGAACGGTTGGGAACGTCACTTTGCCTACGTCGGCCACATATTCGAACTGTCAAAAACTGTTAGTACTCAGCCACGAATTTCTTGACTAGATTCGTCGGCTATACCTCCATAAAGGTCAACTGAAACAGGTGTTAATATAACCGATCTACGCGAATCAAAACAGAGACACTTCTAGTCAGACAGCTGTCAAACTAAGCTGTCACTAAACTAGATACTTGAACGTCCCCAATATGTAGGGGCTCCATTGTTGTCTATGAGTTGATGACTTTAGTCAATAAGAAAAAATTAAATTGATTGGAAACAAAAATGCATTCTTTTGTGATATTTATAAAATAAAGAGTGTCATTTTTTTAGTACAAGCTAATTTTAACATGTTTTACTAAATATTTCTGTAACATTTTCAATGCTGCATGACTATAGTATAGTTTGTGCCCACAAATGTTAACAAACTACGACGCAATTGCCCCCACGGGGGTAAGACTGACACGCATCCCAAAATGTTTGCACTAAACTAGCCTTTTAAAAAGGATCAATACCGGCTATTCCTATTACTTTAAGTACCTAAACAATTATATTTTATAACAATTGCCGTCACCAAATTGCACAACATGTTTACAAAGAAAACAACCATTTGTTTAACAATTTCAACAAAAATCAATAGAAGAACTTGCATAGCAATTCACAAAGATAAAAAACAAGTGCAACAAATTGACGTACTGTTTACACCATTTACGTCAGCTTTACGCAAAATCAACAAAAGTCGAAATAAACGAATATAAAAAAAAAGATTCCCTGACGCTTGCCTAAGCACTATGCAAATATTGGTTTCAACTTTCCGATGAGATAAAAACAGAAACAAAAACACGATTTTAAACAATTTAATGCAGCACATACCGACATGATGTTTGTAGGTAGGTAGGTAGAGAGTTTTCGCCCTCGGTGCAGCAGAGTTGATAAGAACAAACGGGCTAGCAATCAATTTTCGATGTTTTACAAGCGAATCGCTCTTCTCCGATAAAAAATGTTTAAGCTGCTTACATATAAAACTGCTATACAGTGCGCCGAACGATAGAAAAGCAATATAAACAAATAAATAGATAATTGTGCGAACGAATTAGATGGAAGAAGAGAGGGCTACAGGAGGAGGACAAATACACCAATTATTGTATGCAACGGTGCGAGGGGTGCAATTGATTACAAAAGCAGAGAAAACAATTTACGATTCGAATGCGAGTCTGGGGAAATTTATTGCCATTAACTGTGTGTATCTACGACGATGAGAAATATCTGTGCGTGTGTTAGGCTATATAGATATTGCTTTGACATAAAGTCTGCAACGTTTGGTGTTATAAATTTATTTCTCAGTGGGAGCAAAGTGACAGCAAAATTTTGATTACGATGTGAGGGAGGAATCGACATTTGCTAACAGATACCAAAAGCAGTCCTAAATTGCTGCAATACCCTACTTAGCAATGGGAACACTTTGGTGAGTGCTATAGAGTCTTCCAAGAAAGAAAAACTGCAATCCCAGCTCGGCTTAGAATGAACAATTTGATGTTGGAAAAACAAACAACTATGCGTATTCTACTGAAATAGCATCCAGGATCTCTGAGGTATGATTTTTCGCTCAGCAACAACCTGATCAATTTGTAATTCACGCGATTCCTCAGGACGCTCGATATTTCAATTATTATTTTCTTTCCATTCAGTTCTAAATTGGTATTTCCTTTCTCTTGTTCGTTATTTGTTTGTCGATTGAAATTAGATACTCGTTACTCGTTATTTTGTTAATCGGCTTTTTTCATTCGATGAAAACCGAGCACGTGACACAAAACAACAAAAATAAGACTGTAAAAAAAACGTTCTGGTGAAAGGAAAAGAAACGAATCACAAACCAACAAGTAACGAGTAATTTTTCAAAACCAATTTCAATTAATATTCACCATTATCAACAATGCAATCAAATTCGTATAGTTGAATTTGACATCTGACATCTGCCAAAAACTCAGTTTAGTTAAATTTTTTAGCATTTCTTCCAATTTACATAAATGACGTACATTTTGGCCTGAAACTCATATCATTACTTATGCTGACCTCAACCCGAACAATATCACTGCCTGACACGTGTCACATTTTACGCAAGTAGTAATAGTAAACACACATAATTAGCGAGTTGAAGCTCGCTATTATTTTAATCAGCAACACTTTCGCATTTCAATTTCATTTCAATTGAAGTTGAAAACTCAAAAGTCAACCATCTTCCTAACTGAAATTAAATCCAAATAAATAAAAACCAGAGGGGGGAAAAAATCAACAAGAACAACAGCAACCAGAAACAGATAGAAAATAATAATAATAAAAAGCCAAACTACTCACTCTTGCGAAACCGAAAAAAATGATTGTTGTTGGCGCATGCATAAAATTATTTCCAACGATAGGAATAACAAAAACGGCAAAACCTCAAAAAAGAAACCAAACAAAAAAAAAAAAAAAACCTCACAGCAAACAACAACAAAAAAAATATATATTAGAAAATTATTGCGGTTCTGTCCTTGAGAAAATTATTATTGCAGCAACGGCAACAGGGCAACAGGGTGCGTTCTTCTTTTTTTTTTGTTTTGATTCGGAATATAGTGAGAGAGGAGTTTTTTTTTTGTCTCGAATGGACAATGAAGACAAACAACTGTTCATATGGCCATAGCCTCTAAAAATTTAAATTTCGTACAATCTACGAAACTGAAAGTAGGTATCTGTCGACGTCGTCGTCTTTTTAGATTTCTCTCTGTCTCTCTTTTGAGGCGGTCGACTTAACGTTAAAATCTTATAATATATATACAAAGCGATAAACAAATTAAAAAATTATGTCAGAGAGCTAGCGCTATGATGATAACCAACGAACAAAACGAAACGAAAACAACAAACGAAAGAGACAAGACGCAACAAATTTTCACCAGATTCGTAATCGCAGATAATTGCTTATTGTGTGATTGCGTCGCAGAAAAAAAAAAAAAAAAAAAACGCAGAACAATTTTGATGAACATTGTGACGATAAATATGATTGGTTTCGGATGAAAGAGGGACAAAGCAGCGGCAGCGGCACAAACTGTAATGTTTAATTTTGCGGATCTTTTAGAGTGAATTATGGGCCTGTCAGAAACCTAATAAATTTCCGAATGTCATCAAAGGCAGACAGAGCCAGTGGTGTATAAGGCGTCGCGACATAATATCATCCAATTTGTTTTATTAATTTGAGAAGATGAATGGAGAGGTTTAGCTTAGAAGTAAAAGGCTAAAGAGTAGGGGCACCTGCTGTTCCCTTCTTGGGATGGAAATGATGCAAAGGATGAAACTGACAGGTGTATCGGATGGATGTCATTTAAATTTGAGCACAGCTTTAGAGGAACAGTATACAAAACAGTTGTTTGGTGTTATAAACCTAACATTCTGGGGAGCTTATAAGGGCAGCGGTGGATCGGCTGTAGATGTTTGAATTTAAAAAATGTGTGGTTTGACTCAAAATCTATAAACTGGAAAGTGGGCGGTTAAAAAAAATAGATTAATATTTTTGGGACGAATAAAACGGACCTCCAAATTTATGTTCAGTTGAGAAGCCTTCTCAGGACTGTTCTTCTTCTCGTTTGTCTTTTTCAGGCGTTCGCTAAAGGTGGAAAAGTGCAAGAAAAAAACCTTGAGGGGTGTCAAATTTGGTGTACCTTTGGCTGCCGATTGGATCCTTAAGAACTTTTTATACTCTGCCATGGACTCTAAATGGGCGCAAGGAAATAAGTCCGGGAGAAAAAAAATGTTTGTCTCGCGGACTACGTCCCACTTCCTGCACCCTCTAAATCATACCGATAGCAGACATAAATCTCCTCAAAACGTCTTTTTCTCGCACTCTCTGAGAGTATAGGTCCATACAAATAATCCCAAATTAATCGCCCTATTTGTGCCAAGTACTTTAACTCGCCCACTCAAATTGCGAATAAGTCTACTCTCCGACATAAAGCGCGAACCATACGAGCTTGCTTATTTCCCCCTTGAAGAAAAAAACTCCTCTCCAAAGTCGCCGTGGGACATATCTATATTTCGGATACTTATCTTTCGAGTATCTCATTCAAGAACCTCTCAAGTGAATCGAATTTTTCGACATTACTATGACATAACTATCCATGGACTATTTCAAATAGTTTTCCGTGTTAATCTTGCCTTCCTCCTTGGGTATTATATCCAAAAATACTCGTATTCAGCACGAAAAAGAAAACCAACAAAATATATGTGTTCATCTTATAAAACTCGTCTTCGGATACCCGTAACCCGTATCCACAACAACACAGTAACAACCCCCTGCGAGTCTCAACTTTCACCCTATCAATAAATTTTAGTCTTGCACATCGCCACCTCTCTCCGTGTAGCCTTGCAAGACATGTCCTTCGATATTCGTTTAAACTTGAATAAATCACCATCTTGGCTGGTTTTTTTTTTTTTTTTTTTTGTTGCCATCTTCATATTCCTCTTTGTTGATTTTTTGTTTGCACTGTGTTTACCTACCAAGGGTACATACACATGTAGGTGGATTAGATGGCAAAATGCGGTGCTAAATGTGGGAGTAGCCGACAAAGGGATGGGTGGATGAATATCGGAAACTGTAAATAAATAAAATGGATATAAAATATTGTTCGAGTGGCCATTGTATGAGGTCGTAAATCGATTGGATTTTTGTTGTTGCTTTATTTTCTTTTCACTACCAATCGTTCCCACATCACGTGTGTGTCGACGTCGATTCGTTTTTATTATTTGATACATTTGCCACTTATAACTAGGACATGGAGCAAGAGGCGTTTAAACATGCGGGTGGTGTATATACGAAGATGCGAGAGTGTTCATGGAAAGGGTGTATGTGGAAATTACAACCAATTCCTTTTGCTTATTTCTTAATGTGTTTTACTTGTGTGTGGCTCCTTCCGCATTTTCATTTCATATTCTTCTCGCCGTCACTTGACCTGATTTTTTATATTTTTTTTAAACAGTCTTTGTTTTCTAAACTTGCACGAATATGGAATGAAAACCCGGGGGAGTGAGTTCTGCAATGAATGGTGTGAATGACATGTTCGCCTGATGTGTCGTCTATTTACTCGTTTAAAATGTATTGTCAACCAAACAATGGAATTGTGCAGCGACTAGGGTAGTATTTGCGCAGGCGGTTTCTACGTTGTTAAGATTGGACTCAGAGTGCAGTTTGCAATTCAGTTCTAGACCCAGATGTTTGTTTGCGGGATTCGATGAGGGTAGCCAATTTGACAAACGAAAAACGCTGTGAGTCTGCAGAGCGGATTTTTCTCTTAACAGTTCACCATATCTTCGTTGCACTTATGGAAACTTTTATCCGCCTTCAGAACAACGATCAGCGAAAACTCTATGATTTGTCAACAAATTTTAGGAATCACAATAAATTCATATCGACTGGTACAAGTGTAAAGAAGGCCTAACCTAGGTTGATATACAAATGAAGTAAACATTGAAAGATGTGGAATGTTAAATCTAGTTACTGAGAGCACATTTCAAAATATTTGCTGTCAACCATCTGACTAACTTCAGTCTACTTTTCTACCGAGCAAAACGTGAGTCTACTCTTGTAGCGTGAATGCAATAACTGGCTTTTTGCTGGTCAACTTCCAAGATATACAATCGAGTGTCGCAATTGTAATGTCTCAGTAAAGTTGCGCACATTAAACCTCATCAAGCCGATTACTTTACTTGAGAGAATCGTAAAGTATTGATGCACCCTTAGAGTTCATAAACCAGGCAAGCGCGTCTATTGCAGCCCAATTTGTGGCACATTCACTGTACATGTTTTTAGGGTTTCACCGATACTGAGAAGTCTATAAAAATACCATAAATACCTGTGCCTACCTGTTCTGCATTAAATTAGCCATCGAAATAAAACCGATAATACGCACACGAAGTAACCGAGTAACCATATCATCGGTTACAACGTCTGGCATATAACTATACGCGCGGGGTAGGTATTTGTACTTCGTTGCCCGTTTAACATACATAATAAAATAACAGTAAATACCTACAAGACGAACAGGAAGTATACACAAACATGACCACAATGGTGAACGAATATTCACGCCCATACTGTGCCATCTATTATACTTCAGCGAAAACAGAGCGTATAACTACACATTCATTCAGCGTTCAGCTAAACCATTGAAAGCCATTAGCTTAATGAGCTAGAACTGTCAAGTTGACGTTGTTCAACGGCAATGGCGACGACAATGACAACGACGACGACGGCGATGATGATGATGATGATGAGGACTGCGAAAGAGGGCCAATGGGTGAAGGGCGAACGCAAACACAACGTAAAACCAAAACAGAAACGAAATGGGAAATTCGGCAAATAGAATAAAAAAGAAACCTACATAACTCATCTTTTGCAAGACTAACAACGGACAGTACTACAACTTACTGATCATGATGACGCTGATGCGAAAGGTCAATAACTTCAAATAACTTCAGTAGGGAATCCGAGTGCGTGCGGATAGTTCAACACGCGCCCAGCGATGAATAGAAACCGGGGAAAAACCAAAAGAGAGCGAAAAAAAACGGACACACAATAAATCATATTCAACTAGGTGCTCCCACTTGCCAGCCACGGGGGGGTTTGAGTCGTTTTTTTGTCATCTTCCATAGTCAACCCTTATCACGGTCCAAGTTGACCGAATCTTTTCATTTTCCCGGGGGTAGATTATCGTAATCCATTTTACCATAGACTGTGTATAATTATATACCCTCTACCCTGTCCACAAATTGCACACTTTGTGGTGAGAAATATACAAGGTCTGCTGAAAGGCACCAGGACGAGCGATAACTACACTGAACTGAGTGTGCCCAACAGGGCGGAAAATGTACCGTGGAATTTTATTTAATCGTCGATTTTCGATAGTTGCTTTGAATATTGATTTGGGGCGGCGGCGGTTCATTGAATCGGCCGGCGGCCTGGGTATGGGGTAAAATTGACACACTTTACCCAACGGGGATTTATCCATGTAAACATAAAACATGCGGCAGATATAAAGCAGATATGATGGCAGCATTTGCGACCACGCAAGCCGCAAATTAATTAATTTTCAGTGGAATTCATTGGAGGTGATGGTGGTAATTTCTAGCGAATTTGATTGAAAAATGCATTTCCACTCAGCTTTATTATTTCACCAAAAAAGGGATACGCCACGAATCAAAAATTATGCAGAGTTTGGAGGGAGCCTTCGGCTTGATTATAATTCGGAAACTGAAGACATGCGACAATCGACTTGACGAATTGAGTAGAGTTGTGTTGTCGATGATGAAGTGTGAGCTTTTGGTCACTATCGCAACATGTTGACTTTGACGTCTTGCTTTTGAAGTCAGTTAGTACTAGATTATGGTACATGTTTTATTACTTGCTGTATTTCTTCAATCGTTTTCACTCTGACTTGAAAGCTTAAGTTCAACTGTCGTAAAATAAAACAAACATCTTCTCAATATGCGGTTGAAAATTGTAGTCCCTCTCAGTTTTTCAATCTTCCCCAATTCAAAATGATTCGTTACACGCTGAATGGTTGGCTTTACAATTTTTAATCAAATGTTTCAGTATATTTTCCAAATAAGAAGTTTATTATGGACCATACTTCAATAGGTAAAATAATACAACAAAATCCACTTAAAACGTAGAGCCAACCCTGCATTATAGTTGAGCCCTAAACCCCCTCTTACATCCCGTTCCTGTCAATGCAAAACTTCAACTTCAACTTGAAACTAGTTCGCCGCACTCTTGTGAATATAAATTTGTGTTCGACTATACAGACTCTAAAACTTGACTTGACGCAACACAGATACTGTAAGAATTCCAACGAAAACAATCTGACGTAAATGCACATGTGATAACCTAAAGTTGACGCAATTTCGACGTCATCCCGTATAAGGGTATATCATATATATAATTAATCCTCCTCACACCATCAGTCATAAAAAAATGAAAATAAACTTTTTTCCACTTCACTTATGGGCTTTTCGCAAGTGAATTTGCATCCCGGTTATAAACTTCATCCGCCACTAATTACACACGCAACTGTCAGAGTCATGAAAATGAAAATAAAATAAAAAATGTCGGTCACAAATTCATATGCAATGCATGCAATAAAGGCCAAAAATCTCACTTAATCTTCAAATGGAATGGAAAAATGCGAAAATCTGGAATCAGGTAGCAGAAAGTCGGGTAAAACAGATAACGAAGAGAAAAAATTATCCATCCCAAATCCAGTTGGTGTACCGGGGTAAAGTCCATGCATAGCTTTTCCAGCAGACTACTGCTGCACGTTTGCGTTTCCATTTGATTACCAGACCAACGCCACACGCCAACTTTGTCAAGGGGCACTCCTCTCTGGTGTGCTGGTTGTCTGTTCGGTTCGGTTCGTTTCGTTTCGTATAGCTCGCGTCAATTCGGAACTTCGTTTGGACTTTCCGAGATGAATATCCATTCGTTTGCTTGCGCTCTATGGCTAGATACAATTTGCCGCCCTCCCCCCTCCGCCTGATGATGCTTCTTTACTCTACTCCGTTTGGCAATTGTGGAAAATTAAAATGAGAGAAAAAAAAAAAACAACAAACAGCAAACGACAGCGACGTTCGTTTTAGCCATGATTGGCGTAAAACGTGGTTGCGCTCGGTCCGGGACTGTCTTCTTTTTGCATTTTCTGGCTGACTTGTGTGTGCTCCGTGTTGTTTTCTATTAATGGTCATGTTGTTGTTGGAGCAAAGTGTGTGTGAGTGTGTTTTTTTTTTTATTCTGTCTTCCCTCTCTCTGTAAACGTCGTCGAGTCTATAGGGAAAATGTTGGAGGGAAATTGCTGTACATTGTTTGGGGGGTGAAGGATGAGATGGGCGGAAAGGTCTTTTGTGTTTTCCCATTTGCGTGTGACTATTAAGAGTTTTTTTTCTTATTTGAAAAACTGATATTAGTCAGACTGAAAATAACTTTGAGGTGGGTTGTTATATTTTATTTTATTGTTCGTGATAGTGGGTGTTAAACACAA
The DNA here is from genome assembly GCA_948293265.1 of Cheilosia impressa. Taxonomy (NCBI): domain Eukaryota; kingdom Metazoa; phylum Arthropoda; class Insecta; order Diptera; family Syrphidae; genus Cheilosia; species Cheilosia impressa. Next base: position 51,052,378 of record OX411883.1, on the reverse strand, counting down.
AGGTAAATGAAGCAGCTATTGGGGGGGAATATCACTTAAATTTAGTCGGTACCACATGAATACAAAGTGAGTTTGTTTAGGAACCAACCCATAGATTAGGAGGATCTGCATGGATTACATGTGTTTGTCAGGTTTGGGTAATTATACGTAGAGTTTTCTGTATCCGTTGCCTTATTTCTTGTATTACATAGACCAATCGTGTTTATTTCTGACTTTCTGAAAACACATGCAAATGTCTTACCTTGTCATCTTAGATTCCTGACATGTTTTAAGAGGTCTGCGCGAGACCTTAGCGTAGTATTCCCCTTTGATTTTGGCAACAAACCTTTCTTAATGTCCTTACCAAGGTTTCTATAACACTAGCCTTAGAAAAGAGGTTACAAACAGAGACCAGGGAAGCTGTTTGTCGTAGACCTCTGCTTGGAGGAAAAGCGAGCAAACAAAAAGTTTGCCGACGCTGGGAGTCATCTCATGTAACGAGCATTTGATGTATGATTGCATGTTAGAAGGAGAGTATGTTATCTGATCTTCTCCATCCCATTTGAAATGGAAAAGTACTTCTCAAGCGTAAAAGGTCAACCATTGGGGGTTTATGATAAATAGCGAGCCTATATCATGCCATCAATCATCGCGTACAAAGGCGCCATCACCTTTAGTCCCGTACTTGACCTTACCCACTTAGAAGCACCTCTAAGTTTGAATAAAATCGCTATACAGCCAAGGGCCAGTTACCGATTGACGGCGTTTAAAACCAACCCTTGGAGAGCTGCCTTTCTGTTTGCTCTTATTCAAAGTCATTGAACCAGATTTCATTACAAAATACTACGACGAACCTGCAGCAAATCCAAAATAGGCCTGTAAAATTGTAACAACGTGCGCAACTATCCGCCTGAAACTCCTTGTTCACTTAGCCCCGCTGGCTACAAGCTTTTACACACAAAATAACTATACACAGTACCACCCACACTCTGTTCTAAACCCTTCCATTTATACATCTGTTCGTGAGAGGCAAGGACAAAAAAAAATCCCACAAAACAGAGAAAGTGAATTTGAGCTTACATCACCCCCTCTTCCACCCACACTCTCCGACCGACAACCGATTAACATCCATTTGTTCACTTCCCCCGCTTAGTATCAGCCGCATCATCCAATATGCACCACCGCCACCACAGCAAGCAACAGCCCCAGGTGGGAAGACGGAATGGAAATATATTACAAAGCAAAGACAACAAAAAAAAAAAAATGCCCGTAAAACAAAAGAAAGGAATAACAACAAAGAAAATGAGAAAAAAAAAACATATCTCAGTCGGACATAACCTTAATTCTCTTCCAAGAAAAATTCAAATCCTAGCATATGGAACGAAGACGTCCAAAGGAGAACGAATAAAATAGAACAAAAATAAAAATAAAAAAAATGATCACAAGTGGTGTAGTTTTCATGGGGACAAAAGGGTGAATGCCAAAAGGATTCGAATCATGCTGCTATTCCTGCGACGCGCAGGACATACCACTGCCACAAAAAAAGGCGGTAAAAATGGGAAAAAACGAACCCCTGAAAAAAAAAAAGCAAAAACAAAGTTTTAATTTTTGCGTTTGTCGGTGAAGTGGATCCCGAGGAACCACCACCGAATGACTGATTGTGTAGCTTATATTTTTATGGGTGGGCAGACACAGCATCTCCGATGACGAGCATGACTCCTACGATGAAAGGATGTAGCACCCCCCACGTCCCTCTGCCGCCGTGTACAACAAGAAATAAAATTAAAGAGAAAGGCAACAAATCTATTTCAGACGACGGCTATGAGAACTACCCGAGTGTATATACGCGCCCGACTTCTAGGACTCTTTGCTAGTCCTTCAGTTTACAGTCTTTCTCGTTTTGTTTCAGGCTCAGCTTCATGTTGTCCTGAATTGTGCAAAAAAGAAAAAAAATTGGAATACACACAAGTTGGGGGTCGCATTAATGGGGGGGGAAATGGATAAAAGATGACAGGCGGCAGGCCTTAGGGGGTAAATAGTTCAACTTGAAGTAAACTTTTCAAGTCATTTTCGACTTCCTGTGTGTATCGTTTTCCTCATCCTCATGCAAGTGAATGTGTGTTTTATGCCACAGCATTATGAATACGGAATGAACAGATTTCTTTTCTATAGCCAGTTTTTTCACCCCTTTTTTTCTGGTTAGGGGTGCGGAAAAATCATTGTAAAATTCATATACCTCTAAACATATACATATCACTTAATGAAACAACTCAATTTAATCGTTAAAGTGCGGTGTCACACGGCAGGGTTTCGTTTGGAACTGGTTGCGCTGCCGGAAATGTCAATCGGATTTTGTAGAGTATGGGTAATTCGTTTTGTGTGTAAGAATGGGCCACTATGAATGCCGATATTGATATTACATTAACTAAACTTGTCTCAGCAGTAGGAGGTTATATTTGAAGTGATTTTGTTTACAATTAAAATTTATATGAGCGTCCAAAATCGAGGTAGTTCTAGGCTAGCATCTCTGTCAGAATACTGCCTTCTTCAAAGCTGTCACAAGTTGTTCGCCAAACAAGATAGAAAGAAACTTCAGTTGATCTCTGACAAATTTCCCAATCCAACCAACAGCAGAATTATGCGCTGTTGCCCCGCACTTGAAAAACTCTGCTACTGCAATTCTGTTATAATCACAAGTACACGTCAAATATCGAAGACAGAAACACCCGACAAATATTTATCAAAAACGCTTGCAGACTGTCAGTTGTCTATCCTGCAAAGGTCGTTCTCGATTCCATGATCCAAAACGGCATACATTGTAGAATATATTCGAAAACGAATAAATCGACTTAACAAATTGGCAATTTGACAAATAATCTCCAACAATAGTACAATTCCATTGGCAGTCATGGCCGACACATGCATAATTTCATATGCCAATCTGAATGTTGGCTAATCAAATGCCATACCCTTTTTTGGCATAGAAAACTACTGCCATTCCACAGCATGTTCGATTGTTCGATGTTCAATTAAAAATCCACAATCCCCTTCCAGAATACGTCATCAATTTGTCACCAATATCCTAATGAGCATTAACCCCTTTCTGACTCAATTACATCTGCCAAAAAGAAAACACCTCCATTTTGCTCTCTAATTAATTTCGCGCTTCATTCGCCAACCATGTACACCCAGAGATATGTGGTTGCCAATACACCTTGAAACAATATTCTATTTTCATTACTCATTTTGTGAAAGCAGCACTTTTTCCCGCGCGAAATTCTCCACATTCCCTATCGCCCACGTTTTGTGTTATTTCTGTCAAAAAAGAAAGAGGCATTCATCTAATTGATGACACACAGTGAAAGAGTACATTTTGGTGTACGTCATGAGTTCTTTTGTGTTTTTTTTCCTTGCCCACTTTATCTCTCTCTCTATCTTTCCATAAAAAAAAAATCGTTGTCGTCAGCTCAAGTGGAAAAACAAAACAAATCGCAAGGACTATTCTGACAGATGGGTTGGTGGGATCTGGCATTTCAGACTCACATCAAATAAAATATGCGCTACCGAGGGAATGATTTATGGACCTATGCACAGGAGGGTGGGCGAGTTGCAATAATAATTGTGTTGAAAACGCACACGCAGTATGCAACAATTCAATGGTTTAGTGGTAATTTGCCGTACAATGGAATGTCAAACTATGACAGCTTATAAGGCAATAAAGTAGGGAAATTCAAGAGAAGGCTCCTCGCTTAATCCTTTTATTGGCACCCGTTGCATTGTCATTGGGTGAGTTTACGTAAGTTGTTTTGCAGAAAATTTGGGTATTCTCTATTTCGCCAAATAGAGTTTAATTTTTTATACCGATTTATGGCTTAAAATACTAATTATGATGCGCCGACGCTTGATTTATGTGGCTGCCTTTTTCCCGTTTGTGGTGATAGGGGTCCTTTGTTTTTGAAGTACGTTTTACCGAAACGCCCCGAGTTCGGTGGGAATTTCCATTCCCTTCAGGTATAATCTTGCCAAAGTGTCGTTTAAATCTGAAAATTAATTTGACAGTTAATATTTTCGTAGCTGATTTTACATGAAGACCGAAAGTTCGACTTATTTTTCGACACGTGGTATTTGAGAACGTCTTTGTCATAAAATAAATAAATAAATAGTTGGCGCAACAGGTCGGTAGGGACCCTGGGTCCAGCTTCTCACAACCATTCGTTTTGAGTGAGTTTTTCATTTTTGGGACGAATAAATTTTATGCCGAGTCCAAACGGCTAATTGAGAAGCTTCTTCATGACAGTTATGCTCTCGGATGTTTGTCAGACGTTCGCGAGAGGTGGCGCAGTGGAAAAAAACCTTGGATTGGAATTTGGGTTTTTTTTTTTGGGATTCGAACCTGGGACCACTCGCTTAGTAGTCCAACACACTAACCACTAAGCCACTGCACCGTCTTTGTCATATAGGGACGTTTGAATAGTTGGCTCGCGATGAATGGATTTTTTTACGATGCTCTGTCTATCCATTAAACAAGAACAAGGGACGTTTTAGTAAATTCCTTAACCTTCTGAAGGAAGCTTAATGTACAGGGTGGACCAAAAGAAGTCATCCGATGTTGTTTGGCTTTAATTTTTTTTTTTTAATGAAAAACTTCAATTCTGTTTTTTGATTATGTTTATTTGAACCTTTAGAATTTTATTCGTCAAGTAGAGAATATAATATCGGCCAAATGGGCGCCGTCACAATTGATTGCCATACGGGCTCGTTTTAGCAATGGGAGGTATGACAACAGTGGACGGTATATATTCTTAGGGCGAACTAGGGCTTTTTTCGAGTTTTTGAAGTGGACTGACCACTGCTGTTGTCTGCAAAACAACTTTCGTTAAAAATTTCATTCAAAAGAAACGAAAACGTTAACAATCACACAAATGAATCAAGTACTAGCTAGAATCTCGGCCTAGGGTTCTGTAGAGACCTTCAGTTGTTGTTTTGGCAACTAGAACCTGCAACCTTCCAGCAAAGGTTTGCTAACGTAGAATGTCTTCTTTTGTCCCCAACAAGATTAGGGTCAATGCTTTACATGGGCACACACTTACACATGATATCAAATGTCGTAAAAACATTTAGCCAAATAAATTCAGCGACCGCATTCCACTAAATACACAAAAATAAATATTTAGCAAATCACTATAACAAGGACGGTCGTCCTTTGTTTTCTTAGTATTTACTTTTTTATTTCTTTGTCTCTTTATTTGGTTTTCATTTCCTGGGAGACATCTTGGCTTCGCCATTTACCCGACATGGTCTCCATTTTCGTTTTTTTTCGCTTCCGTGGTCTTATTTTCAAAACTCTAAAGACAGTCGAAGCGACAAAAAGGAACGAAAAATTGATTAAGTTTAAGAAGAACCGACTTGCATCTCCGCACTACTCAACTGCAGTTCTATGATGAAACGGATCCTTCCCGTTCCCCCCCTATAGCTCTCGCTCTAATTGACGGAAAAGACTTCCGTTCATGTGTTTGTTTTTTTCTTCTCCCAATAGCATTTTTTTTCCTATTCATCCCTCCTTTGCCTTTGAAGTTCTACTTTTTTGCGGTTTTCCTCGTAGGGTTTTTTGTCCCCCCCCCCCTTTTGATTCGCTATAGCTAGAATCAAGACACGCGTCCTTGGGATTTGATTACACACGAATAGCGTAAAGTTTACACACAGTTTGGTGTTTATTTTTCTCGGTTGTTTTTTTTTCGTCGAGTTTTTCTCTTTCCATTCGTTACAGCAACAAGAGGTTGCGTTAGTTATCTAATCGTTTTTCACTTTAACCATATATCCACAGAAAAAAACTGCAAAAGCAGAGGGATAGGAGGATTGTAGTTTGTTGGCTGAGACTGGAAATCCTTTTCTCTGTAAATGGGAAGGAAAAAAAAAAACTTTATTTAATTAACGAAGAAAAATCTCCATGGTGGATTATTTATCGCTATATTTTTGTTTTACATTTTGTTTTTAGTTTCCCTGTGGCAAAAGGAAGATTTTATCGCAATGTACTTCTTATTTTAATTGCAGGTACTACAGACTTTAATTTAAATAATTAATTGCAAACAAAAACGATTGCAAGAAACTCAAAATCAAAATAAAATGAAACCAGTGCATTTATCAAAAGAAAAAGTAGAGGCCTAATAGTGCAACCACCCCCCAAATGGGCATCATCGTGTATAATTTTTTTTTCTATGTGAATTGAGAAAGAGCATTATAATCTTAAACAAAATCACAAAAAAAAACAAACAAACAAACAAACACCGAAAGGGTGTTAAAACTAAAACAACAAAAAAACTAACAAAATGACTTTTTGTAAACTCTGACCAAACTTGAAATCTATTCCGAAAGGAAGTAAAACAAAAGGAAAACTAAGCAAAATTACAGGAGAGAGGGAGACACATTTTGTTCTCTTTAATTTCTTTCTCTCTTGTTTTGTGTTCTATAAGCTTTTGTTTGACTTTTCCAAACAAAAGTCAATTTTAAAGAAACAAAATATTATTTCCACTCCACAAAAAAACAAACAAACAAACAAACACACACATACATAACTTAAGAATCTAATTCTTCGCCGTGGCTTTTTACTTAATTGCGGACGATTTGTGGTCACGCATATACAGTTACTTGTACAAAGGTAGCTCTCTTGATTAGGAAAACAGCAATAAATCAACAGACAAGTAAGTAAAACACAGTTGATTGTGATTGTGTTTGTGTCCTTGTCCTTGTTTGTGCTGTTTATTATTATCTTCTTTTGTTTTTTTTTTGTTACTACCTTCTGTGTTGTTCTTGGCGTTCATTTTTTCATTATACTCCATTACTTGGTCCTGTTTTCGTCACTCATTTTGCATATTCAATGTTAACATGTGTCCTGTTATTGTTTTTTTTTTTATCTCATGTTTGCACACTAATTTTATGCATTGATTGGTGTTTACTTGTATTTTTTTTTTTCACTGCATTATTTTTTTTTTTTTTGTCATCCGCATTCCCATGCATCTCTGAACAATAAATTTTCTTCCCGTTTGGTCGTGTGCTAATTTGAAGTACGGGTCAAGCATTTTCTTAGGTTGTATTTTTGACATAACTTCATCAAACTGATCAATAGACATCACAATTTATTTGTGACAAGAACTACACAAAATGGCGTCAAATATTTTGATGCATGAATTAACTTGTGCGACGTTGCCATCAGATGCAAATATGGTGCAACATATCTCCGCCGGAATTGTTTTTTTACAAAAAATTGTACAAATATCAGAGAGAAGGATAACGCAGGTACTCCGTTACCGGATCAACAACAATATTAAGTCTCCGCTCGTACTGTTCAAGTTCAAGTAACTTTTAATGCGACAGTCAAAAGGCAACGGCACAAGCAAATTTTGCGAAATTTCAAGAATTAAACGTCAGTTCATTTGATAGATCAAATAAATAAATAAATAGTTGACGAGAGGCGTTATTTTTAAAAATAAACGACAATTGGCCACCAAGATCGTGCGGTCTGACCCCGTTGGACTTATTTTTTCCAGGCTATACTGAGAGTTTGATTAAAGGTCATTTTCCCCTTTTTTTTTTCTCAAGATCACTTTATACAATTGCCAAGCCTTAAAGCATTTAAAAACTATGGCGAAGTTGTGGATAGAATTTTGTTACTGCAAATGTGCTTTCTTTTTCCACATGAATCTAATGTTGCAAAAACTCTCGCGGCGGCCGTTATGGAATGCATTCATATTGTTGACTTAATATATTTATTTCCAGAACCCCAATTATGTAGCTTGCAGATGATTGTCGTTGTCCTCAAAAATTAGCAAGCAAGAGGGCAGTTCGGTCTCCGAAAATTATAAGAAAAACTCCGATTGGCTTTATACGGCCTTTTAAATTAAACACAACAAAAATATATTTTAGTCCGAATAAAGGGAACGCATTCCATTTCTAATTCGAACGCTCTTACCCTTAATGGTCTACGATAGTGGCATTAAGTGGGCTTAAGCTAGTTAGAAAAATGAACGAAAATATGCTCAATTTCAGCCAAATACTTGAAGTCGGAGGCTAACCTTTTTATGAATACGACATAAGTCGTGACGTAGCTGCTTAAGTTGGGAACAGATCAGATATATGACGATGATAGTCCGGAACGATATCATTTTTGAAATTTCGATGACCAAAATAAGTTATTTTCTGGCAGATTTTTTTTTGTAATCAATCAGTTTTCCTTACATTGGGGTAGAATGAACTGGACGAAGCTTTCAAACTCGTAATTTTGTTCCTAGTTTTGATGGTCCCTTCTTTCGATGACAGTTTTCTGACGAGTTACGTGATCAGGGCCCTGCTCAATCTCCCTGTATATCTCGCTCAATCTCCCTGGGCCTCGCCATTTATATAAGTATTCTAAGAGATTTTTACACCTGTACTGTAACGGATTCTAATTACCAATAAAATTCAATACGAAAACATGTTTGTAAAGTTTTAATGTTCAACACGTAACGGGTGATAAAGTTACTCTACCATAATCCGTAAACAAGTGCAATAAAACAAAAAGGTATCTGTTCTGGAGATGCTTCGATTTTTCAATCCATGATCAGTTTTTGGAAAAAAAAGGACCATATAGGTAGCTACAGGTAGTTTTTGACAATTCCCGGTAAAAGAGGTGAACAATGCGTAATCATGGCCAATAATTATTTTTATTACCGAACACGAATGAATGCAAATTCGGTGTACTTGGGTAGATTAAAAATGTCGGTCCTAGATTTTTAGGCAGAAAGATACAGGGAGTCAGCGAAAAACGCATATATATACTTTGACCAATCCAATACATATTTAGTCCATTATTTGACTTTGCATAGTGCGGATGATTATTGATTGACAACGATTTGAGAGCCACTCGAACAGTGCCTTAAGTTATTCGACGAGTTATTTTGACAAGTGATTGAAAGTGTTCATCATGTACAATAGGTAATTTCAATTCTTTAAAGTTTAAGTGAAGTGGATATTAGTATATTTTTATTGGGAAAATGAGTGGTTCTGAAAGAAGAAAGCCACAGCACTGAAATCAGTGAGGGAAACTATTTCCTAAATGAGTCTTAGGTGTAAAATTCGTTGTGCTAAGTTGTTTTTTGAAATAGCTGTGCCATTTTCGAGCTAGCGCTTGCATTTTTGTACCACGCAGGGACACTCAACTGTGGTAGGACTAAGCTTCACTTAATAAATGCGACATCATCCTACGCTTTCTCATATCTCCTGGCCATCTTTCAAACATTTTTAGAAAAATTGCTACATTGAATAACGGCCTGCATTGTGTCATAGTGAGTGTGAAACTGACACCGTACATAGTCATTTCGAAATGCAATTAATTAATTTATGTTTCTCTTTTGTGTCTTTGGCGCCACATCTCACTTGCTTGCCCTAATTTAGACGGTTATCGCCTTTTGTGTTGCACGTTACAAAATGATCTTTATTCTCTAACTAATGAGATGTTTCTCTATTGATTTTTCAGAATGGAAGACTATGACCGCCGAGAGCGTAGGGAACGCGACAAGTTGGCCCGGCAACAAGTGCACAATCCTGATCGGGAGCAAGCTTTATTTCGAGAACCGATTAGGGTAAGTCACACGATTGTTGTCGCACTGCGGTTGAGCTAACAATTTTTTTTTATCAATCCTAAAGGTTGATCCATCTGAAGGCGATCATATCATCACCAGTAAGCTGGGTGACTTCTCGATGGCCAAGACACTTATCGAACAGAAGGGTTTCATTGGAATCACCTCAGCTCGTAGACCACCTCCAATGCAACCACCGCCTCAACCGATGCCACCACAACAAGCGAGTAGCATAAGTAATAATCGCCTACCACCGCCGTCACATCACTACCAACAGCAGCAGCAAACGCAGTCGCGTTTGCCCTACATGAAACAGGCGGACAACAAACCACCATATAATGGACGCGGCGGTTATCCCGGCCAGCCGGTAAAGAATGATATTCGTTCGAGTAGTGGCATGGCCCCACCCAGAGGACCACCGCCATTATCTTCGTCGTCGTCGTCTTCGTCCAATCTATTGCCACCACCGGCTACTTCGATAATGCCCAATGGTCGGCAGGGAGGAGGCAGCAAGATGTCGGCCAGCGGTCTACATGGACCGTCGCCTTTGCTCAATGGTCATTTCTCTCAGCCATCGATACCAAATATGCACAAGATACCACAGGAAAAGGATATCAATTATATTCTCAGCGAGATGACGACATCGGTGACACCTTTGACTGAGATAAGCGCAACGCCGCGGATGCAAATTGAGAACTATGACTTAAACGGGCCGAATAGGCACAAGTATTCACTGGCTCCGCCGATGCCCAAACCGCCAAAGGAACCACCGGTTAAACGTGAGTTAAAGCTTATCTAACGCCAGCCAGCAGCTCTTCTAAGCAATATTCTTGTTCTACTTTCTAGCGGCCAAAGAGAAGATGTCGGTGCCAAATTCAACGTAAGTGTGACTATTTCCAACGAAGATTTTACAATCTGCAACTTATAAGGGCTTGCAGTTGTCAGTGACTTTCTGCATGCTAATTTCGATTTTTAATGCGTAATTTTGAACTTTCTTCCAACAGCGTTCTCGAGCACGACCTGGAACTTTCCGAAAGTGATGACGAGCGCAAAAAGCAAACTTCTGTTGACCAGTACGTTACAGAGGATCTCAACTCGAGCACAAGATTTTACAAAGTTTCGATTTTTTCTTCTTTCTTGCAGGATTTCCCCGTTGAACTCTAGCGAAAGCTCAGAATCGGGCTCAAGCGAATCGGGTAGCGAAGAGTCTAATGGCACCAAAGGCGATGGCCCACCAGCACCACCACAACCTTCGATTCAGTACAATTGGAACCTGAGTCGTTTCTTTAATAAACAACAAGCGACGCAGGCACAAAACGATGCATCACCTGGTGGCGGCGTCGGCGGCATTATGCCACCAACACAAATTCCTGAACCAAACATAAAAAATGAGCCATCGCTGCCAGTGGACGATGACCACCATCACCTTGGGGCGTCGTCAATATCTCCACTACGAGATCCACCGATTCTGGGTCACCACCCCATTATGAATCACACGCTGCCTACCATTGAGGATATCAAGAAGGAGAGCGATTCGTTGTTCCCCAATCCGATGAAAATACTTCCGCCGACGATAGGAGAGTTCGCCACCATCCAACCAGAGCAGATTAAGAACGAGTCCTTCGATAAGAGCCCCTCATCGAGTCCAATTCATGATGAGAAACAGATGTATGCCGTCGAGTCGGATCAGTCGTCGGCGATTTTCGAAGCAGCTGCCGAATATGAAGGCATCAAGCCACTCTCTGGTCTGAGTGATAGTAGCAGCAGTGAAGCAGTTCCTGAGCCTGAGAAGCATTCAGCGCCAGTATTGGCTCCACCGTCGCCTCCACCGCCAATTATTGCGGCAGTAGTTGCGCCCGCAGTCCAAAAGCCTTCACCCAAATTGAGAAACTCTCCTCCAACTGCCGGAAAGAAGCGCCGAAAACGACTACCCAAAGATAAGAAACAATCTGGAATGGACTGTTCTAGCGACGAAGAGGAGGGCGAATATTCTAGTGCGGTATCACCAGCAAAGTCCGCCGGTGATGGACCTGAGAAACGCGGTCCTGGTCGACCACGAAAAAACACTCCCAGTGGAAACATTAGCTCAGCATCATCGACGAAGGGTCCAACGCTGACGGCGAAGAAGGATGTCGGCGCTGTCAAGAAAACCACCGCCAGGCGGAGAATGTCGCGACAGAATTCGACGCAGAAAAACGTTAAAAGCAGGGCAATCATCGAAACCTCAGATCCAAGCTCCTCGGACGACGATGCTAAGGTTGGCCGGGTTCTGCCAACCAAAGCAGCGAAGAAGGTTAATGTACCAATGATGTCGGCGATGGTGTCGAATCGACGACCATCTGTCAAACACGACGTTGCAGTGCCTATACCTATACCTTCGGTCTCGAATCGACGAATAGTAAAGCAGATCAACAAGCGGATACCAGTTGAGAAGTCATCGTCGGACGATGATGACAAGAGTGACGATGATAAGGACACTTCATCGTCATCGTCCTCCTCATCGGATACTTCAATTGATGAGTAAGCTTTCAACACCCTACAAATCTAGATTCGTTGCTAATGTTTTGTTTGTTTTGTGTTTCTTTTTTTTTAGCCGCCTATCGCCCCAACCACGCATTAGCAATGAAAATGCGACACACATCGGTGCTACGGGACCCGGCGGCAACAGTAGCTCCCATCGACATATATACTCGCCAATGAAAAAGGCCCTTAGCAAGAGCAAAGTCTCTTCGTCCTCCTGCAGCGATGATCATTCCGACAGCGAAAGTGAAGAATCAAGAAGAGATAAGGCAAGTTTCCTGTCATGATGCCATACAGTAGGGACACAATTTTCTAATGGAAATTCCTCTTCTGCTCTTCTCTTTACAGAAAATCCGTGATAAAACAAAAAGTGATAAAAACAAAAGTGATACCTTAAGAAAACTCTTCAATCTGAAAGATGGAGGCGCCAAGAACAAAGGTCAAGTGCTCATCGTTGACCAATCGGAAGAATTACAAAACCAAGCCAAGGAACAACAGCTCCACCATCATCAACATCAGCAACAACAGTCGAATGTAGCTGCAACAAATGCAGCGACAGCAAACGCTCATCACCATGAGAAACTCTTATCACCGATAGCCTTTAAATGTAATAGTAGTAGTAATAGTACTGAAAATCTTATACAGCAGCAATCAATTCTAAATTACCCAACAAACGGAAGCAACAGCAGCACCATCAACAGTCATATTCTTAATAATTCTAGTTCTAATTCTAATCATAGTACGAATAGCAATATTAACAGCAATCTACAACAGCAGCAGGAGCCGCGATTAAAGTCGCCAAGGATAATGACGCCCACTCAGCAGATGGCCTCAGCCATGACGCCAACAGGGGTCGGTATTCCAGCGAAAACGCCTGACAGAAGTTCCGTAGAACGGAAAATGAGCACGCGAATCACGACTCCGACACGAACGCCAACGAGAACACCAACTCGAACGCCGACGCGCACTCCAACGCCTACAACACTCGCCACTATCACCTCGCCGCATTTATCTCCAGCAACAGCTGTTGCCGGAGGTCCAGTAATTCCACATCACTCGCTGATATGTAAAATTGAGCTGTCGCGCTTGCCGCGGGTCAATCCGGACTGGCAGCTCAACGCGTATCGGATATACGGGCTAAGTCCTCGCGTCAGTAGTCCAGTGGCTGGCGATGCAATACTCGCAGCTGACCTGGCCGCAAGTAGCAGACTAAAGGCGAGACCCAGCGGCGGTGGCAGGACTCCGACAGCTGGTGCTAAGGGACCCTCCACAAACGGCGGCCTAAGTGAGAGTGAGACTGTAAACTTTGCGAAAACCATTGACGGCGTGGATCGCGGTGGTGGAACGCCTCCAAAGCCCGGTGACTTTGCTGAGAAACACCTGCCAGCGCAACATCATCAGCCGCACAATGGATATATCGTGGGACGAGTGCCCCCGACCGGTGACATCAAGCACGAGAACATCAAGTACGAGCAGGATGAGTACAGTGAGAAGTACAACATGTACAAGTTGGGCGTCAAGCAGGAACAACAAATTAAGAACGAGTACAAGCCGGGCAATGGCAGTGCCAGTGTCGACGGCGGAATGATTGGTGTATCACCACAAATGATGATGGAAGAGAAACAACGACCGATATCGCCTTCTTCATTGAGCAATAGCAGCGGCAAGGATGAGTACGCTACGGCGACGACGAAACCGCGCAGGAAACGAAGTTCTAGTTCGAGTTCTAGTCCGTTCAAGGACAAGAAACGGAAGAAGGACAAGGACGTACAGGTATGCCTCCAGCACCCTTTTTATGTATTTTATTTTATTTTATAATATAAATATATTTTCGCATTTAGAAGGACATGCTCGAACAACTTCCGCCAACCAATCACGATCGGTTAATGGACAAGCCCACTCCAGTTAGACCAGGCGCCGTTTCGGGTGCAGCTGCCATGCCAAACGTACCTCCAACACAACAACAACAACTACTACCACCCACAACGACATCAACAGTGGTGCCTCAACCTGGCTTGTTTCCGCCACACCAGGTCACAAATGTCGTTCCGCCATCACAACTGCAACAACAGCAGCATTTGCAACAACCGCAACAGCAGCAGCAGCAACAAGCGGGTGGCCCTGTCGTATCACGGGTCTATCGGTCGTACTTTGAGCGAAACGACGACGTCATGGGCGAGGGCCATTGGTTAGAAGACTCTCAAGCACTATTTAAAGATTCAATAACTCAAAATGGTATTCTTTATAGTGACGCTAATCTTCTCAAAGAAGCGGTGCGTCTGAAGCGTGCTGCCGATAGGGAGAGCAACTCTTTTGCTCAAGTCACACTCTATCTGGAAGCGGTGCTATATTTCCTCCTTTCCGGAGCCGAAATGGAGCAGGACGATCGCACAGAGAAGGCCGCTTGGACCATGTACAAGGACACTCTAGCCTTAATTAAGTGAGTATGAGCGAAAACGACAACAACAAAAAAAACACTTCCAACACAATTGTAACAAACTTTCTTTTTCTTCTACTTGCAGATTTATTTCGACGAAAATTCGTAACCAACAAACGGCGCCAAATGGTCAGGCTGACAACCACAACAAAGTCGCAATATTAAGGTGAGTTGGCGCCCCACAAAGCTCTGTTGAAACTGTTCCTAACGCGATGTATTTTGTTTATTCTTCTGCAGCCTTCGATGCCAATCATTGATCTCGCTAAAGCTGTACAAAATGAAGCGTACAGATTGTTGTGAAGTGCTAAAAGTTAGCAACGATTACTTTGCCAAAGGAAGTACGGAGATCGTCAATGGTAACACACCGTCATCGATATCACCAACAAACTCGGTGTGCTCACAGGTTAGTCAGGCAAACGTACTAGATTGGACAGGGGGTAACTTTTTATTTTCAAATAGGGTTCTGGATCAAATACACCACCTGGTCAAATGGTACCACTTAATGTGCATATCGCTCTGCAAAAGCAAACGCAGTTCTTTAACTATTTCATAAGCTGTCACGACCTATGGGATCAAGCGGATATGTTGGTGAAGAAGGGAAATCATACTGGTAAGTTGCAAACGCAATGCGATTTGATTCTCTCTCATCAACAAAACAAAACAAAGCAATAGACCTTCGAAATTCTTTCTCAGTCTACCAAACCAAATGTAATCATTTTGCACGTTTCTCGTTACAGATTTCTTTATAGCCCTCGACCACGACCACGGTCCTTTAACACTGCATAGCACAATTTCTGATGTCTTCAAGTACGTCCAAGCTGGACTCAAGAAACTCAAACAGATGAACTCGATGCTATCAAATACAATTAGTTAAAAACAAACAAACAAACAAGAAGTAATAATAACAATTTAGTTGTAATGCCTAGTTTCACAACCACCACCAACATCATCATCATCATTGTAATACAATTATAAATAATAATGACCCTTTTTTCTAATATAAATATATATATTTAAATTTTTTAGAGATATATTAAATTTAATTGTTTACGTTTTAAATGAGAAATTTGTTTTTTATGGAAAAGTTTATTTTTTTAGTTACATAAAACAAGAACGAAACTGAATAAAAGTCGTCTAATAAACCATCAAAAAAACAAACAACAACATATAATCACATATACTTTATTTTGTATTTTTTAAGTAGCTGAAACAGAAAAAAAAACGTAACTAAAGCTATTATAATATAAAATAAATTTAGTGGGTATATATTATTATTAATTACGATTACCATTATTACTTATTGATTGTGTATAGTTATGTAAAAAAGAAAACAAAATCAACAACCAAATTGATTGCTAATCAATTTACAAAATTTATCCAGCGATACGGAAAAACAAATCAAATTCAACAAAAAAAAGAACACACAACAAAATTCTATATTAAACAATTAAAAATTTAGGTAATTTATACAAAAATAAAAAGGAAATACTACTACGTACTTTAAAACAAAAACAAAAATGGAGAAGATAAAATCAAACAGAGAAACAAAATTATCTATAATTTAATTATACAAAAGAAACAAACAACCAAACACACCGTTAGGGAATGTAAGGAGAGTAATAATTGCAAATTTGTTGTTTACTTATTTAATTTAAAAGGGAAACAAACAATTGTATAGGTGAAGATTTTCTACTGCGCATATGTATATTTTTGGATTATTCACTAGGTTTAATTATATATATATATGAATGAAGAAAAATACGTGCATGCGTATGGGAAATATATATGTATTTAAATTTGTGTATATTGTAATTGTACAACTTATTGCTTATTGATTAAGTTTAGAACTAGAAGCAAAACAAAAATCGAAGAACTTGTAGATGAAAACCAAAAACTTTTTATTTTTTCATTTTTCTTTTGTTTTTTAAGTAAACGAAGAGCTAACTAAAATTGATAAACAAAAACGTAAACACCACACAAAATGAAAATATTAAATTTAAACAATAAAAACATACACAGTAACGACAAACAACAACATCAAATTTAATTAAGGAACAAACAACTCCAAGTTCGTAGGAATGTTTTGAGGGTGGGGAGATTTATGCTTTCAGTTGGAAATTGAAATTGAATACGTACGCAACTTCTTATGGAGAGCGTTTATTTTTATCATAGGCACAAGTTCTTTTGGCTGGGCGAAAACTAGTAATCAAATTTGGTTTGCCAATCGTGTGAATAAAGTACGCCATCGGATCTGAATTAGGCGTAGCATCGATGATTTAATGGGTCTGTTCCCTTGCAAATGCGAGAGCTGAATTTTTTTTACTGTGGTGGCCATTAAAAACTCGCAGGTTTGGCCGCCGGAACAATTTCTGTAAGCAAATGCACAGCTGCACACAAGCCGGATTCTGGAATACAAGGCAATAATGAATTTTTACAAGCGTAACAAATTTCCATAACACTTGCAGATGAATTCAACAGGCATTTGTAAGACTTGCCGCGCTGTGTTGTCGGTTTCTGACCACCAAAGAAACAAATAATTTAGTGGCGCTGCAAATTCGATGGAACCTTGAAATATTGATGTCGATTACCTAGAAACAATCGTAGACTTTAAAGTAGGACTAAAATTTACTTTATTACTCTTGAAAATATACTCATAGCTTCCGTAATTGTGAAACAACTTCCAGTTTTAGCCTGAGGACCTCATCGAACGATGGTTTCAGTCTTATTTCTGCAAAGAATGGTACATCTTCCTATAAAGTGTTGTTTTATATTTCACAATGCATGGTCTGTATTTAAATAACAGCGATTCCCTTTTTTTATGTGAATTTTATAGATAGTTTTGTTTTCGTTGAATTAATTTCGTCCCATCAAAGTATATTTAAGTTTCGGTAGATAGTACTACTTTCGGATTGCGAAGCATTCTCCACACGAATTCTGCCTGTATCTACATTACTTGTGGTAACTTTTGATTCCAGGGAAATTCACTTCCGGTCGGAGTTGACCGCAAGGGTCTATGTTGCAAATTTATAACCTCTGTTCACTTGGTTGCTTTCACTATTTCATCGGCAGTTACTGCTTTGAAAATTGTCTGAAACGTGGATTAGAGTGTTTGTAGAGAGGTTCAGGCATTTAATGCTCTCCGTGGGTTCCCCGGTTTATACCTATTTTGCGCCTTTTCCTAGTCAATCTATTCGAGTTATCGCTTAAGAGCTTATCCAAATATTTGAATTGATCCCTTGATATTTCCTAAAATGGACTTTACCAAAAAAGCATTAGCGTCTTTATGATATTTATTTTTCTTAGAAGGACATCTGCCTTTATATCTTTTACATTCTATATGTGTGAAGCCTATTGAAGCCTAGTTCTGGCAATAAAACAACACCTTCCCAAAACTAACCTCTTTATATTTCCAGTTTTAAGTGTGTAGTAACAATCGTTCTTCCATCAAGTAATCACCCTTTCAATCGAAAACATCACTCCAACGCTCTTTCCCGAGTTAAATCACAACACTTTGTATAAAATCAATTCTTCCCAACAATTTACTTCTCACGGCTATTCAATTGAATTTCGTTGATAAAATCCCTACCAATCCAAATTGCAGATGTAAATTTCCGTATCCTCAGAAATAAAACTACGCAAACTTAAAAGCAAAACAAACCTTACAACATTATTATATTTTTAAGTAAATTTGTAAAATTTACAAAAGAATTAAAACAAAAATACTGAAATCAACAGAAATAACCAACAAACTATTTTGTAAATACTATTAACAAAAAAAAAAAAAAAAAAAACATATAACATAAGGAAATAAATGAAAAACACAAATAACAGAAAAAATAAAACAAATATTTTACTACTACAACAATATTGTAAAACTTAAGTACTAAGTGAACAAAAAAAAATAAAAAAAAAACATAAACAACAAAAATTATAGCAAAAAACTCAAAAAATTAAGAAGAAGAAGAAAAATTGTTAAATTAAGTGAAAACAAAAAGTATATATCTATATATACATATATATATGATTATTCTATTATACAATTTTATATTATACATAAATTATACATAAAAGAAACAACAAAAGAAAAAAAGAAGAAAAACTTAAAACTTTAAGGAAACGAAAGAAAAACCAACAAAGATAAAAAGTGAAAAGAAAATCCAATCAAATCCTGTTTTTTATTACACAATTAAACTTAAAAAAAAACGAACATTACTTTGTAAATTATATTTACTTTCTGATTTTGTTTTGTACAATGCTCTGTTGTTTTTTTATCGATTATTTCTTTGTAGGTAAATGTACCACGATCCAAATTTGTTAAATATTTTATTATATTGTATTAGTTAATCTTTATTTTCCTCTATATTTGAACTGTTGAGCATAAATTGTTTTTATCCAATTTTGTTTGCATTCGAGAATAATGCTATTTTTATTTTGTTTAAATGTAAGGGAAATATTTCTTTTTTTTATATATTTAAAATATTCTGCTTGTTTTTTTTTGTAGGTAACTATTTTACTATTACATTTAATTTTTTTTTTACATTTTTCTCCCTTATGTTTTTTTTTTGTTTTTATAAATTAATTTTATTTTATTTAAGTAAGTTAAATGTTTGAAAAAAGAAGAAATATATATTATCATTATTAATGAGAAAAAATTGAATACGAGTGTTTGTTTTTGGGAATGCAAACCGTTGAAACTTTATTTGGCAGCACATTTGAATACTTAAATCATTGGCAGAGCAAAAATTGACAACATTTTTGACGGTAGTCGTCCAAGACTACCAGCGCGTGGTCTTTCTCTATCGTTTATTTTACACACAGTTTAACAACTTTGGCTATCTTTCACGCTGCGATTGATGCCACTTTTCATGTCAAATTATGACATGCCGACGTCATTGTGACGTAAATATTTGTCCTAATTTTGTCACTACGTGCCGCAACACACTCTCATAAACGACACGAGTGACCGAATGGCCGAATTTTTGTAACTCATCATTTTAAAATGTGCCACAAAAAATCTTAGCTAAGAAGCTTTCAAACTGTATTAAAATGTCATTTGTCAGACTATATTAGGTTCATTAGGAAGAATCACAATGGCCGCATTCAAGAATCTAGTCATCTTAAGTCGACTAGATTGGTCTGGATGAGATGCAACCTGAACGCAAAAACTAGAATCGTCGGGAACGTCACGTTTTCTACGTCAGCCACATATGAGAACTGTCAACTTAGTACTCAGTCACGAATTTTTTGACTAGATTCGTCGGCTACCCCTCCATAAACGTCAACTGAAACAGATGCTCTCACGACCGATTTCGACCAATCAAAACCGAGATTCACTTAGTGAGAGAGCTGTCAGACTTACTAAACTAGATACTTGAACGTCCCCAATCGCAATCGCACAAACCGTGTACAAGTTCTCGTGAGAAAGGGAGAAATCTATCAAAGTAACGAGTAACTAGCAGTTCTGCTGTTTCCTCAAAACAGCGAAGAGAATGTCAGATTTACTTGCTGACTGACGTGTGGTGTCTCAATTTTGATAAGCCTATATCGGTCACATGAACAACTTTTTCTGTTGAAGCTTATGAAGGGGTAGCCTGTGAATCTAGTCAACAGTTCCGCTATTTGCTCAAAACAGCTCAAAGAATTTCTTCCACGATAGACCAACTGACAGGTGGAACAATAAATATAGTACACTAAAAATGTGGACGAATACAAGAAGAGTGATTTAAATTGTGAATTTGCGGTGCAGTTTGAAATATTTTAGCGTTTGTTCAGATTGGTGCTCACTTACTTCGAAGTAGCTCGAAATTTATGCATTACGTAAGCGTTTCGCTCATTTATTTGCATTTGACAGATTTCTAGTGCTCGGTTCATAAAAGCACACGAGTTCTACATGTTCAAGAGTTTCCTTGCTAACCTATTTTTTGGACCTGTTTCGGGACAAACATTTTTTTTAAATTTCTTTTTGTCTACCTACGTCACGACAAAATAAATCACATAAGCTTTGTACATATTCAAATGTCAAAATGAACAAAAAAAGCATGGGATATAAATCAAACAGGTGGTCAATGTCAAGCTTTTCAATGAATAAATTTAAGTAACTTATTTTCACCTTGCCATGTACTATTTACAAATATTTTCAAAACATACCTACAAATCTATGCAGAAAGCGTTATACAATCGCTCCTCGCTATCATTATTATCCGACTGGCTAAAAACCACTATTGATCTGGCAGTGCCCCATCCATCATGTCAGCAAAAAAGTACCCCCGTCAATATCCTAATTTTATCCGATCGATCCTACATGTTGAACCGCAAAATCCACTCAAACACGATCGTCCAATGAACCAAAATGAACTCACCCACAGATAGTATTCAAGATTCAACCCTGTCGGGAGAAGCGACTTGGCCTGAAATGCAAACTGTGAAACTTTTTGCGCATGTGTGCTGCGTATTCTGCGAAAATAAAGTCCTACTCGTCGCGACCGAATCGATTTCTCGTGTGAACTGTGCTTAGTAATATTTCTCCGAAATCTTTTTTTGTTGGATAATTTTTTAATTAACAATCGACATGAGTAACGACCAACTTCATTACCAACAGTCCCATCTCGCTTTTAGTGTTATGAAACAACTCGATTTTTGGCAACAGGCTCAGTTGCAATTGCAATCGCATCCGCAAATGCCCGTCACAACTACCCATGCCCACTACATTCAGCATTTTGCGACGACCTTCACCAATCATTCAGTTCCGATTATGCATAGCCCGTCGCTGCGCCCATCATCGTATGCAGAGTCATTGAACGACAGCGAGGAAGCCAACGTGCCAACGATGTCCAGCACAAATCAAGATCAAGGATCCTTATTTTGGTGAGGTAAGTGCTGCGAAAACTTTTTGGCCGTTAATTTTGAACTGTGCGTTGTTTGTTTCCGATCCGAAAGAAAAAGTCCCTAAATCGTGTAGTTTTCTGTAAATTTTGCAACATTTTTTCATTTTTGTTATACGGTTTGTGGGTCAGATGAGGCGCCATTTTTATGTCGTCTGCAAGTCTACAAATCTTTGTGCATGTGATTTTTTTTGGCTATGTGTTGGGGTATTCGTGAGAAATGACAAAAATGAGTGAGAAATGCAGTGA
Source organism: Cheilosia impressa (assembly GCA_948293265.1). Taxonomy (NCBI): domain Eukaryota; kingdom Metazoa; phylum Arthropoda; class Insecta; order Diptera; family Syrphidae; genus Cheilosia; species Cheilosia impressa. Next base: position 51,030,701 of record OX411883.1, on the reverse strand, counting down.
ATTTCCAGGCAATCGTGTGCGTGAAATGACGTTTTTTTCAGAATGAATTGTGATGTGAGACGGCTGTCAAAAAAAAAATAAAAAATTGACGGTTGGGTTCAAGGCTGCAGGTACAGGACATTGACTGTGGTGGGTTGTTTGGGTTTCAATTAAAAGATGGTCGTCTTTTGTATGGAGGGATAATAGTTGTTTTTGTTCGATATTTATGGTTGATTTTCATTTAAGTAGTTTAGCCCGCTAAATAGTAACATTTGCCAGTAAGTAGTAGTTTTGTGTCTATGAAATGGAGTAGTTTTCTTGAGGCAAAGCAATCTCGTAATCAATTGAAAAATAAAGAAACGATATCAAACATACATCATCTTTCATTCAAATTGGTACTAAAGTATATAACGGTTAGCTAAAAATTAGGTTAGGTTGGAGATTTATTTGAATGGAGACACTTTTTGGGGCAATTATATTCTCGGTTGTTTGACAGATGTCTGTCAGAGGTAATTGTACATACTTAATTGCGTATTTTCTGGGGATGAACTATCCTAGTCCATCAAACTAAACCCTGAGCCTCTGCAGCCCTGGAATTATGGGTACATAGAAAAGGCCTTTGTCAAAGTCCATGATATCGTCTATTTAATTTCGCTTTCTATTGGCCAAATATTAGAGCAGTGTTAAGTTGTATATCATGTGTTTATAAGTTCAAACACCGATAAATAAAAGCTGGATTCAGTTGAGCGGAGTCACAAGTCGTGTTCGCAAATGGGTATAGCTACATGCACCTATTTTCAATGTATCAATTCCTTAATTGCGAAAGCCAAATATCCACTATTTGTTGCGATTGCAACTGCAACTGATCCTGTTGCAAAAAATCAAGACTCGAATTTTATTTTACCAAGCTTCGTCCCTTTGCATCATTGAGTGTTTCACATTCAGTTACTTATTTACAATTTTTCCATTCAGATCCTCATTTCCCTACTCTGCTGAATGGGCAACACCACTCCCTTCAACCTTTCGGAGTAGGTATGTAATTCCATATTTACAACACACTCCCAACAACCAACTCTACTTAAAAATTCTCACGACCTAACCTCGGTAATAAACCCAGCAAATTTTCCCTCAATTATCCAGAAGCAGAAGGAAAAACAAACCGTAAATAAATTAATCCTTGCTTTCCTTACCAGCTATTAGGTTAAGTGGGATTTTGTTATCCTTTAAATTTCACGGCAGCAGCAGTACGAAGGTAGAAGAAGCATCGCCAGCCCTGCACAGAGTTCAATGGTCTTTTGACACAAAGTGCTGGGGAGTCAAGTGGTAGGTGCTCAGAACTTGCTGGTGCGGTGAGAGTGGTACATGTGGTGCTTTTGAAGGAACCTATCCCAATGTGTTTGGAGGGAAAGCTCTGGCAAAAGATGTTACACAATGGATTGTGAGATGTGTCAAAGCTTTCTCTAGGATTCATTTTTTTTCTGCGAGATTTTAATTCTCCTTGGGAAGCCAAAGCCACATGGCGGTTCCTCCCTCCCATATGTCAAGTTGAAAGGATAACATTCTGGGGTAAGTTGCAATTTCTTTTTTTGCTCGTTTGTTTTGCTTTCATTCTGCAACTAACTACCTACCATGGATGTGTTCGACTGACGCATGCTCTGGAGGGAAGCGAATTTATTTTGTACCTACGATTTTTTTTTGTTTGATCATCGTACAAAATATGGGTTGGCACCTACAGTTCTTGTTAATGAATTTGTTAATGGAATCCGTGTGCTTGAGATTTTGTCTTGATAGATGAATCTCGTCCTGCTGTTTATGACGGGGCAAAGAAAATCGTGTAAACGTACTTAATATGAATGAAAGGCATTGTCAGAGGTTGAGAGGAACAAGAGTTGAGTATAAACCTAGAAACGCCGATCTTGAATTTGCTGTTTTGATGTGCTGTCGTTCAAATAGGGTAGTTCTTAAAAAAGTCTCTCGCCTTAAAATCCTGCAATTTTTTTCAGTTACGGACATTTATTTTCAAAGTTAAGGCACAGTAGAAGTGTCAAAAATTTTATCTTTGGTAGACTTTCATTATATTTAATAAAACCCCAACTAGTCCTAGTCCTGGCCCAATTGTTTATCGAGCAACCAAAACGCGCCTCATCGTTTTAGTTGCTTATCCCAATATTTCCTATCAATTCAAATAATTTCCTAACAACTTAAATGCAACAACAAGTTAATGTGCAACACCCTAACGCACAACACGGCACACTCAAAATTCCTCTCAACACCCGCTGCTCGCTTCGGATCATTTTTAAATTCATGCCCATAAAATAGCAAAATAAAAACAAAAACCCAAACCACCCCCGTTGACCTGCTTCCTCACATAATAGTGCTGCGTTGAATTTCAAAACAAATGCACACACATATCCCCGCCAACACGCAACCAACATTAAAGCCCAAACAAAAAATAACCCATCACAACTGCATGCCGAACTGCAACATCGAACCAGGAACCTACAAATAAAGTCGTAAGTTCGGTTGGGGGTGGTCCTGGTCATGGTCCTTGCAATTTGCACACACCAAGAGGGTGGAAAAGCCATGCTCTCCATCTCGTGTGTACTACCATCGCCGAACGAAAGGATCCTCTGACTTTTGTCTGTTTCTGTACGTCTACCCCCCATTTAGTTCTTGCACTCTCTGAACGCAAGTTGTGTTTTTCGTTTCAATAAAAATTCAAATATACATATATATAATTGTCCGTATTCAATTTTCTGTCATACAACACACATACGTTTGAAAAAGGGATAACAAATTCGATTTGTATTTTATATTGATAAGGATATTCGCAGAATTCGATTCTATTCATTATTGGTGCTGCTTCTTCACTCTCAATCGTCGTCGTCCTTCGAATCCACCCTCAATAACCCCACCTATCTATCAACTTATCTCGATAACGGAAAACCTACAATCGCTTAGAGAGTCCTCGTTAGTGTAGCAACCTAAGAATTGTATAATTGCATTGTTTTTGTTACGTTACGAGCCGCATAATAATACAATTAATGCCGCACCTTAAAATAGTGTATATACACCCAAAAGAAGAAAACTACTCTACACATCGCGTTGCACAGAAGCATATGCAGGGAGAGTGAGCGAACTACACAAAAAAAAACAACACCCAACAGCAGCACAAACGACAAACTTGCAGCAGCAGCAGTTGCAATCACATAGAAAAAGGACAAAAATTAAAACGCACCAAAAACTACTACTTCCGAAGAAAAACGCCCAAAATTTGTGACAAGAAATTCGCGAGAAGGATATCGCTCGCCGATATTTTTGATAGTTGCAATCGCAAACCAAAAAGAAATAAAAAAGCTTGTTGTGCAATTTTACTATACTATATTGCGGGCAGTGGTTGTGTGTGTTCTAAGTGACTTTTTTTTTTTGTTTGTGATTTCCCGAGCAAAAGTATTTCGACTTTTACTTAAATTAAGCGTAAAATTGAAACACCGGATATTTCTCCTCTCTACAAGGATACTGCATTTATTGCGTTCTCCTATTTTGCCACAGCAATTCTTCCAGGACACAAGTAGGTACATAGTTGTTTGCTTATACATTTTAAATATTTATTTTTCCATCTTAAAAATCAATCATTTTATATTGGATGCCTCCTACTCAGAGAACCTCCCACATCATCCCTGGTTGGTGTTTGTTTTGCCTAGATTTGTACGTTTCATAGTATTGTACTGGGATTATGTCCTGATTTCAGCTTCATTTATGTGAAAGAATTAATCGATTTGGTAGGGAGAGATGGATGCAATCCTTTTTTTGCGTTCTTTGCTCGTTTGTTGCTGTCATTGCATCTGTGTCATTGTTTGTCTCTTTTACTCGGGGACGAGCTTCGAAATGCAATCAAAAGCTTCGGTTGGGGTTGTATCGCAATTGGTTTGATGCGAGTTGTTTCCTTAAACCATCGTCGTTGTCCTGTTGTTTATATTTTTGTGTGTGTGTATTTTTTTTTTGTGTTCTGCTCCTCGCAGAATACTATTCCGGCAGCTTTTACTATTTGATTGAGGGTGGTAAGGGATAATGGGGTCTTGTGTGTGTATTTTTTTGTCTTGTCCTTTCTGAGAATGTTGTGCCAGTTGATAGTGGCGAGTAGGTTAGGTGGTTTTTATTTAACAAGTTTCATTCAGTAAAAAAAAAAGAGAAAGAGAGTGTTCAGCAAGAGAAACAGCTGACGGCTGGTTATCTCTTTGCATCGCATTTAGAAGGTGGAAGAGTTTTAGTTTGACACAACCCATTTCTGAGGGTTTGTTTACGTATCCAGTTTAGCCATGTTGAGGTTATAGGATGGATGATTTAGATTTAGCGTTCAATCAGAATTTGCGACGGGAATAAAATCGATTAATGTCCCAACGGAGTATTTTCAATGCGATATTTTCGATCCCCTCCGCCAGAGATAAGGTCGATTGTAGATATGGCCAAAATGCACCTGGTTATTACAGGCAGATGGTGTGCGGTTTTTATTTGTTTTTGGCATTAACCTGTTGAATCAACACAATTTTGGCTTATCCCACGCACAAAATCGTATAACTTACGAGAGTCTAAAACGCGGGACCTGGAAAGAAAGTCACTGTTCGCAGCGAGGTGACCGGTTTCACGAATTTTGTCCTCTCTAGTTGAACGTTTCGTTTTCAACTTAATGATTTGTTTAATTTAAAAGCACTGTCTCACTGACGTCTGGCAAACAATAAATTTTGTGCTCACTGCGAGAAATCTATAGCTTTCAAATATTCACACCTCTATCGACGTATCCGTTCGGAAATAATTCCGATACAAAAGTCAACCCTGATCGGAACTCAAATTGCGGTCGAAGAATCCGTTTCGCAACAAAATAAAAGGAGCATAAAAACGCGTTCATTTCACATTAAAATATTCCGCAGCAATTAGTTGTCAGAGAGCTTAGGAAAACATGTGAAGTGTAGCTGTCAAAAGGAAGTGGCATAACGCGCAATGCGATAATATGCGCTACATGTCATCGGAGAATTTTTCCGAAAGTTTTATCGGAACGGAAATCTCGAGTGGAAATTCAACGATTTTGCACAATTCGGAGAAAATTTCGTTCCGAACGGATACCTCGATAGGAGTGTCAATGATTTAGTCATACCTTGGTTTGAAGTTACATTTGAAAAATCTAAGTGGCCGCAGTGGCTTAGTGGTTAGTGTCCTGGACTACTGAGCGATGGTTTTCAGTTTCGTCCCTGGATAAATCAAGTTTTAATATTTTTTCTACTGCACCATCTCTCGCGAACGTCTGACAACCACCCAACAGAAAAATTGTCATGAAAGAGCTTCTCAAATAGTAAATGAAGGTCCCCCCATTCGTAAACAAAAAAAAAACTCGCGCAAAACGAATGATTGTGAGAAGCTTGGCCCAGGCTAGCAATACAGATCTATGGCGTCAACTATTTTCAATTTTTCGGAAAGCAAAAGGTCAATAACTTTTGCCAGTCGTTGGTTCTATCGGCCAAGAAGGTAGGTACCTTCAGAATTTCTAACGATGCTCAGTCATGCTCTATGGATCTGAGCTCTTTATAAAGCGCATGGTAAATTTATAGGTACTTGACTTAAGGAAGTTCTTCGTAGTTTTATAATTGTAGGTCCATTCCTGTCATTAGTAAGAACTCGTACAAATAAAAATCTGTGGGATGGTACGAACACGGACCTGTTGCGCCAACTATTTATAGAAACTTGATAGAAACTCAGAAATATGTATGTACTGTCTCATAAAATAGATAGATTTTTTCCCAAGCCATGCCAACGAGCTTAAAAGGTGTTGCTAAAAATATTTTAAATAATTTCGGATCTCCAACTATAGTAATTATGTCAATGAATCTCCTTTAACCTAGCTTTGCTGACAAAGAAAACCTGCCCGACTTGTGCTATATACCGCACATTGACTTATTTTTCTATCGAGGAGGACTTGCCTATTATCTCACTTTAATTACACGACCCCCATATATCACTAAGTGTCAGTGTTAACATATCGCTCAGCACGACCCCTGTCTTCCAAAAAGTAACGCTGACATCGATACAACCACGCACTCAACCCCCACGCACAAATAGATTTCATATCGAACTCACTCTGATAAGGATCGCCCTTCCTCACGTAAATTATGTCTGACACGGTGCTTGTGCACATCTGCCAGCTGCCACCCCCATTTTTAAGAGACAACAAACAACCCCCACCCCACTCGGCCCCATAGTGGATTTAAGAGAACCACCAGTAACGAACGCATCGCTGTTCTCTATTTCTATTACGTGCAGTAAAGTTTTCCCCGAAACCGAAAAACCAATTCCTTGTCGACTTGGATTTTTCATTTTCATTTTCAGTTTATTTCGGTTCTATTCAGTTGAAGGAACGTGGTTTTGTTCTTCTTTCAGTTGATTTACTTTATTTTTCTCCTAATTTAATTTTTTTTTAGTTTATTTGGACTTTAGTTAATTTAATTTTTGTTCAATTTGTAACATAACTATTTCGTTCGGTTTCCTTACGTTCGTTTTCGTTTTGTTAATTTTTTTTAATTTCTCCGTTAAATTATACAACACCAACTGAAAAAAAGAAAATCAAAAAAAAAAAAGAAAGAAAGAAAGTGCATTTTCTAAGTTAACCTTAAGTTTAAACTTTTCGTCGTATTCTTGTGCTGAGTTGCCCTGTTATTTGAATTTCGGATCATAATTTAATTAAATTTATTTATCGTTTCGTAATCGGCGTACACATATATTTTTTAAGTGCATCTATTATTGGAATTTATGTGTTTTTTTGAGAGGCGCAGCAGTTTTTCGTGTTTGGTTTCTGAGAGCACCTTTCGGTTTCTTTAAAGGTAAACCTACTTACATTCGAAAAAATTAAAACTTCATCACTTTGACAGAAAATTGCGTTTTTAATTCTCTCTTCCACGTTTCCATAATCCATATCTACTCGTTTTCGAAGGATTTAGAAAAGAGAGACATATCCCAAGTACCCACATTTGCCGCAGCCGCAGTTTTTTTTTTTTTTCTTTCGATGATGTGCTTCGAAAGTTATTTTTGAAAATTCTAAAAATATTTGAAATACAAAATTTCTTTTCAAATCAAGACATGTGTGTAGTAGCTGTGTACAAATAAATTCTTCTCGGAACACACTTATCACAGTTGTTGGTGATCTCTTTTGGGGTTTGCGAGTTCTGCGTCGCTCATTTTGTATTGAACTTTCTAACCTACAATGGGGTTTTTGCAATAATTTCAATATTTCTTCGATATTATTATTAGAATTGGAATTACGCCGCTCAAAATCACATGAAAGGCATCCGAGCTAATTTGGGAATCTGTCGGCTTGGGATTTTATTGCAATTCGTTGCATTTTACATGTGTGTTGCCAAATTTATGCCCGGCATACGATGGCAATGGCAAGCAGGTGATTTATTTTCCATTCGAAATGATTACGGAATTGTGTGAGTTTGTTTTGATTCCGGTAAGATGTTCGGAGAAAACGCGTGTTTATAGTTCGGTGCGATCTATTTCTGAATGTATTGCATATACCTACAGTTGGCATAGGAGTATGACGCGACGTACTTCCTTCTGGTGTGCCGCTGTTGGGATAGAGCCCGATGACGTTTCATTGAATTTCATAATAAATGCAACCACTTTTGGAAACAAATCTAGCTGCTTAGTTGAATTTTAAATATTTTTTTAAGCACGCAAGTGGACCTTCCATTTTTTATAGGAGAAATAAAAGTGTATCCTCTCATTGTTGGTACTTTTGACAAGTCGCGAACCGTGTAATGCTGTCATTTCTGTCTCAAAAATAAGTCCAACTGCATAAGAAAAATAAGACTTGTACTTCTGGTTTGGGGTATTCGAACTTCAACCTCTCGATTAGTCCGAAATATTCGACTTCCACAGCGATTCGGTTCGAAAATCCGGTACTAAGTGATCGCCGAACATTTTTTCTATGGACATTGTTGCAAAAAGAAAACGCAGAGCGGCGTTCCATTACCCGAACGAAGCAGTTCGCTAGTTTAAACGTCTAGCGGGAAGGAAGCAAGGCCATTGGTCGGCTTCTTTACGAAGGTCATATATTTACTAGTGGGTACGTGGGTAGTGTCAGATAAACACATGTAGGTATTTAAAAATACGTTTATTTTTCCTGCAGTGCAGCGAAACAAAAAAAATGTACATGTCTTTGAATCTCACGTTGTTTTCGAATGTGGAAGGAAATATTTTTTGGAAAAATTCCTTTTCTATTTAGATTGACACATTTTTTGCTTACATACGAGTATATCTATTTATTTTTGACTTCTAGTTTAGGCTGACAGTCGTCTTCTGTCACTAATTTGATGGACATATATTTTTAAGTACATAAAGGGGTCATAATTTAAGCGCGATGGGTACGTAAATCTCTTTATTTCAAGTTGGAGGACATTTGATACCATTATTATTATATCGTTTATATTGCCCTCATGGATTTGCTTGATGGTTAGTATCCGACACAATTTTGGATGCAGTTTCAACCGCTCAAGGTCGATAATTGTTGCTGATTTTTTGGCAAACAATGGAAGAATGTAGCGTCGTCCGGTTGAAACCCCACCTATAAAAGTTTAACGGCTATCTCGTGTTGTAGGTTTCGAATTTCATCTGAATAGATCAACATTGACAGACATCAAAATATCGTTGAAGTACATTTTCAGTTGTGGAAAATTCCACAAGGACAGCGTGTTAAAGTTTACTCGCGCAGACAATCGATGTAAAGTCCATTAATAAGCACAAGGGGGCTTATATGAATTCCCCCTTCGAACATCAATGCCAGCTACACACTTTGAAAATTGTGCGTTAAAATTCTAGTCCATCCACCATCAAATACCAAAGCATTACCTTATTGGCGAATTAGTTACCACTTTTATGGCTTCTGGATTTTATTTAAAAATTATCCCTGGTGACCCACAAATTAATTTCACACCCCACCGTTCAGCATTCTCCTTCAACACTCATTCTACCATGAAATTATGCATTCCAATCCTCCACCGATTGGCTATAGTTAATCAATTTAATTCCATTAATCTAAACAACAAATCCAATTAAAATGTTTCCATGTATTCTTTTTTTCTATCTCGTTGCAGTTTTATTTTTATCTTTGTGTTAAATTAAATTACAAATAAGAGAGTATAAGAAAAAAGAAGCTTTTTACACACATTGTGATCGATTTTACAAAACAAAAACAAAAAATTTAAAAGAAAATACAAACGAACATACACACCAACTGATTTGCTAACTGCTGCATCAACAATTTAAGCAAGGTAATAGAAAATAAAAAAAATAATTAAATCCTTTTCGTTGTCCTAAATGTTCTCTTTGTGTATATTTCAGGATACATTTTTTCTACGTAATCGTTCGTTTTGTGTATTTTACTTACAATCACATAAAAACAATTGTATATCAGTATTATTAGCTATAGGCTCTTTGACTTTCTTCTAACTACGATAAAAAGCAAAACAAAACAAAAACTTTTCTTCGTAAAATCTTTTTACATTTATATTATTCTATATAAATTTGCTTTGTATATAAGAAAACAAACAAAAAATACAATTTTTTCCTTCGTCACATACACACATTAAATAAATTCTAATCCAATCTAAATGATGACCAGCGGAATGGTTGAGGGACAGCAACAACAGCAACAGCAGCAAAATGGCGGAAGTGGCAGCACTTCCGAGGATCCAAAAACGAATTTAATTGTTAATTATCTGCCACAGACAATGTCACAGGAGGACATTCGATCTTTGTTCGTGAGTGTCGGTGAAGTTGAGAGTTGTAAGCTGATCCGTGATAAGGTTACAGGTGAGAAATTTTGTTAAATGGCAAAAGAAAGGTCTTCCTGTAGTTCAGGCTTTAACGCAATCAAATTTAAGCTGGTGGTATTTTTTCCTCAAGCACTAAATCCAATAAAACAATTTTTATACGCAATTTGGTAACATTTTGCTGACTTTGACAGTTAGTTATGTTTGGTCTATTCCCGTTGGAGACTGCATTCGAATGATTAAGTCAACTTAAGTGGTTGGTTATTGGAACAGGGAAGACCTTCACATCTAAAGTCAATTGCCTGCTGAACTTAAGTCTAAATCTGTTTAATTTGTTTCCCTTCAAAGGCCAAAGTCTCGGCTATGGCTTCGTCAACTACATAAAACAGGAAGACGCCGAAAAAGCAATAAACTCCTTAAATGGTCTTCGCCTGCAAAATAAAACAATTAAAGTGAGTCGCTTGTCAGCCAGCCAACCAATCTTGACAGCAATAATAATTTTGACTCTTTTAGGTGTCAATCGCCCGTCCGAGCTCAGAATCAATTAAGGGAGCAAATCTATACGTATCTGGTCTTCCAAAGAATATGACCCAACCAGATCTAGAAGTACTATTCAGTCCATATGGAAAAATAATTACCTCAAGAATTTTATGCGACAATATCACAGGTGAGCCAATCGGAACGATCTTTATTCAAATATTTGACATTTTATTTCATTTGTTGTCTGAATTTTAACTAACCCGTAAGAGAAATATTTTCTATGACAAAAAAAAATTGCAAACGTAACAAGTTCTGGATTTTTATAAAATTTCTACTAAATTAACAAAATTTGTATTCACTTTTAATTTTAAGTAACAAAATTTGATGAATTTCGTTTTTAAAAAAAGTATATTTTGTACCTTCAGGTGGAGCTAGTGATTCCGGTAGGTAATCGAACTGTTTTCTCTACAAATTGTGTTTGTATTACAGCACACAATTGTTGTGTGTTTGTTTTATTTTTTGTTGATGTTGTTTGTTTTTAACATTTTTTATTTGTTTAATTGGATTTCGATGTGCAATTCATTTTAGAAATACTTATTTTCATTCATTTGTTGGTTTAATCTTTAATGGATTCGCTGTCATAATTCAGAGTAATATAGATTTGAAATAAAAATCCAGACATTATGTATAAAATCGAGTCTTTCTAATCGTTCATATTCTCATGGTCATCTCGTGTCTATCACCTTGGACTGTTAGAGCTCACTCACTGTCACTGATGACGATACTTATTTCAAAAGTGGCAGTTTTCACGACTATGGGAATAAGAGTGACTATTAACTGCATAACAAAACTATCCCGCTTGTCACTCTCACACACACACACACTTTCAATCTATCTCTTTCTCGCAGTTTCTTTCATTGCCTCTCATAAGTTGAATTTTTTACGAGTTTAGTTAAAAAAGAAAAGGGAAACCCAGCAGAATAGCTGCTGTGTTTCTCTGGCTGACAGACCGCCTTATGCTTAAAAAACAAACTAAGTTGATGTATACTATCCAAAATGTATCTAACTACAGGTCTTTCAAAAGGTGTCGGCTTCATTCGGTTCGATCAACGCCATGAGGCCGATCGTGCCATCAAGGAGCTGAACGGAACCGTACCGAAAAACGCCACCGATCCAATTACAGTGAAATTCGCCAACAACCCGAGTAGCAGCAAAGCGTTGGCACCACTTGCCGCCGCATACATAACTCCACAAAATCCACGAGCGAGATTTCCGGGTGGAGCTGCTGCTGCAGCTGCAGCCGCTGCGGCCATACATCATCCTACCGCCGCTGGACGTTATAGGTGGTTACTGGAGTATTTTTTGTCATTTCCATAAGACGGCTATATAGTTGTAATTTTTCTTTCTTTCAATTGCGTATAGTTCGGTGATTCCAAGATATTCCCCACTGACTGGTGATCTCTTAGCCAACACAATGATTCCGGGGAATACCATTAACGGATCTGGTTGGTGTATATTTGTTTATAATTTGGCCCCAGAGACTGAAGAGAATGTGTTGTGGCAGCTGTTCGGGCCGTTTGGTGCTGTGCAATCGGTTAAGGTGAGTTTTTGCTATTCATATCATAGTGGGGCAGATAACTGCATGGCTTACAAAAGGTTAACCTCTTATAAAACTCTTCTCGGACTGTGCAGAAATGGGAAAGTTCGGACTCCTAGTTTATTAAGTCTGTCTATTTTATTTAAATTCCATAAAATGCTTATGAACTTTGACGAGTAGAAATGTCACAATTTAGACACTTGTGCTTAAGTCGACTAGATTTGTCTGCACTTGACTTTCGCTGAACGCAAGTAAACCGAAATGTCAACTCCCAGATATTTGTGGTTAGATTTGTTGCATGCCCCTCCATAAACGTTAACAGAAAAAACTTTTCACGTGATCAATCTAGGCTAGAACAATTCAAAACAACGCCTTTCTGTCAGACTTGGTGAACTTACGTTGTGTTTTTTACTACATATTAAGCTACATAATTTTCTGACATATGTAAATCTTGAAAGGAGGGGTTGATGGACACAGACAATAAATTATTATGTTGCCTATTTATTTAACGTTTTCGTTTGCTGGGATCTTCGAGTTAATCTAGGAAGAAATAGCGCTCACAAGTTAAATTGATTTAAAGCGTTCCATAGACCGCTCTGAGACTAGCGGCATGTCAAACTAGTGTCAAACTCTATAGACAAAGCCCGGATTCAAGAATTTACTTATCTTAAGTCTACTAGATTGGTTTGGATGAGATGTAACCTGAACGCAAAAACTAGATTGGTCGGGAACGTCACTTTGTCTGCGTCAGGTACATACGGGAACTGTCAACTTAGTACTCAGTCACGAAATTCTTGACTAGATTCGTCGGCTACACCTCCATAAACGTCAACTGAAACAGGTGCTCATTTGAGTGATTTCCCCCAATCAAAATCGAGATCCACTTAGTGAGTGAGCTGTCAGACTTACTAAACTAGATACTTGAACGTCCCCAAAGAAAGTGTACACCTAGCGACAAAGTGGTCATTTGTCGATATAAAACACCACTTAGGTTTATTGAAATTCAAGTTCCCGAACAATTTAACCTACTTCAGACACACCCTGCAAAGTTCGCAATTGTAGGGCAATGGTGTTTATTAAGAAATAACTCCTATCTATTCCAGGTAATTCGTGATCTCCAGACAAATAAATGCAAAGGATTTGGCTTCGTTACAATGACCAACTACGAGGAAGCTGTTGTCGCTATACAATCACTGAATGGCTACACATTGGGCAATCGGGTTCTACAAGTCAGCTTCAAAACAAACAAACAAAAGCAAACGTAATTTTTACAAAAAATGTTCAATAGAAATCAACTGTTTGCGTTTTTAAATTTACTTTTACGTTAAACTCGTACTAGTCTCCCAGTAAGTCTCCCATATTATTTATTTCATTTATCATTATAAATTATTATTGTTATCCTTAAGTGTGAAGAGTCTTAAGTTTGCTTATATAGTTTCCTCGGTTTTTGTGTTTCTTTTTCATTTAATTTATTGCGCTCCAATATATATTTTGATTTTGTTTTCTTTCTCTTAATACCAATGGAATTAAATGTTCATTATGATACAATATAAATACACAACTTAAGTAACTGATTTTACAAGAAATGAAAAATACTGACAACTTTTACTGAATTCCATGATTATTGTATTTCTTTTTTTGTTGTTGTAAAGTTCTCTTACTTTTCATTTCTATTTGAAAACTTACGTTCTCTTTGGCCATTTTATTTACAATTTTAATGCAACCATTTTTTTTTCCTACGGTCGAAAATGTGCTTGATTTAATTACAGTTGTTAATTTTTGCTGAATTTTTTTTTCTTTAATTTTCGTATAAATTCAATGCACGTAGGGAAAAAACACGCAGTTTAAGTAAAAAAAAAAACAAGTCAAATATGCAGAGAAATGAGATAATGAGATATAAAAAAAACACCATTTTTTAAAAATGAATATTATACACCTAACTATATTATTATTAATATTATTATATATACATTTATATAAAATATTATATTATATATATTTAATCTACAATTGAGACAAAACAAACCTAAACAACAAAATCATGATTTTCACAAATAAGAACATAAATTTATACATTTAATTCCAAGTATAAAAAATAACGAAACACATATATGTGAGAGAAACGTATACAATTAATATTACAATAAATTATAAAAAAAATATATATATATGAATTTTGTAGATATAAATAAAAATCGAAAAAAAATAAAACATTATTAATTAATGAACAACAAAGAGAAGAACGATTGTAGTAAATTAAAGTAGTTGTAGGATAAATTTCGTAATCCAGTTTATTTTTGCGTTCGTTTTTAATTCTTTTGTTTTTATACAAAACTTACACACATTTTCTGAAATTGTTCTTTTCCTTTTAAGAAATTTAAGTCACTTGAAAAACTCTCTACTTCTATTTCCCTCCTAATAAAATCACATATGCAAATAAATAAAACTAGTATTCAACTTGTTTTGAAAAGGAAAGTGTGTAATCTACAAATTATATAGATACTTAAAAACTATTTTATTTATCGTTATCTTTGCCAATTAAGGTCGCCGGAAAGGGAGATAGTCTTTGAGTAAAGTGGCAGGAGAGGTCTTTGTATGATTTAAAAGGCTGGTAAAGGTTGTAACACTTCAGTTAAAGCCTCATTGGCGGTATATCAAAAGCCTTCACATGCTATTTACCCATGTATTTGTGTCAGAACAGCTGTTGATGTGATATAGCATGTACTTAGCATATCGAAGAACAGCTAACCCTGTGACTTCGATTTAAACTCCTCCACTCAGTGAATCTACTGATTTCCCTTCATCCATCTGCAAGTCTTTTGTGGATGGGTGCGTCTTAGAGTTTTTAATTTTTTTATTTTTTTGTGGAAAAAACGATTCACACTCTTTCGCTATTGTCTCTCTTATGACCTTATACTTATCACTATGCTCCTTACACTCTTCAGTTTAAATAGATGAAATATTTTAAATCATTAAACAAATAACAAAAATGCAAAAATCGCTTAAATTACTGAAAAAAAAACAAATCGCATAAGTAGGAACGAAAAACTATACACTTTTCAAGTAAAACAAAACTACGTGAGAACATTAAACAACGAATAATACAAAATCATTTTGTTATGTGGTTTCAAAAAAAAACAAATACATAATGTTTCTTTTTCGTTCTTTTTGAGATGGTTTCTCCAGCACAAAGTTCGCATAGCAATAATGCCAATTTTGTCTTTGTTCCTTGATGCATGAATTCGTTTTATTAATTTGTTACGTTACATCTTCCTTTGGCTCTTTATCTGTTATCTTTGTCTTTTGTTAAAAAAAAAAAAACAACCTTAAATTGTATTCACTTTATAAAATAAATGTTTATTATTATGTGTATTATTTGATAGTCCTTTGTGTTGCCTGTTGTAATTGTTATTATTTAAGTTAATCTTGTTGTTTTCTTTTTGTTTCTCTCTGTTCCTTTTATGTCATATATGTTTATATTATGACTTTGTTTAGTTAAAATAAAAAAAATTGCAAAACCAAATATTTGCTTCGTTTTTCCTTTTCTTTTACGACACGTACCAAATTTTAACTAAGCGGTAGGTACCTACACACTTTGATTTTATTTTAGCAAATAAAGAAAGTTGGTTATATAAGAAAAAAATTTAAATTTATAGGTACATTTGAATGAATGAAAATAAACTCACTGTAAACAAAAATTGCATGAGAAAAACAAATGGTGCTTAAAACATTTTCCTTGATGGTATTAAATAAAAGAAAATTAATTATAGAAATTATTAACAAAGTATGTAGAAAATATTTATGTGAGAAATAGAAAAACAAATTAATAAAATTTAAATGCAGTGACTGGTGGTTATGTTAGAAGCTAGAAAGGTAAACAATTTTGTAGAGTAAAAATTTATTTAGAAAATGTATTTGTTGTTGAACGGCAATGGGAGAGGACTTTCAGTAGTTTGTTGGCTTTCTCTGAAAACCTTTCCAATTTCCATTTGCTTTTCATATCTCTTTTGTATAAAATTTTTTGAAAGATATTCTAAGGTTAAAGTCTTGTTATAAAAGTTTACGTTCACAAAACTTTGGATTATCCGGAGTTTTGTTAGAAATCGATGTTTTTTTATGTTTTTTTCTTATATCTACATTATAAATACTAGTGGACCATTTTGTTTCATGACAAACACGAAAATATGTAACAGCAATAAATCCAGCACTAAAGTAGGTCAGCTTAGTGCACTCTGCATACCTCAAACACAGGTTTTCAGTGTCAATGCGAGAACAGTACTGTGTAGAGAGCCTCTGGCAGACACCCACCTTTTCTTCGGATTTTAAAAACAAAGCTGAGCAGTTTGGTTTATCCATTTAATAAAACCTATTTTAAGCAAAGCATTTTAAATGACTTTCGCCTACCTTCTACTTATTTCTGTCCCTTATTTTACTATCGCTATTGTTTAGTAAAATAAGTATTTTTCCCCTTCAGTCCCAAGTCACTGCCCAACGTCCTAGAAAGCCAAAGCGTAGTTATATCGCTACAAAAAAAATGTGTTCAAAATGCATGAGGAAGTATAAAAAATTAAAATAAAAAAAAGAAACTAGTTTGAAATTATATTATAAATTAATAAAAATTACATAGCATCTAGTTCGTCTACGAAAATTAATTCATTGCAAATAAATATTATCTCTAGTATATATATACATTATTTTCCAGCTCACAATATTTTTTTTTCTATATAAATACATATTAACAACAACAAACTAATCATCCACTCGAAAATACAAACAAGTGACAAAACAAACAAACAAACAAAAAAAAAATCACTCAATCTTGATGAAACAAATTATAAAGCAATCGTGTTGAACACACAATCCAATTGATTCATATAACTTTTTTTGTTTACTCTAATATATTATACTATATTTAAGGGTAAAAAAAAAATCAATGGAAAAGAAAGCACAATAATATATTAATTAAATAGAAAAACAAAATGACAAAAGCGGAAATAACAAATCGAAGAAGAAGAATTTATGGAATAAATGATAAAAAAAAACGTAAGGCTATAAATGTTAACATAGAACGCGCATATCCCAATTTAAGGAAAAAAAGTAAAAACAAAACAAAAATTAATACATTGAATGTTCTTTTGTACTTTTACACTGAAAAAAGATATATTAAAGAAAACAACTAAATGTCAGTATTATCTATAGAAAAATTTATATAAAAGAAAAACAAACAAAAAAAAAACAGACGAAAACATCGTACGTGGTTAATTAAATACAAAAACATATTTTGAAAACGTAAAAGACGTAAATAAAGTAATAAATTTAAACGGTTGTGCTAATTCCAGCAATGGAATTATAAAAAAAAAAAAACAAGTCTTCGCTTTATAGCATTATTTTTGTTACCAACTTTTGGTTTTATTTTGAATTTCCTGCTTTGTACAGTTAAGTATGTTTTATTTATAATTAAAAACAAAAATAAAAACAAAAACCCCTCTTTGGCATATTAAATAACTTAGTACTAAATTAAAAAATACAAAGTGGGTTGCGCTTAAATGATAAGAAGGGTGATGGTATGTAAGTCATTGTCTGAACTAAGTTATATAAAGGCTTCAGCCAACGAGCATACCGCGCTCGTCTTCCCTATTAAGACGAGCCCGGTACGCTCGTTGATAAACAGAAAATGTCGATAAGGGACAGCAGCACGTAACCAGTAAGAAGGGACTAAAAATTTCATGGCAAGTCCGAAATCCAAAGCCTTAAAAGCTTTTCGGAGGAGGTGCACTCTTAGACTTCTTGTCAGACATTCGGAAGATGTGTTGCTGTGGAAGAAACACAACTCCTGCTGAGAAGACTCCTGTCCCGTTTCCATCTCACTTTGCAAAAATCTGGCAGTGTCCACAAGTTTGTAGTCGAATTTTGCAGCGTTGCCAATAGTGTCAGTGGAAGTTCTTACTCTGACTGCCTCTCACCCCAAACTTCGTCCATTTAAACGCTTCCCGACCCAAATAAAACTAATTATTACAAAACAGAATATATATTACAGCAGTTAATTACAATTATTACAAATACAAGAACAAAAAATATTATTGCAAACATAAATTTATATGCAAACTCCAAAATGGATAGAATATCTATGTAACGTGAATTTTTAAATGTATATGGTCGGCAAAAACCAAACAGTTTATATATTAAATAAATAATAAAATATACGTATATTTGGTAACATTAAAAAATATCTTTATAATTATTACTACAATTTATTATTACAAAAACAAATGAAAAACGAAAAACGATAAAAAATGAAACAAATTATACGTAGATGAGAATATACTTATTAAATATTGTGTCTGTGGATGTCTATTGAATTATTACAAACAAACAAAAAAATCACAATTTAAATTATTAAATAAAAAATAAAACAAAAGTGAAAAAAAACCCAAAACTATTCTCCTTCAGCAATGAAACTATCTTTATATAAACTTTAAATTAATTAGTTAATGTCTCTATCAATCTCATATGCATCAATGAAACAAAACAAAAGAGAATCAAGCAACCAACTAAAAATAAAACAACAAAAAAAACAATTATTAACGAAAGAAAAAAATATTTATTATTATCATGATTACAATTAAAATTGAATTACATTAAAATGAAGAAAAAAATTTATTGGACAAAAAAGGTGTGATTCGTTTCAATTTAAAGAAGAATAAAAAATTACAAATTTATTAAGTCGAAAATGTGTTGCTGTTTTTATGTTGGAACGCCTCCGACAACAACTTATATGCGAATCCCAATGAATCGGGGGAGAATCAGTTGATATTTTTGGCAAGACCCATAGAGAAGAACAAAATGCGAGCATCCAGACGAATTTTATGCATACGTACTTATAACAGATCGAAATGTAAGTTTACGGCGACGAAGTTTACGAGTACCTACGTTAGAGAAAAATAAGTTTAAGTTGATTCATAATGTTCTTCTGCTTTCTTTTTGGAATGATTTTGAGTGCTGGATCGGATTTTTTATTTACAACAATTGCTCCTGGGAGTAGGTATTTAATTGGGAACTTACTCATAAAACGTAATAAGCTCCAATAGCAAAACCCCACTATGCTACTGCTACTCTCGCTCAATAAACCAAATTTCTAATTTTAAAATCAGTACTGAACTTGTCACTCTGTGAACAGAATTATAGAAACTCACTCTTCGCTATTTCTTGCTGAGGACCGATATTTCAGTTAGCGCTGCATTCGTTAAGAAATCCGCTTCTTTACATCACAGTAAAACATCTTTTCCACTTGTTTGAATGTACTTTTCAAAAATCGAATCTCAGTTCTCATATCATAGAATTTTCGTTCAAAAAATCAGTTTTATTAAAAACAAAAGAATTTCGGCAAATGCGTGAAGTCTTATGCAATTTTCTGAGATATAAAAAAGAGGGACCGACTGGGACATGCTTTAGCTGGATTTTTCATATTGGACGGTGAGTTTTTTTTTATTTGCCTGCAATTTAATTTTTTTTTTTGCAAAATAAGTTTGGCTTAGTTTTTCTTTTGCTTTTGTTAAAATTTAAAAAAACGCTCCTGAGAAAATGTTTGTAGAAATTTGGAAATTCGGGGAAGAAGAAATATTGGAAAGTCTTCACGCTACGGCTGTTTCATGTTTTTCACTTTCGCAGTTTGACTTTGCGTCAAGTTGAATGGGGGACCTTCGCCTACCGAGTTCATGCAAAACGTCAAATAGATTTGTCTGAACTAGGTAAACGAACGCGTTAATTAGTCAACTTGAATTGTTTTTGTATTGTGGCGGTTTATTTCGAACTTTGACAATTCGAAATGTCAAATAAGTATGCCGGCAGGATTTTCTCGACTCTAGATTTGTCGACTTCCCCTTCATAAACGCCAGTTGCAAAAACTATTCGTCTGACCAATCTGGCCCAATTAAAACCAAAATACATCAAGTCAGGCAGCTGTCAGATTTACTAAAAATCCGAACTATTGACATATGAAACAGTTGCTGGGGATAGGGTTAAAATAATTTCATTAATTTAATAAACAAATTAAATAAAAGCAAAGCTATGTATGCACGAAATTTTGTAACAGTAAAAGCGAACGAAATCAGATTGCAATCTTCGATGAAACATCGACTTTAAGGCATCATTTCCCATCTCAGTAGTTAACCACCGCAAACGCTTAGTTTCTTTTTATAAACACTCATGTTTAACTCCTCTTTACAACAGAAACAGTGTCACTACCTAGTGTCTGTAGAATAAAATTCTACACTGCAGTGAATTTAAAAATTAAAACAAACAAATTTGTCTGAACACGAGCGATAAGCGCATTCATACATAGGTTTGTACATCCCTCCCCTTAATTTATTTAGTACACCTAAACCAACAAGGAAACATTTTCTAAGCCGATTATTAATAACCACCAAACACAGACAGGCACTTGTATATCCCATAAGCAAGTGTTCCAAGCACCGACCTACCTAGTCGACTCTGTTGCTAAATCGATTTGCATACAGTGGACACTTCACACCCCATCTCCTGCCAATGCTGGAGTGATCCTTAATGCATGTACATTGTATGTGTCGAATTTCTGCGAAACCAACAAGAATCTCCTGTTTGCATACGTCTGGCTTGTGCGTGCTTCCAATTTCTATTCCATTCTCTGACAACATAGTAGCATTGACAGTAACACACTCACATGGCTTCCGCATATGTGATATGTCCTTCAAAACAAACACGTTACCTTCCCATATAGCCATTGTGAAGATGTACAGTTTCATTGTCATTGCTGTCGAGCAATGCAACGGAAAGATTGTTATGGGAAGGCAGGATATCCTACCCGTGTTGGTCGAAATGTTCAATAGCCGTACACAACAAGCAATAGATATATTGCCTAACCAGGTGCTTTGATATCAAAATTTTCCATTCATGTCACAGTTGCAGTTGACTTGATTACAAAGAGACCTAATATCTCGATCATTGCATCCTTTGCTCTATACAAAGAAACACTTGCATAAGCAAAGTGATACACAATTTCAGCTACTGTGAAGTTATTCAAAGAAAATAACTCTCGATGGTAGGTACAGTGGTGGGTTGGAAAAGTGACCTTGTGCTAGGCACTGCGAATTTCTTCTTATATGTATACCTTTGTTCTTTTTCTTCTTTCTATTCTTTTAACATTCGTTCTCTTTTGTTTCGAGGGTGGAAATAGTGAACCGAAACCATAAAAGTTAAGTCTTTGTCATTTTTAAGAAGCGACATTCTTTCACATTTCGGCTGGCCACAAAATCGATTGTGAAAGCGCCTTCCCAATTTTAAACTGTTTTTGTAACATTTCAACTAGATATCGGCTTTGGGATTCATATGACCGAAAAAACCTTCAATGGAGTGAGGTGCTTACCAAAAATATGCACGTTCATACTTAAATCAATAAAAAAAATGTATCGCCAGTATTTGTTGCTAATTTCGTTTAGAGTGCTATGCAAGCTCATTTATATTTTTGCCTAACTTTACATAGAATACGTTGTGGAGTTTCTAAGGGATTAACATTAACAGTTCGTATAACCATTTCTATTTCTTTTGTCAATTTTACACTATTTACCTGTTTGACAGCTGTTAGGAAAACGTCAAATCTTTGATTGCCAGTTCTGTCAAAGTGATTGCTGTTCCTTTTTACACTGCTTGATTGTTCTGTTGAATTGTTTTGTTTGACACATTTATAAAAGCGTCAGATTTTCGTTTCATATTCATACAGGGAAAAATAGAATGTATTTAGAACTAGACCGTCAATTAGATTTTTCTGGACTTTTTATACGAACGCGTTGACTAGGCAACTTGAATTGTTTTTGTATTCTCGCGGTTTGTTTTGAATTTTGACACTTCGCAATGTCAACTGAGTATACATGAAGGATAGGGCACATTCAAGAGTCTAGTTATCTTAAGTCGATTAGATCGGTCTGAATGAGATGTAACCTGAACGCAAAAACTGGATTGGTGGGAAACGTCACTTTTTCTACGTCATCCATACATATGCGAACTGTCAGCTTAGCACTCAGTCACGAATTTCTTGACTAGATTCGTCGGCTACCCCTCTATAAACGTCAACTGAAAAAGCTGTTCATATGACCGATTTCAGGAAATCAAAACCGAGATATATCTAGTCGGTCAGGTGTCATACTTACTAAACTAGAAATCCAATCGTCCCCCTCCCCATATGTATACTGTTTGAGTATTGTGCTCAATCAAAAATTTGACGTGTAGCTGTCCGACTTGACACCGAGTTCTTTTTCTACAAACTATCTACATATCATTTTCTGAGACTTTGTGATAGCATTCAGTTCTTGCTGAACTATATATGTCTAAGTAATGTCATCGAGAATAATTTTCTCAATACCAAATTTTCGAGAGTTGTCTTTGGATTCACTTCATGACAAAGATGATTAACTCCAATTTCACCTCGATTTTTGTTAAACTTCTGCACTCAGAGGGCCCACAGTGCCCCGCCAACATAAATATATTTAAGCCAGTTTCACTGGACGTGCTAATGAAAATTCGCATTCACAGCGGCAAAAGTTTCGTAATGCCGCTCTGCTTCTCGCAGCCCACACGTACACGGAATACACATCCGCCAACTATGTGCTGAATGTTTGGTAAATTGCAGATAGATAGCTTGAACCTCTTACACTCCTGAGATACATATGTATATTTCATGACTTTTAGGTGGGTATCCAAAGTTGAATCAATAATTTTTGGAAACGTACCCGCACTTCTGCTAAATGGTATATATGCAGCACTGATTGGGTGCAGAGAGATTCTATACTGTTAATAAATTTGTGGCTTTTGGAAATTTATTTAAATGCTCCCAACTGGAACCGAGAACAGTTGCCTGATGGGGTGTCGGGCAGATAAAAGTTAAGTGGTTGTGAATCATGGACTTGCTGCAGTTGAATCAAAAGGATTATAGTATCTTACTGGCAGAGCTTGCATGCATTTGAAGAACGTGTTTTGAAATCAAACTGAATTTATGTGCACTTTAAGCCAATCTAAACACTACGATTAAAGTGCCCATTTAATCCATAAGGATGTGTTCCAAACAACACATAGGGCTTCACATCGAATAGGATTTAGTTTTCAATTGATCGGAAGATAAACGGACTTAAAGTTTCCTCTGGCCGTTCAGGGCCGTTCAATATTTTCAAAACATAGATAGGAGTGTTCGGAGTGTTCCTCCACGCGTGTACACCAACAATTTTTATGCATCTTTTTTAGCACTTTCTCTGCAATTGCTTGCCATTATTTCCAAGTGTTTTTGCCTTTGCTTCGAGTCCCTGACAGTCCTATATTTTCCCTGCAAACAGACTCTTCTGTCCGAATCCCAGACTTGTATGATTTATTCTCCGTTTCCGTTCGTGTTTCTTTTTCCTGTGCCTCTAAAACTGCCCACAGAAACAACAGCATGCTCGCAGGACATCTGCCCACTTAATTCAGCAATTTCGGTTATTGTTCTGTTGCCCTGTCGGCTGCCACACATTCTCGTTAAGCATCCTCTCTATCCAGCTCGACATGATTCAAATTCCATTCGCTTAGGAGCGTCTTTGTGTTTTTGTTCGCACGTTCTCTCGCCTTGGACTGACGCAAAACCAATACACCTGACCACTGAAATTAGGCAAACAATTTTTGTCAAAGGAAATTAAACGCAATAACACAACTCCGTCCGAAATTGCACACCCAGTGGCATAATGCAAGCTAGGAGGGGTAGGCAGGATCCTATATCTGCCTTGCTTTTCGTGGCAACACAGAGGCATAGTACCAGCCATAAATTGAATCCTTGTGCACTTTAACTGGGGCGCTGTAGCAAAGTGAGTGCGAGTACTGTTGCATCCATTGTGTGTTCATTATGTTCCCCAGGGACGGGACAAGAACCAAATGTGGGCAGGGTAGGCATGTGGCTGGCTGGCCGGCGGGACTACAGATTTGAATTGCACCTATATTACATGTTAACTGTGCTGGTCCACGTTAGGTGGCGGAAGCACCAAACACTGTTCTTGTTTTACAACATCATCATCGTCGTGGTGTTGGTGTGTTCGGGGTGGGGGTGGTGGACGGGTGGTTAGGTGGCCAAATGCCACCACAATCGCTGTGTTAATATTCCACCTCCACCCGCTGTGATTAAAGGAAGAAGACCGACGATGGCTGGGTGCCGGTAGCAAGCCCCCGATGTGTAACTACATTGAGGGTAGTTTTCAGTTTTGGTTCCGTTCACAATTTTTTTTTATTTGTTTTTTTTTTTTTGTTACTGTTTGTTGCTGTACACAGTTATTGCTGGTTACCTTTCGTCGGATTTCTGTGTGTACTCGTATATACGTGGTATGTAGGTGCGACAGTAGGACGGAGACGACACGATGAATCCGAGGTGCATGTGCGGTATGGAGGTGGAATAGTTGAATTTCGCCCCGAAGTTGGATCGGCATCACACCGACACCGACGCGACGACAACGTCGACCGGAGAGACTGCGAAATCCCGGAAAGTGTGTGTGTTAGGGGTTGGTTGGTATGTAACCGACGGAGTCTCTGTTGGGTATTCAAATGGGTCTGACGATTGAGTCGGCTCAATAAGTTCATAAGCTGCGGCCAAGCAACAACCTGCCCGTTTGAAGACGAGACTAAATATTTTGTATATCGGTTGTCGGCTCGCAGTGCGATTACAATCGCTCGGTGGTTAGACGGCTTCGTGGTCGTGCAAGATTCGGTCGAACCCCGATCGGGACTAAAGCAAACTAGAAAAAAAGTGTCAAGTGTCTGTCTTCCGTGTGTGTACAAAGAGTGTGTGTTTCAACTTGAATCCTGATCCTGACTGACCGAAGGATTTAGTTTTTCTCTTAAGAAAAAAAGAAAAAGAAAAAATTATAAATTGCTTTTTGAGGTGAGTCCTGTTTTGGCCTTGAATATCGAAAGGAAATGAGGAACGCTGTGCGCTTGCAGGACAAGTCCTTTTTAATTAATCCATACTGAAGGAGCGCGGGCAAATTTACATTTCAATGGTGCAGAGCTTGGTGAAATGGAAATGTACTCGTCGTCATCCACCATATCCTGAATTATTATCCTGGTATCATCCAATTTTCGGAATCATCTTTCATTGAAATATCCTTACGAAACTCATTTCGAGGCTTATCCTGTGTAGCATATACATTTAGTCTACATATATCCTCTGGCAGTCTCAGAAATGTCTGTCGGTGCTCCTCCGGTGGCAGTGATGTCCTTTTTTTTCCATCCGCAAGGAATATATTGAGGCAGGTTGTGATGCTGATGTTGTGATGTTGAATGGTGATGGTTCTTTCGTGTATGAAAAACGGAACTGCATGGAATTTTAATTCCAAAACGGGAAAGGAATGGAAGTTGCTCTTGTGTCTTGTATATGGAGGGTAAAGGACATGCCGCCGTGCGCGATGGGCACGAGCTCGCAGTGTTATTCAAGTTAAATATTTGATTTTTTATTTTGTGTGTTTCGGTGCGCTTGTAATCGTTGATGTTATTATTTTTAATACCGTTTTGTTGATGGAATAAGTGGTTGTCATTGTTTTGTAATTCGTTTTTATTTATTTTCCTCCTGTGCGACACTTTCTGGTGCCTGTAAGCGAAGTTTTGGTGTTGACGATTGACTCGGATAATTATTTAGATAAGATCAACCCACTGTGGTTGTGATCACATATAAATAGATTGCCGGAAACCATGGCCGGGGGGATTTAAAAATTAGCTAGCGGCGTTCTGTATTTTTTGACGTAGAGGGGAGGTGCCAGGGAACTTTGCATTTTGAATTATTTTATAAGAAAAAGAGCCTATTTCGAGGTGCTATCCACAGAAAGAAGACCTAGGAATACTGTAAATGAGTAGAAGCTTAAAATAAGAATTCGACATCGTTGTTCTTCGGCTAATGGAAGTTGACTGTGGAAGGGGAGTGAGAGGGCACTCGAACTCGCCATTTTTGGGTCCTTCCACGAGCTCTAAAAAGAAATAGTTTTGTCGGTGTGACAACTGTTTGGAATACAAAAAACAGATGTATAAACAAGTTTCCAACTTTAATGAGTCAACTAACCTACATCAGTCATATCGTTCTTTTAAACACCAAAAGTAACTTATCTCGGAGAAGTAGTCCGTATTAAAAGTCTTCTTGAACTGAGCAAAAACAACTTGGCAATTCTGTGCTGGAGAGGTCCATGTTTTAAAAACATCAACCAAACTCTGACAGGATATGCACATTTTTTGGCACTAATTTCATGGCACAAGGTGTCTTCAATTTGCAGCTAAGCTTTGTCAGATTTCACAGCTGTTCTGTCACCAGTTTAGCTTTCCTTTTTGACAGATATGCGTTTACTTGTAAAAAATGAAGCATCAGGACCATTAACTATACCCACGAGGCAAGCAACTCTATTAGTCCGACAAAAAATGCGTCAAGTATGTCCAAAGGAGGATGAGACCATTGCCCAGTACCTCAGCAACTGTCGAACCTCAAAATGCCAAGTTTAGATCTTTTTTCCTTGAAAATCTAGACGAATGGGGAACCGCAAGGCCAAATTCCATTGAGGCCTTGTTAAAAGCACCGACTGGTTTATGTAATGAGTGGGATTATCACCTTTTGGTGCGTATGATACTACAACATCGACCAATCTATGGTCGAAGCTCTAAGTGTACTTGCGGTTCGTAAAAAGGGACTTCAACTACCTAACCACCTATGTTCTCCTATAACCCCAAAAAAGTACAAAAAGTACCTACACCCTGGGTTCCGAATCGTTGACTTTTTAAGTCAATTCTCCGACTCACAAAAGGTACCACTCTCTTCACAGTACATAAATGCACAAGCTGTTTACTCGAATGTGTGTTTTGTCGAAGAAGCTTCCCAGGGAGTGTTCCACTTAAAGTCTACAGAAATGTTCAAGCTAAAGAGTTCGTTTGATCTTGTTTATTTGAGTTCTTTGGTTTCTAAGTCTGTAATTAAAATACCTCTCATCTTAACGAGTAATGCACCACCCTCCAAGGAGAAAATCCCTTTAAAAGCTTTTGTCAAACAAATATCAACATGCACCCGATCAATTGAATTCGGCTGTGGTCAGCAAAAAAAAAGAGTAAAGGCCACCCCGAAACCCTGTAACAGAAAAGGTGTTTTTTTTGTATACTTCCTTCAAGTGCATGTCCTACACGACGCCCACTAATTCAACGTTCAACTTTCTGTTGAACCCCATATCCCACAGCCATTAGTAATTAAAATAACCATTCACGAGCAAATGCTATCTCGTCAGGCGGATGCATCCAGAATTAAGTATCCACAACCAGCAATATCTCCTCACCCGCTTAAAGTGGATAACAACTTTTCACATAGATAAAGCTATCTCTCTGTTTCCAACGACCACTTCAAAAAATACACACTAACACACACACTGAATGTAGTTAGAGTATATCAGAGGCAAAAAGAAAGGAGACAAAAAAAATGCTATGATCCAATTAGATGGCAGTTTGTTCTAATGGAATGATAGTTACATGACACAGCAACTGCGTGTGATCCTTCACCGTGCCTAATACGCATCGGTGACTCTATAGATTTTTAAAACGTGAAATCCGAGAGTCCTGGAAACAGTGACGGAACAGGCCGATTCAATTGGATTAGTTTATGGTTGTCAGATGGAAGGATGGTGGTTCGCTGACTTTTATTTTTGTGGATATATACTCTCACTCACAGTTGCACAGCGAAACCAATCCATCTGCATGCAATTGGTTTTTAAGGCCAAAGAGGAAACACAATCCCACAGTGGACAGTGTAATTGAATTAGCTGTCCAACAAAACAATTTGTTAAGCAGGTGGCAGACGGAGGCGTATATGTGCCTGTGCTGTGGCCTTAGGATAACTTTTTAGATTTGCGGTCATGCGCCTGCAAAATCAATGATTGCCATTGAGAGGCTTCAATATTCGATAAGTCAATAGTCGGAATGGATGCATGACTTGGCACTCATGTGGGAGTAGATGAGTCAATACTCAATAGTCAAATGCTGGCCAATTATGTGGAGCAATAGTTGGCTTAGTAATAGGTTCTGACTATTTTTGGTTTGCAATTGATTGAGAAGCTTGTGGTTCGTTGGATTAGAAGTGGAAGTTAATAATTCTGCCTTGAGAATAATAAGTTTGGCTATTGAGGGAGTATTTAATTAACAAGTCGGTAGGAGAATGCCAAAAACTGGCGATACATCTGTGCCCCTTTCGACGAATAGCTCTTTCATTCATAGGGAACAAAATCCAACTTAACTACCATCAGAAGTATTTTCTTTTGCATAAAAAAACAAGTTTTCGTTTTGTATAACTTTGCATTTCGTTCGCCTCGCGTTCCCCGGCAAACGATTTTTATTTGCCGACAAGTTCATCAGAGAATCAGAGGCGGTATGCTGCAAATACTTGAAGACTTTTGGGCTGATTTAGAAAAGGAAATTGACATGTTTTATCGAGCCTTTGCCTTCTTTACTTTTCCGAAGATAAAAGTTAATAAAAGTTCTTGTTCGTCTTCGAACATGGCGAACACGAAGCGAACGAAATGCGATTGACCTTGTTATGAGCAGTAGCAAAGCCTGCTACCTGTTTGTTTTATTCATAGCAAAGCCCGACACCGCTCTTAAGGAGGTCAAGCGAATGATTGAAAACCACGGTGGTCTTTTAATCAGCTTTTCTAAAATTTTGCGTTGTCATAGGACCAACACTAGAGCGTTTAAAACGATCGCCGTCAGCAATACCTTCGCGGCCAAGGTTTCGAACCAACACTGAAAAGAGTAGGTACATCTAGTTAGGGGTTTGAATGCAGTTCTATTTTTTTTGGAATCGTTTTAATTATTTTAAAGTTTCAATCGTTTCGGTTCCATCCACTAGTTTATTTTCTTTGTTTAAAATGCAACCATGAAAAATGAAATCGATTTCGGTGCATACTTCTTGGCACTAAAAATGAATAAATAAACTTTACCTAGGAGTGGCTGAACAGACTTGATTTTTTTTAAAGACAAAGACTTGCTACAGAGCCGGTCTGTCATCTTCCGTGTTATTGGGGCTGGTCTATCCTGGTAGGTCTCTAAAAAGTCTTTCTCTCCAAGAAAGGATAGCTTATCTATTTTGATTTGAAAGCAACAATCGTGGGAAGTGATAAGATTAATAAAAATTCACTTGCTCATATTGTCATTGCTTTTGTAGGGATAAAGATGATTGGTCCGAGATGGCTAGCTTGTGGGACTTCAGGTTTTGTCTTCAAATTTTTTCTCGCATAGATGATCTTGGTAAAGTGGCGTTGTGAAAAGTTCAGTTGTTAAAACTGTTGGATATTTTCACTGATTTAAAACTTAGTGGTAATTTTAATTTGAATGTAAATTTAAATTTAATACCTTTGCCAACCAACATTAGGTGCGTTTTTTTGAGCTTCGATCTCAGCAAAAGCCCAGTAAAGTTGGATTCTCAGCAAGCAATTACAACAACTACCTACTGTCATTCCTCGAAGTGTCAAGTAGAGCTCAGTTGTTGTAATTGCGTGTTGTAAATCCAATCCTACTTTACATTGCTTTGCTGAGATCGAAGCTCAAAAAAACAGGCCTATTGTTACTCAAATTGCAAAATATTGCTCAGAAATAAAATAGCTTTAGAGCTTTAAGGCAAAGCTCTTTTTATGTGGCATTTTCAGGAAGTCGTTTTTAAATATAAAAGTGTTACTCTGCTTTTCCTCAATTATATTAAAGCTTTTTCAAAGTTTCATTTGTACAAATGAACCAAATAAAGTAGGTGAACATTTAAACATTTGTTTGAATTAAACAAAATTAAATCCCACAAATTTGTCATGGTCCACAAATCATTTTACCAGAGAAATTCAACCAATGAGTCTTTCATACACATCCCTGCAAAGATCCTTTCAGCAGACCATGCTTGTGTACAAAAAAATCAAAAACAAAGCTCCTGTCCTGACTCTCCCATTTTGCTATCGTCGCGTCGCAACAAAAAAATGTAATCAACTAAATGAAACTATCTGACAAAGTGTTCCATGCGCAACGAAACCATAATTCATTTGCATTTTACAAGTATCCTTCCATGTTGTCATTATAATCAGGCAAATAGAAAAACACGAGCGCATTATATCAGGACGCTGCTACTGCTGTAATAATTTGCTTGAATATTTCATTGGGTACATGCTGGGGTCACAGAGATAACAACACTGGCGTGCTTGATCGGGATTCTCGCCATCACACCGACTGGATTAAAATATTTTCCTGTAAATCCCACCAAGGAAGGTGGCTGAGTTTGTTCAAAGTTTCACCTGATTAAAATTTTAAAAGGATGGACGCCTTAATGCAGAAAGGTTTACCTCTGTATACTACCATCAAATTGTGACAGCGATTTGAAAAGCGGATTTTACTCGCTTTCACAGGATTAAGTATGTTTCGTGAATCGTGATCTGCGCTCTAGGTCTTAGTCGCGTTGGCCTGTGCTGTGGGGGGATGATTGTTTGGAAACCTCTGAACCTGGAACTGATGATGACAAATTGTTCACACAATTTCTATTGTTATTTATGAGACACCTTTAAAAGGCCTACATCGAACTTTTCCCAATTAATAGTTCCCGGCGAACAGGCAAATTCCTTTTTCACCTTGCAACCCTCATATGGCACATAGAACTGCAATCGTACATGACCTCAGAATGAGAATTGTTTGCAATCGTAAATCGTTGTTGAAATAGTTGTCCTCCAGCCGGTGGATGTAGGTGTGGAGTTTGATTTTTTTTTGTTGTCCTTTTCTTCTTTGTTTGCTATTTTGCACATCCTCGGCCGGCAAGGATAGCAGGATATCAGGATAGCAGACAGACCCCTTCGAGTAGAGGCATAGACTTGCAGACTTTAAATCTCCCCAATGACCATTATTTATTGGACAGTGAGTAATAGTTGCTGTTAATAGCATGCCCCAAGGTGTACACTGTACACAGTACACGGATGCCACTGCCGTGTGTTTGCAGCTCGTATGCTTGTCGGTCCTCGGTCAACGCTTAAGGAGGCCAATTAAAGGAGGATTACAACGTTTTGTTCTTTATTGCAAATGGAAGCGATTTTCGGTTTCTACATTTTAACCCGAATATTGAAATTGAAACTGTGTGTCACCCAGATCCCAGATACGCGTGTGTACCTATGTTTTAATTCATACTGTGGATTAAGTGGTACACTGAGTGTTCATGAGCTGCATGAATTGCATGAGTTGCATGGGCTGCATGTGCTTGCGTTGTAGGGATTTAATTAACCAGATAAATTAATGATTATGTCTGGTGGTGGTGTCCATTATATCTGCTCAGGGCTATCATGTGTTGCCATTTGGATGCATTACTGAATTCGGCAGCACAATGATGTGCGATCAGGGAATACAAGGATGCGGACGCCCATCGTTTACCTCCTGTCAGAGATTAATTGATTTTTTTCTCCATTAACATGGAAAACTGGTTGTGGAGTAGCGTGCGGGATACAAAAACTGGTGGTGTTGTTACTACAGCTCCGATTTTTCTATGGACTAGGAGATTCATTATAAATTAGATCAGTTCATGTTGGACAGAGTAAATAATAATTTTCCATCGTGTGTATTTTAAATTTTTAGTGGCTTTTCCCAATATAAATCATTATTGGTTGGCAGCATAAATCCACACCAGGAAATTGAAGTTTTATTAACGCTCCGCAGTTATGAGTTTGTGCAGAAAAAATAATCAATTGGTGATGGATCAGAGTGCTGCACTGAAATATATCCAAAGCCAAGCTTACTTCCTGTTTAAACTGTTGAAAGACTTATGAAACAGGCAGATTCAGGACTGAAACTGGCTTTGGAGTGCATTTTTCAGATGCTGATTTTTTGCCGGGAACACAACTTTGGTTTAAGTGGAGAGCACACATCACTCTTCAATTTCCACACTTCATGGAACTTCTTTCTGTTTTTGTATTCGAGATTTTGACAAACATTTCCTTTTTTACGCTTATCAGGGTATTCTCTGTCTGCTCACCTTTTTCCAAATGAGGGGAATCTTTTAACCAATAAGTTGCAAAGAATTAAAAAAAAAAAAAAACAGTCCTACCGACTGTCATCGTTGTTAAAGTTTCCGGTACTTTTTTCTGTATACCCCACGCAGCTCACTTTGGGCTCATACTACTGAAGGGCTTTAAATCGTTGCTCGTCCTCATTTGACAAAAACTAGAGCCCCATCCAAAGACTTGTACCGAATGTTGAATAGATCAATCAGTGCTTTTTTATTCTTTAATGACTCTTTAGGCCGTCCTGCTGTCACATCCGCTCACTGCTTCCTCATTTTTTTCGTTGAGCCACGTACCTACTATGCCAACTGTGACCATTTTTTCAGTCACATAAAAGAGGACATTTTTTTGTTTTTAAGTAAAAATACCTCATAGTCGAAAATGGATAAGGCACATTTGAACTACCGAACTTTTTGGGTTTATTAAAAGGAACTGACTTGGTCTTTGAAAATCAATTCAAGATTACCAGCTTTGTAAGAACTGGCAAGGTACCTACTCGCAATATCACATATTTCTTACAGTTGGAAGATGAACTTTAGGGAAAAAAGATGACAGTTTAAAAAAAAGAGGACAATGTATTGTTTTCTTTTAGTAAAAAATCAGAGAGGAAATATTAAGGAAAAAGAAGACTGTCCCCTTAAAAAAAGGACGAATGGTCACCGTAACTATGCCCCACCTGCATTCTACCGACAATACTTTTCGGTTAAATGGACTTTTTTTCAGTAAAATGATCCTCAAAGATTATAAAAGGTTTTCGGCGAATAAGTTCTCGGAGCAAGGAGGTTCAATTCACGTTGAAATTTGCTCAAATATCTTCCTTTTAAAATCGATCAAAAATGCAAGCAAGTTTATTTATGACAGAGTTTTTTGATCTCCTAAAACTCCACCCATAGAGTCTTTACATTTGTTTGTCAATGAGGTGGTAGTGCAAACACTTGATCCAGTCATTTCATCGCCTGAAACTGATTCGAAATATTTCCATCCATGAATAAACACAAGGCACTCGTACACGAAGAATTTTTCCATCAAATTTAACACCGCCAAAAGCTGCCGCATAAATCAAACATCAGAATGCATTAGAATGCCGACACGGGAGACAGTAAATATTGCACAATTTAATCAATTATTCAAATGGGAAATGCATAAATTACTGTCCCTTACACCCAATTTGCTACATTCGGCATCCGACCTATAACCCCACAAACACACACTGATGGGTGGCAGGGCCCCACCGCATAAACATAAGGAGCATGTCAAAATCTCTGCATGACCGTTCTCGCATACACCTCTGGTGAGAGTCACCGTACACACCAAGTCACAGGGACATGTTCGACGTATAACTGCCAATCAACTGAGTGAAAATGAATTTATCGATTCAATTTGATTGCGCCAACTACAACTCCAAATCAAATTATTGCAACATTTCGATTAAATCTGATTTAATTCGAAATTCAGCAGAGCGACATTTGAGGGGCGCCTTCGATTTTGGTTTAACTGAAATCCGCACACACAAACGAATAGACTGCATGTAGCTCTTAAATTAATCCGCTTTTTGGACTTGGTGGTGGAACTGAGAATAGATTTAATGGGGCCGGTTGCACCGGAAATTTGCACAACTAGAAATGTTCGGACCTAATCCGGACCGCCCGTCATTGGTGTGGTTAAGCTGTTTGCTTACACTTGAGCTCGAGGATAATCAACTGTTTTGGGGTTAATTATTCTCATTAATGGAACTAATAACGTGGCGGTTAGAAAAAGAAACAAGAAAAAAAGTAAATTAATCAACGGGGTAGTGGTTTTTGGCTGGAAATATGCGGTTGACGTGAAATTGGTTTTCAAATTGAATGCAAAACAAGAGCGGGTTTGGTCTTTTGCCAATCAAAGTAGAGATGCGTAAGGTAATTGAATTTGGTACTGGGAAGTTGGGCGTATTATTGGGGTGGTGGTTTTTAGGGGGGGCTGGAAATGTTTGTCAAAAGTCGCCTTTTGAAAATACAGCGATTGACAGGTGTAGTCCTTGGCTCGGTTCCCGATGTGGTGCCATTTTCAGAGTACCGTTCAAATTATTGATATTTTTGTTTCCAGGTAAATATTCATTCAGGACTAATCTCATTTCTGTCAAAAGTTTTGCCACTGCGCCAGTGACAGCGTTAGTATACGAGCTCTATATAATCATCAGCTCTATATAAATCGTATCCAGGTACTCGTAGTTGTACAAATTTGTGGAAATATGTGCTCCTGTAAATGATTTTTTGTGACTTAAGCCCAAGTATAATCACACCGCCTGACATTGAAGCCCTCAGTGACATTGTTTTCGATTTGAATATGAAAGCGAGCGCCATCTATCGTCAACCTGGAGAGTTTCCCTATGATAAGACATAGCTCTATGTAAATCGCTTCTATAAATGCTTTCGTATGCTGCCTCTAAATCGATAAACAGATGGTCGGTATCGATGTGGGACTCTTGGGCCTTCTCCAAGTCGTCTAGTTGTGTGAAAACTTGCTTGGTAATGGACTTGACGTCTTCGCCATTAAAACTGTCCGTAGAAGACGTTTCCTAATAATTTTAACGCTGTCTATTGCTCGACTATAAAAGGTTTCGTCACTACAGGTTTTTATTCGGGTCTTGTTGCTCTCGGACTTTTTTTGCATGACTATTTTGCTGTATTACTGACGAAGAGGTCTCCGGTTGAGCCCCCACAAAAAAGCAAATTATAACTTAAGATTTTTTTTACAGTGCAACCTTTACTATATGTCTTTCAAACGACAGTTTAACCGTTTTCAGAAAGCTTCTAGGTCCGTTCACTATCAGAACGAAGCCTAGGGTTATATTTGAGCTTGTTGCGCTGTTTCCTATTTTGTATAAGTGTCGATAGATGCTTCTCTTAAAAATCAAGCAAGCAAGTCTGTTTAAATTTAACTAGGGACCAAATTTTTGATTTCCTGTCAAAAAGACTGTTGGGCCGCCAAACCGTGTCAAAATAAAAGCGAACATACATCTGGCACTTTGGTTTGTGCACAGGAAACAGCCTTCAACAGCATGGCAGCTATTAATTAAAGTCATGATTTATTGAACGATTTTCATTTTTGCATGTGTCCAACTTCATAAGGCCTCCGACTTACCCAGCCACTGTCCCATAAAAATCGACTCCGCAAAACTGTCTATTCCACCCCGACAAACAGTTATTAATGACAAGGAATCATTCAAATACACTCTGTACATAATATCAAAACCCCAATCTTATTTTACAACATCTCTGACAGCAGCGTACTATTTAACGCATCTTTCGCTCTTTACTTTCCTCTTTCTGTTACATTTAAACCAGAAGGCAAGAGTCCTTCCTTCTTTTTTTTGTTGACCTCACGTACATTTTTGCACAATACCAGGCATGGCGCCCCCACCACTCCCCCAAGCCAACATTAATCTTGTTCCTAATATTGCAACAAAGTCATAATTTTATTGACGTCACGACCAGCCCTAATTAATGTCCCGACAATGATTTGAGGATTTCTCGCACAAATTACCATCCATCTGCGAAAATGATTAGCCATTTCGAAATCACAATTCCAAAGGATATTAATCCGATTAGAGTTGTTCGCTTTGGTAAACAACAAAAAGGTTCCGTGTTACACTTTTATCCAAAGGCGTGTATACCTAGCCAAAACCACCCTTAACTTGGGCACGCTCCACATCTCGCACAAAAGAGGCTCCAATACCTTGAAATAATATTTACCATTCGTACCATTCGTAACAAATAAAGGTGGCGAACAAAAAAACGCACGTGTTTTATTAAAGTTTTTGTGTCCAGCCTTCCATTCCATACCCGTGCCCAGGCACATCTCTATCTATAGTAAAATCCAGTTCGGCAAGTTCTATCAACTATCAACGTACACGGACAAAAAACACAAACGTGCTCTCGGCCAGGTATGTAACCAATAACCATCGGCTGGGATATTGCTAACCCAAGGGGTGGATGGTCACCTTTAACCCACCGACACTTTATCTCGTTCCCTTCTGTGTGTGGCCGACTTGTTTTTATTTTTTTTTTAGTCGACAAAAAGGAAAAACCGAGCACCTTAGCCATAGCAGTAAAAGAAGAACACCTCGAAGGGGTTGCATGGTTCTTGTCGCATGCGAGAAGGTGAGTGCTGAGTGGTGACCAACAAATATTCTTATGCACATTTTTGTCGCCGCTGTCCAGTTCCGCCCCTGGTTTTGTGTGCGGCAGAAACGAATCCTTTCTTTGTTAGTTTATTTAAGGGTTGTTGTGTACGAAAAGCCCGGCATTTACGAGCTGCTGTTCCACTTTTAAGGGAGGTGAATGCGTTGCGTACCTCAGTGATGTTGTCCCGCACATTTTCCAGGACATTTCCACCCCCGCTGCAGCTCTCATTTTGGGTATCAGTGTGTGTTGGTGCTTGCTTATTGATCGATTAGGAGAGCGCATGCGATGGTTCTCCGCAGGGAAGCACGCACACTATAAGGACTTGGAAGGGATATTTCAAATTATGGCAGACAGTGATGCCAAGTTCGGTCTAAGAGACCATGTGAATATAAATAAATCAAACTTGCCAAAAAAAAAATAAAAACCAATCTCATTTGAGGGTTTCCCAAAACGTGCTGATTAGCCTATCTAATCACCTATTGCGACGTAGTGCTTTCTAAAGTAAACTTTCAGCTCTAAGGGGCTTCATAAATACTTCCAAATTAGTCCGCATTTCTTTGTATTTTCCCCCCTTTAAGTGCGAGAGCGCAACAGCTGTTTATATCATAAATTCACTTGCAATGTATTATCGGGAATTCTTAGATAACATTCAGTAGAGTAAAAATATAATCAGCAAGATAACCGATCGAGTTGGGGGCATGCTCCAAACAAAATATTTAAAGTGCTAATTTAAGACGCGACCTGACGCTATGTTGCTAAATGAATATCCAAACAACACCCACAAACATTTCATCTTGTAGGAAATAGAAATAGACACGGGGAAAGGAAACAGCAAGAAAATGAATTACACGATATTAATTGAATGTTAATTAGTTTACTACATGCTCTCGTGCTTTCGAGTGGTATGCTGGTGCCGGTGACCGGTGGCTCTATTTTTTTTCTCGTCGGTCGAGGCTAAAAAATAGATATACTCAAAAGAAAAATGACAAACGACATGCTCCGCAGCTGAGGCGTTCGTAGCACATTTAAGAAAATGGTTGTATATCATAAAGAACCGTAAAATACGAGATTGAGCAGATACTGCAGGGTGGTGCATTAATTTTAATAATTCGCCAAAAGTTTTTATTTAAACTTTCAGCGAAACGCGTTCATGATGAGCCTGCCGATTACCTACGGCTTGGACTCACAACTTCGTTTCAAAATGTAAATCAAAGAAGTATTAGAACCGAGTCACCCTATACAAAGAAAAGGGTCCTCACCAAAGACATCGCCCTGACATTTGCCATAATTTTCCACCCAACGAAAAAGTACCCCCACCCCCCTAGAGCTATTGAAAAACATGCTTAACCTAAAAATGTCCTTTTTTCGTCCCATACTCCCATCGAAAACAAACCAACACCAATCCACATCACATTCTCACCGTCAGTGCCAAAAACCACCCCGCATATAGCCGCACCCAGGAGCCATGGCGAAATTCACCGCATTAAGCACACATCAAGACCCTCAGTCCCAATGCTGCCTCCAAAAATCCACACCAATACTCTAGCACAACGCCTGGTTATCTATCTGAGCGCGTTCTCTCTCCTACTCTCCGACGCATCTACACATCCATAACATCACTAACACTATGCTTCTCTCCAACAGGGGTGGTATGTGGATAAACTTTAACCGCCATGGATCCCAGTGCTCTAGCAAATATGGACCGGGACGCATTAAAGAAGCAAATCGAGAATATGAAGTATCAGGCATCCATGGAGAGATGGCCACTATCTAAGAGCATTGCAGAGTGAGTAATAATATTTTTTCTTCTTAAACTATATTGTTAACTACAAAAATTCATAAGTGAAAAGAAAGTTCCAAGAACAAAACCAAGTGCAATGAGAACAAAACCAAGTGAAAGTTGGAAAATTGTGTTTACACGAGTCCTGTATAGTGAAAAGCAAACCCCTCCCTGTCATTGATTGCTGTCATAAAAAGCTAGACAGACATTTTTTTTTTTGTTGTTCCCTTGTTTATTGTTTATGCGGTGCGGATGACATTTGTACAATGCATCGAAACTCCCTTATTATCCTGTCAGATATTGATAAAACTTTTGCCGGGCTAGAAAAACCACCCAAAATCACTGTCTGCGGGACAACTACTCCCTCTGCGTGTAAAAATCGATGTGTACACGGAGAGAAAGTGTTTGCAGGGGCTCCGTCAGAATGGTTTGGGTCAGCGGCAGAAATGTGGCAATTAAAAGATGCAAAAATTCGGTCAAAATTTATGAATTTTTAATGTTGATGTTAAAAAATCGCCACTGGCGCGCAAGTTTATGTGTGGAAAAAACACATCACAGCGCTGACGATGCGATGCGGTTTGAGTGAACGGAATATGAATTTATTTTCGAAAATATAAATTTATTTTCGATCGGTGCATTTTGTTTTAATTACATCGAGCGAAAGGGGGCAGATGGGCGAAAATTTTGTTATTTTCGTGGCGAGGGAAGAACGTGTTTGTTTATCTTGTCGAAACGAAAACTGTCGTGAGCGGATTTTCCGTTTTAATTAACACACAACACCGAAGAGCGAAATGAGGGTCGATTTGCATACTGCATAGTCGTAGCTGTGCGCTGTTTGTGTGTATCCAGATGGAGGTTGTCTTTAGAGTGTGATTTGTTTAAAAATAAGCCCGCGCGCTGGTTGCAAAATGCGGGGAATACATTGTAAAATGGCGGTTGCATTTTTAGATAACTTACGCGGAATAGTAGAACTTCTTTCAATTTCGAAAAAAATACATTATATATTTGTATTTCAAGTCCTTGGTGGAAGTTTGACTACAATTGGGTCTCTCACTGGAGATTTTTCGCGGTAGGTTTGTGAAGCTGATTTTTATACCACCTGCTCCTAGCTTGAAAAATTGGTGGCAAATGTATGCAACTCGTTTATTTTGTACTAGAAGGTGCACCGATGGTATTTCGAATGTCGCTTAAAAATCGTCCAGCGGTTATAATACCCCGCCTCACTAAGTTTCAGAACTCATTTCTGTAGGTATGCCTTTGTCCTTTGCTTAAAAAATTATAATTTCCATCTAAGTTCGTCATTTAATCTTTAACTAATAGCGGGTTTTTAAAGCAGCTCGAATCGGTCAATACGACTTAGCTGAGGTCATTTTTGAAGCGTACATTAACTACGTTAAGTCAATTCAAGTTTAATTTGACAAAATCTGTTCCAATCCGTCCCGCAGTAGACCAGTTGTTGCATTCAAGTCTTCTCGTGTTAGAAAACAGTATCCTTCAGCAAGAAAAAAATACCGCCGGCTAAATCATCACCTTCAGAAATGAGCTATACTTTCACTGAATTAGGTCAATTTATCATAAATGAAAGCAAAAACAAATTCTGTCACTTCTGATGCACGTCACTGATAAAAGGGGAAAAATCTTTACATGATTTTCATTTTTAAAATTGACTAGGTAAATGCTTTAAATAATTTAGCTTCACGTATCTTCAAAGTGCTAGCTCCGACTTTACTTAAAGCAAGTCTGTTCGGTACTTAAACGCATACATTGAGTTTTCAAAATATTCCGTTGTCATAGTTCTAAAATCGTTCTAATCTTCTTGTGATTGACCCACTCTTCCATGATACTTGCAAGCGCTGACGAACACCTTGTCAATTTTTAAGTCAACGAATACCAGTTTTTTGGCAGCTGTCACCTTTTATAGTTTACTTTTTTTATAGTTTACTTTTCTTAAATCCATCCAAAATGTACCTCATTCTCATATTTAAAAGCAAACTTATTATTATTAGATTTGACGTACGGACTCAGTTCATTTTGACAAGTAGTTTCGAGCTCAAAACTAGGTAGCTCCACATTGAAAGTCCCCTTCACTTTAGCAGCGTACAGAACTTTATCGGTCAAACTTCGCTTGTGTTTTGGTTCCCTCTAATTTACCCAACTTTTCGAGAACATAAAAATAAACCTTTGACATGGTTTGTTCCACCTTAAACATACATACGAACAGCACTTATGTGCCTGTTGCCTTCCCTTCACCATTCGTTGTCCTTGTGGCAGTAACTATTCGTTAACCAACCCCCATGGTTGAATTTTGCTTAGATTTTATAAATGTACTTCTGGCCAGCACAGCCATTCGCCACACACATTAGCTCAATACACTCGTGTTTTATAGGCTCTCATCTTTATAAATTTATGTTACCGTACTACTTTACTATGCAACTTGCTAAGGCTTTTGCGAAATAAAATGTCCGCTGATGAACAAATAATGCAGGACTTTTTTTTCCCCTAGGGTTTCGTTGGTCTTCTTCTTTCCTTAAGGTGTGGAGTATTTACTTTTACAACTACATATAGGCCCCTTAACAAAAGTAGTCGGGTCAATAAATCGGAGTTTGTTTGTTAGGACAAAGCTGCGAAAGTTTGTCCCGGAAAATGTGTGAAAATGGGTTAGAAGACTGCTTCACTGGATTTCAGGATATTGTGTCTTTTTTGTCTTGAATAATTTATTTAGAGTTGTTGGGTAACATAATTTAATTATTATTCATTTTAATTTAATTTTGTTACTGGCTAAAACTGAAAAATCGCACACTTCCTAGGAGACGCATCAAAAAGGTACCTCCAAAGTTTCAGTATATATTTAAATTAAATTTTTCTGTGTTTTCACCAGTCACCGTCAGTCGGTAACATTTTCGATTTACGTTTTAATGGAAATAAAATGACGACAGTGTACGACTTTAAATTTTAAACTTGACCTTTAACTCTTTATTTGGAATAATTTTAAAAATATTCCAGCAGCCTCTTTAAGACTTCATTAACTGTTGAAACTTTCCAAACTTGCAAATTTCAAATATCTTGCAAAGATTTTCTAATTTTCTAGGCAAGTCATTTATACAACTATATATAGCTAAAGCTCTTATAACAACTTCTTCAACTGGAGTCTCTTTCAACCAACTCCACAACTGAGCCCCCATCAGTTGTTTAACTGACACTAAAAGGCATTTCATCTGCCCATTGTTTCCAAACAGCTTACTGTACCTTCCGTGGTAAACGGTAGCTAATTCCGGACCATACACCACCCCAATGTCCAAATACTTTGACACCACTGTTCCCTAGTTGGCTTCCGGTAAACGACTGCAATTACACCCGACAAATTTGTCCGAGTTAATTGCTTAGTTTTCAAGTCACAGCGCCCAAAAAATAAACCATCTACCTAACCCATTTCCGACTCGCAAAGGTCGCAAAAAATGCTCTGCCGGAGATACAAAAACACATCGCACAAAGAGCGGACAATTTGCACCTCGTTAGGTAGTCATTGTCAATAACGAATTCACAATGTATTGTTATTTTACTTGCTAAGTGCTAATTTATTTTGTTCGCAACAATTTTCAAACACAGACAACCGACAGACACATCTGATATTTTTCCCATAGTCATGTTTCTTTTTGTGTTCTTTTCGCCTGCACTCCTTTGTCGCAGAGAATAACAGCAAATGAAAAAGGAAACTATTTTCGTATTGATCGTTAAACGATTCTTTGTGTAAGTTTACGTAATGTATCTTTATTGTGTTGTCCGGTCTTTGTCCACAAAGTTTTTTGTTTTGTATTGAGGAAAGTTTCTTACAACTCTTTGTGAATGATTTTAAAAAACAAGGGGAATAGAATATTTATTGGAAAACTGTTGTCGTAAATGGGGAAAGTTTTTTTTTCCTCGCTTAAAAACAGCAAAGAAATTGGGATAATCCCCGAAAAGCGTTCTTGCGCTCAGTCGCTTTTTGTTGCCAAGTACACGCTAATGAGTTGCGCGTTACTTGCGAACCAGACTATCTAATCCCGTGTTAGACGTGACTACATGAAATTGGGTCAGCGTTTTCTTTCGGTGCATTTTCTCTATTTTCACCTTAAACTGCCATTTGACATTAAAGCCCGCACGTCGCAAGAGTAATTTAGAATAATTAATACCCTAACTCCATTAAAACGACGACGTAATATCGATTTTAGTGGCTTATAATATTTACCCTTCTGGGACAAACAATGTCACCAGATTATAATGGCTAAGCACATTAAATTTAAAATGTTTTTCAGCTGTACACAGTCGCTCTTGTGAACTTTTAACCACAAGTTCAGCGCCACTTCACAAGTTGTATCAGTTCGAACGATGGGAACAACAAAAAACATTTTAAAACCGTAAAATAAAATAATGACAGTCATAGGTCAAACAGACCAACGGGGTTTACAACTTTAAGAGTTTAGTTTGTTGGAAAAATAAATTTGAGTATAGTAAAAAATATTAGCGGAGTCGGTGATAGAGCAGTTCGAAAAAGGTTTTCTTCCACAAGTCACAGCGCGAAGGACGTCATTACTGTGCAAACTTTTTGCTGTCAGCTACCAGTATTTGTATAGAAGACAAAGTCCCCATAACTCTGCTTCTTGTTAAAACGAATCCTTTGTCTCGTGTGTCATTTTTTTTCATATACCTAGATCCCGAACTAATGACAGCAAATACAAAAGATGTCAATTCTCTTTTGAGTAAGTTCTTTCCAATATTTCTTCTAATTCGGTTTTGACACATTGAAAAATCACCGCCACTCCTCGAATCTTCAACGTCATTAGCTTTTGTGAAAAGCTGGTTTGCCTGCGCTTGTTCCGCGCACAATTTCCAACCACCACCGTCCGCAGCTCAAAGAACAGCGAAGCGAGAAGATTCAATAACTCATTTTGCAGCTTGCGGTGCTATAATGGCAACAAATCATCATTATCCCTCCCACGGCTGCAATAAATCGCATTCAACCGCGCCAACTGCATCACTGCCACTGCCAGAGACTGCCACCGTCTAAAGCAGTTTGTTATGGTGATGGCGGCAAACAATTACCGAGTCTGCTATTCCAATAGTTTTTTCTCAGTTTTTTTTCAGCATTCGCTTACTCTCTATCTATCTGGTTGGTGTGGATTCATATTGAAGCCATTTGTACACGTTTATGGTAATCAAACCAGACGCCACCGGCCACCCCCGTAAAGGTTGTTATTACTATCAGAGAGTAGCTCTCGCCTTGTGGTTCTTTTCATCTTTTGACAGGGGGTAGCGTTGGGTGTCCGTTTCGATTGCAATTCTGTTTCTGCTCGATAGGGTGGACTCATTTCGGATGGCCCTCTCGATGGGTTAAAGGACGATACCAAGTTAACAGGAGAAATTGTCGAACCGTGTTGAATTACTGCGGATGACAGGTAGCACAACTCGCTTTTTAATGTCTCCCATTTGTCATTTTCATTTACTTTGTGAGGTCTTTGGCGGGAAAACGCGCCCAGGGGACGCAAATATCTGCACGGATGGCGACTTGTTAATCACAGTTTTCATTACACACGGACCAGA
The DNA here is from genome assembly GCA_948293265.1 of Cheilosia impressa. Lineage (NCBI taxonomy): Eukaryota > Metazoa > Arthropoda > Insecta > Diptera > Syrphidae > Cheilosia > Cheilosia impressa. Next base: position 50,987,232 of record OX411883.1, on the reverse strand, counting down.
GTCGTCCTCGCAACGACTGAACGGGATGAGCTGTGAAAAATCAACAAAACGCTGATTGATGAGGGTCAAGCTGTCGTTGAATACTTCATTTCTTCAATTTATATGCAAATTCGGTTGTGTTTGTCTTTTGCACTCAATTTTCGGTTCAAAACGCTCCCATTAGAGGTGGTTTCGAAATTGATTTCAGTGTTTTTAGACAAACGCTCTTTGTGTTTTGTTTTTTTTTTCGCACGATTCTCCACAAGATGGCAGAATTAAACCCAATTAGTCGCCAAGGTGGCAATGGCTATGTGGTTTGTGAGACGACGACTCAAGGGCGCAACCTTTGTTTTAACGAAAATATAACAAGTCATCCGCCGAGACAATGGCCAAATGGACAAACTTGTACCCTTTTCAACTTGAAAAGGGTACAAGAAAAAACAAAAGCGGAAGGCAAAAAAATCGATTGTTTCTTTATGAGGAGGGTGACGTCTTATTTCACATTTATCACAAAAGGGGTTCAAATTCGTTGGGGTTAAGGGTGGCTGCCTACTTTTGGTTCCGCTACTTGGAGCTCTAAATTATTGTGCGGATAATTAAAAGGTTTTATCGGGAGCTGTTAAATACGCGCAGGGTGGTTTAGTTTTTTTGCTTCAAAAGGGGATGTGGTTTTAGTTAAGGACAGATGTTTTTAATCGCCCTTTTAAATTGTCCAAAATTACGAGTATTATAAAAATTTTCAGTTGAAAACAAAAACAAAGACACGATTAACTTTAGCAGGTCTATTGAGTACTGACAAACATTTCAGTGACTCATTATATTCACCATAGGACAAGGTTTAGGTAGAGTACAGATCTCACTTTGTGGCTTAGAAATTTATACCTCAGTGTCCCAATTATATAGCTTTGCAGACAAATATCCTCATATCTAAGACTATGAGGGGAAAATGCATTCAGAATCAAAAATATACAGTCGTTAAAAATTCAAAAAAAGCGTTCAAACGATTATTGCATGTTTATTGCCATTTTAAGGAAACCCATTTTCTTACTGGATTTTCGATTGTTGTTTACAGAGGTCAAGCAAATTTGGTCAATATTCTGTAACTTGAAACTTTCTGTATCCTTGAACATTATGTACCTAACCTGTACCATTCTGTAACATGAGTGTTACGTTTTGATGTAACCAAAAGTAGAAGTTACCACCAGTACAGATTCTTAAAGTGTCCCATACACGATCCAATTTCATAACTAATCCGCACAAGATATACCTTTAAAAATGTTGAAAGATGTTGTGAAAGTACTCAGTTTTCTGAATTTCAACAATTTTTCATGTTGGTCGCACCTGCAACTTACTACAAAATTTAATTTACCATTCGGTGTAACAGATTTGTTCAAATTACCCTATTCAATCGTGTCGTGAACGGGTTTATTTAAATAAAATTAAATTTATTGCTCCTTTATCGGTTGTCTGGACTGCGTTCTGTCTTTAAGAGAATTTTATTTATATTATTTTCGTTCCCGCTCGAGGGGTCTTAAATTTATCGGAACCCCTATTGCCCTTAAGTTATTACTCGCAGGTTGCGCACTTTCCCCGACAAAGTTGTCTTGCTATCTGAACCATAAATTATTCGATAGTACAGTCAAATGAAATGAAATCCTTTCCCTAAACCCTGGCCATTAAAGTATCCATGGAACTTTCTTGTCATGATTTATGACACATTCGAAATGTCGCTAATAAATTACTAACCGATTGCTCCCGCATAAATCCACCATATTGAATATTTGAATACATCTTCTTGGTTGGAATAGGTTGAGGGGGTTCTACTTAAAGGGAGCTCTAAATTTATATAAACTATCGGTCTTCCGGAAATGAATGGGGGATTATTGACGACACCCAAACTTGCAAACGGTTTGCTTTATTGAACATCTGGAAAATAGAGTAGGCAATCATCAACAAAACTTTACCTATTTAGAGTAAATTGTATAATTTGGTTTATTTAACGTATTCTTGAGATTATAATCCCCCTTCCCCCTCAGTAGTTGTTTCCATACCACCGCAAGTGTCAACATGACACTTTAACTTTATTAAGTTACTCCGAACTCAGTTCTACTTGGAATAAATTCACAGCGTGAATCTCAAAAGTGTCAAGCAGAGCAAAGTTCTTGCTGAGGAAAAAGTTCATAAATAAACCCCTCAAATTAAAGCGAAAAATGTGCGATTTTGTTGCTGTCTTAAAACCCGTCTTCAACGCTATTTCCTTCGTACGTGATTGTAAGTAAATTGTTAATCTATAGTGGATGAAAGAATGCCACAAATCCTATTGTTTCCGAGCCACGTGTAGCCCATACAACGCAGAAATGGAATTTTCAGAATAATGTCTGTTTTTATGTTTGTTCTTCGCAGTACCGCTCAGATTTTTATAAATAAATTGAAGACACGATTTCCTATTTTATTTATTTCCTACTTTGATTTGATTCCTTGCGTTTGGGTTCAATTCGCTTAAATCAGATGGATAGTAAAATAGGAAGTAGGTATGGCCTGAAATGACACATACTTGCCTCTCTTGCTCTCTGGTATCCTGTGGATATTTTTATGTACTACGATGCTTTATCTGTTGGTTTCTTTTTAATGCTATTCTTGTTGTCGGTGTAGTCACTTTGATTTGGAACGTTTGCTATCATAAATTTTCTCTTTTTTATTGATACAATTGCTGACTGAATTTCATTCAGGATATCTGAATACAGCCATCAGCAATAACAAAACGCAATTTTGTACCAAAGTCAAGAAGTCTTCTTTATTTGGTTTGATATCCTGTATTTAAAGTCCAGTTAACTGCGGATATATGCTTGCTACAGTAGGTAGTCGCAAAGTAATTATGACTTTTTTTTAAGAACTCCTTTCACAGCGGTGGATACTTTCTCAAATGTCAAATTTACAAAACATTTTTTTTCCGTGAGTAAAGAGCCACGAAGGAGAAGGTATTGAGTCCCGACGCAAAATCTCAGTCCATCGTGCAGTGTGAATTTCTTCAAGCATGAAAATCGCAATCAACTTTTTCGTCAGCTTTGACATTTGATTTAACTCATACTGCACTGACTGGGAGGCCTATTTTTAGGCATACATTAAAATTGCAAAACAGAAACTGTTTTACATTAAGCCGCAAATTTTCCATACTCGTGTGGCGATAGCTATCAATAATGGATACAAAAATCAATTCCGATTTTTGACAGTCTAGATATTTGCGCGAATAATCAATGGGGAAAAAATATTTCCACATAAACTATTATTCATGATTTTTAGAAACTACATTCAGCTCATTGTTTCGAATCTAAAAGCCATGACCTCTATAAAGGAAGTTCATATTTCAGGACCAAAAATTTCTTACTGATAAACAATCGAATTGAGAATATCGAATAAATTTAAACTCCAATAAAAATTTGCATTCCTGACCTTCAATGACTATCCTTACAGGTACATCTAATCCATCAAACATGAAACGTCAGAGGTTAGCTGAAATTTATCATCGTTGCCAAAGTAATTGATCCACTTGTCTGTAATTGACTTCTAATTTATGAATGTACACAGCAATGGCTGCAGTTGATATCCTTAAATGTGTTGCTGTATATTTTCTTTAAATAAATAAATAATGTGGGAAAGCGCACAAATACCCTCTCTAAGTAATTGCTAAATATTCCTTCCACTGGACTATATAATCACACTACCAATAGCATGATAGATTGCAAACCAACTGCAGAACCTTTAGTGTGAGTTTGTCGGAATTGAACAAATGTTGCACGCGATTTTGTATTTCCGTCAGAATAAGGCTTCTGCATGAGTATTTTATGCGTGGTACAGAAAAATAGCACAGAAATGCAAGGAACGGGTTATTCTTCATTTGCAATTTATAACCTCCAATCAATTTTTAATTAGTTTTTGCGCAAATGAGGAGGTTAAGTTAAAGTTGGTTTTAAGAATAGCCATATATATTGTAATTTGTAGGGTAAACGGTGGTTGAGTGTGACTATTGACTCGTTTTTAAAAGGGAAAAAGAAAAATATACGCGTTTGTAGTTTTGGAAAATCGGGAAGAACGTAACAAGTGGGCCAAAAGAACTCATCCGATGTTGTTTGGCTATAATTTTTTTCTAAATGAAAAACTTCGATTCTGTTTTTTGATTATGTTTATTTGAACCTTTAGAATTTTATCGGCCAAATGGACGCCGTCACAATTGATTGGCATACGGGCTCGTTTTATAGCATTTTTCATCACTTCGGCGGGAACTTCGGGCGGCAGATTCTCGCACTCGTATCGAATGTTGTCCTTGAGGGCTTCTAGGGTCTCGGGCTTGTTCACGTAAACACGGGACTTCAAAAAACCCCACAAAAAAAAGTCTGGAACGGTTAAATCGATCGAGGGCCAGTGCAAATCGCCAAAATGAGAGATGAGGCGCCGCCTTCAGAATATTGGTTGTGGCTCGCGCAGTGTGTGTCGTAGCTCCGTCCTGTTGGAACCACATGTCCTCCAGTCCTAATTAATCCAATTGCGGTAAAAAAAAAAAATTGGTTAACATGGCCCTATAGCGCACACCGTCCACTGTTGTCGTTTGACCAGCGGCGTTCTCGAAAAAAAAGGCCCGATGACTCCTCCAGCGTGAACAGCGCACCATGCAGTAACTTTGAGCGGGTGTAATGGCTCCTCGTGCATTACTCGTGGATTTTTGGGGCCCCAAAGCGATAGTTTTGCTTGTTCATGTACCCGCTGAGGTGGAAATGAGCCTCATCGCTCATTATGATTTTGGTCGAAAAATCGTCCACTTCGTCCTCGAGATTGAGGATGGCTTGGGCATAGGTTACACGCGTTTTCGACAGGCAGCAGCTGATGCACGGTCTGGACTTTGTACGGGAACATGAGCAAGTCATTGACCAAAATTCGCCTTAGGGACGACCGGCTGATGGCTAATTGCGAGGCACGGCGTGTGGTCGATGTTTCCGGCGACAGCTCGGCATCCTCGTCAACATCCGCGATGTTTATTGGCAACGTCTCGTGTGGTCCCATACTCTTCAAGGTTGGTGGCCAAACGGCGCAGTGTGTGCGCAGTCGGTTTCGGACGGCCGTGGAATCGGCGACGGAATTCGCGCTGCGCCAACACTACAGACGAATTGCTACGCAAAAAAATAGACACGATTATTCCGCGTTCTTGGGGAGTGTATCGCTCCATGGCTTGTTCACTTGTATTCTACATCTGTCTAGTCAAATGTCAAAACAGATTTGGCGTTTGCAAAAATAAGAGCATCTTCTAATAGGGTGATCTCTTTTTCCCCACCTTGTGTATATTATAAATATCCTGCATACAGGAATTTGCTTACCAAAAAAAACACACAAAAGGAACCTCAGCACGAACAGAATTTGACGGCGAAACAGTGGAACCGCTTTCAACTCTGTTCATTGGTCCAATCATTGAACTCACGACGCAAACGACTATGATGATGATATGTCAAACTGGAAAGATGATGGCATCCACTTTTTTTAGGAAAAACCTTTTAAAAGAAACCCTTAGTCTTGACAGGCGTCTAAAAAAATTCCACAAAAAGCGATACAATTTCCTTTTCCCCCAGGAACTATTTCAAAAAAGGAAAAAATTCTTCGAACTTTCTAAAAACAACCATAAAAATAATTTAAATATATAATTTGCTAAATTCTGAGCGCTTGTGAAAATGATTGCATACTTCATGTTGACACCTTTTCGGTAGATTTGTTGATAATCGATGCTACCAAACTGCTTTCATCGCCATTCTCCTTTAGCTACTGGGTTTAGGATCTAGAAAACAACTGAATTAAATTAAAAAATCTCGAGACATGCCTCAAAGTAATCAGTTTTAAGCACTTAATCACAAATGATTGCATACGTGCAGGCTGATTAACTCTGAATTTGTTTGTTTTGATTACTTTCTACTCCACTTTGCTGAGATGGATTTCCAATAAAACAAACTTTTCGTTTCAGTTTATGGACCATGCACACAATATCCACCCTCGCCTAAAAGTGGGCAGCATAAATTTGCTCACATCAGCTCAAACATCCATCCCCCTTCGCGAAAAATATTGCTTCGCTACAACTTTTGTGCTGATTGAGCGATACATCTCATAATTTCCCCAAGAACGGTCAAAAGCGAACGATGTAGTTATTATACCTCATATGTTTGCCTTGATCTGCGAGTCTTTCCAACTTTGTATCGGATACGGTCTACAGCTCTCAATCATAGCACAGATTGGCATCGTTTCGGGTTGGTAATTTTCTCGAGCATTTTCGTTCTGCCCTTTTAAGTAAATTTCTCCTTTGATTGATGAGGTATTCGCATTCAGCACGAGTTGGAAAATTTGCTTTCGCGAGAGAAAACTATTTTCCTTACGTGCTTTGAACGTGCGATTACTTTTTTGAAGAAGTACAAAGTCATCGATCAAAAAAACAAAAAAACCTCATGCTATTGTACTCTGCACGACTGACAGGTGTCAAACTTTGAATAGTTTTTTTCTTTCTCTCTGTCGAAAGTTTCCTCTAAATTCAAAGCGATAAATCCTTTTGTGTCTGTCGGTCTGTCTAAAATTCGTCTCTGTAACAGCAAAGGTGGGCCACATTAGGAGCGGCATTTCGAAAGATTCACTGAGCTGGAAATATATTCCACAAAGTGTGAAAGACAGCGTGTTTTCCACAAATGAGAGACAAATTGATGGCATGGAGAGGCCAGGTGCTTGCCTCTGTAGCAAAATAAATCAGGTGTACACTGATACACTACACTTTGCACTTAATTCGAGATGGAACTGGGCGACGAGAATCGAACTCCATTGACATCTATTCCAAGTGATGGTGTCCTCGATGCTCGTTATTCGGCCGCTCCGGGTGTTAGATAAAACAAAAGTTGGCATCATCAGTAAGCAGCATCTTTTGTGTGTGTGTGTGATGTGTAAAATATGCAAGGCTATTTGAGTCGCTTTTGAATTTTGCGAATTGTGTGAAGGAGGTGGTTGCCGCTTGTGCACATTGGCTCTTGTCCTTCCGAAGTGTGCTCGTATATGGCACGATTATTCAAGCACTTTGAAGAATAATAGATTTTCCTCTGCGCCATGGGGAGTTATCTTCGTTGCATGCACTAAATCCGATGCATTCCATCCGTTTCCGAGCAAACTTGACAGCACTTACAACTATGTAGTTTGTACAGAACATATATAGGCAATTGTCTGTGTGTGCTTGTGCTCCATTTTGATGTATAAATCAATCCGCAAAATGGCATCCCTGTCATGTGCAGCAGGGTGAGTATAAAATATGCAACCTCAGCGGGCCCCCTAATTGTTCAATTCCCCACAAGGGTGCGCTGATAGATGAAGTACCCATACTCGGGGGCGTTGTGAATCCTTCATGGAAAATGTGGCCCCAGAAGAAAGTAATTTTCCGATTTTGGGCTTAAATTCGTCCATCTCCCAAACTCCATACCCGAAAAAGCCAATCAAATCGTCGATCACTTTATTGCTTGAATGTCATTGTGAGTCAAATTTAAATGGTTTCCTGGTTCATTTCACAAACTGATGGGTTTCCGAGGTGATACATACATTTGCGAGATTTGTTTTCGATTGGTTTTTGCATATGCAAATTGTAGTTTTACATCGGGCAAAAATCAGTCCAAATAAATTGCTTGCACTCGGGCATATCGCTGGCGACTGCTTACAGTTCCATCAGCAAATCGAAACAAATGAGTTGACTGTCGCTCAATGTAAACTTGATTTTTTACTCCATGGGTCCATTTTTTTAAATTAAATTTTAGTATACTTCTGAAACTCACTGATACTAAACCCTCTCTTTAAATCGAAAAAGAAACGTTCGCTAATCGCCTCTGAAATTGGATCAAGGACGGCAAATATCCACCCAGCCATAAGTAGACGCCCCGCTCTGACAGCCAAACTGCATATTTTCGGGTAAACAATTCATTTCAATCGAATAGATTTGTTAACGGCTTGTCACTTGGAACTGTCCTTAGACGCCATCCCGATATAAAACCCCTAAACTTCGGTGTTATTCCAGTCACCTGGTCAAATAAATTCCTCATCCTTATACCTCCACATAAATATCGTTCCACAAATCAATTCGAAATGTATTTCCTTCGCCAACAGAGAAATCCAAACAATCGATTTAGGGCTTTCGAACATAAAAACACATTGAACAGTCGGAATGAACGGAATTGCTTATTTGAAGGTTCAATCAATCGATTATCCCCTAACTATAAGAAGCACAATGGGGGATGATGGAAAAACGAATCAAGAATGTCGGGGGCGAATATAATACGAAAAATAAAAAAAAAAACACGGAACTGCGCTCCTGCTAACCATGGCCATGGATCAAGTTGGGCAGGACAGCCGGATATTGGCAGCAGTTTTCTTTCGCTTCAGTTGAATGGTGTCATATTTTCTTAAAACCATTTAATCCGCACAAAATCTCTCGTTTGAAGTTAATCTTTCATCTTAATAGGGCCAACTAACAGAGAAGAAAAATAACCTAATCTGGGACATTACGATAAGTATGCACTTCAAATTGTTGTGCTTCCCCTTTCAAGTTTGCCATTTGAAGGGAAGTACTTACCCACGTTTACCTGACGTTGAAGTCTTCCCCGTCATGCCTGTGCATGTGTAAAATAGATGAAATTTTAATTTAATTAATCGAAAGAGGGTTGCGTGGAAGTTGCACATAAGGGGATGATGACTAAATTAGAATAATAGGGGTGAAAAGAAAAGTAGAAACCGTGTTACCACGGCAATGAAGGGCTTCTTGTTTTTGTTTACTTCCCATTCGCCAAATTGGCTTATTACGAATTTGGAATTCTTGGCTGTTGTTGGGCGCCGTTATTGGTTGGCAATACGAATTTTGTTTTCTTTTTTCTGCGCTCAATGGTTATCGACGGGAGAGATTATCAGAGGGAGAGCACCCTCATAGAAATGGCCTTTTTTTTGTTAAAATTTATAAAGAAAGAAATTAGGATGATGATTGATTAAGAGCCACCTATAGGTACATTTTGCGTACACTTCATTTGCCTTCTTGGAAAATGGTTTCTATTTTTCGGGCGGCGCAATTTCCGCCCCCCAAATTGCCTTCTATCGAAATTGTTGTGTGGGTGTGGATTGACGAACATATTTGCGATTATATGGTATGAATTCTCAAAAATTAAATGTTTACAATGTACTTGAGAAGGATATATGTCTTCTTTGTGTTGTAGACGCTCTGCCATGGCATAGATTTATTGAACCTTCTGAACATGGATTGCAATAAGTCGAAGGATAGACCTCTATTATAGGGAATTTCAAAGGCATTCGTGATTTTTTACAGTCTAAGGTTTGGCGATAAAGCATTGTTCGATTTGGGGGATTAAGTGTCGGAATTGAAAGTTGAAGACAGTTCAAGGGTTAGTAAGCCGCTTAGAATGTTTACCATCTATGCAGGGACATACTTCGGTAGCTTTGCCGAAATTGAAATTCCGTTCTATTTTTGACTACTGAAATTATATTTTCTGAATAGTTTTCAATATTTGCATGTACTCAAATCAAAAGAAGCAGTTTTACGTATGCACATGTCCCTCTGAAGAAATCTAATCAGTAAGTAACAGCAGTATTGCACAGTTTTATTTGTTGTAGGTTCACTTGTCAATTTACTCTGATAAAAGATATTAGCACAACAGGAATGCTTAGAACCCTAGTCCTGCCTTATTAAAACCAGTCACAAAACAGGGATTATCTGCAACTAACGAGTAGAAAAGGCGACATTGTTATTGAATAATCGAAAGTATCGAGTACTAAAAAAAAGACGCTTTCTTAATAGATTATTGGAGTACGGAAAAGAACGAATTTTAGATTTGTAAAAAGAATGAAGAAAGGACTTAGAGACCCATTCTTACCTATGGTTCATTAGTTTGGTGGGAGGCGGTTAAAACCAAATCCTATCTTAAGAACCTGAACAAGGTGAAGAGAATCGCTTGCTTGGGTATAACAGGCGCAATTAGATCCACACCACAACTAGGTCTGGAAACACTATTAAACCTGCAACCCATTGAGCTATTCACTAAGAACGTGGCAGCCAAAGCCAAAGCCAAAGAGAGAACAAAACTTTGAAGCCTGGTTACTGCGGCTTACTTGAAATCTTTGTTTGGAAGGGACTCATGTCAATTACAGATTACGAGAAACCCAGATATGACTTTGAGAAAAATTTCAGAATCACTTTACCCAAAAGACAGGACTGGAACTCACCCAGTATCATCATTAAAGGTATATCCGTCTATACGGATGGTTCAAAAACAGAAAATGGTACAGGAGCCGGCGTATTCTATGAAAGACTTGCTATTAACCAGTCGATTCGACTGGCTGATCACTGTAGCGTCTTCCAAGCTGAGATCTATGCGGTTAAGGAACAAGCACAGACTATCTTATCGATGGGACTACCAATGGAAATAACCATCTGTGTGGACAGTCAAGTTGGGGTGGAAGGGAATGAAAAAGCGGATGAATTGGCCAGATACGGCTCTGATATGAACCCTCAACTTGAGGACGGAGAGGTGCTGGCGCCTTTCAACACTGCTAAGACTTTTATTGACAGCGTCACCACACAACTGGCTAAGGAACAATGGAGCAACACCATCGGTTGCATCATAACCCGTAGTCTGTGGCCTGTGGTTGACACCAAATGATCAAAGCTCCTGGTCTCTTTTAACAGAAGTCAAATCCGGATGCTCGTCGGGGTTCTAACCGGAAGCTGCAGAGACGAAGAAGAAATAGAGTCCGTGGAACATCTTCTATGCCACTGCCCAGCTTTACAAGAACGCCGCTCATCCTGTAAGGGAGCAAGGTTCTTCGAAAGTTTGGACGACTTGGCTGGGGTACCTCTAACAGACATAAAACTATTCCTTAACAGATCGAAGGGTTTTGTTAGTTTTGTCCTTATATGTATAAACAGGGTACTCACAATGGGCCTGCACGGCTTCCGGGTGAAAATTTGCATCTGTAGCAAAACTGCCCTCCCAACCTAACCTAGTTTTGTAGGACTTTAGTAAGATTATTTTAAAATAACGAGCATAAAATCGAAATTACTATGGGTCTAGTTTAAGTTCTAGTAAACACCTAAAAATAACGAGGTCTAAAAACAGAATCACTACTTAAAACGAATTTATTGTTTTTTTTAATATTTTGCTAGTGCCGGTACTTTTTTTTTTAAAATTCTTTAGTAGGTACTGTGAAAAATGTGATCCTTCATACAAAGTAGGGGGAGTACAATACTACTAATATTTGGTTCAAACAAAAGCTGTTTGGAATACTACACCATTTACGCAAGTCTTTGTAAAAAACAATTTCTTTTTACAAAGAACTCTTCTTCAAAAATAATTGTGTCAATTTCTTGAAGTGTCAATTAACAAAATTTTGAAAGTTATTGTCACTGCTATTAATAACATCCTTCCCATGATGATTGAGAGCGTCTCGAAAATATTTTTCTTCGACTTCCTTCGTAGCCAGCACACGAACAGTAGGTACAAACAGTTTACAAACAATTAGCAAGCCATCACACTTAAGATTGATTAAGCACTCTCATGATTGCACATCGAAGGAGCTCAAGAGTTGCTCTTCATAATTTCTGATTAAACACGTTCGCCTGTATACAGAACTCGGTGAACGTGCTCACTGCCCCACCCTCCACATAGAAGAACTCAATTTGAAATGAGATTCCTTTGGGTGAGTTGCAATTTTGCACGACACCAAATATCGCACTAGCACTAGTGTGTCTAGTCTCTAGTTCTTTATCATTTCTTTTGTTCCGTCGACAGCTCTCTCTCACTCGAATAGCTACAGAAAAATAAAAATAAATTCCGCCAGGACACCGAATTGAATATCAAAGTTTTTGTCCCAGAAAAACTTTATGTTCTGCATATCTTTGACCTTTTTCTTTTTGTTGAACAAAAAAAATCATATTCGCCAAGAGAAATTAGAAAAAATTAACAACTCTGACTACCGTGATGACGATGAAAAAGAAGAAGACGACGACGACGATGGACAAAAGAATAAAAAATCTTTTCAAAAAAGTCGTAGATAACCTACATTCAAACCAGAAGTGTACTGAAGAAGCAGAAAAGGGATTACAAGAACACTTGAGGTACAAGCGGAGCAACGGTTGGTGGTTGATAGGGACGGTGGATGGGAACACGCATTGAAAGACTGATAGACAATGGGACGGTATTGTGTGCTGCTGCTCACTTTGTAATCCAGTTAGCATCCTTGCGAGTGTTCAGCTTACAACAATATATCTGGTGCGGGAAAAATCAAGTCCCTCCTATCGTCGTAAGCTGCCTTATGACCTCTGACTGGAAATCTGTAGCCTAAGTGCATTTCAATGTCGATAGCGATGTCGGTGTGGGTGTTTGGCATTATATTGTCCGTACAATACATGTGAATCCTTTGTCAAAACTATACCGCATTTAAGTAGAAGAAACGACAAGATAGTCCACTTCAGATTAAAAGTGGCTGTATCCTGCTAAACTGCAGCAGCATCACGGGTGGGTGGGCGTTTTTTTTTCTTCTATTCTACCTTTTCTTTGCGCTTTCAAATCTTTTTCGAAAAGGAAGTGTGCACACTTAAGCGCGATTGTTTTTCATCAGTTTTTGTTGTTTCGTTTTTTATTTAGCTGCTCTGTGCACTTTTTCGTTGACAGTGTCAGTTTAAGTTTTAAGTCTTAGACGGAGGAAGGGGTGAAGATAGCATATTTTTATTTGGCGCCTTCACATTGATGACATTGTATGAAGAGCTCAGTGCATTAAATACAAAAAAAACTCATCTTTCTCTTTATTTTTTCTAACCCAACTGTTGTGCACAATCAGCGCTAGGAGGTGGTGCGACTTTGCTCCGGGGAATACGAGTACATTTACCGTTGTCATGTTACAATTGCAAATGAGGGGGTGCGAGTTATATAGGTGTCGAGAGCAGAAGGAGCCAGCGAGCATTCATTCATTCAGAAGGGTTGGCGGTGGCAGAGACTTGTTTTTCCTTTTTTTATTTCTCGCTTCTGTTTCCTGGGGCGTTTTCAATTCGAATGCAGAAACGACATGGATAATTATTTTCATAGGACTGGGTTAAGCTGGGATTTAGGTTAATGCATTCAACTGCTAAGGATCTATTTCTATGGACTTGCTATAGTGTTTGGACAGTCACATGATAAGGCAAACAAACAGTGAATGGATTTTCTAGGGTAGAATAATGCATCCAAATGCGCATGATAGACTAAGATTGGGATTTATGCACTGCCGGACTTTGGAATGGGTCGTCTGAAACAGGGATTGCTGTTGGTCAGTAAAAATCGCACATAGCTAAAATTGCCTCTGTTATGAGCACACACTTGACGCCTTGTAAAAAGTTAGAGTTTGAACGGAATGATGCTCCCCAAAACTTGTCTGGAAGCTCATAGTACGCCGCCAACCAGATTCTAAGCCCGCAAAGTTACCTAATTAATACCAGTTCTGATCCAATTCAAGACAAATCCTTCCGTTGAACTCTACCGCTTGTATCCGACAAAAAGGCTGATTCCACAAAGCCCTGTTCGCACTGGTAACCTTGCGAAATCCCTCTGGCAGTAGAATAAATTTCCATCGAAAATGACAGGAATTCAAATTCAAGCACGACACTCGAGTGCAACAAAGGCAAATTCCTGCAGACAAATAAAATGACATGCACTCATTTCAGCATAGCTAGAGGTTAACTGATACATTCACAGAACAGCCAATTCCATGTGAAATCCCTTAGAAGCACTTGAAACTCTACAAAATAATCTCTTTCGAAACCAAACCAAACGAATTCCATACAAAACTTTACCATTTCATTCGAATTTTTCTCCATTTTCGTTTGGGTGTCCTTCGCTTTGCGGAAAAAGCGAAATTTCCATTTGAAAACTCTAAATATCTGTCCGGAACGGAAACCACTACCACAACCGAAAAACCACACCGCAAACGCTGATATGGTTCAAGTTCCTCGAAGCGAACATAATATGTAAATTGGAGTGGAGCTAACTATATATGTCCGCCCAGGACTCTTCTGCATGCCGAGAGACACACCCTCGAAAATATTAAACGTGGTCTCATCAAATTTTCGTGGTTTTCCTCGCCTTTTTTCCTCCAAATAATTTGTTTAAAGTGTTGCCATGGATATGTACACAGTGAAGCAATTTTCCTCCTTAGAAAGAGAAGAATAGGCGCCTTCAATGCGGACTCATTTTTCGTGTTACCAAAGGTAAGACGCTGTTCAGGAGTCACACTGTGCTTTGCGGTTTCTGTGTTCATTTGCCACTTTCAATTAGTTGTATGTGAGAGAATTGAAAAATTGCTGCGATTGTTGTTCCGCCTCTGTCGAAAAGGAAATCATTTCGACAGGAGTCGTTAACCATAGAGAGGCGGATGAAAAATTAATGTAATCAGAGGCTAGGTTAGGCATAGCGAATAATCCCCAAAGTCAGGTTATGTGTGGGTGTTTCTGTTTTGATATTCTCCCCCAAGTGGAGTGTGTTCCAAGAAGGAATAGACGATTCAGGGCATTGAGAGCACAAACAACGTCTACTAAGAGGATGATGGGTTTTCGTTTTTAAATTTAAATCCCTGTGGGCCCCGGACCGACAACAAGATAAATAAGGGAATTATGACGTTTGCGGTTAATTTGTTGTGGGTTTAGCCGAGGAAATGTCATGATTCTAGAAAGGGTCAAATCGGGTATATTATGCTCGTGAATACAGAAGGCTTTGCGGCTTGTTCGTTGGAAAATTAAATTGACTGGGGAATGAATGGCATTTGGGGGACTTTTCTTCTTTTTTTTTTGATCATCGTTAATAGAGCTTCTTCAAAGGTCTTATTATTTAGGGTTGCTGTTGACATTCGTATGTTTGGATATAAAAAAAATTGTATTACGTTTTCTTAGGTAACACGTTTTAGACACTGGTGACTCAGTCCAGTCTATACCTTATTTATTTAAAGGAGACCTGAAATCTCAGTCTCAGTCTATGCATTATTTTTTCAAAGGAGGTTGTAAAGAGCAACAAATTTCCATCATTTTTAAACTCAAATTGAACTGAAAAATTCCCACATTTCTGAAGATATAGCAGTCGAGTCGAAAACTCTTCTTTAAGAAAGCCTTGTCCACGACTGGTTCGCACGAAACATTCTCAATCACTGAAATTTTGGCTAAGTGCAAAGTGCTTTTTAAAATTCGACTTTTCTTCAAAACTGCTCTCACTTGCAAGCCGGATTATTGGGTGTAATTTGACCGCCCATAGTTCGATTCTGAAAAGAAACAAAAATTCAAAACCACAACGTGGTAAACTCAAATATGATTGTAAGGAAATTCGAAGAGTTTGATAATTTAATCAAGTTTCTCAAAAGCAAAATCGAACGTCTTACTTACCAGAGAACTTGTCATGCAAAATGTTATTTCCCATAGACATTATAAGTTTCCTCTTAAATATTAGCATCTAGAGAGTTCCTTAACGGATCCCCATTGCGATGATAAAACAAAATGTCTCACTGGAGACATTTAGTAGAAATAAATGACTTTTATGTTAATGACGTCCAATATTTCCATATAAAAAGGGGAGACTCTACGTTGAAGGTGAAGTCAACTAAACACCTGTTTGTGTAGCTTGAATACAAATTGGTTTTTGAAACTCTTGTCCACACCAGAGACGCACTTGAAATTGTGTTTCTGTGGAGTGTTTATGTTGAGTTGAGTCTGAATTAATCTACGAAGGAGGGTCCTTTTGGGGGGCCTTCTTCTGTTTTCTTGAAGATATTCATACACACTGATCTTATTATTTTTTTTATTGCAGAGTAGTATCGGGTCTATGGGTATTTAACACTGTGAGGGGATGGGTTTTTTCGTCTTGTATTTTTTAAAGTGAAATTTCTCATGTCATGGCATATTGCGAAGTAGGAGCGTAACGAAAAGTGAAACGCCATTTAGTGGACTGATTTTGTCGTGCTTTAATATTCGTTATAAAACTCTTTATGACGCTGTAGGTTTTGTAGGTTTTGAGTTGGTATATTGGAAGATAGAGGTGTAACGAAATGTCAAACGTGTCACACAAAAGTCACACCTGAGGCAACACCGTAGTCGATTCAGTGTGCTTTAAAATTGATTCAAAATTGGAGAGAAATGCTATATTGCGAAAAAGGAACGTAACGAAAAGTGAAACGCGTGCAAACGGCCGACTTCAGAGACAGCAACGCAACAGTTTAGTCATCATCTTGTTTCAGTAACCGTTTGGCTATGAATCTTGTCAAGTCGCTGCAGGTTATCTCAGGATATTGAGCAAAAGGAGCGTGACAAAAAGCGAAACGTGACTATGCGCTCCACTCTTTAGTTAACAACCCAATATGAGAGCGAGCTTAGAGTGTTTTAAAGGTCGAAAGTCGGTATTCTGAAAATGCTTGTATGTCGCTCAAGTTGGAATTAAAGCTGCGTTGTAAAAAAAAGTAAAACAGCGTTTCTCCGGAAGCAACCCAATATTGTAAAATTTTTCGCGTATTCAGCACAAAATAAAAACCTGACAAAAATTCCGTAGACTCATATCCGGTTATACATTTTCCATATTTTTTCTCCTTAAACCTTACAAAAGTCACCAAACTCACAAGAGTCGCCAACAAAATGTTATCAAGATTACTATACCTCCATTCGGAAAGCCCTCCTTGTCGCAGTGCGACAAAGCCAAACTACCCAAAGACACCTCTATCATCGTTTTTGGCAGTCACAATCGCACCGACTGAAGTATCAATAACCTTTGTTGGGGGTGTCACTTCCGAATAACACATCGGCTTCTAATCCTGTCTGTTCACACGATTCATGGTTACAACATACAATAAGTTCATTGTTTTTGTCCTTTCGCTGCTGGCAGCTGGCTGCGAAACGCTGCCCGCAGTCTGGAAGGGCAAACACCCTGGCAGAGTTTCAAGTTTTATTTTTGTTTTCGTTTTCTGTCATATCTTTTGCAATGATAACGATGGAAGGCGGGTGTTGTTAAGTATCGGTGACGGTAATCTGTCAAATGAGATATGCTAAGACTTTGGTAATTGAATTACTCTATAAATAGGTATCGCAAAGTCGGTTAATTTGATTTTGCCTTCGCGATGAAGAATATGAAGAATCTGTTTCGCATTTTCTTGAATTTTGATTTATTTCTAGTTAAGCGTTGATCTTATCACTTCACCATCGCTCTTCTTGTGGAAAATTGTATTTGACAATCGATCTGTCACTTTATTTCAATCTGGCAGAGTTTATTTCCATATTTATAGTATCGACACCTGTCGAAGGAGTTCCGCCTCCCTTGAGGGGACCTATGCCATTGATTAGATCTTCTTATTTTCGGTTGACTTCCTTAAGATAGGTGATAAGCAAAACAAAAAAAAAATAAAAATAAAAAAAAACATTGTCAAATCAAATCGAACAAAAAATAAACAGAGAGTTTGTGTGCTTGCGATTGTGTCCTCTTTCACCTTCTTCTTGTCGCGAGCATGGGATACGAGTACATTGTATGGCAAGTGGATTTAGGGGTGAATTTTCAATTGGAATTTATTTGCTTAGGATATCGAGGGGCGGTGCGGTGTTTCGCTTCGTAAAATGTTTGTTGCGAATTAAATTGTCAATTGGAATCGATTGCTCAGGATTATGGAAAGGAATTAATGTGTTTTCGTTGTCAGTGTTTACTCGGGTTTACTTTTCAAATCGATAAAGTTGTTAAGGCTGGGTCGGGTTATCGATATCGGGATATCGCACCCAATGCTTTGGCTTAGTTTTCATTTCACTTTGTGGAGTTTTATGTTGTTTTCTTATGAAGTTAGGTCTTCAAAATTCGTATTTCTAATAGACTAAGAGACACACTCGTGAAATAGATTTGAAAATATATCGTGAGGTTTTAAGGGGGGAGTTTTTAAGTACAAAAATATTTTTGTTTTATGTTTTCTAATATATTCAATCTCTACTTGCCTTTTTAATTTTTTTCAATATTTTTTAATGAATTGTTGACTAACTTATTTTGTTTTCTCTCTTTTTAGGTGAGTATCCGATGATATTTTTCACGTGATAAGACTTCGTGAGTATTGATAGTTAAATAAGTTGCTCCTCGCAGTTGAAATTGCTAAATTGTTGTTACTTTTTATAAAGGGTTTTCCAATAAGAGATGTTATTGTGAATGACCCGCTATTTCGCAAGCTGTCACTTTTCAAGCTTTTATTCTTTGACATTTGACAAGTAGAAACTACGCCATTACTAAAAATGGAACGATACACGCTTCAACAACGCATTGAAATTATTAAAATTCACTACAAAAATGGTGAACATCCTGCAGTCACAGTTCGCAAAACTAAAGCATTTTTTGGCCGTCGTGAAGCACCTTGTCGGACCGCAATACAGAAATTGGTGAAAAAATTCGAGCTGTTGGGACAAGTTAGTGATGTGAAGAATAAAACCCGTGCACATCGCTCAAGAACAACTGAGGATATTGCTGCTTTAGCCCAAAGTGTTGAAGAAAACCCAGGTTTGTCCATTCATCGTCGTTCTTTTGAATTGGGCATTCCACAAACATCACCACCGTATTTTGCATAAAGACTTGGGTATCTGGACAACGTTCACTTTCAACAAGACGGCGCTACGTGCCACACAAGCAACGAAACCATTGATCTTATACGGAAAAAGTTTCCGGAAAATATTATCTCTCGAAGAGGTGATCACAATTGGCCACCGAGATCTTGTGATTTAACACCTTGCCACTTCTTCCTTTGGAGCCACGTGATAAGATAAGGCCTGCGCCAACAGTCCAGCGTCGATTCAAGACCTCAAAGATAAAATTCGTGAGGCTATCGAGGACATAGGGCAGCCACTTTGCGAATTAGTTATCGAAAATTTCATGAAAAGGATATGGTCCTGTATGCGTGCTCGTGGTGGCCATTTGGTTGATGTTGATTTTCATTATTAACGGCATACCTTCCTCTTTATTATGAAATAAACATCTGATCATTTATCTCAAAAAATGGCATTTTTCTTTGAATACCAAAATAACACCTCTTATTGGAAAACCCTTTAATTCATTTAAAAAAAAAGTCGCACGTCGCTGAATAATCCTAAGAGTAGGTAAGGCTGGTCGTCCACTAAGTGCGCAATGGGTTCAACCAACAGCGTTCAATTGATGGTTCAACTGCAAAATTGAATGTTAACAAATGTGTGCGGATACTTGTGTTGCACGCTCTTAGTAACGTAATTGCACTTGAAATTGAAAAGGTTTCTGCTGAACTCATTGCGAGTCCCGTGCGGGCGTACACGTAGTTGATCAACTCATTTATTGATAACCTCGTACAGCTAATTGAAAAATTCTTTCAATTGTTGAACAGCACCTGATTGTTTGATTTTCCAATAAAAAAAGGTCGGTAGCTCTGGTCGTTTCATATGAGTTCATGTAAGTTGTACACGTGATCTCTATACACCAACCATCGGACGTTGAGCAACGCGTTGAACGCACTCTTTGGCTGACAGCAGTTTAATTTAAAAATGTGGACACACGCTTAGATTGTTGGGAAAAACTTTGAATATTTAAAGCTTTCATTTGTAATAGTCAGTAGGTGATGATTCGAAGTCCGATCCCGATGGCTAACGCTAGCAAAGCCCAGGACTTCAATTCGACGTCTCTCTATAAAAGGTTACGTCCGCTTTAAAATGACTGCAGCCTCTTTTCCTCGCGCCACTCGATTTAATATGTGCACCATGCTTTTATTTTCCTTTCTGGATTAACCAAACTATTTCCTTAATATGTCCCCATGGGTAATATTCGTGCTTTTCATGTATGCGAAAATACTAATGAATTTTTTACTAGAATACACCAGAGCATTGCTAAAAGTATCTGCACGACCTGCTGCCGAAATTGAAAATCCACAACATCGTGGATGAAATGTCAGACTAATTATTATTTGTCCTTCCTCTACTGGCCGTTTTCTATTTCCGCTTCCGTTGTAACTCGTAATCCATATTTAATTGTGCGACCAGGGAAATCACAACGCTTCTGCTAATTAAATTGCATTTACTCCGGAACTTTCCTATTTTTTGTTTCTATTCCACGCTTCGTCCACAAAGCGAGATTTATGTACACAAATTACAAAGCCACCGGACTGTTTGTTTGTGGAAAGTTGACTCAGATCCATTTTCCTCATTTAAATTGCAATAAGGCACCTAAAGAAGTCCCGAACGAGAGCAAGGAAAATAAAACCACCCAAGGAGGAGGCTATCAAGTGTGCTTACATTTTAATCCTTTTGCATTAATTTGTGTATTCCTTTGACGGTTGATTCTTTTTTAAATCCAGTCGGTGCGTTTACAAAAAGTTTTTAATCAAGTCAGGCTTTTGATAGACCAAATATATACAAAAGGGATGAATTCAAGGGTTTCACTTCATAAATCCTGTAAATTGATGGTCGTAATGTGCACTTTCGGAAATTGCCGTGCACTCGACGTGCCTCCGAATTTTATAATGATGAAATAAAAACAGAAAACACTAAGTGTTTCTTCCCTGCGTATGGGGTATAGTTGTGACCTGAATTTCAAGTAGCTTTCACAGATCCTTTTGCAAAAGGCAGTTCTAGTGGCACCTACTACCTGAGTCGTTTCGACTTAATGATGTGTGAATAACAGCTTAATAGCGAAACGCACTACTTAAATTTTCCACAAGGACTAGCCAACAATCCTCGTCTCTTCGCCGTGTCGCGCTAATCGCTCGCTTTGTCCCAGGTGTATTGAATGGCAAGTGATAAAACACACAGAGATGGAGGATGATGTATGTGCGAGTGTATGCATGAATGGAATTAAACTGACTTGTTGCTGATGTTCCTACTTAGGTTTGATCTCTCTTTTTGTTGGTCCTTTTTGTAACCTCAATTTCACGGAATTGATGAGCTTCACCATGTCGCACACGAGGTATTGATCCACACACCAAACTACAGAGCAGACTGCAAATAATTCCTTTTGCCAGCTTCGTTACATATTCAAATTCAAAGTTGCTCTTGGGTAAATCATGTATTCAGGACACGGACAAGAGTTACTTTACTCTGGAAATCGCACACAAAATCCCAACTGAAGCGCAAATTTCGTTCCATTTGTCTTTCTTTTATTTCTATTTCGATTTCTCTTCCTTTCTTTGCCGACTGTCTGTCTTGTGCCTTGTATTATGTCTGTTTGCATTCGGTGTGTTGTTGTAGTTTCTCAGAGTGTACGAGTATAATGGCCGGGTGAATCGGAGGAAGACTTTTCGACTAGCATATTTGAGCATGAATCTGGCTTTGAATGACTTTTGTATAATGTCGGTGAGGAGGGAATAGCACGTGGTACATACTACAGCAATAAGTTGAAGGCGACACGGCGGAGAATCCTTTCTCCGTCTTCAGTGTTGAATAGGAAATGGCAAGCTTACACATCGCATAGATCAATGTGAGTTAGGGTTTGTTGAATTGAACGGATGAAGGATTACTTAAAGTAACTTCCTCAAATGGCAGAGCTTTGAGTTGGGGGTGGAGTAGGTGTAGACTTATAGGCGCCATTCCATTACCGCGTGTTATGCTTTGTTTTACTCGAATTTCAGTCGCGCGAAATTGAAGAATATACCATTTCGTGGTGTAAAATTGGCCATGACAGCTGGTTATGTCAACGTTGATTATTTGCTTGGATTTTCAGTTGTTTATCTTGTTTCCGTTGAGCAGATCAAAGGTGGAATTTGTAAAGGGAATTTTTCGTTGGATCTGTGGAATGTCAAGTGTGTTTTGGAAGATTTGAAAATCTCTATAGCGAGCGGGAGATTTTTTTTAACGTATATTGAGAAATCTTAAATTGCGAATGCCTCTCTTAGAAAGACAGCTCCAGGAGAGTCCCTCAAATTATTTTTACAACATATGTATCACTCTGGGAAATTGCAGAGTGTCATTTATGTCAAAACTTGATGTGCATTATTATATATAGAGTTTAAAAGATAAATTACTGGACAATAATCGATGGATTTTTTTTTCTATTGCTCCACCTCTCGTAAGAGTTAAAAGATAGAAGCGTAACGAAAGGTGAAACGTAATTTAAAACCGGACACAGCAACGTAATTGTATAGTAAATTTGAAGTTCTACAAAATTCGTTACGCAGTCGCGTTACACTTATTCTCTCAACAGGTCCAAGGCTGACTTCTCACAGTCATGTTGTCAAGAACGTTTATTTTTGCATTGCGCCATCTATCTGAAAAACATCAAACGCTACAACTGTCACCAGAAATCTTCTCAAATCAGCCTTTCGGATTCGCGTTTCAGTTGCGAAAATGGTTGAAAGGGTTTTGTTTTATTTATACAGTGGACGTCCAGTAGGTATAACGAATGAATGAACGAATAATTTCTAATGTCATTCACTATATCGAATGCGTTTGTTTTTTGTTTTTTTTTTAAATGAAGTTATAAAAAATATATTTATTTAAACAGTTTTATTTGATGTTAAAATACGTAGACGGCTTTTAAACTAACTTACATATCGCTATATCGGATATTCGTTATAATGGACGTCCACTGTAAGTCAATAGCTTTCTCATATTCTACTCAATTTTTTTAAGTTTCACTTTTACCGCGTATAAGTTTCTACTTTTAAAAATAGCACCGTAACGAAAATTGAAACACCACTGAAACCACTTTACTTACTTACTTAACGGGCTCCCGACCCGTGGAGAGTCTCTGCCTGAGACACTGCAGCCTTCCATCCTCTGCGATCTCGGGCACGCTGCTTCCAGTTATCCAGACCAAGCGCTCTGGCATCCGCGATGGCTTGGTCTTTGAAACGAAGGTTCGGTCTTCCTTGTCGTCTCGAACCTGGCGGCTGGGATTCGAAGATCCTCTTAGCTGGAGCATTATTGTCCATTCGCTCGACGTGGCCGAGCCAATGCAGTCGACGTATTTTGGTCTTTTGGACTACATCCACATCTTGGTACAGCTTATAGAGTTCGCGGTTGTATCTTCTAATCCATTCGAAGTCATCGCACACAGGACCAAAAATCTGCCGAAGAATTTTTCTTTCGAAGGAGCCCAGTATCAGCTCTCCCTTCCTGCTTATCGTCCAGCACTGAAACCACTTTACACTCAACAAAAACTGGAGTGAGTTACGTTCTCAAGTTCTACTTTCCGTTGTGTCGTTTGATCTAACCTTAAAATTTCCTTTTCCTCTATTTTTGAAAGATTATTTGTACGCGCGTGGCGATGCGTTCATTAAGAATGTATAAGTGTGTGGAAAATCTAAGTGAACTTGACAGAACATTCCATCTTGCTGAGAACTTTTTTCTGTGTTTGCTGAGTTCTTTTATAACTTTCATAGTTGGAAGCAATCATTTAGCAACTGTCTTCACATACTTCCGTTGGTTCCCATTTTTGGTATATCAGCTAAAATTAGATATTTTCTCACGACTTTATAAGTAACAACCCTCCTGACGCATATTTTTTAAGTAACACTCTTAAGTTCGACTTTTAACGGGCGCTCTTACCCCCAGCAATAAAAGCATTGCATACCTCAAGGTGTTGGGTTTATACCTACACAAGATTAGTTATATTCCACGTCAGAGATCAACAAGGAAATTAATTTTCCTTATCGACAAATGCGGGGCTGCGACCTCTAATTTATTACTTTTATGAGTACCCCACAAATTTGTCATACCTACAACAATCCATTCGAACTCCGCATCTCCAATAAAACGCTGTCTTTTCTAATTTAATTTCTCTTTGATTTCACTTTTGAAATATGTACATCAAAAGGCAGAGTGTCGCTGATAATACCTGCTGGTGGTGGTAACCCCCGGAAATCACCCTACCATTTAATTTGATGAGAGAAGGTGACTTGAAGATCTCCAATTTGATTCCCTCGACACCTACAAAAGCACTTGCAATCAATTTTCATTTAAGAACTTCCAAAACCTTTCATTTCCTCAATTTTGAACAAATTGTCTCTTGAATTTGTCACCTCTTGTCGTCTTTTGGTGTGCCTACCCCAAAATTTGATATACAATCAGCTCAGTAATAATTGAACGAAAGTCCTTAGGACCACACTTGCTGAATAAAAATTGAGAAACTCACTGCCAACACGTTGAAGTAGATATAGCGAAGGTAATAAATATACATTTGCCTTAATCCCAAAATAAAGACAGAAAAGAAGCCCAATCAAAACCCAACACAGCAGCAACAAATGCCTCTCACCTCCCTGAGGAGCCGTAGTCCCTTTGTGGCTGTTAGCCCCCCTGAAAAATAAAACAAAACGACACGAAAGAAAAACAAACAAAAAATACTGCAAACAAGCGAGAATAGAAGGCCGCATACAACCAAACTAAAAGTGACTTTGTAAATAATTCCAAGGGAATAAAAAGTAACGTCCCTCAACTATTACCCAGCCCTTCGAGTTGTCCGCTAAATTGCACATATACACACCAGTCCGTCAGATACACACGGAGAAATTCCCATTTCAATGGCAAAGTCGCAACTGGCAAGTCGGAAACGTGCACACAGTCAGGAAGTGAATAATTATGAATTTTGCATGAAATTATTACTGCGTGACTCCTTGTTATGCAAAGCAAACAAAACTGTCAATGGGGTGGGGGTGTATTCCAAAAGGGATACGCGACGGGGCACTTGAGCCATGCATTCCAAATGACTGCGAACAATGAATGAACGACTCGACACGTGACGAGTGGGTACAAATGCAAATGGCATTTAATATGCTCAACTTTTGGGCCAAAAAGGCAGATCTAATGCCGCATTGTCTGTTTAATTAATTCTAGTTCAACTGACATAAATCGTTCTGATGGAGTTGAGAGATTGACGTTGTATAAACGGCACGGGATGGGCCCGTACATTTTTCGCAGATTTATGCAGGTTTTTCCTGTAAATTTCAAGTTTTTTGATAATTGTGATGGCAACTTATTGTTGATGGGTTTTGTTTTCAACGCGAAGCCGTCCATATGTTGCCAACTCGTAGCTGTAGTCCCAAAAAAGCCTTTAAAGTGACAGATTGTTTAAAAAAATTGTTGTGTCCTTATTTTTATTTGGTATACCACTGTGTAACCACACCTTCTTGTTGTGTTCTTGTGCCTTAATGATCCCTATTTGGGTTCTGTAGTTAACTGCCCATAAATGGTGATGAAAATACCGAATCAAGCCCAGTGATGTACTAGATCAAACTCCTCCATCGCTTGAATTGTCAGGCAGATCTAATTTTATTACTGGAACCTCTGAGACACTTCCATTTCTGATACCAAGATGCCATTTTAAGTAACATCACGTGACGTGACCAGTGATTGAAATTTTTGTTCAAAAGTAAATGCCAATCCAATTCAAATAACCATTTTATCTATTCGCCACTTAAACAAACCCTTCCTTGCAAAAAGCGGGTCAAATTCAAATAAACTCTCGTCCTCAGTCAAAATTGATTCAATGTGCATTTACATGATAATGAGCGCTGTTGAGAATTTCGCCGCAAAATCTCAACAACGCCACTCCGCAAGAGTGGTAAAAGTTTTCCAATAATTTTTGAATATCTGAGCAACCCCCTCCGTTGTCCTTTGTTCTTTCCCCATTAAAGAAGATTACAATCAAGCTGTCCTTAGTTTTAAAAGCAAACACCCAGCACCACGACTGGTGGTCGACATATTCATTTCGTATCAGTTTGAATTCGCCATTCGAGTTTTGAATTTGAAATACGAGTATCTGCTCTGTGACTATATTCGTGCGATTGTCTCCGGTTCGATATCTGAAAATTATAAAGAAAAACTGAAAATTAATCTCTCTTCAGTAGCTCTGCTCCACGAAGAGCGACGTAGAATTTATTATCCTTTCTGCTGGAACCACAAACAAAGTCTAAAATGCGAACACGAAGTTCGTGCACTGGGTTGATGATATTCCAGTGCAAAAGTAAACTTTGGGTCAAAAGTTTCTATGCACTCGCCCCCATCGTGGTATACTCATCCTGCTGGTGGCTGGCAATTCAATGGGATAAGGTCAACTCTGGAGTAACACCCCAAGATGGCTTTTGTTAGACGGTCGAAAAGAAAACTTGTGTAGCCCGAAAAATAATTCCCCTCAAACAATAGCCGAGTGCAACATACACCGGGACGTTGCTTTAAACTTAAATTGTTGGGTAATTTTTTGTTTTGAAGTTGATATAAGGATGCTGCATATCCTGCGGAGTAATTTATGTGCTACGAGCATCAGTATGTAGGTAGTTCGTCAATGCCTTTGTTTTAGTGGTGAAAAGGATGTTTGAATGGAGGAATAACATGCGGCTAGCCACAATGAAATTTTCAGCCCATTCCCCCGTCATCTGTATGCAAATAATTAGAAACAATGTGCAGTAGGATGAATGAAATGCGGTTTTGTTTCTAGGCTTTGTGTTGGGCGGGTGCATTTCTGACTTACTTATAAAAGGAGGTTTTGGTTTTGTGTTTTTTTTATGTGGCAGGTGGAAGAGTTTTTCCTTTTGTAGGTATGAATTGAGAATTTTTAATTGGATGTCAAAGCGGGAACGGGGCAACAACGGCATTTACTGCAAGTGCCAATTTATAGATCTTCTGATATTTTTTCTGTCTCATATCACCAATCACTTACCAATTTACTGATGTTCAACACAATTTGTTTATCGATCGCATCATTTTTCATCTTTCGGCGACAAAATAATGTGCACCTCGCAAACCCTTCCTTTAAAGAAGGCTACGGTTCCTTAATTCGTATGCAAACCATCCCATTCAATTTGACATAAAAGGGATACCACAAAACTGTGACAAAGACCCTTTTGCAACGTTCGACTATACATAAAGTTTGAAAATTATTCACACAAGGTTAAGTTCTGACAAAAAACCGCATCCTTTGGGCGATTTGTATCCATGTCGCTGCACGACGTCTTTAGCACATGAAAGGTCACCCATCTGAAGGTGGCGCACCTTACACAGCGCGCTGTGATAAATGATTACTTCTCATCAACTTGTCCTGGCGCGCTCGTCCTCAAATTAGAGTTAATATTTCACCGAAAGCTGGAGAAAAACAAGCAAGTCCACAGTGGAACTTAATGGTTGTTCGTTAATCATACGAGTTTGGTGGTGTGCAAGATTTATTTTAGGCAAGATAAAAGCCTACCACGAGGGGATGTTGAGGATTAACAATGGCCAGTCGTGCGGGTATATCATATTAGTGGGCGGGGGTCCTCTTTCCACCTTTTTGTTTGCTTGTTTATTATGAGGAAGTATTAATGAGAGCCCATAATCAGAAACTATTGTGGCTGAGGAGATTTTTATTATACATCTTCATTCGGCGCATTTTCACACCCAAGTGCGGGCTTTTATTATCGCAGGACATTAAGTGCTAACGATGGAATTAAGTGGAATAAGGGGTTTGGGATAGTTGTGGGAAGGTATTTTAGTTTGGGTGGTATTCCCCGTTTACTGACTTCCAGTTGTGTCTGATAAAAAAAATTATTTTTTTTATATAAATACAACTTAAAAAAGCTTCAAGGCTGCGAATCTATTCTAAAAAAAATTTATACCCAATAATTAAAGCCAAAAGACGAAACCCACAACCCTTTCTTTCGAATCGTCCAACTATCTGCTCTTGGTTATCCTTAATTTAAGGAACTTATATGCGAAGCCTAAGCAGACGGCCCGTTTAAAGCATCCATTGATTTGGAGCGCCTGGGAAATCTAGGTCTGCCAGTCACGTCCTTCAAACAATCCAGCCAGGTCAGACGTTATTAAATACAAATCGACTTATCTCGTTGACCTCGATTTTGCTTGTAATAATCCTCCTCTCCATGCATAATTGACTACATCACATAATTATGCTATAATCGCATTTCTTTTCCACATTATCCTGTGCAACCCCCCTATACGGCCATAGACGGGTTCATTCAGCAGCTGAAGTACTTTGGAGACTTCATAAACGCCCACTTCGAGAAAAAAAAACCACTTTGTCCTTACACAAAGCAGCAAAACATGGTTACATACATCCACTTCATAAAGGATCAATTATAATAGAATTTTTTTTTTTCTCCCCCATTTTCACTTTAACATTAACCTAATGTGCACATGCTCAAGTGGAACGTTTCTGCGAGAACGTGTTCGTTTAAGCTGTATAGGAAGAGAGTCGATTGAGGACATCTCATGCATAACCACAATCCCGGCAGTTGTTTCGATTTTCTTCATTCGGTTTTTTTTTTTTTTACAACTTTAACCTTGTAAGCAAAGTACATCTTGGTGGTGGTTGGTATATAAGAGCAGGAGGTCATTATTTCATGTAGGTGTATAATTTAACCGAAATAATGCAGCACACAGGGTGAGGCGCTCCGCGGTTGTTGTGGCACAGGGTCAAGGCTGTTCCCTTTGATGGCAGAAAGAATGGAAAAGCTATGAAAATTCACATTTCATTGCATTTCAGATTTTTGTTTTTGATTAAAGCCATGAAGATAATCATCTCATTAATTTTAATTAAAAACGAAAAATAAAGGGAAACAAAATGCGGCTACCATATATTTCAGCGTGAATATTATCAGGTGGCACCAGGAGCTTAGATGAAGCTGGGAGGGTGTTGTGGGGCTTTTATTTTTGCGCGCACATTCATATGCGGTAAAATTTGATTCATATAGGTTGGGGATAGGTGTTGAGGGGTTTAATCGCATTGGAATTAATTGTGAGAGAAGTCTGCGAAATCGCAACTGCGTGGGGAAGTGCGTGCATAAACGGGAGGAGGTTTTATGAACCAATTTGAAAAGGTTACCCTTTAAGTAGGGATCGTGATGGAATTAGCAAGAGTTTGTTGCTGCGGGAAGTAACCTTTTTTCTTGAATAAAAAAATAATGAACACAATATATTTCCTTCGAGAGACTACTTACTTACTTAACGGGCTCCTGACCCGTGAATCTCTCTGCCTGAGACACTGTAGCCTTCCATCCTCTGCGACCCCGGGCACGCTGCTTCCAGTTATCCAGACCAAATGCTCTGGCATCCGCGATGGCTTGGTCTTTGAAACGGAGGTCCAGTCTTTCTTGTCGTCTCGAATCTGGCGGCTGAGATTCGAAGATCCTCTTAGCTGGAGCATTATTGTCCATTCGCTCGATGTGGCCGAGCCAATGTAGTCGACGTATTTTGGCCTTTTGGACTACATCC
This sequence comes from Cheilosia impressa, assembly GCA_948293265.1. NCBI lineage: Eukaryota > Metazoa > Arthropoda > Insecta > Diptera > Syrphidae > Cheilosia > Cheilosia impressa. Next base: position 50,958,020 of record OX411883.1, on the reverse strand, counting down.
ACATCTTGGTACAGCTCATAGAGTTCGCGGTTGTATCTTCGCCACCATTCGCCCTCCTCGCACACATGACCAAAAATCCTTCGAGGGAAGATTATTCAAAATGGCCACACCCACTTTTTTTAGGATTTATATTGTAATTTGAGATCTTGGCCATAACCCTTTTGAAGGAACAGAAACAGAAAATGACCTGAAAGACCAATAATGGAACCATGCAAGACAGCAACAGAAATACAATTCAGATGTCATCCTATCTGTTCTATTCAGCAGAAAATTGGTGGTACTTGCCGCTCGATTGACGTCTTAAGTGGCCAACTGACAGCGACGTGCGAGATGCAGATAAACTTAAATATGCCTTATTTTTTAAGAACATTAAAGAAAAATTCAGCATTTTAATAGATTGCCTTAAAGAGTCTAACTGGATTTTGTGAATGTGGAGAATATTATAAAATTTAAGTGCTAAGATTACCCCGCTGTTGTAGTATTTTCGCCTTAAATAATAGATAGGATGGGAATTGCTCTAAATAAAGTTTTCGAAAAGTACAAAGTCCTGCTGACTACCCCCTCAATATTCCCTCATTATCATAATCTCAATATACCATAACAACTCAACCAATTGGGTCATACGAGTTAGTTTTCGGAAGCGCCGATGTACAATTCCTACCATTGAATGCTCTGCAAATAAAAGTCCTCCTAAATGGCACTCACTCTGCCCTGTCATGGTTGAAACCCGGGAGGTAAATAACAAACACGCGCGTTCGCTTCTTAATAAATTACCCGGCTCAAAAGGGTGTACCTTCTCTTACTTCTCTTCTCCCTTGCTTTTGCACTATTAATCAAAGTGCAGTCACCTGTGTCCTTTTAGAACGAAGTTCCCATTACATGGCATAAATACGTAGGAAAAACTCACTCCTGTTTGTAATTGCCAACTTTCGTCAGTCATATTTTCACAGAATACATGCAAGTAATAAAATTCAAAAGACACACCCAGAAGCGGGGATATCCTTCTTTGCCAACTTTACATTTTAATTAAACGAACTTGAACCAATCAAGACGTAAAGTCACAAAGCCCAGACCGATAAAATTAAAACGACCAACTACAATAAGGTGTCGAATATCCTTTCTCATGTGGGGATATTTGAAAAGCAGTTTTATTGTTGAAACCATCATAGAGTAAGGTTGGTAGATACGAGTATTTCCCAGAAATGAAGTGCTAACTAAGGTTCTCCCCATATAGCTCTGCATATCGTATGTAATCCCAAGCCTTTTGCAAAAGGAAGGAGGAGAATATTTTATGAGGCAAGAGTATCTCACACATATCCTCAATGAAAATGCCATAAAATAAAAGTGAGGAGAGAAGTCAGGCACCGACAGAGAGTGCATAAAACTTTTCAAATTTTGATAATTGAAAAAGTGAGCAAGAAGTAAGTCGGGACTCGGGACCATGGAGCGGGTGGGGTGGGGGCTACCAAACGAGTTTAATTAAAGTGATACACTTTGCAATGGCTATAGAGGAGCAACTGTAAATGATCTGGCAGGACGACTCTGTACGAGATGGAGACAGGGCAGTTAGGATAGCAACTTCCGAGGAAACACATTAAAATTTCAGATCAATAAGCGGAATCAAATATTTAACTCCGGGGTGGATTGAGTCTACTCCGTGCATAAGAAGGAGTGCTGGAGATTTTGCAAATTCAAGCACTTCTTGGGCGGAAAGACTCTGCTCTCCTTATTCTTTTGGGGGGTAATAAAATGTGAATATTTGATCAAGTTTGTGCTCAGATAAATATGGAAATACCGATGCTCAGCTTATGCTAAATTCTGACCTTTTGGGAGTTCGGAGGAGTGCTCCGGCAATCTAAAGGTGTAGTGGAATTCGCTCTACGGGTTTTTGTTCCATTATTTCAATATGCCTACCTTGAATCGATTTTCAACTCTTTTGGATCTTTTGGCATATTTTGGAAGGCGGTAAGTTTGTTGCTTAGACTATACAAAATCTGACATTTTTCTTAGTTTTTATTTTAAATATTTCTTATTTATACATGGTTCAATTTTGTATTGTGCAGGCCGAGGGGTTCCCTGATTTTTGAGATCAAATTTCATCCTTTTCCATTAGATCCATTTTGCTTACTTTGCTTCAACTTGTATAGAGAGTGATGTAGATGGGGGGTAATGCAACGGAATGACAATCTTGGAAGCATCTTTTAAAGAACCCAAAAGATCGGTTGGCCTGAAGAATTATTATAGGCTCCTTGTCTCTACTGCCAGTGATTGTTTGAATATTTGAATGCAGAAGGATTTTTCCTCGTTCATTCCCCTTTCGCATCTAAAGTTCCCCCGAACGTCCAAATGATTCTAAAATTCAAACATATCTTAGTACAGAATAATCTCTTTTTTTGAAGCCTTCCTTCAGAAGCCATTTTTTATGGTCCTTATTTAATATTAACAAATTGTGTATAATCCCCCAACTAGTCAACAAAAATACAACGAATCCTCAAACAACCGCAGCGCTATAGAGCTGGACAAACATTTATATAGCGTAAAACCAAACATGTGCAGTGTAAATAAATCACCGGCCCAACCATGCAACAACACATCATCAAAGACACGAGAAACCACTCACATGCGACTCCCATTGCATGACCCAATTTTATTATTTCACATAGCTTATTGCATCCATTAGTAGCAGAACAGCATCTACTCCTACGCTACAAAAATATCCGCCATCTTTCCCCATCATTTCCAGCCGTCGCCGCTGATATTCATTTAAATTCTGCTATCGCCAATAGCTCGCGCACACTAAGAACGAAATTTACACTTTTGACACGTAGTCTACGATACACCGCCCACTGACCATTTCACCATTTCACGTGTTTGCTTATTTTTTTGTTGTCGTCCTCAAAAAAGTTTTTATTTCATATTTGCAGATCTGATGTGTATGCATTGTTTCATTTGCAATTTATGTTGGTACTTTTTTTCTTGTTGTTGTTGTCTCTTCTCCCCTGCGCTGTCGCATTCAATTTTAAATTGGGACGACATTCGGAAGTGCGAATGAAATGCATTCTACGGGTATAGATGCCCTATGGGAAATAAATACCATTCCAGATATATGACTCATTAATAAAATAAAAAAAAAAAACGGTTAGGTATGCACAGTTTTCCCACAAGCGAAAGTCAGGTAGGACGAGGAAGGGTAAACTCCCCAATGACCATACAACTGGTTGAATATTTAATAAAGATTTTAAAAATTGAATTTTATTTATTTAAATATAGTATGAGTATGGGGAATTAATATTTTAGGATTTTCCGCTCTCTTTTTTTATGCATTCATTTTGGGTGGGTGGAGTTTGGGTATTAAAATTTATGAATGACATCGCCATGAATGCAATCACGGTAATTAAAAACGATTTGGTTTTTATAATTTATTAGACCTCGCTTGGGAGTTCAGTGGTCACCACGAAGGGTCACCCCAATTCGCATTTTGTACTTACCTGATACTCTGGTATTTCTTAAAGGCAGTCGAAAATCATGGCTTTCGTTTCACTTTGCCTAGTTAAGGGTGCTATTATAATCCTGGAACTGAACTCGCATTTTCATCGACTAAAAATGTCCTAAAATAAAGGGTTTGCCAATGAGAGGTGTTATTGTGAATGACCCGCTATTTCGGTAGCTGTCACTTTTGAAGCTTTTATTCTTTGACATTTGACAAGTAGAAACTACGCCATTACTAAAACGATGGAACGATACACGCTTCAAAAACGCATTGAAATTATTAAAATTCACTACAAAAATGGGGAAAATCTTGCAGTCACAGTTCGCAAAAATAAAGCATTTTTTGGTCGTCGTGAAGCACCTTGTCGGACCGCAATACAGGAATTGGTTGAAAAATTCGAGCTGTTGGGACAAGATAGTGATGTGAAGAATAAAACCCGTGCACGTCGCTCGAGAACAACTGAGAATATTGCTGCTGTAGCCCAAAGTGTTGAAGAAAGCCCAGGTTTGTCCATTCCTCGTCGTTCTTTGGAATTGGGCATTCCACAAACGTCATTACACCGTATTTTGCATAAAGACTTGGGTATTGATCTGGACAACGTTTGCTTTCAACAAGACGGCGCTACGTGTCACACAAGCAACGAAACCATTGATCTCTTACGGGGAAAACTTTCCGGACCGTGTTATCTCTCGAAGAGGTGATCACAATTGGCCACCGGGTTTTGTGATTTAACACCTTGCGACTCCTTTCTTTGGGGCCACGTGAAAGATAAGGTCTACGCCAACAGCCCAGCGTCGATTCAAGACCTCAAAGATAAAATTCGTGAGGCTAACGAGGACATAGGGCAGCCACTTTGCGATTTGGTTATGGAAAATTTCATGAAAAGGATATGGTCCTGTATTCGTGCTCGTGGTGGTCATTTGGCTGATGTTGTTTTTCATTATTAACGGCATACCTTCCTCTTTATTATGAAATAAACATCTGATCATTTATCTCTAAAAATGTAATTTTTCTTTGAATAGCAAAATAACACCTCTTATTGGTAAACCTTTATAATAAATAAATGATTTAGTTTTGTTAAATTTTTCAAGATCCTTAACAAATATGTTCGCATTCCTTAAACAGTCAAACACATTCAGGGAATTCCTCTATTGTTTCGAAAGCAATATTACTTACAAAATTTCGAGTGAAGGTCGCAAACATCCTTAGCAACCTCCATTGTGACGTTTAAGCCTTTTATGTCATCCCGAACGTAGGCACTTCCGCCGTAATTTCTGCGGATGTTTCCTTTTGCCATTATGAATAGCGACATTCCAAGCACGAACGTCAGAAGCATGCGAGTATATGCCACGTACCTAGTTGATATATTAACAGTAATTCTTGTGAAATATCAAAAGTGCTTCCCAGAGACGTGTGATTAACCAATAGCGTGTGGGTGACAAAATGCTAACGCCAAATGTAGACACTCTCTCTCTCTCTAGAAAATTCTTTCAAATACAATGCGACAGAAAGCAAGGACAAATAAATTCGGTAAACAACTTAAATTCACCCCCATTTCTTCCAATAACGAATAATACCGTTCTCAACGACTCCCGGCTGTATATAAATCATGAAAATTGAAATTAAGTTATGCAACCGTGTTGAATCCTTCAAGGTGCCACGTGACAGTGTCAATTTCCATTGGCAAGTCATTTATACCCATTCAGTTGAATCGAGAGTAAGAAAATCCTCTTAGTGACGAAAGGATGCATTGTTATTCGCATTGTATCTGCATGTTATATTTGCCATTAGGGTGACGTTACACACCGCAAGCAGCAGCCAAATGTTGGAACTTTGAATGCCGACTTCTTGTTATTAAAAGTGAGTGAATGAGCACAAAAAATAATCTGCACCTGGTGTTTTTCCCCCATATCCGTGTTGACAAGACAACTACATAGTATAGTGGTGTCCTAAAATAGTAAAACGCTTCCACGTGACTAGACTAACTACATCACTCATGTGTGTGACAGGCATACGCCATACCGTATCCATTTGTAAGCTGGCCTTGTGTTTGCTCTTGTGCCAAATGAAATGGTCTCCTTAGGTACGTCCCAAGTGACACTTGGTGCCAACATGGGTCTGCCATATTCCCCTTTTGTTGTTTTCGTCAGCAAATATTGTTTTCGTCCTTATTGTCATTTTGCATAAGGCCTCTGTACAAGCGTGCGTGTCATGTTACAAATAAACCCTGGATACAATTAATTACATTCACAAAGCAAAAGCCGCATGTTTAGCATAAATACAGACAGTGGTGATGGGCAAGTGGGCGGACGTATACGCAAGCTACTCGGTGCTGATTAAGGTGTGAACTTCTATATCTGTTCGTGTTCATGTATCCGAGCCTTAAGGTATCTGACGGAACTCATTAAATAGGTGGAAACGTGTGTTAGTTGTATCATTCCGCCACGTGATATGTAGTTCGTGTGATTCAACTGGGATTTGATTTCAAAGGCGCTTGTTTCGAATTGAAATTGTTTCGTTATTTTTTTTACCGGAAACGAATAGCTCAAAAAGACTATAAGGGAGAATGAGATATCTAATTAAGTGTTCTCTTGAGAATAGTCCAGGATTTAGTAGGCTTGGGGGACCCCATCTGTTTTTGGTTCGTAAATCGTTGAAGGGAATAATAAAATCCCTCTATAAGCAACTTTACTAATTTTCACGATTTAGTATCGGTGACCTGACTGCCTATATAATGAACACTTAAAAAGAGTTTAAAAGGCATGTGAATTATAAATTTTCAGCCCAACCAAAGAATTGTATTCACTATTGCGGAGCTACATTAACGAATGCCTGGAAGTGCAAAGTAACGAATTTTGAAATAGGAAAAAAGCACTCTTCCCTTGGGCTGCTACTTGGAGAGTGTGGGGCATTCAAAAGCGTTTCACATTTCATTGCGCTCCTGTATGTCAATAGGTTATCTTCTCCCATGGCGACTTAGAAAGTGTCAAAGCGTAACGAACTTTGAAATACTCTGAACTCACACAAAATGTCGTTTAATCACACTTAAATTTTTGTTACACTTCCATTTCCCAACAAGGGAACTTTGCCTATCGCTAAAATCACTCCATCAGACTATAGGGCATTGAATCCCGTTTCATTTTTCGTGACGCTGCTGTTTTTAAATTACTTAACCACTGCAAAATAAGTTTGAAAGCACAGCGAATATTGGATAACACTAAATTCACAACGTTAGACTGCTTCCTGAAAGGTGGGGCATCATAATTGCCTTACAGCGGTATAGAAAGTTCTACAACGAAACGAATATTGAAACAGAAGTACCTCACCCCACTGTTTGAGGTGCAGGGACGTAAGTCCCGAATGAAGAATTTAGGACTTAAGTCTGACATAAGACTCGAATCTAGTAAGGGACTTCTATCCATCCAATCGCGCATTTTTTATACCCTCCTGACGAAGGTATATTCACTTTGCCAATACATTTGTAACGCCAAGAAGGAGTCACCGGAGACCTTATAAAGTATATATATTCTGAATCAGGATCACATTCTGAATCGATTTAGCCATGTCCGTCTGTCTGTCTGTCTGTCTGTCTGTCTGTCTGTCTGTTGAAAGCACGATAGCGCCCAAAGTAATTGACGTAAGTGAGCGAAATTTGGTGAACGGACTTCTTTTTATCGGCGTCAGGTTGATATTGAAAACCGGGTATGTCGGTCAAGTACTTCTGGTACCTCCCATACAAAACCAATATTGGACCCATTTGTCTTTCTGTCTGTTAAAAGCACGATAGCGCCCGAAGTAATTGACGTAAGTGAATGAAATTCGGTGAAAGGACTTCTTTTTATCGGCGTCAGGTTGGTATTGAAAATGGGCTATGTCGGTCAAGCAGTTCTGGTACCTCCCATACGAAACCAATATTGGACCCATGTGCCTCTCTGTCTGTTGAAAGCACAATAGCGCTCAAAGTAATTGACGTAGGTGAATGAAATTTGGTGAGAGCACTTTTTTTTATCAGCGTCAGGTTGATATTGAAAACCGGGTATGTCGGTCAAGTACTTCTGGTACCTCCCATACAAAACCAATATTGGACCCATGTGCCTCTCTATCTGTTGATAGCACGATGGCGCCCAAAGTAATTGACGTAGCTGAGTGAAATTTGGTGAAAGGAATTATTTTTATCGGCGTCAGGTTGGTATTCAAAATGGGCTATGTCGGTCTAAGTGTCTTTTCTCAAAGTTCCCAAAAACTAAGATTTCTTTTAGTTTAGTAAGATATTCAATCGCGTTTCACTTTTCGTTACGCTTCTAGATGTCAACCAACAACCTTCCACTAACTAAGAATCCTTACTTAAAAACAAAGTAGCAATAGCAATCATTGGCTCAAAAATTCACGACTTTCTAAACTTACTTAAACTCTGAATATATTGGGCTGATTTCGGTATACATTTAACTCCTCGCTCGAAGACTAAATACGACATGAGATAATCTCGCTTATTATAAAAAAAACCTTTTAGGGAGATTTACCCTTCAGTTAAAAAAAAAGGAAATTCCGCAAATTTAGTCTCTTAGCACATCTATACGCTTGTGCATTGTTGATCGGAAGAGATATCAAACTTGCCTTTATGAAAAGTCATTTCCATATTTTTCCACTGGCGGCCCCAGCTCAAAGTTTTACCCTTAAACAAAACTCCCATCCGCTGCATTTGAAAACAATTTTCAATGCAACTTCTTTAATATTTTCTATATTTCCGCCAAAGAGAGAAAAAAGTTTAACAATTTCCATTCATCGCTGTCGCCTCGAGACGAGAATTGAATAATTACCGAGGACAACTACAACTACCTAGGCCAAGGACAGTTAAATCAACATAAAAACGCACTTTGAAGTTACACTTCCCATTTCCCATAATCTTATACCCGAAGCCGTAAGGAATAAAATTCATCGTACATTTGCAGTTGAATGTCATTAAGAATAAAAAAAAATAAAAACATTTACAACCACGCCATGCTGCACTTCCCGAACCAAAAATAATAAAAAGTCAAACGTGGATATATCTTGGAAACTCGTCTAAACAAAACTCGCCCCTTCACATTTAAACAACAGATAAATGTTTGCGATGTGATGTCCTTGTCATCTTTTCACCGGTAATAAAGGAGAAAATCGATTTGGCGTTACACAGAATAAAAAGTTATCAAGTCGGAACTGTTCAGTTTGGCGCATATAGATTTTTAGTATCCTCTTGGATATTCTTATACATATTCTGATAACGGTTTGCAATGAATATTTAATTAGTTTTGTATGCAAATGACTGCTTCCCGCACAAGGATAAGGCATAAGTTGCCCGGAAACTTTTCTCGTCACGATGTAAATAAATTAGGATTTCCTAATTCGAACAGAAGGCGAACTTGTTTATAGTTGGCTGCGTGGAGTGAAATAAGTTGCGCTTATCGAATTAATATCAACAGGATAATGGCTAAGCACGAGTTGTGTAGAGAGCATTTGAAATGAGGTGCTGCTAATGAATATGTGCGTCAAAGGGTCTGTTAAACAGATTTGTGCTCCATTCTTTGAGACATCACAATAGCGACAGGGATAAAACCAGACTCACTCCCAAATGATCGGATTCGGCTTCGGCTGGATTTTCACTACAAAAACGACAAACATTTCCCTATAACAAGCAACCAAAGAAAAACTTTGCACAAATTTCCTCTGTCGCCGCATAGGAAACTTTCTATTTCATACCAAACATTTTACTTCTGCCACGTAACGTTTAAAAGTTTAATCAAAACCACAAAATATTTTCACCGCACATGACATCCTGCCGCTGTGTCTCGGTTGAGTGCGTTTGTCACAACGGAGCTCATTAAATACTGGCTACGCCTCGAATTCATTTTGACACAGGTACGCTACGTGTGTGCGTAATAAAAATGTTAATATAACCTAAATTATGCAAAAGGGAGTATTAAGGACATTCCTAGCTCCTAGATTGAGCTCGCTCGTTTTACTGCTTTTGAATTGCGCACATTCAGAGAACACTTAACGCGGTGCTAACAAAATATTTTCGTTTGCCAATCTATTATGGACCATACCAACAGACTCGTTATCCACACTCAAAGGCTTAAGTTTTGTTGTGTTTTTCGCTCCAGTTGAAAAGCAATAAAACTCATTCCAAACGCATTAAAACGCAGACCTTTTAACAAGTGTAGAACAAATAAAAATCTGCTACTGTAGCGTAGTGGTTGTGGCTTTTCTGCTCAGCCAAATGAAAGGCAAACAGAAAAACTCTTGAAAATCTCCTTAATTTGTATGTAGGTACCTCAACTTTGTCTAAAGTGATACTTGCGTTTTCCTCCCCCTTTTTCTGTCGTTATTGGTGTATCCCGAGGAGGTCATGTAACTTTTTATTGTTTCACGCTCTATCGTTTGCGTGATAACTACTAAAAGTGTATTCCCCCATGCTCGGTTGAGTTTTTGTGCGTTTTATGGACCGGGAAATTGTATGCCACTATTCTAGAAGGGCACATACACACGTATATGGGGGTGTAAAACTTTCAACTGATACCACTCGAGAATGTGGAATTATTTTAATGAGGACTCTTACAAAAAGAGAAATTAACTTAAAAGTTGGTCGACGGCACTTTTATACATTTTAATGAAAACCCAAGTGTACCTGAGGAGCTGGTCCTTTTTTTATTTTCCACTCGTTTAATTAAATCGATGTTCGGGTATGTATTAATTAAAATTTTATTTTAACAATAATAATCAACATGGAAAATTCCCAATAAGTTTCCTACTGGCTTCATTGATGTAAATTCGCGGGAAAGAACGTTCTTTTATTATTATCATCATTATTGGATGTAAATAGGGGTGGGTATCGGTATCGCATTGAGTGCTGATTTTGTGTTCAACATGCCGAAGCCCCAGTGGTGCAATTAGTCTTTTTAATGATGGTTACGCTTCAAAGCGATTTCACTGGAAATAATTTACATATTTGTGGTACTAGCGGGCATTTTTAAATCATAAAATATAGCTGTAGGTGGGGCTGACATACTGACACTCGATGCTATGCTCACAAAAGCCTTCAAAAAATATTTCATTTGGCTTGTTAAGTCGATTATCCGAGGAACGCCATCTGTTCATAAGCCCAAAGAAGATGTTCCATTCACCATCTAGCGCACAGATGTCGCTACTCAGATCGGGGTTGTGTTCTAGACTAAGTATGTACTGAGTATCAACTGCAAATAAAGGGCCATTAATTTTTCGGTTTCAGAAGTAAAGCTAAATAAAACACAACATCGACACATTTTTGATGACATTTTTATTTCATTATAAAGTTTGGACTTTGGCATTAACTGTTAAATACTATATCTTTTAAATGGCAGCCTCGGGAAGATTCGCAGCATGCGATTCTTTTGAGGTAAATGGCAAACATTCAACTAATATTATGGCACTTCAAATGACAGCTGAGTTTGACAGGTGTCAAATGCCAGCGCTACCAACTTGAAACCAGACCCTGTATAATGATTGACAGCTGTTTTGTTATCTTCATAAATGAATTCACTAAACACCTTTCGCTATCAGTGCTTGATATCTATTTGTGAAAGGGCTGTCCTGATTGTATAAATTTATTAGCTATGTATGCTCGTATTGCTTCGGAAGCATTAGAGTCGCATGCATCTCCATTAATAAATTTAATCCTATACTTCCTCACGACTAAATCACCTCATTATATAAATGATAAGTTCTTAACTTAATAGCATTACGTACTTTCTCGCTACTAAAAGCTCTTTTGCGACTTATTCGATGCTGTTTTCCAAAGCATTATACCTCTTAAGCAGTCGTCTTGTCTCCGCCACATATCCTCGTCGCTTTTTCAAATCACTAACCAGATTAAAAATCGCGATCCAATTAAGTGACATAAAATCTTGTCTCGTAGCAGCTGCCGGTTGTTGGTTATTTCTTAATAATTCAGCAGTCGTATTGACTAGAAATTGATGAAGAAACTTCTTCCCCGTGCAAAGGAATGAAGAATGCAACCTCTCCATTCTCCAACAACGATGACAAAAGCTACCAAAGTGAAACATGGTGTTTCCAATTAGTCTGGTTTAATCGTCGTCAACCAACGGTTTAACTGACAAAACAAACCATCGAGTTGAGATTTAGAGATACTGAGTCATTTAGAGTAATAAATAAGAAAATAATCGTCTTATGGAGTAGTTGCAACAGGGCACCAAAAACTACCAACTTTCTAGTGGCAGTGTGTTGCAGTATGTACACGCTCATAGGAAATTTTCTGTTGGTGTAATGTGGCTACCAACAAGGAGGGAAAACTTTTAATCGATTTTTGTGCAGTCAAAGACAAACTTTAAGCAAGTCATGATATCTTGTTGCTGACATGGCTATTAGGGTGGTTCCGAAAGAAACCACACGATAGGTAAGCATTTCAAGGAATCGTTAAAATGTAAACTTGAGCCTACTCGTATGTATAGTTTGAATGGCGCCACTGGGCGATGTAGGGACAGCTGGTGATTATAGTTTTAAACTTTGTTTGACAGAGTTGATAAAGTTTTACTTTACAACGTGATCTGGATGATAACATCATTCAGTTATGGTGCTAGGCATGACAGGCATTAAATGCGAACGTTGAGTTTGGGGCTTCAACAGAACGAATTATGAAAGTTTATCAGCAGCAAAAATTAACACCGACTACAATTAAAACGCTTCCGGGTGCTGGTCGCAAATTACCATCAAAATTCAAAGTTTGACGCCCTAAGAATTAATATAAAAATAAAAATGTTACGTATACGCCCCGTTAAACGAAAAAATGCCTCTTTCGCCAATTTCATCCACTCAAACCCCGATTATTACTAAACCCAGACACTCTTGTGACATGACGACAACTCATTGTGCCTGTCGTCATAGAGTCTGGGAAATTCCAAACCAAATAGGCACATATACAGAAACACAGAAAGAACTCACATAATTTCTTAGGAAAATAGCCAGCGATGTGCCAATAAAAAGGAATCACTTTTCTTTCTTTCTATATCCTTGGGTGTTTTTTTCCTAATATTTCCAACCAGGATAAAATAACTTTTCTATCGAATGAACATAATAGTCTCGTAATAATAGCGACACAGAAAAAAAAGATCATCAACAGAAAGGAACATCGAATAACATAGATACATGCTAAGTCCTGCTTCTATCCCCTAGTGCGAATCAGTTGGCGTGTGTTGTGTGTAAGACAGATTTTTCTATTAATAAAACAACAGAGATGGCACAAATGTCAAGGGATTCCGTAGGAGAGATAGGTTAAATAAACCGTACATTACCATTTTGACAGAGTAGTAGTGGCTTTTTGTAACAGATTATGCATCGTAGAAAGGGGTCAGCAGTTTGGGATAGTAATTGGAGATGATTAAGCGTTTTATTGCCAGTGGATCTGGAGATGTTATAAATATTTAGGTCAATCACTTACGAAAGTTTGGATCTTCGATACATGTGGATTTATTTATTGAAATTATCTACAGACGAATCCCCTTGAAAGTACACATACCATTTTGTTGGCTTGAAGTGTAACCACTTTGGGCAACGATTGGGATTACCGGATTTTTATTTAAGTGATTAACTTCTTGTTTCGGCTTTTCTATTCTGTTTGTCGGCTGGTATAAGCTATAGTTGTATTTTTTCACTGTCCCACCTTTTACAAATGCCTGACAAGAGCAAAGAGCACAACTTCCATGAGAAAGCTTCTCAATTCGGCCGGTCGGAAGTGACAAAAATATAGGTCCCGTAAACAAAAATCACACGAAAGACTGTGGGAAGTTGTTTTAGTGGTCTAAAAGTATAGATCGAAAGAAACTTTGAAGTGGCACTGAAAGCGATCAACAAAAACTGAAATTTCCAAAAATGTTGCGTATACGCCCCCGAGAAACAATTTTTGTATCGGCTTTCGCAATTCGCTTAAGGTCATTTTTATACCCCAGGTGGTATCTTTTATCAGACAGTTTCATGACTAAGAGTGACTCAATTTTTAACCAGTTATTCTGGAGTCTGAAAAAATACAAACCATAGTCCCTGAGTTCACTCGGATGGTTTGCTATCGAATCCAAATGCTCTGTTGGATCGATTGCAGTTTGATTTTCTGCAACTGCTTGAATTGCTCGAACTTTCTGCATTTCTGGAGGTCCTTTGTTGTGACCCTTACTTACAAACGAAAACACATTTAAGTATATGCAGTCCGCCAATCCTTATTCAAGGACCATCTGCCTTTATAGCACTTAATATGTCCACTAACTGAGAACATATGTAATTGCCGACAGCGCAGCAATTAAACACGTCCCAAAGCAACGGGCCATTACACAAACACTTTCTCTGTAAACAAGGCGTTTGTTTACAACGTGACACTAATGTGTTACAGCCAAACTCCGTGAGCACATTAATCACTGAGCCATCAAATTGAATCACTGGTGTCCATAATAACGCGTGTTAGCGACGCCGATGGCTGATTTAGTCATCTGCGAGGACTTAATTGTTATTCGCAATTTGATTGACTTACACAAGAGAGGATAACCCAAATGTCAGGGATTTACTTGAATATAGCTTCCACAGAGGAATATTGAACACAATTCTTGTGCATCATGACAGACTTACGTATAGTCGACACCCAAATCAAAAGTTCCTGTAGACGGGCAGTTGCAACATTGTGTCCTTGATCTGTCGAAGAGGTATCAATACTCCATAGAACTCATTCTTAAGTCATCTAAAATTTACCGCATTTCAAAAAGCTTTTCAAACCTTTCTAACCATGTTTTCCTTTCTTTTTTTTTACAGGTGAGTACCCACTTCCAATTTGCGCAAGTACATGAAGGTACTTTTATTTTCTAAGATTATGGATTTTCCCTCCAGCGAAGAAAACGCTCAGATTGCTCTTATATCCTGAGGCGAAAGAAACTACAAGCCGCCTTTGTTTTCAATGATTTCGAATCCAACACCCCAGCTAAATTAAAACCGTCTAAACGTCGTCCTACTTACTTGAAACATGAAGCGTCTCTATTTTAAATGTCGGACGACATCTTACTTAACCCTACAAAGTGGGAACGCTTTGCATGAGTACTACAGGAACAGCTCCAATTCTTGAACCCTAACACTGACATACAATTAAGTATCCTCGTTGAGAGTATACGGTGTGGTGTCTCAAAGTGCGCACTTGCGTCCCTCACCGCCATCTGTTTAAACTGCCATGAAAATAATCCGCCGCCAGCTATATTTAGGAACACATGTTGGTGTTACTTCATGCCATAAACAAGCGGCGGAAAACCCTTTATTGCAGCAGCAGCATTTATGCCCCTCCTTGTGCTGCCGCACGTGTATGCCATGATAATTTCCGCTCCTCAGAGATTGAGAAAACATGTTCAGAACCCTTTTTGGCTAGGGGGAAGTCTCCCAACCGCATGAAAAATCAAGGACAAGTTCATGAAATGCTCCACTAAATCCTTCTGAATGAACTCATGAAATGGAATAAGAACCATCCCTCACTACTTGCGTCACAAATGAGATCAGCATAATTTGTAATTGAATTTAGTCGGCGGCTAGAAGGTGTAAAAAAAAGTCATCTCCGTCATTTTAATAGGTCTCATTAATTTATTAAATTAAAGGATTAATTAGAAATTTAAATGTGTAGTCCTTTTTGCGGTGAAACGCTAAATGTGTACTCATCAGTAGATTTTTTTTTTATAGTTGGCATATAATTAGAAGGAAATAAAATAGTGAGATATAAAAACGACCTGACATGACAGGATGTCACACTTTAATGAGATAATTAGATGAAATTAATCGATAGCCAACCACAACTATGAGTACCCTCTTTGCATATATCCTGCGGTTTTTGCATTGCCTACTTTAATTAATTGGAGCTGAATTTATGCGTGCCTATGTGATATTTATACGAACCACAATGCGTTGTGGTGGGCTAATTTATTTTTCTAGGACAATATTTGTTGAAATGCAGATTTTGTATTGACAACTATTCAAGCAGTGATAAGAGTGTACAAATATTGATTGCGTGTTAGTTTTACAATTGAAATGGTGGTCGAAAAATGTTAATTTATTTACTAAAAATGTGCAGCTTGAAGCTGGCAATTTAATTTGTTTGAGAGAGCGCCTTTTATCTCGTTTATTCACCTGATTCAGTGGAAGCTATACAGATGACTAATGTGGTCATAATTGTGCTCCCTAATTTGCAGTTTGATTAGTTAGTGTGTGCCAGGCATGTACTTCATATATATCATAGCACCAAAAGTTTAGTTGGCTTCCAATAGTTTTACATATTTTTGCGAGTCCAGTTTTTGAGGTCTTTTTCTCATTCAGCTTACTCCTTTTTAGATTTCAAGTGACCTCCTGTTAAGTGTGTTTTTCTCTCTAAAACTGTCCATTTACGAATGCTTTGACAAAGCCATTCAGTCTTTTGAATATTTCTCTTTTGTTTGACTCCAATAAATAATTCTATATCGTAAGTGGGCGACAAAAACCATCCAAATCGCAAATCTTTTCCCCCAAATGAGGATGAATAAATTCATGCTTTATCTTTTCGTCAATATTTCCCCGGCACGTTTCTTGATTTTTGAACCATGTAAGATGAGCCAGTTTTTTCATTTCAGGGATTTTTGAATTTCTTGCGTAATAGTAAAGCATCCTATTTCTTCAACCACTTCATAAAACCAATAGCTCACCCCAACTCCAAATTAATTTGATATATTTCCTGATAGGCCTATCGCGGTTCTGAAAAAAAAATGAAGAAGAAAATAATACATTAACAGCATATACTCACGAAATGAGAATTTATGACTGAGGAAAGGTAGTAAATTATATTTTCTTCGGGGATGATTTATAGCCTAAGATCTTTTAAGATAAGTTCTGCGGAAACAAGAGGCACGTACTTAATGACTCACTGTGGAACTGTGGTTATTATGGATTTTTTTGCGATCCATTCTTGTTATGAGTGTCCTTAAATTGATGCGAAAATTGAAATGGTCTGTACCTACTCCAAAAATGTGTTTTACGTCAGATTAAATTTTATAGTCTACACTTAGGCTTGGCTGCGTTCATAAAAGCCTTTTTTTGTAGGCTTCTTGAAAATCTGTCGGTCACAGTTTTTCTATGCATCTTGAAAGATGTCTACTCTTTACCCTCCTAATAAAGCTAAAACTACCCACAAAGGGTGTTCCTTTTTTTGACAACCGATTTCTCAAACTCTGCACAGGGACTTCAACAATCTCTCAACACTTTTGACATTTAAAAGCTAAGATATCTCAAATTTGTTACTTGGGCAACACCAGGATATATTGAAAGCTTGGTTCGTTGTTTTTGTCGTTGATCGGACGCTTAAAGAATGAAATCACATTTAAAGTGAGAAAGCCGGGAGTGTGAACTCTTCATGCTTATCTCTTTAATTTATTGCAATTTACACGTTCCACTGACGACTAAATTGCTATATAGCCTTATAAATAAAAAATAAAAGATAGTTGCCCCTTCAAAACCAAGCTGATAAGTACACCCAACTCAAATGGTTGGAATTCTTTCGTAAATCGATCGATGTACGTTTTGTTTGCCTATATAGACTTTCATACAAATTTTATGTGTAGCAAGTTATCCAGCGGACAATATTTCTGTTGGGAAATCCTTGCCACATTTTTATAGCTTCATTGTTTGAGAGAACAACAATTTGTTTCCAATCGCTCTGGTTGGAATTATTGTTATTTCAAATTATTGCACTTCTTCATTATCAGAAGTCAAACTCCATTAAGTGATTGTTTGAATATTTAAAATCTGCTTCGGCATTTGTCAATAGTGCTAAAATTCCCTGTTTCATTTTAAAACGCCCCAGGGTCCTTCCCCATGCAGCAATTAATTTCAGTCTTATTTTCCCAGCATATTGTCATCATTAGTTGAGCTCTTAAACCGTGGCATTTCTGGCTACATTTTCAGTTTGTGAAAATCGTTTGCTATTTGATCTGGCGACTACGTTCACAAATTTTACTGTCGTATCCTTGCCCAGGCACCATTTGCATAATTTGAACAATTGACTAGGACTTCACAGAGAAATTTACTTAAGAAGCACGTCCGCTTTCTAATTGCACCGCGAGTACTTCTAATCGAGGCAGTTGTTGATTTCCTTATGCGTCATGCCACAAAGGCCACTCAATCAGTCAGTTAAATGTTGCTCCGCCTTCATGGTGTGGCCGAGTGGCTCGGATACGAATTACTAGAACTTGTTGTTAATGGTTGCTTCTATTAAGAAGTATACTCCTGATCTTGTGCATGTTTACATGGATTAGAGCAAGCAAGTAATTGACACAATTTGTGTACAGGGTCGTCGTTTAGTTATTTTTGTGTGAGTGGTCTCATCGCGTTCAGGAGTTTGGTTTTTATTGTCATTTGTTTTATGATTTCTGTTAATTTTTTGATGCTGGCGGTTGCTTTTTACAAACTAACAGCTTTTCGGGGGACAATTTGAATGGCTCTACAAACTCTCATCTTCTGACGTCGATTGCATAATATTAAGTGTTTAGTAAAACATTATAATTTTAAAATCTACACAAGTGTGACGCCTACGAGGTAATCCAAGTCACACCCGTTATTCCAGGTCATACTAGGCATTCTAAGTGGTGCGTACGTCCTCATAAGGATTCTATTTCTATTCTTTTAACATTTGTGCCCTAATTTTCGTTCTAATAAACCTTCCAACGACCGTCCCAGCTTAACTGAGTCAAAAAGCGTGTCCCACTCTGTCTATTTTCCGTCATTACAATCCCCACTAATTGAAGTAAATTCTTTGATTCTTCAGCTAATACGTGGAATAATTTTCCTTTCGGTATAACTTATAGCTTTTGAGTTGCATCGTCAAACTGTGTGCCCTGATTTATTTTTATTTATTCCCCTACAAGGGCGTCTAGGTTTTGACTTTGAGTTTATAAAATTCGTCATCAGAGTCCATCAATAAATTAAAATATATGTTGTGTTTGCCCTAAGATTGAGCATGATAAGAGCTTGCCAGGACCTATAGGATACGAGTAATTTTTAATCAGACAATGAACAAAGATTGGCTTCGCAAAACTATTTCCTTTGCCAACCCTTGCCATAACTTCAACATGTTGAACTTCTCCAATCGGCACTTTTCACTTCCGCATCTATATAACAAACCTGTCATATCCGGGCGCTGCAGGTGGAATTTCCTACAACTCAGTTCGGCAGAACTTATGTGCTTAAGTTCGCCATATATATTCACACGACCCGCATAATAATTCTCTCGTCGACCCGCAATCGCATTAAATTCAACCCTTCCAACTTGAAATATTTTCTCTGATTTATCGTTTTTTTATTCTCGTATATATACCTATTTGAAAAGTTGTATCAAAAAAATGTTCGCCTATCTTCCCAACTACATTCACATCCCTAACGCCTGATGAGAAAATCCAATTTGCACCATAATTTAACCGCCAAGAGCTCATTCGAACAACTTAAAGGACACAACGGCAGAGATAGAGACAGAAGTAGGAAAAACCAACCATCCCAAAGTATGTGTGAACATAAATAATAAACTTATCCGTCGTACACATGCCTGCCCGACAGGGGAAAAAATCCCTTTCACAAAACCACCAGTGCAATTCGAAACGAATTCGTTTTTCTTTTTTCTCCTTATTCACTTCATTTTGCTCTCGTATACCCATTTCTATTTTTTTTTTGGTTTATTGAGATTGAACAAAAAGGATAACTAACTCCTACAAGAAGAAAAATGAAAAAAATAATAATCCAATGTGTGCCAGAAGATGGGATCGTATGTGAATAAAAGCCACTGTGCATTTGCAAGCTTGATTATGGCGTTTTCCGGTATTTGATGAATTACAGTTTCGCTGCTAGGAGGTACTCGTACCATGCACTCGCGGATGTATTCAAGGGAAGGTGCATAGCCATTAAATAAATTGACCATGCTGTGCGCGTAATAAATGACAAAATACTTTATGAGATGGATCCAGAAGGATACGAGAAGAGAATGAAACTAAATTAGATACTGAATACAAGATGGGATTAGGGGCGTTATAGCCTAATCGAATAAAATCTGAGGATTTTCAGTGTTGATCCTGAGTCGGTGTTGCAAGGAATGTTAAAGATTTCTTGAAGATAGATGAAATCCTAAAAGGAAAAGCGTGATTTAGGTTATACATCAATTTTTGGAGTGCTGTGGATTTGATGGAACCGCTTTCGTTTTGACATCAAAACAGTGAAACCCTCAAAGTGTCGAATGTGTATAATTAGGGCTTTCCAAAGATGCTTTGACTGGGACTGCGCTTTTGTTCAATAATTAATTTTAGCCAAGGCTTATGATGTCTGCTAGGTAGATAGTTCATAAAAAAGACACCTCAAATACAATTTTTGTATACTTCTACGTGTCCTCAAAGTGCTATAAATAACCTTCCAAAAGCGCCGAAGAGTGCGAGCAGTTCTTGAAGCTTGCTTGAATTTATTGCACTTCAATTAAACTCAATTTAATTATTGCAGTTGCTAAGTTTTGATTGACATATAAGGTAAGGACAGATGTTGCTGTAGCTTTTTACTATTCACACTCTGGGACAAAAATATTTCGAACCTACTCACAAATTTAGGCGGAGTTTTTTATACAAAAAA
Source organism: Cheilosia impressa (assembly GCA_948293265.1). Classification (NCBI taxonomy): domain Eukaryota; kingdom Metazoa; phylum Arthropoda; class Insecta; order Diptera; family Syrphidae; genus Cheilosia; species Cheilosia impressa. Next base: position 50,937,856 of record OX411883.1, on the reverse strand, counting down.
AGTTTATAACCTTTTGAGACTACGAAATTGAGGTAAAATAAAATCCTGAAGAGGCCACTACTGCCAATACTTTAACCGACCATTTGAGTGGTATTCCTTCAACTCCAGAGTTGGCTCCAATACAACTTACCAAGTCTAAGTAACTACCATCTCGTTTTGTCTAACCACTATAATACGATGAATAAAAAATTCGTTTACCTCTGCTCAACATTTTTTTTTTTGACTAGCAACATCAAAAATCCACAATCTACAGCCAATCCTTGCCACTTAATGCGATCCATCGCCAAAAAAAATAAAACACCCACCACAGCCGCGAATTCAGATTCTTTACTCCCGAGGACTCTTTTCCGTTGCGAAAAAAAGAAGAAACTTTTATTCTACACCAGTATTTTGCTCGCAAATCGCTTCTTCTCTTTGTTTTTCTTATTTCGCTATTTGTCTTTCGACGTTTCGCGGAATGGGGAATACTTAAAGTTGTCTTTGTTTGCACTCCGCATTCGAGAAGACTTTATAACGGTAACTTTAATTATTTTCTATCCCCATTCCGCTGGTGCCTATTCTCAGCAAATTTTAATGAAATTTCGTAAGCATTCTTCTGCAGGATTATAAACAAGCAACAGAGCGGAAGGAAGAAAAAATGCAAAAAAAAAATCCACAACCATAAGTAGCAAAATAAATAAATTAATATATTGCTCCCTGCAATAAATCATAACATTGAAACGCCGAAAAAGAAGATTTAGTTTGCCCTGGAAAACAGTTTTGCCAGGCCTTGGGGTTGCGCGCAATAGGGAAGGCCGATCACGTCTCTCAGCAGCGGGCCAGAAATTAAATAATAAAGAAAAAAATAACAAACAGCACGAAATAAGCACAAATATAGATAAAATAAAAATATAAAATTAATGGAGAGGGAGCTGCTCGTGTGTCCTGGAAAAATGCCTTAAGGTAGAAACAATATTCCCTTTGTCTGATGTCCCGTTTACCTCACATGTGTATATACAGTGTAGTTACAGGCAGAAGATAAAAGAAAATCAGACATGGGGATTTCCTCAAATGTTTATGTTGTCACGGGCTTTTGCCTCCCTTAAGCATCACCCTATTATCCTGCAGAAGGACATGGAGTTTCCATTCTACCGTTTGAGATATTTTCTTTTCCATTTCAACGATCGCTCATCGTTGGCCTGTACCCGTGCATGGAAAATCAAAATGAAGAAAATTGCCAATTCGCTTCTGGGAATTCCACTCGTTTTCGATTTAATATTTTTCCTTATATGCTTCGCCAGATCGGGACTGGGTCACAACTGCATGGGGGGTGGGAATGTGATTTCAAATAAATATGTGTATACATGGGTATTATTATCGGAATTACTTTATTGCGACATGGTGTGAGAGTGAGACTTTGATGTTTCAATTGCTGTAGGGAATAACCACGATAAGAACATTTCATGTGGAACGTGATTCCAAAGACAAATGGGAGGTTGCAGTAATTTGTTAAGTGCCGAGTGTAGAACATTTTAAAGTGTTTTGCGCGCCACTTGATCTGAGCAATGGGGAGTGTTTAAATTACGCAGAATGCCCACATAAAATGTTGATTTCTCTCGGGGTACATTCATCTTAAAGGCTTTCTGGTGGAGGCTGTTTGTCGCAATGATTGATGAGGACGGTACTGTGGGCAATAAAAACGGTAAAAATTGAGTGTTCCAAGTATCTACCCAGAAATGTTGGATATCCAAATTACTTGGCACTGAAAAATGATGTAAAACGTTTTAGCTCAGACCAACAGAAACTGGTATAGTCCTTGCGTGAACGCGTTATTTTTTTAGTCAATTGTTCGTTTTGAAATACTCGTATGCAACGCCATTGACAAACGACAGTCGGAGAAACCTACCCAACACACCTCCTATTCTCCAAACCTCACTGGCTTACATCTTGCAAATCATTTCACTTCTATAGAAATAGGGCCCGACCCACATGTCCATACCGCTCTTCTTCGGGAAGTAATTTCTTACAGTTCCAACCAACCACACTGCTCCATTGGACCATTAGTTAATTGAAAAATCCCATCAAATATGCAAATGACTTACAGTCAGAAACTGCACATAAACCTTACTACCATCCGGAAAAATGAAACGAATGAAAATGCAAAAAAAAAAACAAAAAATAGGTCTCTCTAATCTCCTTCTTACCAGTCAACTCCAGTCTGGCCAAAGGTCAGGAATATAAAAAATACGGTAAAAAAACAAGCTTCCCTCGTCATATGCAGTCTGGGTCATCAGCAGGAGGCCATGAAATGAAATGAATATAAAAAAAAAATCAAATGAACGTCAAATGCATGGGTATATTCTTTTCATCCTTGAAAGCCCGCTCCCCTACGTAGACTAGCGGAATACGAATGTGCCTGAATAAGCACACATGGGACAAATGTCACAAACAATGGCGAAACAACATTTATTCAATGTTCCAAAAAAAAAAGAAAAGCAATCTATGCTAGAGCGGCTTATGTCCCATAGGACTGCGCTGATGTCACCTTTCCAACCAACACTTTGCTCGAAAAAAAAAATGAGGAAAATTGGTAATTCCCACCCCCAAAGCAAGACAATAAGCCGTGGTCCAATCCTCTGCCATGCATGTCATAGACGGCGCGACGTCTGCAACTGCTACTGCAATGCAAATGGATTAAAGTCCTGAACATCCTGCAAAATCATCCTCTTTCTCTATTTCAATTCTTTTTCCTCTGCACTATTAATAGAAAATTTTAGAGTATGAGGTTGGCCTCTCTGGGCAAACAATATATCCTTTCACATATAGTTGTTTGAGACCATCAGGACGATGGTAGGAATTTCTCTCACTTGGCTGGGTGGCCGAGATACGAAATGAAAGCACACACTCATGTGTTTACATAAGGCGCCAGAATGGTCGACATAAGGATACCGGCCAATCCTCTCGAAAAGATAACTAATCTCTAACACGAGAAGTTTTAACGTATGTGCGCGTTGTTGGAAAAAAGGAATTCAATTGTTCAAATGTCTGTTTTTCCTTTTTTTCTCGTTTCCTCTTTTTTCGAGGCTAAAAAGTGACATTCCACAGTTTCCCTCCGAAAAGAAAGTCATTCACTTCATGCATCTGCTTTCACATTAAAGATATGAATTGGAGCGTTAAAAGCAAAAGAAATATTTTATGTACACTCGGTCGTGTGAGTGATGAATAAATTCAAAAGGCCATGTGAAGGAGAAAAAGGCTTCACCGAAGTTTCCTTTTTTTTGTATTTTTATTCATATTTATGTGGATGTAAATTAAAGGGACATGGGATAGAAACCAGGACGAGCTAGCATCAAAACATGGGACAAAATGAGAAGCCAAAGAGAATGAGTATGAATGAGAGATGTGTTGCGAAACGAATTCAAAGGACTCGGGCATTTGAGTGTGCTTGGCCATGGATGGAATATATGGGACATGTGTAAGTGAATGGGTGTCTTTTTAAATGGTCGTGGTTCTCATTTAATTTATCTGAAGATGGGTGTAATCGGGTTAGCTGGGGGGAATAGGTTTCTCATAATTGAATTGAATTGGTAGAGCTATTCCTATCTGACTGAGCAAAATTGGGGTCCAGTAGCTCAAAGAGTATCACTCTTCTGAAATATTTCGAATTTTTGGTTAATTTTTCGGGTTTTTCAGAAGTGAACATCATCACTTTGCCTAATTGGTCGCTTTGATGAACTCAGTTCTTTTATTGGGGACAAGTAACGTGCCAATTCTGATTCGAAGCACACTATGATTGGAGGTGGAACTTATTAACAAGATGCTTCCGGTTTTACAATTGCGAAAGCACGAATTTTGTGGAAGTCATCTTACTCCAAATTTTAAATGCAAAACCACGCAATTTGTTGTGAAAGGTACATTGCAACATTAAAAATTAATACAAAAATAGAATTTAGAGCTAGCATAGTGAGGCCAGTAAATTTTTAGAGAAGTTTGGGCTTCTGAATAATTTGGCTGATTGGGCTGAAATGAAAGCTTGAACTTGCTCCATAAACTCTATTTTATGTCACATAAATGTACACTGATTGTAGGCGTTAGTGTGTTGGATTGGTCCCAGATTCGAATCCCGAAAAAAACCCAAAACCGAACTTATGGTTTTTTTTCCGCCACCTCTCGCGAACGTCTGACAAACATCCAAGAGCATAACAGTCATGAAAGAGCTTTTCAATTGGCCGTTTGGACCCGGCATACAATTTTAGATCCCTTCCATTCGTCCACATAATTAAAAACTCACACAAAACGAATGGTTGTGAGAAGTTAGGTCTAGGGTCCCTACGGACCTGTTGCGCCAACTATTTTTTTTTGAATACATACGAATTGTGTGGGCAGTTTTGACGTGATGCTTTAACCAATCCACTGCAAACAGACACACAACTTTAATTTATTTAGAAATACGCGACGTATAGAATACACATCTCGTTCTATTTTGAGTGTCCATTTCTAGGTTAGACTCTCCCGCTTAACGTCCTCCTTGAGATATGCAATAAAATCTGCTTAACAACCTCCAACATCAAAGACAGCTGAAATTGTAAATTCGCTGATATAAAAAAAGCGCGCGAAAGGAGTGAGTGCCCACACCAACTAGTGAAAAACAAAACTGGTTCATCTGTCAATTATTATCAAAAGTGTATTTTCCCTTTTTCTCCTTCATACCCATTCCGAAATAATTTGTTGCACCGTAAAATGCAATTTACTAAAAAGCTACAGCAGCCATTTTAGTGCCAATATTGATATGAAACGTCACCTGTCTCGAAAAATGTAGGTGGTATTCCTATGGCAATGTTGAGTGTGCAAGTTTTTTTTTTTCTAGGTAAGAAGAGTTGAGTGAAATGTGACATGTCACATGAGAAGCGTTTCAAAATGTCACTTCATGTTGACGTCGACAGAAACGTTGTTTGTTTTGGAACATATTTTTTTTTATTTCTATTGTGGGAATAAACACATTGAAGGATTTGATTAAAACATAAAAAGAAACAAAATCAACGTCCTAGTCTCGTTGTGTCAATCAGTGCGTTCGTTTGAATATTTAGATTATTAATTAAAAAAGATGTCGCCATTTCGCATTTGTTCCTAGCTGACGTGTCTAATTATCGAAACCAACCGAAATGTCAACTTCTTTTGCGTAGAATTTCAATTTCGTTGATTCGATTAAATAGCAAATGCGATCGTTATAACCTCTTCAAACGAGTCGAACCATTCGCAACCTATACTCGTACAAAAGCACCATCCCGTGGGGAGTAATCATGAATTCAAGTCGTTTCCCGGGTACGAAACGTAAAAGATATTTTCATTATTTATATATACATATATGCGGTAGAGTGTGTGTTGGTACGAAAATGAATTTGAAAACAATTGCTTGATGAATCTTTGATAAACATGACGTAGTGCTACTCATTTGCATTGTTTGCCCGGTATTTGTGTAGGTGTTTTTTTACTATGGATGGCACATACATATATGAATTGTCCTGTTCATATCCTCCTCTGGCCTCCCCTGATATGGTAACAAAGGCACAGGATTATGATACACGTAAACCGCCCAACACCCCACCAATCCGAGTTAGCCTTAGCATATCCTTATACGCTATCCAGTCGGGTCAACACGTTGAACGGAATTTAAGTGCAAAAAAAGACACGAATTGCTTTCGTTTTAATGGAATTTTATAGGTTATGTTGCTCTGGTGGATCATTTTGTTTTCGTGACATATTGTATCCTTCGGGGCCGACAGATGTGCAGGTGGACAAAATAATGACGTTTATTTTATTGTCACATTGACAGGTGGAAAGACAGCGCACACAAAGAGTGCCAGACAGAAGCAAAGCGAGACAGATGTCAAATAGGTTATTTGCTGTCGTAGGTTAGCATTGAAAAGTGTTTCATATGTCATCCCGAATGTGTACTAATTAGTAGTGAAACAGCTGCCTTCACGAGTACCTTCGATTCGGTGCACTGGTTTTTGGTTTGAGTTTTGTGCGTAGAGGATTTCTTGCCAACTTCTGCTAGTGTTAAGTTGTCTTTACGAATTTAATTGTTCAATAAATGGAGGGGGACAAACGGCCAGCGAGTTCGAAGAAGTCAATCTGTTGCGCCGTCACGTTTGCTTTGACCTTGTTCGTCATGTTGATCTTGTTAATTTTAGTAACCTATTTAGATGTGTACAGATAGGAGTGATGGTTAATATGTGATAGTTTTCGTGAAATCCGCTCATTGTTGCCCCTGCAGTAGATCCATCAGTCGTAGCTGTCAACATCGGTTGTTCAGATGGTAAGACATTTGCTAATTAACTTGTCTATCGCAAATCGCTGAGATATTATTAACAAATATATTGCTCTATTTTTAGTAAATTGTGTGAATGTACTAGAATAAACAGAAGCGTTGATAGATCTCTTTTGATTCTTTGAATAAAAAATGTGGCACAAATCTCCCATGCGAGAAATCTGTCCGCGTTTTCCTTACAGTGTTTAATAAATTATAACTTGGTGCTCCAGGAAATTATTCTTCGCCTAACAGCTCGATTTGGTATGACAACCACAAAGTAATTTCTACCGTACAATAAAATGTATATTCATATCAAAGCGATGCGAGAAATCTCACGCGTTAATTTTTAATAAATCGCTTATATTTATAAAATAAGTGGACCAGGAAATTACCTTTCTGTTGACACTTCTCTTGTTAAAATTGACTTTTCATCGAAGCCACAAATCGGATCGGATTATCCCTACAGGGATATTAATATTTATATAGTGCACCCGTGCGAGAACTGTCGCGAGTTTTTTTCCTCAACTTCCTTATGTTAATGAAATCAAGGTGCGATTTTTCGGTGTTGCAGGAAATTGTCTTGTGGTTGACAGCTGATTTCTTAAGATTGGTTAGGTATGCAAGCCAAAAAAGATAGTCGGTGGGGGACTGTCTATGTGTATATAAAGCGTGTAAGAACTCTCATACTTTTTGCAAGACAGTTATTTAATTAAAAAAAAGAGTGTCACACTCTGAAATTTTGTCCACTACTTCTTCATTTGTTTAGATGTGAGAGCTACTAAATTTTGCTGTCTTCAGTTTGCCATTAATTGTGGGTCCAATTGTGTGCTAAAAATAAAACCTCACACATAAGTGGACAGCTGGACCAGTTCGATAAAAGAAATCATTGCAGCGACATCCTCTCAACTATCCACTAAATTCTCATCCCCTTAGGTGCGATTGGAATATGCTTCCAAGGAACTAAAGATTTGAAATCAACTGCCTGTCGAGTGGCAGGATGGCGGTGTTTATGCAGTCAAATCATAAGATTGACATTTCAACAGTATATGTGTCAGGTTCCTGATTTTTGAACAGCCAGTTTGATGTGTGGACGGGAATTGTTAAACAATGGAAATCGGAATCTGAAGATAATACCTTGAGGGGTGCCTTTCAACGTTTGCCTGTCAGTCATTTGGCTGTTTTGCTTTGCTGTTTTTTGCGGCGTTTGTATGTCATTCTTACGCCAAATTTGTATACGTCCTTTTATGACAGCTTATTTATTTCGTGCAAAGGAATAGCTCTTTAACAATAATTTTGCAAAAAGATGTTGCTCTCTACCTAAAGTGTTGTTAGTGATAGTTCTAATTGTATGAAAATATGTCTCCAGGGAGCGAGTCCAAAAGTCAGTAGACATCAAGCTTAGGTGCACATGCAACCTCATATACCGCCGGGATATGTCCCAAACCCTTTGACAACTCAAATACATTTTCCACTCCCACATATACTTGCCGACCTTCTTGCACTCTGCAAAATAAGTCTTATTAAGCCATCATCCATCAGCGAGAAATGCTAACTTCTGCGGTACCCAATTCCGTATTGATCATGAAAAGTCCTTGGCACCCTCCACGCCGTACCAAATTCCATTGGAAATTCCCCGACGGCATTCCAACAGAAAATATTTCAAAACTCTGGAGAAAGTTTTTGAACAGAACGAAAACAAGGATCACCATCACCACAAGCCAGTCGGATGCAAATTGCCGGGGAAAATATATATATTTTCAAAGTCTCCCACACCAACGCGCACCTCATGCAACTAAATTTAGATGCAAAACTATGTGACAAGTTGAAGTAGAGACATTTTGTCGTGTCGCACTCTCAATGAGACAGCCAGAGGCCTTTCTCAAGTAGCCATCATGTTCGGGATATGTAAAGTTTAACAAATTTGCTTGTACGATAAATACAGTGGGGGGAAAGACTGCGTCTATTTCAGTCTGTAGGTACGATGTTGTGCGGTTTAATTAATTATTTCTGCTAAGTAAAATACGGGCAGTAGTTTGCGCTGGAGAATGACTCCTTGGAGAATGAGCATCATATGTGTGGGTTATTTACCAACCGACCAGAGTTGGGACAATAATTCTCAGAGTGCGATAATTGTTGGTGGTTGAGTTGAGACGCAGGATGTGTTTTCTTTTTGTTCAGAGATACATGGATTAGCTTTGGTTGATTGCTATGCGACTATTTGGATTGGTTATCTCTGTGTGGCATCCGTGTGCGGGGGATAATTGTGGTCCTCTGGGGATGATTTCAATTTCGGTCGTGGTAATTGCAATTTAACTAGAGGTAGTCGGCTGATGGCGTTTAAGGATACACAGAGTAGGGATGTGTGAATTGGGGGGCGGGTAATTTAATAAAATTCGCAAATTACTCTCAAGTGGATGTGGCTTTGAGAGTTGGGAACCTTTTGTGGAATTCGGGAGCAGAAGTACCGCAGACGCCTGTTCGTGTCAGATAATGAACCCTTCTCTATGCGAGGTCTTCGTGTTTTAAGGGCTTACAGTAAGCGTTTAGTTCAACACCGTACAGAACAATCACATTTGGTTTTTTTTAAGGTGTGGAAGTCTGTTCATTAGCATTGGTAATCAGGTTAAGTGGAAGGTTTAGTTTAAATTCGACTACCAAAAATTTCTTTTGAATGGAATGAATATTTCATGCCAAGGCTTGAAATTGACTTTGCGATGCTGGAAATTAATTCAAAAGGCAAGAGCAAGACTAAGAGATTTCCTGTGATTGAAACTAGTATGAAAGCTGGACCCGCCTGAAAGGAAATTTGTATTTGAAACCAAACTCGGAGTTATAGGCCTCTTGCAGTTCTTCCCCCATTCAACTGTTTGAGAGGAAAGAAAGAAAGTCCCAAACTTGATTTCACTTTCGAGTTTAATTCCATCTAAATGGTGATCCACTCTGTGTTACTCTAACAACTTTTCTACTCTCTATTTTAAATAAATTACATCCGTCTGAAGATTACTTCGGATCTAGTCCCCGATAGCTTGTAAAAATTGAAGTGAAACATAAAAACGAAGTAATACCACCATTATCATGCTGCTATTATTTTAATGGTATTTTCTTGTTCGCGCGCACCGCCCACCATCGCCGCCGCCGCCTTCTCATCTCAGACTGTATTACACTGCGTATCCTTGGACTCACTTTCCATAATCAAGTCGTGCCATCCAGCCATTCGAGCGGGTATATAACAGCTCACCCAAGCCCCCCGACCACTTTTCGTTTCTATACCAGATGATGGGGCATACATTCTCTTCTTGTGTCTTTCTTCGTTTCCAGTATTTGCTTTTTTCTGTTTTGAAGTTTCTCACAGTTCTCATCGTTCAATTCGCACCTTTAAGCACCATTCAAATCGGATTACATCAAGTTTGATTTTGCTTGTGTGCAAACATCTATTTTTGGTTGTTCCTGTCCTGGATCCGTGGAACAAGGTAAAGCTCCCAATGGCGTGGCTTTCAAAAGAATAACTCACAAAGTAGATGTGGACATTGGACATTCATTTCCATTTCCACCTTTATGTGCATACGGTGGCGACAAAAAGATGTCCACAATGACATTCCTGATGATAACTCGTCATAGAAAAGAGGATGAGTGACGTTTCTATTGATTCGGGAAAAAACAGAAAGAAAGAAAACAATTCATGAGGAAGTGATCAAAATTGGACAATGCCAGTGGCGGCGCACTTCAATGACCAAAGAACAGAGCACGTTTTTACCGGAAAGAGACTGAGAATAGATGGAATTGTTGTCGACACTATTGTACTCCATTTCCTTCGTTTGTATTGAGGGTTGAATGTTGTTTACACGGAGAGTGGACATATTTTCTGTTTGATTGGAACAGATGTCAACAATTGACATAATCAAATTGACTGTTTAAATGTCCTGCCGCTGGGCATCTTCCCTCTTTAGGGACATAATTTTTGTTATATACTTACGATTGGTAGTGACATCGAAATTACAACGCCGATGTGATCAATAGAGAATAAAAATCTGCCAGAGTGTGAAACTTGCTCAGACTAAGGCACCTTCATTTGAATTTCAGTTTAATTTTCAATTATTTATACACTTCTTTTGTGACTTTGTAAATTTGAATAACTCTCTGTTGTTTAGCGCAGAAAAAACGTGCCTTCTTGGCATAGCCTTCAGAGCGAGTTCCGGGGAATACTTTTGCAACAAAAGCGATTTTCGTTTAGACCATATACAAAAGAAGTCATCCGATGTTGTTTGGCTCTCTTTTTTTTTTCTAAATGAAAAACTTCAGTTCTGTTTGCTGATTATGTTTATTTGAACCTTTAGAATTTTATTGGTCAAGTCGAGAAGATGATATCGGCTAAATGGGCGCCGTCACAATTGATTGCCATACTGGCTCGTTTTATGGCATTTTTCATCACGACATATTTTCGCACTCGTGTCGAATGTTGTACTTGAGGGCTTCCAGGGTCTCGAGCTTGTTCACGTAAACACCGGACTTCAAAAAACCCAACAAAAAAAAGTCTGGAACGCTTAAATCGGGCGATCTTGCGGGCCAGTGCAAATAGCCGAAACGAGAGATGAACCGCCGCCTTCAGAATATCGGTTGTGGCTCGCGCAGTGTGTGCCGTAGCTCCGTCCTGTTGAAACCACATGTCTTTCAGTCCTAATTCGTCCAATTGCGGCAGAAAAAACTCGGTTAACATAGCCCCATAGCGCGCACAGTCCACTGTTGTCATACATCCCATTGCTAAAACGAGCCCGTATGGCAATCAATTGTGACGGCGCCCATTTGGCCGATATCAACTTCTCGACTTGACCAATAAAATTGGTTCAAGTAAACATAATCAAAAATCATAATCAGAATCGAAGTTTTTCATTTAGAAAAAAAATGAGAGCCAAACAACATCGGATGACTTCTTTTGGCCAACCTTGTATATTGGTAGAGAAATGCATCTATGTATTTATATCTAAAATGTTTAGAAATACATTGGACGGAATTATTATTTTTTTCTTTGGCGAACAAACGGACAATTGACTATCAGAACTGAACTGCCCAAGCAGTTACTTAGGCCTGATGACACTCTAGCGTTGTAGTTCGAAAAATCTGTAATAATTGTGAGCAAAGTGTTTGCAAACAAACTACTCAACTTTGCAACAATTTACCAACCATAAATTGATCCGAATCTAAGAGGAATTTTTGTTTAATCTACTCTTTCCATTCTTAACTAAAATCAGCTATTAACCGTCAAATTAGTTGCACTTGGAAAAAGTGTTGCCAATTTGATAAAACATTGTCGGCATTTTGTAGGGCGAAACGTTCAAACGTTTTCGTGTGCACAGAGAAATTTGCTTGTGTAAGATAGCGCAAATCATTCGTGCCCACGGAAAGTATTGATCGTTCCGCCCTACAGAATAAGACCCAGACTTCTTCACCTCTCTTTGAGCCTGTAATTTTTTCCTCAATAATTCCATCAATTACTTTCCAAGCAGTGCTACTTGCTGTAGTACTCAAAACCTAAATGATACTTAAACTACTGAAACTCTTAAGAACTCTCTGTTTTACACTGCCACTCTGTGGCGCAATTTAAGTTCGCATCAAATCAATCAGCTATTGATGCTGCAACTCTCACGAGATAAACAAAGAGAGCACGAGGAAATTGCAAAATATTCCGCCGACGCGTACTCAAACTCAGTTTCAAAAGAAATTTCATTTCGATTTCGATTTTCCCTTGAATATTGGAAAACAATTTCAATTCCCCCGTTAGAAAGTACCTACCTACAAAATTTAATTGAATTGTGTGCGAAAAAATTCCCACATTTCCAAGGGACGACACCCACCAAACAATTAGTAACAGTTAGCTGATGGTGGCGTATTTACTGGTGAATGGATAATGTGACTGCTCAGCGAAATCCTCCGTCCTGTCCGACCAAGTTTACAAAATAGAAGGAAAAAAAATAGATCGCAAAAGTATCCAAAATAAATTGGAAGCGCACTCAAATAACAAGAGTGCCAATTAGGCTCAAATACTGCCCCTCCACTGTGTGGACCTAGGATAATAATTGAAGGTTACTTCCGGTATACTTATTTTTTCTGCACAAGAAAATCGATTTTCTACCCCGAACCGCACACAGGATACAGATGACCTTTTGTACGTTATGGTATTACACACTTTGCCGGCTATACCTGTCTGTCTACGTCAATTGAAATGAATTTTTGTGAAAGCTCCTTTCATACGTGGACTACTTACCAATTTACTCGCATTTATGCGAAAGGAAATCTGGAGAGTATTAGATGGTAGGTAATCCCGTTTTCTCTTGCCAAAGCATTTGCCCGCATCTTAATGGAATGGCTAAAGAAGAAGACCACTTTCGGAGATCATTTATCACCTGGCGAAAGAGGTTCCCTTTCCGAAGTGCACTTCGTAAGAGAGCCTATTTGAGCATTCCAGGGGCACTCCCAGGAAATTCGTACCTTCGGTCATCCAAGCGTGAAATTGTTAGCTGAGGCGAAAAAAAAAAGAATAATGTGTTGACTAAAAAATTATGACTGACAACAAAGTGGTTGTGGAGAGGTCTCCTCTTATTTTTTTGGTTAGTTAGGTTTGCCATTTATTATGAGAATACAAATGTTGACTGGAGGTAGGGAATAAGAAAATATTTATATTTTCTGATGCCATAGTCATGGCATTTGTAGAACGAGTCCTTGGGCAATTGCCACCAATATAACTGGAATATCTAAGTGGAGGAGTTCGTCGTTGAATTTGTTTCTTCGACACACTGAGTACGTGTTTTATCTTTTCAATCATGTATTTGTTAAAATATTCAATTTCCGGAGCAATTTTCAGCGGACAAATTTTTTTAGTTCACGTAGTAGGTATGTTCATGATTTGCAGGTGTTCAAATTCTCCTTTAACTGCTCTGAAACGGATAACATGTCGCTGGCACATCTTTTTACCATAATTTTTAATACAGAAACTACAACGTCTTAGGTGACGTTTAGTTAAAAGCTATTGCACCCGAGATCAGCTAAAAATGTGTGTCATAATTTTTTTATAAATTTTGAATCGGTTCTGAAATGGGAAAGGCAGTCAAATTTGTTATCATAGCTTCGCGTATCTGCTATTAAAACGCCCCGTCATTTATGGACAAATTCAAATGGTTGTTGGTACAGTTTTTAAAACCTATCTTAATTTTATTAAGAGGAATCGCGGCAAGTTATTGGCACGCATTGAACACGTAGACTTTCCCTTAAAAAACAAACACTTTACAACTGCAAAGAAAATTACAAAGCCAGACAGAAAGTCAGGAAAACTTATATTGATATTTAACTTACAAAAAAAAAATATGGCTAACTTATAAAAAAAACTCACTTTTGTCCTTCGCTCTTTTCAGAATGCGCTCGTTCATAGAGGAGAACGAAAAAAATGATCCTCTCATCAATGCTCCGGATAAGAAAAACAATCCATGGGCCGAGAAAGGAAAATGTGTAATCATGTAATATTACACCAACTCGAAAAGCAACAGCCAACACAGCAATAGTAACACCAACATCAACACCATCAACAACAACAATAACATCCAAAATTTTAACAATAACAACACCATCAGTACCAACAACAACAACAATCTAAAAGCTAAAACACAATACTACTACTATAGTAACAACAACTATAACTACCACAATAGTAAAAGCATCTTTTTGCATAACGTGAAACGTAGAACATTTCAAGAACTCCACCATCGACCAATTTTAATTCAATTAGTCACATTAATTCTATGGATATTCACAAAATTCCGTGCAATGCTCTATAATACCATACCACGGCGGTTGCAATAAATTAAAAAAAAAATCATCTACTACTATACAAAATAAGGGACAAAACAACAACAGCAAAGCAATGTCCCCTCAATGTAAAATCGGATAAAAACTTGAATTGAAACATCCATAAAAATTACAAATAAAAACATTTAAAAAAGAAAATATCCAAAAAACATTTTACACCAAAAAACATCATGTTTTCTTATTTCAAAAAAAAAAAGCTAAATGTTCTCCTCTTTTTTTGATTTTCACTCTTATTCTTTAACCTTTAACCCGAACCAACCCGAGTCAAATGTAGACGAAGCAAAATGAACTCTACAAACCTTATCGGTTTCTTTTTCCACGAAAAAAGGTCAAACAAAACCTCTTTATTTTTTGGTTTTATTTCAAAGTAGACTGCTACTTTTAGACGAACAAAATGAAAAACAACTCAACCAAAACGCACTCTTTATACCACCCTGTAAACCTCTATATAAGAATTTTTACAAGAAAGACAACCTTCCTCCAAATAAACAAACAAAAGAGCACACAAATATGAACAACTCAGTAGGCAACAACTTTTCTCCAGAGAAGAAGAAGAAAACAACAAAATCGCTCTCCTAAGAAAAAATGATTTTTTTTTAGCAAATTTTTGATAAACAAAAATATATAAGTCAAAAACTTAGTAAAACAAAACAAAAAATATATTTATACAAAAACAAAACAAAGAACAACGCTATTTCACCAACACCGCCTTTTATAAGAAAAACAAAAAAAAAAACAAAAAACAGTGTGTCCTTCTTGGAATTTTATTTAAATGTTCTTATACTTTACTATATAGTTTCAACTTCCCACTTAAAAAGCGTGAAAACTTAGAAGCAAACAATTTCACCCCAATTACTACTACTACATAAAATCAAGAGAAAAACAAAACTCACAACTTTGCAAAATTATTTTTAGAGTCCCTTAGTTTTTGCTTGAGCTTAACCAAATAAGAAAAAAAAAATTAGACAAATATAATATGCTATACGAAATAAATGTAGACATTAATTTGAAAATAAAAACAATGCGTAGATTTTGAGCATTAAACATTTAAAGCAAAATATTGTTATAAACCAAAGCAAAGGAAAAAAGTTCTTTATACGACTTTTTTTCCATTAGTGGGAACTATATTTAATATAAATAAATAAAAAAAAAAATTATATAGCGAAATGAATACAACAACTATAACAAATATAACCTTAAGTTAAAGATTTAATAATTTATGTTCAAATTTCAAAATGATTTATAGTTTATTTTATGTTAAATAAAACAAAAAGACAACATGCCCAAATGAGGTTAAGTCATCAGTCATTCATCTACAATCAACAATTCATTAAGAGAAAAATATATAACGTAAACAAAAATGTGTAAGAACAAACAAAATAACGTAGAAATGATTTTTAAGTTTGCGGTTAAAGTTAAGTTTAAGTGCAAAAAAAAAAACAAAATAAAAAAAGCAAAATGAAACATGAACACATTACTTAGAGAGTCGAAATGTAGAGGTTTAAAAATCATAATGAAATATTTATTTAACCATAAATGCAAACTTATGTAAGAGTAGCAGTTTGAAAAGAAACAAAAAACTAATTATGAACAATTTAAATATTATCTTAAGTACCAGTTATATTATTACTTTCCATAAGTATACAAGTTTTATGAGACACAAAAAAAAGAAGAAACACAAACTTTTCAAATGAAATTAAAAAAAAACAACAACTGAGGACAAACTTGTAACAAGGAAGAAAGGACTGGCCAAAAACAACAGAACGGTATGTTGCGTGGGGACACTTTGATAAATCGAATGTTGGCAGAAACTGCGAAACTTGTACAGTCCGCACAATGTTGAGACACCAAGAGGGAGGCCGATTTCAAGCAAGTTCACAAAAACGTCAGCATGACAAAAACCTACGGAAGGCGACTAATTTCGAATGTCATCCACATGAAGGCGTCCAAATTTGTGTTCGCATCTGGAACGAAAATCCAACTTTCTACAAAAGAAATAAAACTCGGTCATCTCGGAAATTCCAATGGAAAATCTCAACAACTTTCGGCAGATTCAAACTATGCCTGCTGGCAAACTTCAAGATCCGGTATCTGTCACATTTGACACAAAATCTGGTCCAACCTCGAGGAAATCATTTCCGATTTCCGCAGAGTTAAGAAGGCGTCAAAATTTCTACAATCATGACTCTCTTCCAGTGAAGGTAAGTTTTTGTCAACTAGAATTCTTAAAACATATTGAATTGATTTCGAGTTTCTCCCTGTTCGCAGTCAAAGTAGCTGTCACAATCTCACTTCGGATATGAAGTACTAATCAATAGCATTGGCAAGATGCTCGGTAAACAAACAAAATGTAAATCGTATTCTCTCTTACTTTTACGGAGGTCTTCAGCAAACACAGGGGTTGGATATATAAGTTACGATATTCTTGATACATATATTCTCATGAAATGTATTCTCGCAATATTTTTGCTTGACCTATTGAGTGGTATATAAAAAAAGGAGATAAATAAAAATCAAACATATATGCCAAGTAGAAAAATAACATAGTGTTTAAGTCTCTATATAAAGAAACAAAAAGAAAATATTTAAACAAAACCATCAACGCACTCTTGCCGCAGCGATGTTATTTCAAAACGGAAAAACAAAACAAAATACAACTTCTATGATTACACCCAATCTAGGTTAAGATACTCTTCAAGGTATCAGGAGAAAAAACAAAAAAATTTAAAACAAATTAATCAAATTGTCGACAGAGTTAAGATCAACTCACATTATATATTTAAAGCATATTTAATCAAATAATCTTATTCAACAAAGTTATAAACAAATATTATTGCATTACAAACAAAAGATTCAAAATGGAAAACTATAATATATACTTAGAGTAGAATTCTAGTTAACCATTTGAAAATTAAATGTTTTTTCTTGTTATCTATCAAAAAAACAAAATATATTAACAAAGCAAAAACTATATGTATTACGGTCTTATCTCGCCGATGAACAGCGTCGTCATTTTCATGGCTGCGTCAGACCGACATTAGGCGTTTTGGGCTCCTCTCTCTCCACCTAACATCAAGAAGAAGATAAACCATATAAACTAACTTTCCCTACCACGAACGAGAAGGGTCTCGAATGCGCAGTCAACCACCATCCCTCGGCTGCCCGGATCTTGATCTGATGCATTCATCAAAAAGTTCTATCGGCGATATAAGACCGGTTAGTTATCAGTTAAGCAAAAGATAAGTATCGCCCGAAAAAAAACAACAAAACTTAATGAATAATATTACTTTTAAAACAAACAATTATATATATATATAAATATATTACTTGTAGAACTAAGCAAAGGAAGAAAACACTTTGAAAACTATTATAAACAAGAAAACCAACAACAATATTATAAAATCTTAAAGAAATTATAAAGAAATTCTTAATTTCCTTACAATGTACACTAAAGGAAAAGAAAATGTTAACAAAATCTATATAAATTGTGTGTTATCAACGATTTATCCTTATTAGACAAAAAAGAAAAAAGCAAACAAAATATAAATACCACATGTAACCATAAATTTAAGAGATACCAAAAATCAGTATGAAAACAATGTAGATGAACAAATCAAACTTTAACGTTAATAGCCACAGTCTATTAGCAATTAAAAACTTTCTTCAAAAGTTTACATGAAAACAAAACAATTTAAGTAAAAAATTTATCAAATCAAGCGTATTTAATCATAAGTTGGGGAAAAAAAAACTAAACAAAAGTTTTTTTCTCTATCTCGATATAATTATTAACTTATTCTTGAAAAACAAAAAAAAAAAATTATACAACTTTTTAGATGATACATAACACATAATGATACATACATAAACAAACAAAACACGTTTAAGGTAGCCTGGCAAAAATGAATTTTAAGTGGAGTGGCAAAATGAATAAAACAAAAAATATTTTCCTTAAGAATATATTGAAAAAAAAAATATTATAACATCATAATTACAAACAATTTCATGCATAGTATAACAAAAATACTATGATTTCGTATTACAGCAAAAAACCAAAAAAAAAAACATAAAAAAAGATGAAATTATCAAAATAAAGAAAAATAAAGAACATTACTTAAATCTCTAACTAGCGGAGAGACAACAAACATTTGCCATTGTGTTTTATTTCGAACTGACAATTGCAGCACTTCAAATAACCAATAGGGTAGTTCGCGACAACGTCAGTGTCAAATGAGAAGAAGAAAAATCCAAGTGACAGCTAAAAAACTTGTAGGAAAACAAAACGGAATTTGTATGGATGTAGTCCAATTATATTACAAAATTACTGAAAAGTGCATAAAAAAGTGCAAAAAACAAGATAAAAGCATTGTTGAATTAAAAAATTATGTTTATCAAACGTATTTGGTAACAACTGAGAAGTTAAATTAATTGCATTTGTGCGCTTTTCAGCAATATTTGAACAAAACACTACTCTGGCCATTATAAACCAGCTTTGTTATCCTACAAGTTTTTTGACGTTTGAGCAAAAAAGGTAGCCCATCTGTGAAAGGATGGGCTTCGCGAAACACTCTATAATACAATTTTGATACGCGTGACGAGTTTTTCGTGTACTTAATTCTGACTGCACGATATGCAACAGACAACAGTGAAAGCGACTCCATTCTGGGGCCCTACTCTGTACCTCGTTTCGAAAGTAAAATTTTTCGAAAACGAACCTTTTTTACTCTGTATTTCGAAAGTGGAATGAAATGTACTTATGTCGCGTTTGGAATTCCGAAATTATTACAGAGTACCTACTTAAAAGCGGAATGGGAAAGCTATTTCGAATGGGACGGAATAGAGAGTAGGGCCCGCCCCTGACTTGCCCTTAACTGAGGCCCTACTCTGTATCTCGTTCCGAAAGTTATATTCTTCGAAAACGAACGTGGAATTAATATTATTTTAAGCGTTACAAAGTACCTACCTATTTAAAAGCGGAACCAAAGCGGTTTTGAATAGGATTGACTTACAAAACGAGATAGAGGGTAGACCCCCTGGGTATTCAGTAAAGCTCAGGTTTGTCCCATTTCTATGTGAGACACTGCTACGAGAGCAGGTAAAAGGTAAGCAGTCCCTGTGCCCAATAATAAATATTTTGTAGGTGACAATGGGTATGGAAAATTTCGCCATTGTAAGTTCGTAGAATCTATTCTGGCCACTGAATATCATTATTATCATCGCGTCAATCTTCAACCTTTCCACTTTGAAGCCCTTGCTTGCGACGAACATTGAAAACGCATGCATCACCATCAGTATGTATCATGCGTAAGTTACCAGAGAAGCTTTATTTTTATTGAAGAGGGACATTTGATATTTGCGGATAAGCTGTCACAAGCAAGCACTTAGCTAGGGTTTACAAGACACCATTAATGAAGCTCTAAGCTGTAAAAAAGTACCCAAATCAAGCAAATAAAGTACAAGGTAAGTCGCAGAATAGTGGAGGGACATCGCAATATCCCATTTGTCAACGGTGAGCTGGATTTACTTACAGTGTTCATTTCACAAATTGCTAAAATCTAGTACAGTTTGACATAAAACGAGCCTCTATGGCAATCAATTGTGACGGCGCCCATTTGGCCGATATCGTCTTCTCGACTTGACCAATAAAATTCTAAAGAATAAACATAATCAATCAAAAAACAGAATCGAAGTTTCTCATTTAGAAAAAAAATGAGAGCCAAACAACATCGGATGACTTCTTTTGGTCGACCTTTAACCTACTTCAGAGCTGCATGTGCCATCTGTTTCTTTTTTTCCACTCCCGCTGTAACATTTTTCAGTCGTGTTTTTGCTCCCAATCACCAGGCGCACAGAAATGCAGAACCTACTAAAATACCAAATAGCTTATTTTTTTTTTATTGTTCACCTTCGTACCGAAAATCATTGCATACTCAAAGGTGCGTGAGTACTGCACACGCTTTGTGTACGCTACGGTGAGTTGATTTGTTGATGCTATTCGGATTTGCATGTTGGGAGATTTTTTTTTATTTGGGAAATTTAAACGTTTATACGAGTCCCTAGGTGCTCGTGGCTTAGTGGTAACTGTGTTGGGCTACTAAGCCAAGAGTCCCAGGTTCGAATACCGAAAAAACACAAATTCCTCTTAAGGTTTTTTTCCACTGCATCCGAGAGTATAACCACTGTCAATAAGTTGTTTGGACTCGGCATAAAATTGCAGACCCCTTCCATTCGTCCCAAAAATGAAAAACTCTCACACAAAACGAATGGTTGTGAGAAGCTAAGCCTAGGCTTCCTACGGACCTGTTGCGCCAACTATTTATTTATTTATTTTTAGCTGCTTTTCGCTGAACAATATTGCGATCTATACATTCGGTACAGATTTTAGAGTCCCACAGGGCGGAGGCTATATTTTCGAAGCATGTTGCATATTGTGCAGCTTCCTGAGGCACATTGTCTAAGCCGTTTCGTATTCGTGTATGTCATTGCCAACAAATGCTGAGAGAAATATTCTTCTGGAACAAAAGTTGAATTTCCAAAGTTGATCGGCAATTAATGCTTTTTAGCTTTAGACACACAAAATTAACAAATAACAAGTAAAAGTGTTATCATCGGCCTGGCCGATGCTTTGATACCCTCCACTGCATACAAGTCATGCAAAATTGGTTTTGTGAGGGAGGTACCAGAACTACTTGACGGACATAGCCCATTTTTAATACTAACTTGAGGACAATAAAAATAAGTTTTCTCACAAAATTTCACTTGGCTAGGTAGATTCTTTTCGACGCTAGTGTTTTTAACATAATATGTTTTCTAATATTGGTTTTGTATGAGAGGTACCAGAACTACTTAACCGACATAGCCCATTTTCAATACCAACCTGACGCCGATAAAAATAAGTCCTTTCACCAAATTTCGCTCACTTACGTCAATTACTTTGGGCGCTATCGTGCTTTCAACAGACAGACAGACAGACAGACAGACAGACAGACAGACAGACAGACAGACAGACAGACAGACAGACAGACAGACAGACGGACATGGCTAAATCGATTCAGAATGTGATCCTGATTCAGAATATATATACTTTATGAGGTCTCCGGTGACTACTTCTTTGCGTTACAAATGTATTGGCAAAGTGAATATACCTTCCTCTGGAGGGTATAAAAATGCTAAGCCCTCATTCCTTATGCAAAGGACGTTTGATTCCATCTTGGTGGACAGCTGTACAGATGACATTTCCGAAATGTTGTGAATTGTGAAAACTTCGCTGTCGAATGAAATGCTTCAGCGGTTGTGTTTACTTTTGCAGATTTAAAAAAGACGGCCATTTTTCGAGTCAAGAAGTACCAACCTTAAAACGAGTACTTACCATTCCTAAAAAATAAATACCTACTTCAGTGACCTTTAAACGTTCACAACAAATAAAACAATCTTTCCTAAATATTTAGTCTTCTTTTATTATGTGTGTGTATATATATAGATTTTTTGTTTCATTTTTTTTTTGAATATTTGTCTGCTTTTTTTTCATTTTGAAATAATTTCAAATACAATAAAAGTTTCTGTTTTTTTTTTATTTAATAAATTTATACCCTTAACGCTAAACAAAACGTGTGAGTGTAATATTAATTCTGTTCATTGAATTGTACAATTACAGTTTCTGTTTTTTACTTAATATGCTTGGGTAATTTGTCAATAACTTTATACAAAAATCAGTTTCTTACACAGTTTAATTAATTATTAAATAAATATATATATTTATACAATTGTAATATGCTTTTTTATAGTATAGAATATATATATATGAATGCATATACTATAATTTTTTAAGTAATTACAAATAAATACATCAGCAAATTAGAAATTACCTGTTTCTTCTTAATGGATAAATATTATTTAATAACTTGATGTGAATATATCATAGATTCGAAGGTACAGCAACTTATAGTAAGAACAAGGTTTTTTATTTACTGAATAAATAAGTTAAATATTAATTACGTTTGTTCAACAATTGATAGGGACATCTTTTATTATTATTACTTTTAATATCGATACACTTTTAAATATTTTCTTTTTACTTTGAAAACAACAGACAATAAGTAGATAAACAAAAACAGTAATTAAAGACATAAAGTTTGCATTTTTGTTTAATAAATATGCTCGGGTAGGATTGTATTCTAAGGTGATATAGATGAAGGGTTTGAAATTGCCTTACGATTAGAAAATAAGAGTAAAAACAAATTTTACGAGTAGAATTCTTAAATTTTCATTTTACACAGCCAATCTTTGGGAGTAATTGCTACCAATCATCACCTATCAATTTTGTCCATATACTTACAATCACATTCGATTTGAAGAGAAAGAAAACTGAGATTTTTACAGAAAAGTTGGCAACGAAAACGGTCATTTGTTATTATTTGGTTGCGTCACCTCAATTGTCCTTAAAAAAAACTATCATTAAGTTGAGTTTTGTTTTTCTTTCTGTTAATGAGTGAATTTTAACTACTTTATTATTAATTTTAAGTTTTTTTCGCTTTTGTATACTGTATGAAAATATCGGCAGTGGATTTAAATTTACTATTTTTTTATGTTCAACGATTTTTTTTTACTTTTAATTTGAAGGTGCTGATTTGGTGTTTCAATAAATTGTTTATAATTTAATACGTTACTTCAAATAATTGTTTTTGTTTTGTTTTTTAAATGTATTCAACTGCACTATTATATTAATTTGTATATTTGGAAATTTTATTTAATACGTTTGTAACTATGTTTTGTTTGCTTTTTTTTTTAAATAGAAAAATACCTCTTTTTTTTGTAAACTTTAACTATTTTGTTGATTTGATTTGAATAATGTGTTACTTTGTATTTTTGTTTAACTGCATTGTGGTGTGAAAATATATATTTTTATATTTCTTTTTCGAATGTACAATATCTTAGAGCTATTAAATTGGTATTTATTTATTTTTTTGTTCTGTACATTTTAGGGGTTCTTTTCAATAGAGCGAAAATACGATATATAAAATTAAAGAGAAGGGGGGAATGGACTACCACGATTTATGTCGCATTTCGTTAATGGAAGGAGATTCGCAGAAAATTACGGAAATTTAAATTGAATAAAGGTACCTACTACCTAATGTCAGTGATTAATGCGATTTACATCGGCGAAGCAGTTCTTCTAAAAAAAGGACCAGGATCGTTCGGCCAATAACAATTTGGGAAAAGAGTGAAAATAGATGTAAAAAAAACCTGCCCAACAAATGGATGATGATGTGGTACAGCAAACAGAAGTGGGGCATACCCCGTAGCTTAGGAGTTTCTATAGAGGATTTCACTCCTCCAGTGTATTAACAAAAAAAGAGTACATGGATCCAGTAGGCCAACTCGTGCTCATGCAGACATTTAGCAAGAAGTTGCGTTTCACTGTGTACGCAACACCGTGAACTATTCAAAAATACCTCGTTCTTCTGTTTTAACACAGGTACAGCAGACCACTGAATTTTGCGTTTCTTTTTGCGTTTAAAGCTCGCTTAAGTGGCTAAGAACAGAATAGACTTGCAATCCAAATAAAAATGAAGCGCGGTGTATTTTAACAGCTAAAAATATCAATATTCAATATTTTACGGCTCATCACCCGTTGTGACTAAATGGGGATCAAAAACCCTGTCAAATGACTGCAGGGGATCTATTCCGCAAGTGAGTTTTACAGAAGTGTGTCTATCTGATAGATTACGACTCTACAAACGTAGGGTTTTTTTAATGACGCTATTGTATAAATTTATTCGATCTTTTCCCTGCCGTGAATTTAAAGGTATGAGCTTGGAAAGAAAAGATCCGTTAACTCCAACCAACGAAACCTAAATTGGAGCTCTTGCGGGAAGGCTAGGTACTCACAATTGTGTGCTAAGAGATTATTAGCTTTTTCTCAAGAGTACCGCCTTAAAGGCATCTTAAATGCGCGGCTTTCTATAGCAAGCCTCACTGACACGCTCGCTTCCATTCTTCGTTTTCCGAGTGATTCCGTAGGATCTATTTTGACGTACTGAAAAATATAGAGAGTAAAGGACTATTCACATGAGAGCGAGCGAACGAATTGCTAAAACGCGAACAAACCTCTTTTGATAGATTTTGCACATTTTACTATTCCAAGAGGAGGATAATTAATTATCCCATCAAAATGTAATAAGAAAACAAGTTAAAAAACAGTTTTAATAACGAAATTTCGAATTCCAAACATTTTGCCGCGAATTGTCAAAGTTTATTCACAATCCACATCATTCAATTCGCGTTCCACAAACTAGCGAATAAAACATTCGTTCGACTTAACCGCAATCTTTGGTATTTTTTTGTACATACTTCATTAGTTGCTGTTTTTTCATTTTTTCCACCAAAAATAGGCTAACAATATTTTTTTTTTAATATATTGCGGCTACCTCCCATTTTCGAGTTTTTTTTTCTGTTTTTAAAATAAATAGAGACAAATGACGGCGACTATCATTGGATTCGCAGGTATCTACGACCAAATAAAATGTATCATGTGAATGGACTGTCAAAACTTGCGAATATTCGTTCGTTCGTAGGTAGTTGGTCGCTCTCATATGAATGGTCCTTAAGAACTGGAGTCAGATTCTGTAAGGCGAAAACGTTGCAACGTTTGCTATGATTTGCTCTAAGTTTGCACAAGTAAATCTTTCGTGCAGACAAAAACGTTTGAACGTTTCGCCTTACCCAATGCCAACCCTCATTCCTTCTATATTATTTTGAGGTACATCAAACAATAATAAAACTATTTCCTTCCGGTGCGAACAAGGCTTAAAAACCGCCCGTTTTAGGGTAAACAATAAAAAATTAAACTCAATTACGAACTCAAACGCTCGATTAAAACTGTCTGTTTGTGCAGTTTGCGAATTCTTATTTTTCGTTTCGATTTAACGTTAAAGGTTATCGAATGCTTGTTTTTGTTTTCATTAATCAGGTTTTTTGTTGTTAATAATTTTTTAATCGTTATTAGTATACTACATGTTTTGTTTTATTTAAAACGGGTTTGGATTTGTTATGTGATACTTTTAAAATTTGTTAATATATATATATAATTTTGGTATTAAAGCCGATAATGCACTTTATTAATGTAAATTTGAATTGTATATAGACTGCTTGTGATTTTTGTTTTTTTTTTTTGTTATATATCAAAAAGAATTATTTTTTTCAACGAAAATCAACCAATTGCTTGCGTAGCTGCGCGTTTTTGTTTTTAAAACATTCTCATCACATTTCATCAAACCTTGATTAAAAAAATTTTAATTCGTTATGTTGCTATTCAATGTTTGTTGAATAATACTATAAATTTAATGTGCACTTTGTTGTTTTGTAAATTTTAAAGTTTAACACTTTGCTAAGTAATTGTTCAAGTGTTCTTTTTTTATGGGTTGTTGTTTTATGTTTCATGAATATTAGCCGTTATGTATATATAACTTTAGGGGTTTTCTTTACACTTTTGTTTGATTTCGAAAAGTATATAATATAGGTATATATATAAGTAATATGTGTATATATATATAATTTTATTTGGGGTTGCAATTTGTTTATATAATATAATATAGACCTTTTTTTGTTTTGCTTTATATATAATATTTAAATTTAATTTGTATTATTTATTTTGAACTTAAATAGAGGTATTTCTATTTTCCCAAGTATTTTGTTACCATATCCGCGTTGCATATCAATTTGTTTTGTTTTTTTTTTAACACTTTTATAAGATTTGTTGTTTGCTTTTATATTACCGCTGGTTTTTTTTCAATCTTTTTTTATTAAAACATAAAAAGGATAAGTGTTTTGGAAATTGAAAATAATTAAAATAAACGAAACGCTGAAAAATCTGCCTGGGCTATGAGCTTTGTGATTGATTTGTAATGGCGTATTGTGGGGTCAGATGTGAGCGATTGGTCTTGGTATTTTGCAGGTTTGCCAAATTTAAGAGTTACGTGATGTACAAACTTGCTTAATATATTCAATCGCAAAAAAATGCGCGTGAACGTTTGAAAGTCCGAGGAAGACTTTACGACACAAGAATCGATCTTCACTTCTATGGAAATTGGAAGCGTTTTCTGAAACCTCAAAAAGCTGAAACTCTTACTTTCGGTTAATATTTCGAACTGCTGGCGCTGTGCGTGTGCATAATTATTCTACTCATAGTGCAATGACAGACCAAAATGAGGTCGAATCAGTTGTTATTCATCAAATTGGTTGTCAATTCGAGAAACAAACTTCTATCCACTGATGGCCATACCTACAAAACTATTTTACTGTGATATTCGGCCGTAGAAAAGCATCCGTGGAACGGAAAATCCTCCGGTTTTATATGATTCGGAGGATTGTGCTCCGAGGTATTCTTCCGAACAGCTGTTCAGAGCATTGTTTTCAGATACAAACAACACGAGGATTTCAAATCAATAAGTCATCGCGATCGCATTTGAATTATTTTTTTTTCCAAAAACGGATACCTGAAATGTAATTTATGTCTCTGACAGCGTATGCACTGCGGAGAATTTTCCGGTCCGACGGATACCTCTCCAGGGGCCATTCGTTGCGATTTTAGATCCGCTCTCCGATTACACTTTTCTAGCATGAAGGATCTGGTTTGTTTATGAATTTATATTGGCGGTAATGATTCTGTGTTCGACGAATTTTTAAGAGCTGATGTAAAATGACTCTTCGTATAATTAAAAATTGCCTTTCATCCATTCGATGTGTCTTCGCCTCTGAGACTGGATTTTTCTCTTTATCAGCTTCGCACGACCATTTTGCGAAAACACTCCTTTCACACAAAAACTAATCGCATACTCACACCACGAACACACATTTGCAGCTTATTCTATTTATGAACGTTTTTAATAACCAAAGTGCATTTTCACATCTTCAGCCGCTTTGACGAAGTTGGTTAGAGATTTCTCAAACAACGAGGCTATAGCGAAATAAAATCAAACGAAACAACCAAAAATAAAAAGGAAACACAATCTTATACTTTTAAAACCGATAAAATATTTTTATATTAAGAAAAAATAACTATAAACTTAAAACATATCATAATATATTAATAATAATTATAATAGTAATAATAATAATAAAAAAAAAAAACATTTAACATTTTTTCATAGTTATAAGAAAAGCAAGAACAGAAAAAAAAAATAAACAAAAATATTTTTATATGTGTAACTCCTATTTCATTTCTCATAATTACTTAACGATCAACTAAACTTATGCTCTTTTCTCCATATAACTTGTCGTAAATTATTTTAATGATTTATTTCACTTTCAAAACTGACAAACAAATATTAACTCGTTTTTAAGCTTAACCCTAACAAATTATAATAAAAAAAAAAGTTTTCTTTTAGGAATTAAAACAAATCAATTTACAATTCCATATATAGTGTTTATGCCTACATAATATATCCTTTCATTGTAACTATCTGTGTATTACATCAACCAACAAGGGTTAAACAAAAAATTAACTATTTAAATTTACGTTACCTGTGAACAAAGTATAAAACAAAAGAAAATTAAAGTAATAGGTGATAATAAGTGTTAAAATTTATTTAGTGGCTTAGAGGCTAAACTTTACTTTTCTGTTAATATCTGAACAATTTCTTTTTTTTTCTTCTAAATGTACAGTCTAAGTAATATTTTATAATTTCTTTTTTTGATTTAGGTAATTTTAGAGAACAAATTGTGATAATATTTACAAAATAAAAATAAAACGCAATTGGT
Organism: Cheilosia impressa; assembly: GCA_948293265.1. Taxonomy (NCBI): domain Eukaryota; kingdom Metazoa; phylum Arthropoda; class Insecta; order Diptera; family Syrphidae; genus Cheilosia; species Cheilosia impressa. Next base: position 50,909,955 of record OX411883.1, on the reverse strand, counting down.
CAATCAATGTTTATCGTTACAAAATCATGGTATTTGTTTTATGTTTCTTGTTAATTTGTTTATATTTAATAAAGCAAAATGTATAACCAATAATTCTTTGTTTACTAATTTATTAAACTAATTACACACGAGTTATGAAATAAAATGTTTTATGTATAAAACAAAAAGATATCCTTCTTTTCCTTTCCATTTTATTGTACAATTTATTTACAAATATATTATATATAGTTTGTTAAATATTTTGTTTCTTTTATCTTTCATCACATTTTGAAAATGAGAAAAAATGGTTTTTGCTTTAAATTTAAACAATAAAAATGAAATAATCAAAAGAAAAGTAGCTAACAAAAATGTTGAAGAAAAACAAAAATTAAAGAAGAAATTTACGTTTAGTTGTAAACAAATCGCGAACATGTTTGGGGTCGGAAAACAGGACATGCGTCGTTGACAAATGCAGCAAAATGCAGGAGGGCGAGGGTAATAATTATATTGAATAGAAAACAAACCCAATTGATCCAAGAAACTTGTTCATTGCTGATGTTTTTCTGGTAACAACACTTGTTCTTGAATGCTTTTCCAATGCTCGTTGAGGTCTAGGAATAACAAATATTCTACATAGCTTCAGGTTAACGTGACGTCAACAGTGATTCTTTGGCATCCTTTGTTCACTTGTTTAAACTTTTTCTCCCGATCGACGGTTGCAGTCAAAATTGAGCTGTAGGAAGAGCCAATGAAAAGCAGGTTAGCCAATATTGTAGAACGCCTTTTGGCGCTTCAAATATATTGTTAAGACGTCGATTTCAAACACAAAATGTGCTGCCCCACGCATTGATTATTGATTTGGGGAAACTGAAAACCAAAATACGGCACAGAAAATAAAAATAAGGTTCCTATTTCTGCGTCATTTGCCAAAAACAGGTTATAATGCATTTTTAATTTCTATCAACCACGCCACTTCTAGCTCAAAGTTTAGAGAAGACACGCGATTGCAAATCTTGTGTGTCGTGCAGAATTTACTTCCAAATGGTCCGTTGCGAGAACTCTAACGCGTTTCTTGGCAACTCGGTCGTATTGCGTGCCTAGCTGAATCTATTTAGGCTTCTCCGATTTTGGCGTCTTTCTAAATTTTTCGCACCACCTCGAACAGCATAGGTAAAACTGCCAAGTTATACATGACTTCGAAGCGAAAGCAGTTTGAAAATCTCACCCTCATCCATCGCGGTAGTTGCAGTTGAATATAAGAAAAGAAGACTTTCTGCAAAGTTGCTACTATATCAGTCGTCCTTTGTGATTACTCGAGTTCGTTGGAAAAAATAAATCAATCACAAAAACGGTGAGAAATCACGACTTAAACGTCACAATACACCAAAACCGTCCAGTTAATAGCCTTCTCTTACCTATCATCGAGACGTCTGCTGCTACTTTTCCTGCATCTTACTTTTTCAGGGCCCCCAGTTTTCATTTTGCATTTGTTTACAATTCTCTTTTTCTAATATTCTTGTATACATATAGTAAATTAAATAAAGTGTTAAATTTTCTACATAAAACATAAATTGATTCATATTTTATACGTTTCGTTTTACTCCTCCAATTATCACACTGATAGAAATATTTAATTTCTTTCCCCTCCGTTCGTCTTCAGCTTTAGATATTTTCTTTAAACTTAATTTGAATTACTTTTTAACTAGATTTTTTTTTTGTTTAATAAACTTATATAAGAGATCTTATCAACTAAGCAAATTTTTCTTTTTTCTTCTTTGAATGAATTTATTTTTTGTTTTATACACAAAAAGAAAAAAAAACCTGGACATAGATGTCCAATCCTTGGTATACGTTTAATTATTATTACAAGTGGTTTTTGTTTTTTTTTCTATTAATTAAATTAAATAAGCTAAAGTTTGTTTTTCTAGTTCAATTTAAATGTTTTTTTTTTCTGTTTTTTTTTTTTTTTTTTTTTTGTATGTATAAATTTACATGTAGATATATTTTATGTCGCAATGCCACCAAACCACAGATTACTACCTGTTTTACATGTAGTGTATGTATATATAAATATTTAAATTCTTAAACATTTGTATCCCATTATTTCCGATTTCAACTTGTTTGTATTGGTCAACAGTATCTTTTGATGTTTCTTTTTTTTTTTTTTTGTTTAATTCAACTACTATCAGTATAACGGATTTATTTGTTTAGTAATTTTTTTTTGAATAGCTTTTTTTCTGTTTTCTTTTAATAATAAATTATGGAACTAACTGGCGTTAGTCTGATGATAGCAGCTGGTGTAGGAGTAAGAAAGTGTTTTGTTCTTTATTAGGGTCACCTCGTTGTGCTGCTTCCGAAGAAATCGGCTGAAAGGGAAAATACGTGTTTCTTTTCAATCAAATACACATGGGAGTTGTGAGTTACTACTAGTGGGTATAGATTCATGTACAGTCTTGGCCACACAAATTAGGCAATCTCCAACGAACCCTACGACTCGATGGTAATTAGGCGTCAGAGAGGTGCACTTGAAATCCAAGTGTGTTTAAGGGGCCAATGCAAAATGCGATTAATCTGGGTCGGCTTTCTGTAAGGCGAAGCGTTCAAACGTTTTCGTGTGCACGAAAAAACTTGCTTCTGTGACATTCTAAAACGTTTGATTGTGTCCCCTTAAAGAAACTGACCCCAGTTTTTGGCTAATGTCATTAAAATTGGATGGGCTGATGAATTTTTTTAGGGACTGCACGTTAGGAAGGGCACGGTTATTGTACTGACATCGGGTCGTATGCCAAAGTTGAGTTTATTTTGTGTGATAACTCTCCCGAGAGCTTTTCTAGAGCGAAGTTCTAATAGCCACCAAAACGTAGTTCGTATCGTAAGAACTGAATTTTGTGAACTGATGTGATCGGAAAGGAAAGAAAACGAATCGAAGACATTTGCCTCATGAAATGAACGCAGAGATTAACAGTATCGGCAAAGAATGAAACGAACCGATCTCAAGTGCTGGGAATGATCTAATTTCGAAAGCTCGATGTAGGTGTAAGAAAGCGATAGCTTCTTGCTTATAAAGGGTGTTTAGAGATTGGTTTTTCGATTAGAGATAAAACTGACATTTTGTGGTCAAATCTGGCAACTGTAGTGTCATTCAGTTTGGTTTAGCATTTCATCATGAAGAGGTTGACAAATGAACAACGCTTGCAAATCGTGCAAAATTTATTTCGAAAATAATGGTTTAGTTCGCGAAGTTCACCACAAGCTCCGTTCATTTTATGGTCGACATAATTGTCCATCAGAGCAATTAATTCGGTTAACCATGAATCGTTTTCGCACTACGTTTACTCTATGTGATAATACGCATCCGCAGAGTCGTCGAACAAACAATTGCGCACCGAAGAAACAATTGCCACTCTAGAGCGAAGTGAAGAGGACCCGAATGAATCGATTCGCCACCGTGCACAGCAATTGGCCATGATAACCGACTATTTTGTTCCCGAATTGGAGGGCATGAATTTGGATGAGATGTGGTTCCAACAAGACGGCGCTACATGCCACACAACGCACGTCACAATCGTTTTTTTGAAGGAAACATTCGATGAGCGCATAATTTCGCGGAATGGACCTGTCAATTGGCCACCAAGATCATGTGATTTGACACCAATGGATTATATTCTTTGGGGATATGTGAAGTCGCTCGCCTACGCCAACAAACCACAAAACGTTAGACTTGGAAGCCAACACTCGTGGCGTTATTGCTGACATACAGCCCCAAACGCTCGAAAAAGTGATTCAAAATTGGACCTCTAGACTTGGAATTGGAACTGGGCCACCGAAATCATATTGAAACATTAATGGCATAAAATTATCCTTCCAATAAAGCCAAATTGATGGACATTAAAACGATTTCTAGAAAAAACACCCTTAATATATTGCGGGGCACGGCATTTTCTTGACTTCCCATACGGAGGGCTGAAATTCCTTCATTACCTAATACGTTTGGACAAGACTGTACATATGGGAAAAAACCAACACACAACAAAAGTTCATTGAATATCTTGCTCTTTATATTTAAATTTTTTTTTATTCTTATTGTTATTATTTTTTTTGTTTGCATTTAAGAAAACGTTCAACACTGGCGCGTCCAAAAACTGATATTAAACGTACGCCCTTCTTACAGTAGCAATGTCATCTAACTTCGAAACTAAATTCAACACACCTCTTTCTTTTACATAGTATTCATGCGATATAAACATGAAAAATTCATCTGATCTTTGACTTTAGCCGTCTCTCTGTATATTTCTGGTCGGAGCCTGTGGGTGTAATTCAGGGGCGTAATGCTAAAAAGAAATCCTCAAAATGTTGTCTAACTTACGTGTCTGTGGTATATCGAAACTGAAGTTCAATGTTGGATCTGGTGGCGTATTCAATAATGAATTCCCAGTCAGCTGTTGTTGTTGTTGTTGCACCGTCACTGCTCCCTGCTGCTGTTGTTGCTGTTGTTGTTGTTGTGGACTTTGTGACATACCAAGTGGATTTGTAGTGTTCGCGCCCACCATCGGTCCCTGGCCCAAACCGAGGGGGCTCTGTGGCGTTCTTAAGCCACCGCCCGCCCCACCATTGCTTGGGTTGTTGACACCACCACCACCACCAGGCACACCATTGTTTCCGGTTGCCGCCGTTTGCTGTTGCGCTCGACCACTGACAACTGCTCGTAGCTCTTGTCGGACAAACTCTGACGAGTTTGAACCATTACCAGCTGCAAGAAGGAAATTAAGTACCAAAATTAATCAAACAGAAAGGCACACACTGAGACACCCTGATGTTGTGTGTAGTGAAACATTAAGACACTTAGGTATTTGTTAGCCACATTTACAAATTACTCCAATAAGTATATAAACAATTAAATAACATAAATGAGATTATTATTATAATTTTCTTTTTTTTGTTTTATTGGTGGATGATAGATGCAACTAGGTGGTGGATTGGAGGTGATTGTTTAGATACATGGGGTTGTCTTTTATTTATAATAAATACAAATATGCATATATATAAAACAAACATATAGATGTAAATGCTGAGTGGATGAATTTCTTACGGAACCGAAAGTGCAACCTAAGCGGATGGCGGAAACATGGATAAATGAAAAATGAGTGAAACATAAATATCCCAATTAAGATGGAGCATTATTTACAATTATAACAAACAAACAAAGATCCCATCGAAATGTGATTAAACAAAACAAACATTTATAAATCAAGATGTGGGCTGCTTAAACAATTTGTTAATCAAATGTATTCAGTGTTGAAGGGGTGAGCTTTTCACTCCGGTTTGAGTTGCAGGCTTAGGAGCGAGAGGAGTTTCAAGGACAATCTTTACGGTTTGGGCCATCCGAAAACCGAATTGCGTTTGCCAATTCAATAGCAATCACTGATTTAGGTACAGAGAAGCATCACCCTGTTGGATCGTCTGCAGTCTTAGTGTGTCTGCATTTCGTAGACATGCAGCTACAAAAGATTTATAGCCCAAAAACAAAAAGATCCCGGGGACAGATTCCGTATATCAACAATCGCCGGGACGATATCGTTTTTGAAACTTTGCTGACCATAAGAAGTGATGTTCTGCTCGAATTTGTTTCACTGCAGTCTGATTTCATTACATTTGTGGAAAATGAACTGGATTGAGGTCTGAAACTCGTTATTTTGGCACCTTGCTGCTACCTTTGGAGGTCTATCGTTTCGACGATAGTCGTCTGAAAAATTACGGAATGAGTGCCCTGGTCAATCAAGAACAACAAATAAATAAATAGTTGCAGCACCAAGTCCGCATAGAACTCTTGGCCTAGCTTTGCAGTCTGCACGTCGAGTCGATGGTAAAAAAAAAAAATAGTTCTAACAAGAACCGCACGACCTCTGTAGGTATGATAAAACCTTGACAGAGCTTCATAGCTACTACAACAATTTCAAGATATTTTCGACCGTTTTTGGGACGGTTGTTCTTAGTTTTATTTCGCTCCACTGTGTAGCTTCAGCTTTGGTATGCCTTTCATCAAAGATTCTCACCTACTACCGCGTTCAGGCAGTTGCTGGGGGGGGAAATAAGCTACGAATCACCATTTTAAATGAGATAGGACATACAGACTATTAGATTCACTGAATACATCTGATCGCATTTACATAAGGGTAGACCAGAAACAATAGACACTCTTTACCTTGCCAATAATGAGGGTTAACACTTGACACCCTCCCACTGCCAACAATCAGGGTTATCGCGAATAAATTCCGATGGAAATGTTTCCATTGTCAGATTGCTGAATAGGAAACATTCCCGGGGAAATTTTATTCCCGATAGGGATGAATTTAGAAAGAACAACAAATAAAAATGACATTTCATCCAAACACAAATCAGCGTCTAAACTGATTTCACCCAAAAATCAACATAAAATCGGTTTACTCGCACGCACCCCATTAAACACTGAATGAATTGTGATGTTGTGACATTTTGTACATATCGCGGATATAGCTCGCTTCTTCTTGCGGGTGGTTAATGGAATATTGCGAAATATATATATGGGATTCATGTGATGTTATTATGTGTGCACTATGAGTTATTAGCAAAAACAACAAATCAAATCAATTACTCTTCTTCCATTAATAAACAATTTTGGACAAACAAAAAACCATTGGGATATAGTGTAGTTTTATGTGCATGTGTAGATCATGAGTGTGTTGGGGGGGATTTTTGTGCATGGTGGTTGGTTGTGGGGAGGAACGGACGGGATCATAGTGTGTAATCTTCTAAATGCTTTTGTGTTTTGTTTGTGTTTTTACTAAAGGGCGGACGAAGGGAGAGAGCAATTGAGGGTGGACATTTGTTTTGTTTTTTTTATTGTGTGACCAAACATGGAGAGACGACCTTACCGGTCTGGGTGCGACCATAGAAATCATTTGGCGGTGGCCCCTGTCCAGCATGTTGCATACTGTTGTACATCATGCCATAGCCGCCGCTAGTACCATCCGATCCACCATAAGAACGGGGTGAGCCTGTGTTGTTTAACAATTGCATTTTGTTAGAAATGGTTTTTTACTTTTTTTTTTTAATATTTAATTTTCTATTTTTTTTTTTTTTGGTTATGTTTCTGTATGTAGTTTTTGTATAGGTTATTAATTTGTTGAATGAATTGGTTATGGATCATAGCGGGGTATCCTTTTTAAATGAATTTGCCTGCTGGGAGGTAAATAGCTATTTTCCAATCAGAAGCTAGTCGGTCAAGGGTTTCAATTCTTCTTTCGTTTAATGATTTACTTTTCATATGACAGAACACAGCTTAAGGTTTTGGGGACGCATCTACTCGGGAATTGGACGACTTTCCAGTGTAACTATCGCCGATGAAAGAAGGTATAGGTATAGGTATAGAAATAAATTTGAAAACGGTAGCCGAAGGCCTTCTTCCTGGGTGCACAAAGTGACTGATCAAATTCGGAAAACGTAGAAAAATAATTAATCCCAGAGGTGGTTGCAAACTTCTATTTGAACTTCTTCTGTGAGGTTCCTTTCGCTGGTCTATACAAAGTCCAACGATTAGGACGCTTGAGGAAATTCCACAGGGACAGAAGGACTGAGTTTGTACATGTGAGACGCGTTAAGCTTCCCTTTATTGAAATATCACGTAGGCAGCTCTTATATGGAGGAAGTCCATTCGACATTTTTAAATACCACCTGCGATGTTAGTAATCGCGGGAACAAAATCGATCGATTTAGCTGGGGAATAAAGTGGTGAATACACTTTCAGTAAATAAATCTAAAAATGCATGCCATTCCCGGTCCATCTAAACTGTGTTCTGTCCTTTTGCAAAAGGAAACAAATTTCGCAATGGCATAACCCGTCCCAACATACCTGGCAAGTGCTGAGTCGCTTGCGGTACACTCGTCTGCCGTTGCATTCGCTGCAGCTGCTGACTGTTAAACACGTTTCCGGGCGGACCATAATTTGACTGCGGACTTGGAGAGGCGGGACCTGGGAAACCATCTGGCGTATTTGGAAATGAGTTCTGTCGTTGAATACCACCAGCGCCGGGCGAGTTGAGGGAACGTCTTTGTGTTTGGAATTGCCTATACGGACTTACACCCTGTGAAAGGAAACGAAACAAAAGAAAAACGAGATCAGTAACGGCTGAAGTTCTATTTAAAGCGCCACCTTGTGCCCTACCTGCAACTGGGCACTCAGCATTGGGTTGTGATGCTGCAGGGAGATCCTTGAACTGGCGTTCCCACCACCATTGGCAGCGGCAGCGGCCGATGCATTCCATTGCTGCGGTGTCACTCCACCGGCACCAGTGGCCACTGATTGAGCATTGACATTGAACGGAGGCAAACGCGGGGACAACTGGGCGGCTGTGCTATTCCCAACGACATTCTGAAAGTTCATTTGCTGCTGTTGTTGTTGTTGTTGTTGCTGCTGCTGCTGTTGCTGCTGCTGCTGTTGTTGCTGTTGCTGTTGTAGTTGTTGCTGCTGTTGTTGGACTTGCGAGAGTTGCTGCTGAGGCGACAGGCGCTGGCCATTGTTAGCGAATTGCGGTTGGTATCCTGAAATCAAGGAAAGAAAACTCTGTGTGCACCTGAATATCGTGAACATGTTTTTGTGAGCATACCTGTATTCGGCTGGGGACTGAAGGGTCCACCCCTCTGGCCGGGGCTCGACTGCTGTTGAATCATGCTTTGGGCGAAGCTCGGACTAAGTTGGGAGTCAGGGGGCATATTATTGCGGGACAGAGAAACATTTGGTGCCACAGAGTTGTTCAAAAGCGAACCGATATTGTTGAGACCTGGATTGAGACCTAAAAATTTAAGATAAAGCGACGATTCGCGAGAACTAGTTTCAAATGGGACTTACATAGCTGATCCCCCCGTGCTGTCGCACTCTCGGGAACCAACAGGTGTTGCTTCTGTTGCTGTTGAAGCAGTCTCTCTTTCTGCTGTGCGGCTTGTAACATTCGCTCGCGATGCAACCGAGACACCGGAATTGAGGTAATATTTCCATTCGGTAGCGTGAAACGCATATTTCTCGGCGGTTGGTACATCGGCGGTGGATGTTGGAACCCCTAGTAAAAGGATAAAGCAAATAATTCACCATATGGTGCGTTTTGCGATAGCACTTACCTGATTTGCTTGCATGCTCTGCTGCAATTGCTGTTGCTGCTGCTGTGTCATTCCAACGGGACCGCCGCCGCCGCCGCCAACACCCAATTGCTGGGAATATGGCGGCGGTGGCCGACTGTTGAATGACGAAGCTTCAACTTGCATCAACGACTTTTGAATCTCATTGATGGCAATTTTCTCGTTGATCTCTTGCGCTGAGAGCACATGCGTCTGATTGCCGAACGATTGTTCCGGAATGTTACAGTCCGGCACACAGTCGATCACGTAGTTCAGTATGTTGGCCAGCTCCGGGTCGAATTCGGAGTTCTGGTGCTGTTGCTGTTGCATGGCGTGCATTTGACTATTTGTAGAGATGGTGACGCCGCCACCACCAACACCGGGTCCCACCATGGCCCCGGCGGAGGGTGCAGACGTCACCGATGCAATGCTGCCACTGAACGGCGACATTGATACTGGCACGGCGCCTGCTGTTGCTGTGGCAGCCGACACAGATGACGTAGATGAGGTAGCTGAACCGAATGGGGAGCCGTGGTGGTGCATTTGATATTCAGCCGCGGCGGCGTTCCCACTCGCCGATTGAGGTCGTTGTATTGATGAGGTTGTAGATGGTGACTGGAGCGAGGAGTTTTTGGCTTGATCTTGGTGTTGCAGCTGCTGCTGTTGGGCGGCAGCTTGTTGTGTGAGGTAGGCATCGGAAGGCTGCTTGCGAACTTTTCCACGTCCACTTGTGGGGTTCGTTTGAAAATTATTTACTACTGCTGCCACAGCTGCTGCAGCAGCACCCGCAGCTGCTGCAGCTGCTGCCACGGCTGACTGTTGCTGGTGCTGCTGTTGCTGTTGAGTGACTACGTTCGCCGTATTTGTCGGGGGTCCCTTCAGTTGCAAGCCACCTAATCCACAGGAACTGCTTACTCGATTCACGCTCGACGATGTGATATCGGGAATTATTTTCACACCCGGCGATGACGACAGTACTGGCATTTTTGTGGACCTCTCCAACAGTGAGGCAAGCATTTGATTGTTTTCGCGTAACTTTGACGGTTTGTCGTCGGAGCGCTTGGCTGCCTTTCCATCGTCAGGTTCGTTGGAGGGACGTTTCCTCTTGCCGGGCTCCTCCAGTTGTATTTTCAGGAAACGCTTGAGATCCTCGGAGCTCATGTTGTTCGGATTTTGGTGGTTGAGGTGGTGATGATGGTCTTTCGGGCCGTCTTCCTTCTGCAGCTGCCGCATCAGCTCGCTGCTGGGACGTGCCTTTGACTGCGCCTCGTCATCTTCGCTCTTCTCATTTAGTAGCTGCAAAGAAGAGAACTGGTATTTATTTTTATTGCTTTGTAATGTATCGTCCATATCTACTTACCGAAAGCAACATTCGATTGTTGGTGTTTGCTGACTTTGACATCGTATTGCCGTACATCCTGCTCGCTAAGTTGGTTGCGGTCATTTTAAACATTGCGCCACCAGGTGCCACAGTGTCCTTGTCCTCTTCCGAGTTGAGTAAGCCCTGAAATTACAGTTATTATATAAATTTTAATGTCTTGTTGGACTTTAAACCTCACCTTGAGAATGTGATTTTCATTTTCTGGTTCTTCGCCTACTATTCCGGCAGGCCCATGCATCCCCACGGACGACTGGCCTGGTGCTGGTTGATTCGGCTTCAGAGTCAGCAAATGCCTCAAACGCTCCGAATCTGTGCTATTCCCGCTAACGCTCGATCCACTCGGATTGCCGCCACCGTTGCCATTGTTGGTCCCATTGCCATTCGCACTGTGCAGCATGTGGTGGTCCTTAGCAATTGAGTCCTTGTCGTCAAAGTTGGGAAACACAAAACCATGGTAACTCCCATTGTTGTTGTTGTTGTTGTTATTATTGTTTATGCTGCTATTGTTGTTATTATTCTGCTGCGGACTCGGCTGACTGGCAACACTATGCTGCGACGACAATTGATATGGCGTCGATGGAGACGGACAAACGCCATGGGCCGCAGGACTGAAGGCCTGCACAGATGGCGGCCGTGGTGTACTTACCGGCGTCGCCACACTTGTTCGCGAGTTCGGCCTAGAGTCGGCCCACGTGTCCATTTCAAAAGAGGAATGTGGAAAATCGAAATCAAACGACTCCGGCATGAAGAACGAGGTGTTTGTGTTCTCCGGACCCGATGGGGAGTTGGAGAACGATGTGACCATACTGGTTCGCGGTGACGCCTGCACTTGTCCGCCTCCATTTATCACCGACGTCATTAGCGGTCCGCCTACATTTGTCGTTGTGGTGTGGTGATGGCTTGTACTCGGCATCATCGGCTGCGACGACGACGAAGAGGAGTCAATCGACGAGGGACACAGCGAGGAGACAATCGACGACACCATCGATGTGGCCGCTGCAGTGTTTGTGTTCATATCGTCCCCTTGGCTGAGTAGCGTTTGCCAGGACATAATGTAATCGGTTTCCCCGGGCGTAGTGTTGAGAAAAAGTCTTGAATTCGCCTTCACATGCATGTACACATCCGGGGAACCCAGCCGCAGTCGAAACGGTCTCGAAGTAAAACTAGTCATATTCGCATTGCCGCCCGAGTCTTGTACGTCCTTCATGTGGCTCTTCAGATGGTGGAGGTCCTGTACGTGGCACAAGTCCTGAATTAGACCTCCACGGCATTTGGATATGTAATCAGCGAACGCGTCACGCAGTGCAGATGTGTCCGTCTGAATGATTTTCCCATGCATATCGAGCTTGAAAGTGAGCTGCTCAAGGGAACGCTGCACTACGTGTTGTTGGATGTTCATCTCGAGCGGCGATTCATCCTCGGGCCTTGTGATAAGGCAAAGAAGCGATGACGAGTCATCTCCGTCATCTAGGAAAAACAATAAATCAAATTTAACGCTCGAATAAATCAAACTGATGTACTAACCTTTGACTGGCGCCGCAATTAGCACCACCTCCTCGTACTTTTCGCTACGCACGCCACCTTTTTGGTCCATAGCATCGTTGGCCCTGTCTTTTACCAGCATTCGAACTTTTGTCGAAATGCTACGTTTGCCCTTCGGTTGCTGCTGTTGGTGCGACTGAGTATCGTCTTGATCGCCCCAGCCAAGGCCGACTGAGCTATTGCTGTTGCTATTGCCCCCAGTGCTGCTGTTGTTACTATTGTATGACATAGTATTTAGGATTGGATTCAATTTGGCATGATCAGCGCTATGCAGGTACGAGTAAATTGGTTGCTTATGCAGCTCTGACTTCTCATAACCGAACAGATCGCGTACGTTGTGTGTGCAAGTCTCAATGCAACCGTCCGCATTGATTTGCAACAACACCCAGCCAACTGAAGAGATATAAAATTCGATTGCCTCGAAATAAGCAGATATTTCGGGCGCCTGACCATTCAGCGAGGGTTCCGGTAGCGGCGGTTCTGTCGATGACACTTCACCCTGTTGAACTGGATGGATTGTGCAGTTGTCCGTTGCACAGCGGGCACAACGATTTGAGCCGGTTGAGGAGGCGCCGCCCGCAGATGTCGTTGATGCGGTGCTTCCTAGCGATGGTGACGCTCCCGACGACGAGGATGCTGTTGTTGCAGAAGAAGACGACGACGAGGAAATGTCACGAGATTGACCTTTATCGCAAATGTCACGATACTATAATGAGAAAAAAATATATTATATTAAAATTTAGTCCGTGACATGCGAAGATATTCGAGAAAATAAAAGTTAGAAATTATTCTTCCAACCGAAAACTAAGGAAAACTCATCCAATTTGACAACGAACCACTCTTGAAATCTGTCAGACTTATCTGTTTGATTTGACAATCAGAAGAGTAACGAGTAGTTTTTCTCTGCTCGGGAAATACAATCGAAAAGGAAGGTACGCGAATGGCCCTAAAGTGTATCCTGTCTTTTGTGTTGTTCATACAATTTGATATTTAATTAAAAAAAAAAAAACATAAAACCGTCAAAAGTGACAATGTCAATCACCAGGAAACAATCAAAGCTGTCAAAAACAAAACATTTCATAATCTGTTTCAGATTAGAAAGATCTAGTACAATTTGTATAAAGCTGACATAACATTCGATCGGACCATTGAATTTAAGATATTTCCCCCCCTCGTTCTTATTTTATACAATTCATACGGCACAAGTGAAAACCTAAAGCCTAAGGAACCACAAATGACAAATACCTGTGTACGTTATTCAAAATAATTATTTCTGTTGCCGGAAACGGGGAACCATACATTTTTTCAGTTTCTGTAATGGCTGGCAGACACAGTGTTCCCACTTTGTGACGTTGTCTAACATGGAACTGACATTTGACTAGCAGTCCAAATTACAAAGGTAGCCACAAATACTCGTATCCATCTGTCAGTTGGACTAGCATTTTATCAAAACTATCAGCCCATATCATTTTGCCAGTTTTTATGTCAATAATTACCATTGTATTATATTTTAATTTGTTGTTCTTTCATATGCTTTGTGGCTACAAGATTTAAGTGTAACTGAGCATTAAAATAAACATTTTCTTTTCAACTAAACGTGTTTTGTTTTGGGCGTGAAGGTCACCAAAACAGTCTATAGTTTTGCAGGTTATTTTTAAATTTATAATCGCGGTAAATTCGCGCGAAAATTCATAAAATAATTACAATGAGGAAAGAGTTGAATACATTTTTTTATTTGTTGGCGCCTTGAAAATGTTCGAGGTTATTGCTGCAGAAATTATTAAATTGTCGGCCACAATTTGTCATTAAAATTAATGATTTGCATATTTTCGCTATTGTCAAAGTGAGTTGTGAATTGTGATGTGCGAAATTATTTACCAAATTGCCGAATAAAACATCGCATTAGTCAGTTACATAGGTCAAGTCTGATACCATACTGACAGTTGGCCTGATGTGTAACAACTCTTATTGCAGGTTGTCCGGACATGTTTTTCTTTTCTTTTTATTTTTGTACTTTTCTAAAACAAGTGTGAATTTTTGCAATCTACGGTGCATTCTTGATGTTGTTTGGCAGACATTTTGCTTTCGTTAAAAATTTTTCCAGTTCGAGCAAAGTTTAGAAACAAATTCAATTGATTTTGTTAATTCTTTAGTTTTACGATAAAATTGACAGAATGTGAGAAAAAAACAAACTTGGCTTTAATACTATCCAGGATGAAAATATTTATAGCAAACCACTTTTTATAGCACAGCGTTGTCTGACTAACATCGGAACGCATTCGAGTAATTTCTCACAGAACAATAAACGCAATTTATTAACGCTGCTTAATAAATCGTCAAGGCCTCCTTTCAAGTTCTTCAATTCAATAACAATTAACAGATGCCACGGTGACTAACCAAAAACGAACTCCTTCCATCGCAATCGCCCCCTTTTTTGTACTAATTAAAGACGGAATAGGACCAAGGCGCAACTTTGCATGTTTCATCGAAATAAAACAATTGTAAGATTGTAATTTAAAAACAATGTACAAGAACATGAACAGTAATGCTGTCGGAAGATAATGAAAGTATACAAAAAGCAACCGCGTCAAGGATTTAAAATATATACCCAAAGTAAGTGCCACCTTTTTTTTCGTTTTTCTTTTTCGTTTTGTTGTGCATGCAAAATGCCATTAGGGTATATCATACAATTACACCAACATCTCTGTACTGACGGTGTAACGTCGTCTTTACTCCACATGATGATGATGAAGATGACGATGACGCTGACGAAAGATGATGGTTATTTTCATGAGTAATTACACAGGTTTCTAAGATAGAGACAACAAAAAATGTAAAAAAAAAACTGCTAATTATTATTTTTCGTCGTAATGTATCTCTGCAATTAAATTCGAGCTCGATGAGGAAACGATGGATGATGAGATACTTATTTTTTGAGCATTATTAGCATTATTTTTCTTTGCTTTTGACAGAAACACTTTGTGGTAATTATAGAAATAGGCAACACCTTCGAGGGGTGGTAACTGGTAAGTGTCGCATGACTAATTCGAATACAAATAAACAAACCGAACATTCAATAGCTAAATAAGAGCGTGGTAATGCCTATGGAACTACTAGAAAACTGTATTTGATATATTTATTACCATTTGTTGATTGGCACAAACAAACAATGTTTACATGCGCAGCTATAAAGCGACAGCTATTCTAAACCGCGATAAGGCCTAACCTAACCATGGGGGAAAGGGCCTCTAATGGTGGGCACTTTTGTCAAGTGGTTAGTTGGTAAATAATTGTTGATAATTTGTTTAGCCGATTGTAGTTGCATTTATGTGCGCGTGTACGACGACACGGGGGGGAAAAGCTCCCTGATAACACATTTCAGTAGACCTGGGGGGGTACCACCACCAACTACACAAATGCGATTACATGACAAACAGGTGTAGAACACAAGGTGTAGTAATAGCAACGCGTAAGTTGTATGTAAAGGGTTTTCCAAGAGGTGTTATTGTGAATGACCCGCTTTTTCGGTAGCTGTCACTTTTCAAGCGTTTATTCTTTGACATTTGACAAGTAGAAACTACGCCATTACTAAAAATGGAACGATACACGCATTGAAATTATTCAAATTCACTACAAAAATGGTGAAAATCTTGCAGTCACAGTTCGCAAAACTAAAGCATTTTTTGGTCGTCGTGAAGCACCTTGTCGGACCGCAATAGAGAAATTGGTGGAAAAATTCGAGCTGTTGGGACAAGTTAGTGATGTGAAGAATAAAACCCGTGCACATCGCTCAAGAACAACTGAGGATATTGCTGCTGTAGCCCAAAGTGTTGAAGAAAACCAGGTTTGCCCATTCCTCGTCGTTCTTTTGAATTGGGCATTCCACAAACGTCATTACACCGTATTTTGCATAAAGACTTGGGTATCTGGACAACGTTTACTTTCAACAAGACGGCGCTACGTGCCACACAAGCAACGAAACCATTCATCTTTTATGGGAAAAGTTTCCGGACCGTGTTATCTCTCGAAGAGGTGATCACAATTAGCCACCGGGTCTTGTGATTTAACACCTTGCGACTTATTCCTTTGGAGCCACGTGAAAGACAAGGTCTACGCCAACAGCCCAGCGTCGATTCAAGACCTCAAAGATAAAATTCGTGAGGCTATCGAGGACATAGGGCAGCCACTTTGCGATTTGGTTATGGAAAACTTCATGAAAAGTATATGGTCCTGTATGCCTGCTCGTAATGGCCATTTGGCTGATGTTGTTTTTCATTATTAACGGCATACCTTCCTCTTTATTATGAAATAAACATCCAAACATTTATCTCAAAAAATGGCATTTTTCTTTGAATACCAAAATAACACCTCTTATTGGAAAACCCTATACAAAGCACAAATTCGATTTCAGTGATACCATCGTCTAAAGTAGTCGAAATGTGATACCGATTTAAATAAGCAGTGACTAAAGAAATAACTACATTGACGTTTCTCCAGATTTTTTAGCTGTGCTTCCCAAAAGTCTGATTTCTCGCTCCAGAGTCCTATGACTCAATTTCCACCAGGACATTATGTAATCCAAAAGCAGCCGAACTCAACGTGAAACAAATTTCACACCTACCAACTTACATAACTATCTGCAAACAGTAAACAAACTGCCGCTTTTGACATTCCCGCAACAGGTATCCCTCTTTAAACTACCCTACCCACGTCTGTGCAACTGCACACACAACCATTGTTAGTTTAGGTGCAACGAAGCTTTTACGACCGCCTGTAAAACACTTAATCGCAATTGGAAGGAAAAAAAAATACAAATTGTTCGTTATAAGAAAAAACAAAATAAAATGAGAAAGAAAAAAAACACAGTTGCAGCCCAGGTTAAACATTTTTAAGACCTGGCACACCCAACAACTGAATGCAGTTCGACCACGTTTACCTAATCCTATACTGATCAGAGCACGACAATACCAACAAGAAAATGTGCTTCCAATAGAGCTTCTGCTCAACCGCACGTGATCGGACTTAAAGAAGTCGCACTGCATCTGTAAAATGTGTACTTCAACTGGCAACCTAAATATGCTGTTAGTTTAAGTACGAGCATTCTAAAGTGTCACGTTTGTCAGTTCCCCCAAAAAAAAAAAAGAAGAAAAAACCCCCCGAACAGAAAGCAAATTTTATTTCGATGACACTCACCTCTATGCATATGCAATGCAACTAAATCAATACACATTACCCCCCACTCCATCGGCATCACGCATACTTGTATCTAGTTGGTAAGAAATTCGATAGTTAACTTTATTACACCAATTTTATTCGGCTGCTCTCTAGGCGAACATTAACATTTCGTGATTAATTATGCAAATGGGTGGGTTCAGTCGAAACGAGGAACCGTCTTCGGCGCTCTACACACACGGTGGCTTGAAGGCGGATAGTTAGCTTGATTTCTTGCCTCCTACCATGTAATGTCTTCTTCAATTTTTTTTTGTTGTTCTTCCTGTGTCATTAGCTGTCGTCATCGTCTTTTGGTTTGGTTTGTGATTATTTTTAGGGCCATACAAATTTTCATCATAACGTAATTGCTTTCATCGTATGATGTAATGCGGTTGCGGCAATTGATTTTAGTTACAATTGCGGCAAAAGGGGGCACTTGAAACGATACTGGGCGGCTGAAATTTATTAACATATTATACCAACTGGATTGACTGTTACCGAATATCGATTATGAAAACCGGGAAGCGATTGATACATCAATCGGAGAGGTAAAGGGAGTTACAATTTATTTTAATTTTTTCCCCAGAACATATTCTCTTTTAAGTGTTTGCATTTTTTTTTAGCAATTATTTGTTATTTATTAATTACAGTTGAAGTCTGTTGTAACAATGATGAACTGGATATATCAAAGCAATTTGCAATCGGTTACAAAGATACAAGAAAGAGGAATATAACTAGGAACCGATGAAATTCTAAGGCCCCTTCGACATCGTTATAAACGGTTTCTACTGTATTTTAAACTGAACATAATGTAGGTGGTCGAAAACGGCGTGTGGCAAAGGCTTTGCAATTGGCGTAAACTAATATTTCATAAAATAACTCTTACTGAACGTGCACCACCTTAGATGCAATTGAAGTTAGCAATCATGCCATTTTAGTCACATCTGCCAGGCTGAATTCTTAAAGACCTCGGCCGATAAGTCGCTTTTTGCTTCTTGAAAGTAGTCGGTGTGGAGCACAGTGCGAAATGTCTGACACAGGTAAACAAAAACGATCCCTGCCGTTTCATGTCCTTTTTTAATTGGTTCTTCCTTCACTTTAGTTTACATCTAACAGCTCGAGTTTTTAAGGTCCAAGTTCTTCTTAGAGTTTCAATTCTTATCAACAAATTGTTACAAACGGAAAAGTCTTCAATCAGATTTTATGAACGTGCATACATTTCCAAGACATGCAGACGTTAACCGTCAAAACCACAGAAAAATCAGTTAAGTGGTTCCCGAGACTAGCGCAGTCATACTGATATAGGAACAACAGCGCCACCTGTCGGAAACCCCCTCTCTAAAACACTGCCTCTTCTAATGGGAACAATCTGTTAAATTTGCAAAAAAGTAGTTCGAATAGTTTTTGCGTGAACAACACAAACATGAAAGTGTTGCTGAGCTGAGCACTCTACGAAGGAGGTTTGGAAGTTTGTTAAAATGTTTACTAGTTTCAAGAGATCGCACAACTTTGCCTATAAAGGCTACATTTAAAAGCAGGTTTTGAAAACGCAAAGATCCTTAAAAAGATTATGTTATATTTTAAGTGCATTGCAAGAATATTTTTTTAAAAATTGTGACAAATGATACTTACATCGTAAAATAAATGAAGGATCATCCAAAATTCATGTTTTGACAGTCGTGGAAAGTGGTCAATAAAAAATTGTTGTGAACCATTATACATCAAATATTTATTGATCCTCTAAAGCAGTGATTCCCAAAGTGGTCCAGGTGGACCCCCAGGGGTCCACGGGAGACTCGACGGGGGTCTACGTTGGCATGAAAAAAAAATGTGGGTTCACTACTTATAAGTGACGAAAATTTATCTGGTTTTGATAGTAAAGAACAAATTTTTACCACTCCGAATTTAGGGTTGGAACTCATTCGCCACTCATGAGTTCACATTCACATTTTTTGACGAGTTTTCGGAATATGGTAAAGATGTAGCAGCAGGGGGTCCACCGAAACCAGGCTCATTTTGAAGGTGGTCTACGAAAAGAAAAAGTTTGGGAACCTCTGCTCTAAAGGTAGCTAGAGTGACTTGCATTTCTCACAATTTCACAATAATAATAATATGAACAATTTTGGCATTTTATTCTTATTCACTACCCTTTCGCTCCTCCATCACTACTACAGTGGTAATGACTTGAACAATAAAATCGCGCAACTCTAAAACTCTTCCTAATTGCCTTTTTATACCGATTTATAGAGATAACATTTCATTCGCATAATTTGGCAAAATTATCTGTTAAAGTTTCGCAGCCAAGTTGGTGCCTACCTGTGGCAAGACATAGTTCATAATTAAATCCAATTTAAATATTTAATCATCCCCCATCAGCACTAATCATTCAAATAGATATCTACTAGAAAATCAAAAGTTACAATTTGGAATTTCTAAACTCAAATTAATTGACCACACAATTAACCCCCTTGGGCTATTTCTGCAATAAAATGATAAAGAACTCAGGTCATTAATAAATAATGCCACTCAACGAAAACGCAGATAAAAATTTAAAATGAAAAAAAAAAAAAAATTCTTTCCCACATAGGCCCCGGCGAGATTCGAACTCACGATCTCCTGTTTACTAGACAGGCGCTTTAACCAACTAAGCCACGGCGCCCAGTTGAGTAGAACGAAACAAACGCCCTACTACTGTTCTGAGACGTCTCGTTTTGCCTCCGCGTTTGTATAAAATATATTCCATCTCTCAGATACTGAACGGGTGAAATTGAAATTCTTTGCGGAATTCTTTAGCGTGTGCGATGTGTCATATTTATTTTTATGTTCAGCGCTCTGTAGCCGTAGGCGAAAGAAGTGTGTCCGATTTGCTTCTGATGGAAATTAAAATGTCTTTTATTGGAATATTTACAAAATAATATTCTTTTGTGGTTGATGGTTGATTTGTTCAGGGGGCCACATCAAAAGGAAGCCCAAATGATAAATTGTTACAGATTTTTTTTCTTGTTTAATTACTGCAAAATCAGAAGTCTTTTTCGGTACATATTTTCTTTCGTGTAAATGTCAAGAGTTGAATTGATTGATTCAGGTGTTAAATGGTGGCAGAACACGACTTTTTTGCATTCGTATTTTTGCGGATGAAAATAAATTTATTAATATCAATAAAATTCGTTCTGCATCATTTTTTATTCGCGCATTTTTAGTTTCATAAAAAGATTTGGAATAACCCGTTTTGTGTTGACAAGGCTTAAATTTTTCTATTTTTTAAATTTTATCCCCCGTATTAATAAATAGGGTGATTTTTTAGCTGGTTTGGTTTTGGCAACACTGGTTTTGACAGCTGACGTGTGTTTAGTACCTTGTGTCACTGTCAAACAGCTTCAGTTTGGTTTGCAATTTAACCATGGATCGTCTTACAAATGAACAACGCTTGCAAATTATTGAATTTTACTATCAAAATTCGTGCTCGGTTCGAAATGTTCATCGCGCGCTGCTTCCATTTTATGATCGGCATTCTCGACCTTCTGAGCAGTCTATTCGGAAGATTGTGACCAAATTTCGCACCAAATTTACTTTGTTGGACATTAAACCACCAACACCAACATCCATGCATTCATTCGTGAGATACCGGCCGATATGTGTGAAAGAGTATGCCAAAATTGGACTCAGCGGATGGGCTACCTGAGACGCAGCCGCGGGCAACATTTGCATGAAATTATCTTTAAACATTAAATTGCAAGGTTCAAACTATCGATTCAAATAAATATTTCATTCATTTTTTCGAATTTTTTTTTTTTAAAAAGTTCTAAACCTCTTAAAAAATCACCCTTTAAATGTGCACAAGTTAGTTAGCTAGTAGACATCAGACAAAAATTTGACGTTACTTCTGAATAACGTTGATAAGTTGATAACTTTTACACATGGTTTATTAATACGGGGGTAAATATTCAAAGTTTTGTTTACACTTTGGTGATGTGTTCGTAAAACTACCATTTTTATGATATGTGATTTTCAACAGAAGTCGATTTTTTTTTTACTAATTTTCTTTTTGAATCGTAATTCGTAAAACAAAACAAAATGCTCAGATTTCTCCTTTTACTAATATCTCAGTAAAACAGGCACGTTTGGTTAACTGCGAATTCCCTCTGACAACGATTTTCAATCGCCTGTTTATCCGAGAATCCCAGGCGATAAAGTGGTCAATGGAAGAACCGTCAGCGATTCGCGGAGGAAGAAAATGCAAACATGTTTCTAGAAGAGTATATG
This sequence comes from Cheilosia impressa, assembly GCA_948293265.1. NCBI lineage: Eukaryota > Metazoa > Arthropoda > Insecta > Diptera > Syrphidae > Cheilosia > Cheilosia impressa. The sequence continues at coordinate 50,888,432 of OX411883.1, read as the reverse complement.
CGAATGCATAGAGGAATATTATGCAAGATTTTAGGGTTTATACAAATTTCTTGGGATCAATTTAGCATTTTGAACAGAAAGTTTAAAGCAGAGCATTTCCCAGAAACAGTTTAACAGTAAAACTTTTACATTTTGGCCGGTGATGTGTCACAACACATTCGAGCATTGTTACTACCAAATATTTGTTAACCTAACAACTACCTACTACAAGGTTTCACTGAGGCGAATTGGAATCTGTTCAAATGTACATTATGTATAATCCAAAACACTTAACTAGCCAATCTTTTATTATAAATTGAAAATAGTGTTTAAATACCATTCAATGTCAGATCCAAACATTGGCATACATATTTTTGTTTGTAAACATTTTGTGTTAGATTTTTTTATGATTTCGCGTAAAATACTACACATTTTCAAAATTAATATGTCTGTCCGCAGAGTTTTATAAAGAAACTGTCGCAAGGCACATTAAAATACTATTTCTAAAAATAATGTGTAACGACGTAATGATTGTACTCTTCTGCAAGTGAATCAGTATTTAAAAATAGCATCTCTAACTATTAGAAAGTTTTATAGGTTCATTCAACAATTTTAGCTGGTCTAAAAATAATCAAGAGGAGAAGGAAAATAGTGATGATTGTGACGTTCGAGTGGATGACATTATTATGACACATAAACTGTCAATATCATTGATGCGAATATGGTCATCTATAATGATCCCATCTCATTTTTGCTGAAAAACAGGAGAAATTCACAAAATCGTAGATTCACAGGTTTTTTATTTTGAAAAAAGGTGTAAAACAGGAGTTCAATGTGAGTACTAATTTAATGTTTAATGTAACAAAAATACGTAATAATATGTATTAAAGAATATTTAAAAAAATGCTTAGTCAATAATCATCATCATCTTCAAGGTCAATGTCGAAGTCGTCATCTATTTCTACGTTGGCACCAGCGGATCGTAAAGAGACAAAGAACTAATGGCGCACATAAAAATAATGACGTTCTATTCGCGTCATAAACTAAATAGTAAATAGACTGACAGCTTTCGTACATCTCCCCGATTTCAACCGCAAATTTTTTCCCTTTCTCTCTCTGAGAGCGAGCCTGTCTGTGAATACGTGTAAAAATGCAAAACAGTCCCACACTCGATATAGAAATGAGAATCCACATCAGGCTACCTGACATCTGGTTAAACCGGCAGTGTAGGCTGGTTTTTCTCAAGTATATGTGTGCCCCCTTTGATTAACATGGCACAAATACATGAATTCAAACTGGGCTACACTCAAGGCCAAATTCAGCTTGTAGGCAATTTCTCTTTTTTGGCTGAAGCTGTCAGTCTATTTACTATTTAGTTTATGATTCGCGTACACTGACTGAAAAAGTGAGAGAGGGAGTATGTCCGTATGTAATTTTTGCTCCGTTAGCTTTTTCGCGCAGTTGCCAGTTCACTGCGATGTTCTGTTCGACGTAAAGCGACGTTGACACGTTTGAAATTTTAAAGTTTAGTGCGTTAAAAACATCTTTGGTAAAAAACAGGTTTTTCGAGGGCAAAAACAGGTCACAGGTTTTCGGTCCAAAAAACAGGAGTCTCCTGCGCAAAACAGGAGAGATGGGATCATTAGTCATCTATATTGGTTTATCTTTAAATCATAGGTTATTTTGACACTGACAGCTGTTTCCCGCTCGAAATCTTGACAGAAAGTCAGTTTAATACCTCCGCAGAACGAAATGAGTCGCTTTACGTTGGGAAATATTGAAAACACACTTATTTCCAAAGTGAGTGCTGTTTAGACCAAATAGTGCGTTTTTTGAAAAGAAGTTATGGCCGAAATGAAGCACCCACCGCGCCTGCTGTACGCAAGTTTGTGCAAAAAGTTTGTGTATTTGGCCCACCCTGTATAATAGTGCATGTTTAAGTAGAACTAATTCAGAGTTTAGCTGGGCCGAAAGGTGGCATAAAATAAAATAAAGGTCAATTTCATTGAGTAATACTTTCTTGACGTTTTCAGTAAAATTATAGATTCATCAGCCAATCGTTGAGTACTGCATCCAATTTACGGTCAAAGTAAAAAATAAGAAAAGAAAAAAACCTTTGGGAAAATTTGTTTGTGAACTGATTGTGCAAGGTGCAAGACAGCGCTGCGCTATCTTGAGAGGAGCGACCCAATAACAAGTTAGGTTTGTACATCAGCACCATGATAAATCATACAAGAACGATAGGACGTGCTTGTATAAGTCAACGCGTTCAATACACCTTCTGGGAACGACTTTGAACTTGAGGCCTGAATCACAGAAGAACATCGGCCCGAATCAAGGTGAAATAATAAAATGTTTGTGATTTTTTTTTTGTACAAACATCAAACATGAGGATAGACTTATACTGGTATACGATTTGACAATGCCATGTTTACTTTCATAAATTAAAAAAATTGAATGTCTTTGATATTCCCCGTCAATGCATTCGCATCTGCATAATTCCGCCATATCGACAACATCTGTCCATTCGGAAGAAAAATGCCCGATTACTTGTTTACACTGTATGACGCACTGTCATCAGTGTAAACCCACACATACGGCCCGACTTTCGCACGCAAAACAAATTAATTAAAGCGAGATTCCGTCGCAAATAAAACATCGTCCTTGCTGAGAAAAAGAAAAAAATCCTCCAAAGATCAATACGGTGGGGAGAACAGAAAAAAAAATAAGGAAAGCAACACAATATTCAATCTTAACAAAGTGTTTTGTGTTGTGTAATTAAATCCGCACACCAATCTATCTCAATTTCCTCCTGAATTGATTACGGAAAAGACGAAGAGGAAAACACAGAAAAAACCACCCATCCAACTAATTTACGTCACGGTGTAAATAACAAACATAGTGAGACAAAGTACACGAACAGGAGAAAGGACAGCGTATAGAAAAAGTTATCCCTATTGCGTGCGGTTTATATAAAACTCCCAAAACTAATCCCTTTTTCTCAAAGTGCATAAATTGTGTCACGTTCTCATCCTTGGAGTACTGTTCGAACGGTGGTCTTTATTGTATTTACCCACTACCCCATTGTTCCTTCTTGCAAGAAGTAGGACCCACTCCCTACTTCACACCATACGGCACCGGGTCGATTGTGTAAATTGAGTCAAGTGAATTGAATGAATTGTGGAACGAATTTCTCTGGAGAGAAAACGAGAAAAGTTGCATACGACATGGTCCGTGGTCCGTGGTCCATGGTCGCTGTGTCCCGGACGATAGTAGCGTGGGAGACAAACTTAATCTGATAATTAAATTTGCTGATCACATTACTGCCCGGCAGTAGCCCATAGAAATTGATATAGAATACACAAACCGTTTCAAGGGATGGCATTAGTCCTTCGGCTGTTCCGACCGTGTCGTCGTCATCGTTCCATATGGGTGACATGTGAATTTTTTTTTTTTTGTTTCTCTTTCTCCCTCACCATATGTGACGGTTAAAATTCAATTTCAATTAATTTCCGTTCATTAAACAAACCTTGTGACAAAACGAAGACAAACAGCGCAGTCAGCAGAGATTTCTATTGTTTGCACAAAGGGGTTTTGAAAATGCAATCAGTTTGAAATCTGGGCCATGGGATGTATAGTTTGGAAAATGTAAATAATATTCGCTTACCGTTTTAACAACTTGATTTAAAATTGCTGCTTTGTCCGGCTTGGTTGAGGTCATATCACCACGTTTGTTAAGCTGTAAGAACTCCCCCAATTGTTCAATGTAATTGTTTTCCATTTCCCGTCGGCGCTTCTCATTGTTGCATTTGTTTATTTGCGATTGGGGCTGAAAGGGAGAAATGTTATTGAAAAAAATGTGTCATAACTTTAAAAAGAAAAGGAAGCTGTTCTAAATTAACGCGACATCTTGTCGGAAGCTATAGAAAGTGGGTTATAACTTTCGATAATTATGAGTGACATCTATTGGCGTTATGGTGAATACAAAATAGACGTACGTATTTGTAAGGGCCTCGTTACATTTTTACAGGAAAATATAACGTGACAGAAATACCTGAGAAAAAAAAAGAGCAAATCAGCTCGAACGCACTTTTATTTTAAAATGGGTCCGATCATAAACAAGCAATTTAAATTCGTATTTGGTGGTTGGAACAAATGCTGTTGGAACGCTGTCAAAATCTATCGGCGGAGTCAAGCTTAACAAAATTTATTGGGCCTAATAATCATTTTAAACCTTCACACTAAATATTTTAAAGGTCACAAAAATGATTACTTGTATCGCCGATTGTGATTGCAATATAATTTATCTTAGGCTGGAACCAGTTTTCTTTCGAGAGTATATCCCTCGACTAGATGGCGCTTTTTTGGTTACGTTGTCGGTTTCAAATACAAGAGTTTGCCTTTGAATATAAAAATTCGCTTTACTTTTACCCAATATTTGTTCTTTATTCATTTACTGCGTAACAACAAGTGAAGAAGGTAAAAAGCAGATTCAGAAAATCAGTGGCAAAAGTTTGGAATTAGTGCGCAGCAGCTGTTTATGACAGATAGAAATATCGAAAAGGTTTCTTACAAAGCAGCAATAAAATGTGGAAGTTAATACTTCTCTTAGTGACTTGCAGATGGCGTAGGCAATTGGGTATTTGGAATTCAATTACATATAGGTTGGCACAACGTTACTATGCAAAGTAGGAAAAAGCATGCGTTTGCAGACTGCACTTCAATGAGACTGTAGCATCTCTGTTGTTTTATATAGTAGGCCATTGACAGTTTATATATACGCTTTTTATGTATGTCAATGTCCTGCATATTTTGAACTACGTTTTTTAACTTGAGCGTGTCCAAAGGGTTTATGGTCCTACAAAGCTAGGCTTTCCTCTCCGCTGGGTTGGATAAGTTAGCAACACGCTCCCATCTCCCACACACATGTAAAAAGTAACTTTGACATGTTTGACATGTCCGGTAAATTACCCGCTACCACATTAGCATGCAGAAAAAAAAACCATGACGATCATACCAACACTAATTGCCCGAAAGCAAAAGGTTTAGCCATTGTTTAGCCTCACTGTTCAAATCAAAAACAATCATACCCAACCCCCCAATATAAATAATTACGCAGCGTCTTTGGGTTTCTTTTCTTCTGTCGTTTCTTTAATTGTTTCAAACATTAGTAACATTGTAGGTATTTAAAAACAATTATATTGTATGTTCTGTTAAGTATTCCATGCTGTGGCCCAACCTAATCTTGATCAAAGAAGTCATGAGCAAGACAGTCTGGGTAAACGCAGTAAAATTCAACGTGTAAAACGGACGCAACTTTATTTCCACATAAAACAAGAGGTGGTAGTATAACTTTGGTTTTTTTTGTTGTGTGCGCTTTTAACGAGCCAATTGTGAGGAATACCCCAAATGGGTATGAGTTAAATGCGAGATTTTGGTGGCAGCGATAAGAGGTGTAAAAAAAAAATCCCACACAAACCGGTGCTGCGGTTGCTTCGTGCGAATGGATATGTAGTAAATAAACAATTAAAGTATAATAAAATAAAATGCACAATAAAATATACATTTTATTTATTTACTGTGTCGCGCTCGCATGGTTTATTAACACCGTTTGAGAAGTTCCAAATTGATTTAGTGCCACGTTGGAGGCGGTCTAGTTAAGAGCTGATTTGCGGTGGTTATTGGAGAAGACAGAGAGTTTTTCGCTAAAGTTCTAGATCTTAGATTAGTTAGAATGGTTGGTTTTACTTGCAGAATGTTTAATTAAGAAGATTTGGTTGGATGATTTCGGTTGAAATATGTCCACCGGGGTGGTCTGGGACTTATTTTTGTCTTATATAAATAGTTTAACGGCGGGATTTGATTTATTTACTGCTTGATTTGAAGACACGAAACTGATTCAAAACTGGCCACGGGGTTTAAAAGCCAGAACCCAAAGTTTGAAATTCATGCAAAAATTAAAGGATAGAGCTTGAATTTACTACTTTAAAATAAGCAGCAGTCGTGAGAGTTTATTTGTCATGTGACTATGGATTTATTGGCGGAGCAGCTCAGCGACAGTATCAAAATCAGAAAGGGACTGCCTATTGACCGCCAAGAGGCAGCTGGCGACTAAAGTCCGCTTCCCTAGATCTGCCACTTTTCACCCGCAAATTTTAAAATGAATTCCTTACGCGAGCTCTTAGTTTTCTAAAACCAAATCCTAAAATGATTGCTTACAAAATTCGGCACACACCTCAAGAGTCAAGACAACCTTTCAGTCCTTGGGTGAACTTTTGTCGCAATAGAACAGAGAGGATGACACAATCATTCCCAATCCTTCGGTTTTTTCTTATTTTTCTGTGAGTATTTTAGAACATCATACGCAGAGGTCCCTTTTTTTGTGGAGAACGTTAAAATACTATTCCCATCCGCTCTGTTCTATTCAAAAGTTGGTGGGACTCCGTGCTTATTGCTTAGTTATCGTATGTGGTGGGCTCTAAAAGTGTATAGTTCACTTTCTCACACCGGAAAAGCAGACGCATTTTTCAAATAATAAGAAGAGACAGCCTTAAGACAGACGAAGGCAACCTTTCTCTTTGAATGGAATTAAAAAAAAATGTCCAAATGAGGACCCTGACCCACTACAAAGCTTCTTTAAGGTACATCAGTCACTTAGGTAAATCATTTTTATTTTATTTTTCTATTCATTCTTAACCACAAAGGCCATCAATTTTACTAGCTTGTCCTAGACTAATCCAACTTAACCTTAAAGCAAACATTGTCGTCAGCTCGTGTAAAACTATAAAACTCACCTTCGAATCGGTCTTTCTTCGAATTTTACGATTTGACGTCGCTGAGTTAGCTGAGATCGGCGATGCAACGGCATTCATAATTTTCGCTTGTTGTGAATGTTGATGGTAATTAGCGGCAGCCAGTGCGGCTGTGGCAGCTTTTTGTTGCAAAATTAACGGATTATTTATATTGTTAAGATTTCTGTTATTATTATTTGTATTATTATTATTGTTATTGTGAATATTACTTGCTGTTGCGCTATTATTATTATTTGTTGTTGGTAATGTTACGGTTGGTGAATGATAGTTACCACCGCCCAATGATACAGCAGCGGCTACACCTGTTGATACAGCAACGGCTGCTGTCGCAGCTGCTGGCGACGACAATGGCAGTGAGCAAACGCCTGATGTTTGTGTTGTGTGCGGCACCCAAGGATCTGGTAGGTCACATGGGCCAAGCCTAAAAGAAAACAAACAAACAAAAATTTATTATTATTTGTGGATTGAGTTCTATATAAAATTAATCTCCCCAATCCCACTGGTATTCTAAAATTAACATCAAAATAAGAAGAAACAATTTATATTTGTCATTTATATGCGCCATGCCATTTTAATCACCGTCTTGTCTTCGTCATCATTGTTGGTGTATTCGTTGTAAGACTCGTCATTACCATCATCTTCGTCGTCGTCGACGTTGCCGTGGTCGTCTTTTGGGTTGACGTTATCCTCCTCTGTTTGGCTAATTAGGTATGAACGAGGCGACCAGAAACAGAAGAGGCAGCACAAATAAATAAAAACAAAAAATAACCAAAAAAAAAAAACAAAAACCTCAGAGTAACATAAAGAAACCTTTATGGCCACTTAAAGAGTTTCCATTGTGATGAGTATCGGTAATCTTTTTCATCTATCTTGCATTTTGAAGAGCGCAGCACGAGCGATGATAATGACGGCCGAGTTTCTGTTGTTGTAGTGTTGTGCAAATGATATAAAATAAAAAAAAAATTCACGCGGAAGTTTTGCACAAAAATTGCGTTTCATTGCGAAATTTATGACGACCATACTTTTGTTTTATTGAGATTTTCATTGCTTTTACAGCATCGAATGTCATTTAGAGAACAGCCGCTGATTGGGTGAACATTTTTAATGTCGCCATGAAGTGAACATTTTAAGGGGTGCCATATGACGTTGGGATGGTGCTTTTTACATTCTTTTCACAAGGATACTGACAAGTTTTAGCGAAAATGGCCTTTCATATATACAAAGTTGGGTCAAAGACATGGATTGCTCAAACGTGTGTCATCTAGGTTTCAGCGAAGGCACTGACTAAGAGACCCCACCCAACACCCAATGAAATACAACATCTTTTATTTCGTACATTTCCCACGCCTGTCATATGTTTCGGGAACCTGAAATGTATCGAAAGCCTCTTATAAAACACGCAAAAAACGCCCATAAAAGAGAGATATGCCACATAAAAGTCACATTATATTGCTGACAATAAAACAACTAATTAAATACCTAAAAAAATACTCACAAAAACTGTGCAAAAAGTATAACTAAAAATGCATGCGCATCTATTTAAGATTTTTTTAAAATGATTTTCGCTTTTAATTAGAGCCCTCGCACCTATAAAACAAATTAATGCAAGACAAACGTTTGAAATAACACATTAATCCGTACATATTTTATCATAACCATCGCCTCCCTCTCTGTGTTTAAAAAAAAACCTGTCCAACACCAATTGGATTGCATGCGCCACTGTGAACCACGCCTCGGTGTATTCTGTATTCTTTTAGCTTTAATTTTGAGCTTCTCGACTCTTGTATAAATATTTCTTCTTGTTGTACACCGTCCAAAAGAAAAGACCGAAATCCATTATACTTCTGTCACCTCGTGGAAAATAATTAAAAAAAACAAAACCAACTTCAAACTCCATGCTGAAGGAACAGGCGCACATACAAATACAAGTCAAAACTGCAGGGTGAAAAATGTAGCTTTGTTGTCATCCACAAGGAATTCATCAACAAATTTCGTACCAAAAGGTTTGAAGTTTCAACGAATTTCTGCTGTTTTTTTGTACTCCTTAAAAAAGTCAAAACTCTTAACCAAAGTTCGTTTTTTTTGTGCTTAGTATTTCTTTTTGACTTAAGGTGTGCATTGTGCTGGATACTTGAAAAACTGTTTTGTTGGAGTTCGTTTTTTCGCAACTCTTGGGTTTTTAATGGAATATGAGATTACACAGAGAGGAAGAAGGAATGACATTGTTTAAGGATCATAGAAGTGTATTCCGAGGATGGAGAGAAGCTTCTTGTCTTTCAATTGACATTGGCTACATATATATATTTTTTTTGTTTCTTTTTTTTTACTTTCAACAGTGCTGAGAATTTGTAGAAGAAAATTGTTGCTTGTTTGTTGTTTTAGTGTTATACGTTAGGTGGGTCGTCAAGGAGCAGGGTGCCACTCGACATTTGAGCGCGAAGCAGAAGTAGCTTTATACGACCGAATTGAAACATAAATATTTGGCAAGTGGCAGTAACTTGTGCTGTACGTGATATGTATATTGCTGAAGCGGGAAAATGAGTACCTTGTCCCTCAGGTAGCAAGCGGAGATTTTTATTTTACATGGACCTGAAGCAATTAAAAGAGTTTTATCTTCAGTTGCTTAAAAGAAAATCGTGTTTTTTTTTAAATCGTTCGACAGTAACCATGTGAAATGTGAAATGATTTAAATCGGAGTTCATATTTGAAAGAGAACGATGCAGTTGTCATTCTGCAAGGGTAAAAGATTTTTGTAAAATAAAATTTCTTTTATAAAAATGCATCACAAAAATGTCGAAATAAGAAAGCTTACATAAAAAATATTGAATTTATTGAATTTTAATTAACAGTCAAATTAACATAAAACGAACATTAAAATTAATATTATTAATGTTAATTTTAATGTTAAATGTAATGTGATCGGTATAAGAATTGGGGAGAATGGAAATGCCACTTAAATAAAGTGATGTTGAAATCGCCATTATTTTGAATTTAAATTAAAATGCCCCAACTTTAAGTACGTACAGCTACGAGTATATCAGATATTTTTAAACAAAAATGTTCGGCGTCATCAATAGCTTCATTTTGCTGAGAAAAACGTTGATAATAATTTTTTTATATATAAATCTGTGTGGAGTTCATTCAAGTTCCCTTAATCAAATAATAATAATTTCCGGGAACAGTGACGCTTGGTTGACGCTCATAACTACTTTGGAATAATTTCACAAATAAATCAAAATGAGCGAAAAAGGAGAGGAATGTAGAAATTGCTTAATAAATACCACAAAAATCAACCTCAAAAATCAAAAAAAAACCTCATCATAGCTTAATCGAAAACATATTTGAATATTCAGATTCCGAGTGAAATAAATTTCCAATAAAATTGACTATAAGAGGAAAATGTTTGGGGGAATTTATTTTCCCTCGAAATTGGTGAAATATCGAAGGTGAAAAATCGAGCACCAGTGGAAAAATGGTAGCAAAACCGCCGCCTCCGTAAATGAAAAATTTAGGGAATTTTTTTATTTATCTTAACAAAGTAATGAAGTAGATTTGATTAATGAAGTAGGTAAATTTAATTACTAAAGTAATGAGTTAAATTTTTTCAAGTTCTCCAATTCACCATCGAATACCTACCACCACTGTTAGCAATCCATTAACGCAGTGAAACCATTTATATTTCGTTTCTAATTCATTTTTCGTCCGAACAATTCAATCATTAAGCTATAACAAATGTCGAACTTTATTCTAATAATCTCATTTTCAACAGCAAAAAAAAACTTAATTTGTTTATCTACGCCCCCCCAGGGAAATTCTAATCGATTAATATCATTTCTTATCCCTCACTAGCACAGCACTAAGAAGTTGTGCGACATAAAAAATTAGCTAACCAGCATTTGTAAGTCGGCCTAATCCCTTCGCCACCTCGTTTCGTGTAATTTTATAAAACCTCATTACTTAACACCTACAACCAGCTAACAAACTCAGAATCGATTGATTGCAATCGTTTGTAATTTTCGATTTCCTGCCGCCGTCATATACACTTACTCGCCCGAGCCGTCTCTCCCTAGGGTCGATTTTACGATTTCCTTATTTTCTTCTTTCAATTAAAAATTCCCTACGCATTCGTGCGTATAACAGTGGATATAGAAATAGAAAACCCTTCAGGGTGAAACCTGCTAGCACTCTCACCGTACAGATTATTAATGAGCTTTTAACGAAAGGGACGGGCACGGTACTTTCGCCTCGATTACATTAAATTGTCAACTAATTTTAGTTTAGCACAGTTGGCATTAAAATTTAAATATGAAACCAAACAACAGCGAAATATTTAAAATTTCTTTCTAGAGTAATATAATTGAAATCGATTTATCGGCAGTGTGCGGTCGATAAGATACGATTTGTTTTTCCCAAAAGGGAGGGGGGTAGTATTATGGTGAGTTCGAGACTGAATATAACAACAACTCACCATCAGATGATGTTCGTGCATATCTGCACACACACTGGCGCTGTATCGATGGCGGCAGTAGCAAAAATGATGCCAGTGGGTCAGAGTCAGAGTCAGTCGAGTGTTTTACAGTATTATGTACTACCACTTTGAAAATGGCTTTTTTGCACCAAACTGGGGTAAGGCTAACCAGCAGCTCTAATTTGGAATTGCATACTATCCGTATACCCCACAATACGACCAATACAACCAACCCAAAGCGCCCCAAGAATTTCCCCAACCCCCGTGAGCACTAAACCGTGTTCACAGACGTTTTTCTTAGTGTACTCGTGTACCTACCACCACAATAATAAGAGCCTCGGGCAATGCACAACCACAGTGTGATTAAGGTGAATGAAAATTTAAGAAAAAATACCAGACACACGGTGATGATGATGATGATGCTGCTGATGAAAAAATGCCAAAGGCAACACGAGAGGTACGCGTTTGTATATCGTGTGGGCTGGTGAAATTCTTTAGATGCCCGACCAAATTGTCAAAAAATATTGTTGACACTGTTTCGCGGTATTACTTGCACTTTAAGTGTTAACCTGATTAGATTTATCGATGACGAATGGACTTTGTAGCGGCTATCTCGCAAGGCGTATACAGCGTAAAGTGGTTGTTCTGCTTTTTGTATGGGAAAAAAAAAATGGACACTCTTGGCTAAGAATAAACGCAATTAATCGAGTTAAATGGTCGTTTCCGGTGAAGTTGAGATTGCAAAATGGAGAAGCAAAAGCTCGTACCATTGGCACAGGTTGTGAAATTGATTTTATGAGTTTGAAGAATTGTGGTGAATAACGCGGACAGATGTTGCGCAAAAATGCGGTCTCAGGCAGTTAGTGCTTTGTTTATTTAATGACAAATGAGATGGTTGTAACTTGGCTTGGATCGTGTCACGTGATAGTGGCTGGGGTATTTTTGAATCAATGCTGGCAACAGTGGAGGGTTTTTTTTAAACGATGATGAGGCTTAAACAAAATAGCTCAGTTGATGTATAAAATAGAGTTGCCCCTCTAAGACCGTAGCCTTTCGTTATGAGTTGTGAACTGCGTTTGGATTCATCTCGAATAGGGATAGAGTGTGAGGACAATGGATTGTTGGCGAGAGCACTGTTGGATTTATAAAACTAACCCTCAGGACTTTCTATGGAGTCAGTGCAAGGATGACATAGTTGGGTATTCATTAGGCAAACTAAAAATGTAGGTAATTCCAAATTGTATAGTTTAAAATTATCAACGCTTTCAAATTGACTTAATACGATTCTGTTAAATCAATTAGGTCATCACAATATTTACCTAGTCCCCGGAATTGCTTTTTGTTCCTTATCAGTGTCAAAACACACACCAAATGAATTGGAAAAATTTAAAATACATGTGTACCAAATAAAGTCAATAAAAGCATATTGTCAATAAATATTAATTGGAAAAAGATTCATCACCTTGTCCCAAAAATAAAAACAAAACCCACCTTACCCACCCATAAAGTTCTAAGTAAATAAAATATGTAACAATAATTTTTGACTCCTTTTCTTTTTGTGTGCATATTTGTTTTTATTTATTCAACCCAAATACGAATACTCTGTTACTGACATCACATGCCAGCCCGCTAGAGAACGACACGTATTGTCATTTACTTAACAAACAGACGGGAAAATTATAAATAATATTAAAACAAAGTAATATTTAAACAGCGAATCTGAATCTGTACACTACACTTTCACTCGCTCGAATTGTGTAGCAGACGTTTCACTTTTCAAAAGCAATTGTCACAACAATCGCGGGTTTGATGAAAGCGAAAGAGAGATTAATTTACTAATCAGTTTAATGGTCCATAGCAACATATGCCGCAGCAACATTAAAAGAACGAATATACATTGACCTGCATAGACAAATGTGACTACCTTCCTCTTTGCAATTTTCAGTATACATACGGAAAAAAGCGTTGCAACAAAATGTTGTATTAATAAACAAACGAAAAACAAAAAACTAATTCACGTGCTACTCGAGTCGAACCACTATACGTATAACAATGCCAGCTCATGTCGCCTTCATCGACGTCATCATTGACAGGCAAACGAGTAGTTGATGATTTTGTTGTTTCTAGCGAGGCATGACTGGCTCGCCACAGATTGAGCATACGAATACGACAGAGGGGGATGACTACAAGTGGGAGTAAATACTGACTAAGACTCAAATGCACATGAAATACGTATACACAATACCCACAGCAACAGCGAGCAGTAGCTGCAGCAGCAACGTGAACGTACCAATATCGACTGAAATTCATGACCCACATTTTTCGCTTTTTCTTTCATCCATGACCCACATTCGTGTATATACATTGCTTCGCACATTTCGTTTCTACGTACGAAAAAAAAATATAAAATAATAATAATACATAGTATATCTACACAAATTTTACAATAATCAACCATACGCAGAGAGAGAGAGACGTGAGAGGCTTGCGAATAAAATAAAAGAAAACAAATTAAGTTTCATACATGAGGATGACATACGAGCATACGATGCAAGGGGAGAGTACGATACGTCACGTGTGAAATTTGAAGGTACATTGTCTGTCATGTCATCGTTGTCGTATCGAAGATAAACGTCAAACTTTGCGAAATTCAAAAGTGATAGTTGTCTACACAGAAGTGATTTTTTGTTAGACGAAATGGTTTTGATTGCAAATTGAGAAGATGACTCATAGAGAAGATTGAATCAGCAGAAACGTCAATGTCACTCGAATGGAATTTCGGTCAAGCTTTGCAGATGAATTCGACCTGTTTTTAGAGGGAAACAAAAACTTTTCCATACAGCTGTGATTTTGCGTATTTAAATTTCTCTGTGCAACAGATGGCGCTGTGAGGATCGGAAGTTTTGTAGCCGCAGTCAAGACCACTCCCGGAAATATATGGACAGAAATATAAATTTGTTTAACGAAATTCATATAGAAACAAATAAAAAGGATTTTACTTTGGAATTTTAAAGCCGATTGCAAATTAAAAACCACTACCACTAACCACTATTGTAGAAAACATTTTCTTAAAATAAAAAAAATTCCGATTTCCGGAAATTGACAAAGCACGCTGAGTGCTACTGATATTATTCCGGATTTAATTAAACCAAGCTGACATTTTCAGCAAATACAGTAAAATATGCCCTATACAAATTGGTAGACCAAATATTTGGCAGTTGACAGGTTCTTTATTTTTGGGGGCCCTGAGTTGGACCACATTTTGTTTGTCGAATTCGTATGAGAGGAATTTTTAGGAAAATCATACTCCCGGATGTTTAGCAGACTTTACAGAGAGGTGGCACCGCAAATCAAACCTGAAGCTGTAATTTGCGTTGTTTTGCTTTTTTTTTCGGGGGTCGAACCGGAAATTTATAACTTAATGCAAAAAAAAAAGTTTTTTGACAAATTGTATACTTTCGTTGACTTTTTAAAGTAGGACGACATATATTCAAAATAATTATAAATGAACTAAGGGCAATTATAATAAAATTCAACACAATACGCGATTTTTCAAACTCCATTCTCCATACAAAATCGCATATTGTGACCTACAAAATCTATAAAGTGAAGGTTAAGCTAAGGCCTAATGTTTTCGACGGGTTACTTGGGTTAATTTGTGCCCTTTAAATGTGAAACGTTGCCAGGCGATGTTGTAGAGAAAATTATTTAAAAAGGACTAACGAAGAATGTATTTTCTTGTTTTGAAAATCAAAATAAAACAGTTCCCCATTTGCTGTTAACCCTTCCCCTACCGTATTCACTGAACCATTTCCACAACTTTAAGAAATAATCTTCTTAGTGTCACCAAATAAGATTGAATTGAATGAATGTGCACAGTAATCCAAGCGTTTCGAAAAAGGTAATAAACCACCAACAATGACACCCATTGCATAACAATACAGATATGTAGATACCAAGCATGTTAACTGAAGCGAATACCTACCTACTTCCACCCTTGCCTACTTAAAGCGACAAATGAAAACTTTTCCAACTTTTCCAAGGTATTTCAAGTTTTTTTAAAGTCAAAATTTGAAGCGACATTATTCCACTTACGTCACTGATCGATGAAATTCCTCAACTACGTCAGTCACGTCACTAAGCAAACGCTTTCCTTCATTGATTGTATCCTTATGTATTCACAATTGTACCACAATTATGGCAGGTAAAAGAAGTATTTTAAAACCGATTACAGCTGTCAGTAACAGGTGGCATTGATTTTAATTTTAGAATAAACCAAATCGATATCACGCACACTTTTCGTTTCGTTTCGTTTATTCAAAGCAAACAATGAGTAAGAAATAATTTGTGACTAGGAGCAATTCGGCTACCGGAAGATGACATTGATCAAATAATTTCGTATACATCCGAAATGTATTTCATAACAAATGGGTATTTTTTTGTATTTTTAGTATTTGTTTGCCACCAACGAAAATACGCACAATCAAATTCAACGACTAAATTTATAAAATCTATTAAGCAAATCCACCTTGACTATGACTATGAATTATAAATTTAATTTTTATTTTTTTTTTATTTTGTTTTCTTTTTCGAGAGCGTGCTTGCTCTCTCGCGACCGTCAGTCACTCCAATACGAAAACAAAAACAAATCACAATTCACAACAGAAATCATTGACGGCCTCATAACCCAGACCCAGACTTGTCTATTGTTTTTGTTATTGCTGCTTAATGCTGTGAATAGCGCTGAATGTTTGACTGTTGCTATACTCGTTCTTGCTGCTGTAATATTAGTGTGCGATTTTGGAGTCCAAGAGAGAGCAAAAAAAATAAGAAAAAATAGAAACAAAAACAGCGTACAAGCGATATAATGAACAGAGGAATCGACGAAATAAAAGAGCTTTCGCTTTCGAAATTATTTGATATCATTATAGAGACTCGAATGTAATTGCAAAAACACATACAGATGAGTGAAGAATGAATTGCACATGGCGGTTGTTCATCTAATGTCGTGGCGATGTACACGTCTAACAATCGACTTTTTCGGCGCAATTTGCGCGCTTAAAATGTGCCCCAATCAGTTGGGTATACGTCACATTTGGTTTTTTTTAAGGTATCCAATGTGAGCGAGTTCACCGCGATGATCAGATGACGTTTTATGATGCCTTTTGAAACTGACAGCCATAAACTGAGGGCTATATCGGTGATATAGACTGACGACTACTGTGAGATGGTTAATTAAAATTTGATTGACTGGGAATATGGCACATTTAGTACCTACTTGGACATAAACTGCTGAATTTCTGTTTCAAATGCCAGACAATGTCGAATTTTGCCATTAACTGATACAGAAGATGAAATGAGTGCCAACCAAAGTAAATTATTCGATTACTAGATGACTGAGGATGTCTGACAAATATAATTGTCATGAAAAGTCTCACATGAAATTGTATGTCCCTTTTATTTGTAGAGAAACGAAATGTGAAACAAGAAGATGGTTGACTTCGGCTCTGTTGCGCCAGTTATTTATTTGCTTGTAAAATTCTTTGTGAGTGACGATTTTTAAATCACAAGTTAAAGTGTCAATACCATAGACCCCTTTTCTTATTGATTTTTAGATAGATTCAGACGTTTAAAACATTCGACAAGCGTTGTTTCGTGTACATTGGCCGACGTTCCGACAATTGTCGATGGAAGAATCGCTGGCGAGCTCGCGGAAGAACAAAATGCGAATATTTCGAGGAAAAATGTTTAAAATGCGACTGATTATTGTAAAATTATACAAACTTTTTCGGAAAACAATTTTACAGGGGTAGATTATACCAGCTAAGAGGAGTAGTTCTGAAATACTGAACAAACTCATTTCCTTGACGACGGGGTCTCTTTTGAGATACTGGAAAATAGAACCTAGCTATATTTAACATTTGTTCAACATACCCTGTTGGATCGTCATTTAACGAATAAAAAATTTCAGAATCTGATGATTTTCTTAATTAAACTAACAATGCCAACATTACATAATTGTTCGCCATGTAAAACCAAATTAATAACTAAAACCAACACATCTGGCAGGACTCGATTTTGCTGGAAAACAAACAAGAAATATCCATCTAGTGGTAACTTTTCTAACCCACTGGATGCAGTGGAACGGTTCGCTTCATGACAACAATTAAAAGGAGGAAAAAAAAAAATCGTTTTCCTCTGCGGCAGACACTTTTCGAAACGAAAATTCCCCCGTGGAGACAGCAGCAGCAGATTCTGCTACAATTTTGCAACCGACTCCCCTTTTCAAAAGCCACAGCCACTGCATAGCGAGATAATGAAAAATATTCTGCCGCTGCTGTTATTCGTTTATTATTTCATATAAACTCATCCCCTTTAGTGTATCAAGGGACATACCATAGGGTGGGTGTCTACCAGCTATACAAAAGCCATGCCTAGGCCTTTGACAACCACGCTGATGATGATGCTGCTGCTGCTACTGCTGGAAAATTAGGGTTCTCGGTATAATCAATAACTGGCGGGAGGATAGAGACAGATGCAATGCGAAACGAAAGGACTCATCATAACATGTCGTGTTTGATAATCATCCTCAACCGACCGAACTTTTGTCACTCGCCATATGCTTAACAGAGGAAACAGTGTACCCGTACTCAAATATTATCCCTTCATCCTTTTGCTCTATAGACCCACTGTTAGTTTGTGGTACCAGAGTAGATTTAGATTTATACGAACTGGGTGGGATAGAGAAGAAAAAATAAACAAATGGCAATGACCTACCCAACCAGAGCTTTTTTATTTTATTTTCCAACCCTTATCCAATATGCTGTGATGGCGAGATGGGAAGATTGAAATAAAACTCTCGGGTTGTGCTATGTAGTGGAATGGGCGCGGTAGGTTAAGAATGGATGTTGGGGCGATACGCTAATGGGATTCCTTTGTGCGCATTATTTTATTCCCTATTGGCGAAATTACGCGAACCATTTAAATAGGATTAAAACGAAACAGCACCAGATTGCAGTATGGTATGCAGAGGGTAAAAGTATTATTATGCATTTGTGTGGATGCGATATTGTGCATTTAATCTGGAAATCAATTTACAGCGGGTTTTACAGCGAATTTAATTCACTAAATTAAGGGATGATGTACTTTGTGGCTCCTGTTTTAGGTGAGATTTATTGCCTTAAATGGCTTTGTTTACAATTTTATCAAAATTTGCGTGTAAATTTCATTTGTAGTTTGCCCAAGTCTCTTTATTTTTAAACACATTTTAGGCCAATGGCTATCAAATATAATAAAAAAAGAGAAGATATAAATACAATTTGGACCTAAAAGCTTGTGATATTGAAAAGTGTGCGGAATTGTTTAAAATTATCAGAGAATTCTTTTGGACAGATAAATCAATTCAATAGATACAAGAGTCGTAAATTGTTGACTGACTGCCGAAATTGAGGAATTGTGCCAAAAATTGTTCCAAATTTTGATCCAAATTAAAACCATTTCAAGATCGCGGCAAAGGTTCAAAATTGCGACAGAGAAATGATAGATTTAAGCAAATATTTGGGACAATAAAAACGTTTCCAAATATATACATAAAAATTAAATTTCGGGCGCGAACAATTGTACAAAATTTACAAATGGTTTTCAAACTGTTACAACGAAAAATTTTACAATGGCGAATATTGTACCAAATTGTTTGATACGCAAGAAACAAAATTTATTTAGTCACTTAGGACCAGTAGGCTTTTAAATGTACCCACTGTTGTGATATTCTCAAAATATGTCGTTTCTAGACAATTAAGTCCACTTCTGACCATTAAATTTTCATATGTGCCTACCGCTCTGCTTGGTTCAAAATATGCCAACGAAAGCTTACAGAAAAACATTGTTTGAAAAGGACAAAACATTTCTGAGCATTTACATATTTAAGCAAATCGGCAAAATATCCAGAAATCTAAATACGAATTCAGGGTCGGCATTCTGTAAGGCGAAACGTTCAAACGTTTTCGTGTGCACGTGTGCATCTCACCCCAGGTTTTTTGGTCAAAATTTTGCCCAACATTTTTGATTTGCAGAAAAAATTGCCTTAGGGATTTTGAAATACCTGAATCCATTTTATTACATGCAATATACGTGACACCATTTTCGAATTCTGCACAATGTCAAATTAAGTCATTGGGACTTTAAAAAAGTAGAATGTTGATCCTAAAACTTCACTAAACTTAAATGAAATTCAGTTTTAGATTTCATTCTACGGTTTTTCCCCCAACAAAACAATATCTATTCAGTGAAACTCCATTTGATTTATTCCGCACAACAAGGAAACTTCATGGCAACATAGAGAGGAAAAATCCCATTAAAATAACTCAAGTTGAATATCATCAAATCATGTTCTGCATATGAATATTAAAAAACTTTTCTCAACTGCTTTGTCAGTTATTGTGTTTTTTTTTTCCTCCAACAACGTCCACTGCAGAGCGTAATACGAAAAAATATCTACATTTCTCAAGCTGCATACAATTGGGGTAGGTTCTGTTGCGAGCGTCAGAGCCCAAGAACTATTTCCCTACATTTGAGCAAACATCTACTCCAGCTGTAGGAGATGGCTGGAGCTGTTTCTCACCCCCAGCACGTGATGTGATGAGCATTTTTTTAAATTTCAGAATCTTGGTTTTAATTAATTTTTTCCAGCGAGACTCTTTTTTTTAATTTATATAAACAAAAAAAAATATATTTTGAAACGGATTTTCTTTTTTCTTCGCCTTTCAATCTTTCTTGTTTGCCTGTTATGGCAGAAAAGAACAAACACATCAGCCTGCATGGAGCAGCAAAAAGATCAGTGGACGTGGGAGTAGGGGAGGACAAAATTAAAAAAGAAAAAAAAAACAAGAAATGTGAAACTTCTGGTATTGTTGCCGTAATCGTTGTCGTCATCGGAAGAAGCACTGTATATTTGTGAATCACGAGCATCCATCTGTAGTAGTATCAGCAGAAGCAGCAGCCAACGTTGTGTCGTTGGTATACTCCTCGTGCATTATGATGCGACTCTTTTTTTTTGAATACTATTCTTCCTCCTTCTGATATCACTCTTGTTTTTTTTTTGTACTATTTCTCATTTCTTATTTTCAGTGGTGAACACGGAGCGGCAGCAACAACAGTAGCATAGAAGAATCCAATGTGAGAAGCTTTTGAAGGATTAAAATTTAAATTGAAATGGAAAACGAAATTAAAAATGTTTTATTCCTCTCATACATATACATTTGTTTCCTTGCAATTTGATTTGATTGCACAGACGGAATATGCAAGAGGAAAAACGGTGATGGTATAGATGGAGGTCTGAACAATGAATAAATCTACCAATTAAAATAATTCAATAAGGATTAGGTGTTACTATTATATCTGGTGAAGAAGACGTAGAAACATTTGACACATAAAAAATAGTCTGGGGGGTTGAATTTCCTTTATTAAATACGAACTGAGTTACCCAATCTGGTAAGCTCTGTAGAAGGAGGTCTTCAATAATACGGCGCATGAAAATCAGCAGTGGTCCCGAGGTTTAAACTTTGTGCTTATATATGAATTAGCTGCCAAGTGAAGCCATTTTCAAATCAGTTGGCACCACAAAAGGTCGTCATTCAATTTCCGATGGTACGCTACATTTTTTTAACAAAACTCCTTTTTTTTAAATTGCCTCTCAGAAAAGGAAGCAAACTTATGGACTCCAAATAAATTTTGCTCTCCTACCTAGCCTATTGGTCAACAGCACGAATAAACATTTTATTTATTTAAATGCAGATAAATATAAAATCCCTAAAAAAGGTAAATCTAGTACTTTGCTGAAAGACAAGACAAAAAAAACCTCGCCTAGAATATTTTTAATTTGATTTTAAAAAATGAATGAGTGTTTGTGCGGTTGGTCTTTATCTCTTCCACTCACGGTTAACGAAAATTAGCATACAATTTCAATTTATTTTCCAAAACAAAACAAAAAAGAAACTATAAGGAAAAAAATACAGTATGTTCGACGAAATAGGGGTTTTAGGTTGAATGCGTTTTTTGTTTTCTGTTGTTTTTTACATTTTTATCTGCGGTTTTCATTTTCAATTCAATGTTATCATGGGAAAAAGTCATGCTACTATATATTTTACTGCGCCTTATCGGTTTCGTTGTGGTTGTTATGGCGCTTAGGTAACATATGCATTTCAAATGAGGGAAAAATGGTAAAATTCGGTATTTCAAATATATGCAAGAGTAGGCGCCTTTTTACCTAGTTGTGGTCGTATGGCTGATCAACAAAAGTCCATGTTATTGTAAATGCTAGAGTAATGCCTTCAAACAAAAGAACTTGATATTCATTTTCATTGTTGTCATGAACCAACTCTAGTTAAGGTCACTCTGAACGGTGGATAAACAACTTTTCTGCAAAATAATTGAATAGCTGTTCTAAAGTGCGTAACATTCGCTGTTTTTTTCGATTTAAAAGAACACGTGGACTACATAATCACATCATAATGAACTGAGATCTTGTCAGCACTTAAAAAATACACAGAGTACTAAAAAAGTACTAAATTGCGAAAATAAGTAGCAAGTCGCCTTGACTAAGGCGCGTCTTTGCAGCTGTCGGATTCTAGAAGACTACCATTAGTCGTTTAACTTATTTGAACTTTTTACAAAAACCTGTTTCGAGCTGCAAAGGCTAGCAGGATCAGCCTGCAAGACTTCCTTCCATTTCAGATGCGTAGAAATTTTGGCTCGGCCACATCGAGCGAATGAACAATAATGCTCCAGCTAAGAGGATCTTCGAATTTTAGCCGTTTCAAAGACCAAGCCATTGCGGATGCCAGAGCGCTTGGTCTGGATAACTGGAAGCAGAGTGCCCGGGAAAGCAGAGGATGGAAGGGTACAGTGTCTCAGGCAGAGACTCTTCACGGCTCGGGAGCCCGTTAAGTAAGTAACTAGAAATTTTAAATTCTTTCCTATTTTTAAAAGTAGGTATATCAAGTTTTTTTTCCGATAGGACGATATGACTGCTTTGCAACAAATTTATCAGCTAATTTCTAAGAGAACCTTCAATCATGAATAAGTTACAAAATCGGTAAACTTTAAAATCTTTTAAGGAACGTACATTTTTCTCACACAGTTCTTGATTGGTACTTCAAACGAAAAGTAAAGCCAAGTTCTCATTCTAGGCTCGAGTTGAAGAAAATTACTTTTCCATCTACGAAAGAAGTTGCGCAACAGTCTGACGCTGAAGTAACACTTCAGTTTCTTTAAACCACTTTAGTACTAGATGGATAGATTTCATTGCAACGAGGACAAGTTTGTTTTTTCCGTTTTTTTGTCTTTCTTATTTGGTTCCGAAAACAACGGCGGACAAAATCACCAACAACAGACAGGAAATAGAAGCATTAGTTACCGCATGAGACGGTTTCCTTCTCGCTCATGTAACGGAGGTTGAATAAGACCAAATCAAAATCTCCACTAGAAGATGGAAGACAAAAAGATTAGAATCATCCAAGTCTGCAGAGATGAGTATAAGAGCGCACCCTTCCGCCTCCTCCGCCAAAGCAGAAAAGCAAATAAAAAGGAAAACTAAAAAAAAAGCAAACGAACGACTCACGATTCTAGTTGCTGTCGCGTCGAGTTTTCATCTTCTTCAGGGGTTTTCTGTTCATTTTCAAGGAGTAGTAGCTGGAAGCGAACGAAGCAGCGCATAGCAATCGAACGGAACAGGTTTTTCACTTCATTTCAGTGGTAGGTTGAGGATGAAGAGTTTTTTCTGTCATGAATTTTTCTGACGGCGGTACTTTTATCTCGTCGTTGTGTGGAGGTTCTTTTTTAAGTATAAAATGTGAAACCGTAAACCTAGAGACCTAAAGATACCCTTTTTCGAAAGAACCGACCAAGATGAAAACAAAAACATAGAAGAAGCGCCTATGGGTCACGGATGAAAAGAACTGGTGGAGATGAGTAAATATAAACAGGGTGAGAAGAACAGGACCAACAGGAATTCTCCCCGTGTGTACGTTTTTTGTATATTATGTATATCGTCATGCCCCCCAACATATTGTGCATAGTGAATGTCGGTGCGGTGTGCGTCATTGATGACACACAAAGGGAAGAAATTAGTGAACGCACAGCTATGTCAAATGGGGAAAGAAGCATGCGATGGGGAAATGTTAAGCTCATCTATGACATTGTGATTATCCATTTTAAGTGACTTGAGAGGGGCGTTGCGCTCAGTGTGGAGGTGCATGGTGCAATTACGTTTCTTGCAGAAGCTTGTGTAATCCACAAAATGACACAATTGTTAATGCGATTGGATAATCAGAAAGCGTAATCACATTGAGGTCACGGGGTATCTTAAAATGTCTGCATAATGTCCAAGAATATTCATGAGAGTTGAAGTTACATATTCAGAGGCACTTGTCAGTTAACAGGGGGGTTGCACACAGGTACAGAAAAAAAGCGGTTCCGCATGCTTTCGTGCATGTACTAAAACTACACTTTTTATCAAATAAATAGGCGACCGAAAAAATATATCAATCGCAATTTATACCCGCAAATGTCCATTTTTTATTGAGTACTAAGGTTGTACTAAAAATCAAGAACTCATTTTTCGAAGGAAGAACAAAACTGTTTAAGAAACAATTAGAATTTTGTCACAACCTAAGAAGGGGTTTACGTTTCGTCTTCTACTTGTAAATATGGTGAGTTTTGTTGTACTAAAAAAATACTAAAACTCATAAATGTAAGAAAAATAAAGGGAGTTTCTAGTTTTTAGAATACAGCCAGCTGTCTTATCCTGATCTGCTTCTTATTTGCCGCAAGCCTTTCTGTCTAATTTTGAAAGCAGACGTGTACTAAAACACATAAACGCAAAAAATAAGACAGTTTTTGTTATCATTTTTAAGATACAATCATTTTTCTATTATCAATGTCATAATTGGTCCAATTTCGATAGTACTAAAAATGTACTAAAACCGATAAACGCCAGAAAATACATCTACATGTCGTCCATAGACATCTATTTGTCTAATGTAGTACTAAAAATTTTCCAAAACCTGTTGGATTAATAACTTTGCTATTTTTAACAATTTCAGCAAAAAAAAAAAATTCCCCTAATTTGAGAGTCGTTCTTCTTCCATTTTAGCCGTGTTCCAGTTATCTTTACCCTTGTCAGTTTTTGCAGCTACGTGCGTCATATCCCTTCAATCAGTAGCAGCAGCTTGCAAGTCTGTCATTAAAAATGCACATCTATTGCATTTAGAGGAGAACCGGTACTATTCAGACCAGATCCACCGCCACTCGTGCTACAGCTACTCCATATTTATGTTTCCTTCCATCTATGTATGGCACAAAGCTAAGCAAACGAACACAAAAAACTTGCCAACTTGGTATAAAACTCGGCGAACAACCTTCTCCACTCCAGAGGCCGTCAGGGCACGAAGAGCGTGTGCACACACTACGCAACGCACGCAAGCATTACCCGATGCAATGGACAAGCGACAATTCTTTGCACAAAACTGAGAGCCAATACACGTGTATGTGTGTAAAAAAGATGAAACACAAAAGGAACACCAGCAACAGCCAAAGAAATGCATAATATTCAAGAAGATAACTTCTGCGGGGCAAGACAAACAAGAGAAACACAAAACTTTAGAGCAACAAACAACAAAACTGTTCTTTCCTACTGGCCCCCTTTAGTCTTACGTCATCATCAACATCAACATCAACATCATCATCATCGTTATATTGCAATACTGCTTTGCTCTTCATTTGCTTTTTGTGCGATTTTCCTTTTAAGCACACGTTTTGCAGTTTTGCACACAAACGTTTGCTTTGTTTTTATTCCTTTTTGTCTCTCTATTATTCTGTGCTTTTCATTTCGACTTGGTTTGTGTATCTTCTTGTTCTGCAGCTCTCAGCCAGTGTTTATTTGAATTGCATAAAACGTGGCTTTGTGTTGAACGTTCTGTGTGTTGAATTTATGTTGTGATTTTATGCATTTTTTTTTTTTTTTTTTTTGTTTATCACGCGCTATGCTTTTTCGCCTCAGCCATTGGCAATACTGCTGCCAGCAATGCGTTGCAGTATTATTTTTCTATTGCGCTTTTGTGCTCGATGCTTGTAAGTGAGTGCATCTGTGAGCGGTGTACTATGCGATGTATGGTGGTGTGCGTTTTATGTCAGCAGTTGCATGTGAGGTACCCACCAAGTTCTCACGGGGTCATTTGCATGCAAGTTTTCAGAATAGAATATGAATGCGCGAAGAAGAAGAATCATGTGGCAAAGAGGAACCCGAGAACACAGGCAAAAACGGAATATGCATAAATGAATAGGTACACGAAAAAAAGTCAAGCGAACATGGGATACAAATCAAATTGCATATTTACGCCTGATAATGATAGCCATTGTTGCATAAGAACCGCGGAAGCACGTACAAATATTTGCATCTGAATGGAGACAATGTGTGGAGCAAGAAATGAACAGAGTTATCTTCTGGAATTTAAAACGTTCTGATGAGGGAAGAGGACTAGGTAAAGCCACTACGAAGATGTCTAAAGGCCTAGAGAGGCGGCTATCGATTCAACGTGTCCGTCTGTGAAATTCAAAGAATCGACTCTGATTATGGGAGAGGATTCAGAGACGATTTCTCAAAAATTTAGTAGGCACTTAGATAAAGACCGCGCTATATCGAGGAAGCACATTACAGTTGAGGCCCAGGTGCATTAAAGAAAAATGTTACTCATACGCCATGATGTCCCGCAAAATTTTCTTTAAAGAAATTGCAACTTCATTGATAACTTATACACAATTTAGGTAGTATTTTTATATTTTTTAGGTATTTCCGCAAGGACTCTTATTCAATATATTCATTTGGCATCCCCCCATTTTATTGCCCTTAGTCTTAATTCCATTTCTAGAAATACGAGTATGCACGGAAATTCTCCAAAAAAAAAATCCGGTATAACCGAAGCATCCACCTCTTCCATTTCGTCCTTTAGAACTCGTTAACAGAACTTAACGTTTCCATCTCACAGCAATATTCTCCTGATGTGCAACTGCTTGTGCTGAAGGGATCCATAGCAAACACAATGCTTCATCCTCTTCCACCTCCTTTATTCGCAAACTTATCAAATACGAGCATACACATAATATATGTATGTATGCCTGGCAGATAAATAGTGTAATAAAAATGCAAACATAAAAAATATATGAATAAAAACGAGGGAGCGCAAAAAAAAAGAAGAAAAACTTCAAACTCAGTCTATTATTCTTTTTTGGATATCTTTCTTCTATTATCTGTATTTTTTTTTTTTAGGAAAACTAGAGGGAAATAACACTCGTGCCGTGCCACCCTGGTCTATTCATGGGAGTTTTTCGTTTCATTCCCAGCACTACGTGTGGTCCTCACAAAATGAATCTTTCCATACAAATTTCTTCGCAAGAATGTTTGAGTTGATTCGTATTATTTAGAAGGTTCATCTGTAAACGAATTTTGGGCTGGAGAGCAAACATCATTAGCCAGGGGAAAATAAAATAAAAAAAACTGTCACATGAGCACCCTTTAAAAATGGTCACCAAAAAGTTAAGCAACGATCAAAAATGCCTCGCAACATTTATGTTTAAGTAAAATCCTGAGACAGTATCCCCGGTATTTAGAAAGACTGCTTACAAGTTAGCAACTAGCCACCACGTCAATTTTTTCCATATAAATTGACGTCTGTCAGCTTTCTAACTTGTGCGCATTTCTTTGTTTAAATACGGAGGGATAAACGAGTATTATCCCATTCAAAAACAACTTCTCGTTTGCCGCTCAGTTATATGCATGTGCGATGTTTGTCCAATAGTTCTTCAACGCCGCCCTAGTCCTCTTAGTTTATACTACGCAATAAAACCATCCACTCACTATATTGCATTCAGTCTTTTGTTCTGCTCAACAATATGAACCGGGTAACTGCTGACACATTAAAATCGTTTTATAGCACCACTTTTCAGAACAAAATAGAATTTGTTAAACCATCGCCGACTACTACCCGTGTGACTTGGTTTATTTTCGTCTCTTGTTTTTTTTTTTGTGAGTTTCATTACTTGTCATTTCGGATAGAACCCTAACACATATACCTCACCTCAACAGTGACGCCTTGTTTCAATGGTGTCCGTCAAACCAGTGAGCACGCTTTTTTTATGTCAATTTCCAGAAAAACTGACAATTAAATTATGAATGACAGGTAAATATATGAATGGTTTTAAATTTGTTGGAAAAACTGGTTTCTGGTTTGCATATTCTTTTAAGATTTAATTAGAGTTGACTCCTTTTTTAATTTTCTGACAGTTGAAAAAATTAAAATTAAACTTGGACTTCCTTGACAAGAAACATTTCAGTCCATTGACACTCAATCAGATTGCGGTCCACATAAGTCACGCTGTGATGGATTATATTGAGAGACAGATTTTCTACGAAAAAATCTAATTTTAAGATCACAAAAAGAAAAATCTTCTTTGTCAGTTAAAAAAAAAAAAAAACATCTTCGAATTCATCTGTAGAAAAATCAATTAATTTCGATTACGTTAAGTAATCGTAACATTATCAATAGTTGACGTTGGCAACGACGATGTAATTGCGCTCGTAGATGATGGTGACGAGTTCGATTATGCGTGGTCTATCGTTACACTTCAATTGGCACGTGGGTGAAGATGAAATGGCAGAGAAGGCGACGCGCGCCACGTACAATGGCTTGTAGTGTACGATTAGATTACAATTAAAAAATCAAATTAAACATTGAATGCGACACGGAGCAGAAAGTGTATCAATCAAATGGAGTAGTTGTTTAATTAAAACTATTTGTTGGCGTTATTATGTCGAGTGTGTATTTTATTTCGAAGGGGCGTTTGTTTTATTGGAAGTCTACTAATTTATATATTTTGTTCTTGTTTATTTAAGTAGGTTTTCTATCAAATGTGGTGAATGGCTTTGATGGCTGTGTAGCACTTTGAAAATGTGACTGACAGTTTTCATTAAAATCAGTCAAGGTTCTTTGATTTTTTGTCAACTGTGGTGAGCTGACGTATGTTTTATAAAATCTTACTTAAGGTTTCCTACATCCGTTTCATCAAACAGCATGTGAACTTACCTATAAAGAAAAGAAAGAAAAGACATTTGTTAGCTTTTTAGTCAGTAGACAAATATACTTAAAATAAATATATAAATTATTCACACAAATTTGTCAATCATTCATTTTAATGGGGTGCAAATCTGCAGACTTTAAAATATTAAGCAATTCTCATATTCAAAACCAACCTCCATTAGTTTCGATATGCTACAACTTCCATTAAAATTATTTGAAATGGATATCGGAAAATAAAAATCATTCATGTGTCAAAATGTACGACACATCCAAACTTGAAGTCTGCCAGACCTCGAGCAAAGCCCTACCCCACCAACCAGCTAATCAAATAACATTGATTGTGAATGAAGAAAAATGCGGTTATCTCTCCAGAAACCTGGAGGACAGGATGACACAATATAAAAAGGATCCCTCTATATTTTTGTGGGAGAGACAATTTCTCTTTTTTTGTGAATAATTGAAAACGATGAAAAAATACGAAAAAAAAATTTAAACTGTGAAGAAGCAGTCACAAAAAAAGCAATTTCATTCGCTGATTATAATGACAGTCGAACAACAATGACAGTCAAACCAAAACGACAATCGAACCAAAATGACAGCCAAACCAAAATGGCAATCAAACTAAAATTACATTTAAACCAAAGTGACACTTAAACCAAAATGGAAGTCAAACCAAAACGACAGTCAAACTAAAACGACAGTCAAACCAAAATGACAACCAAAGAAAGCTGGCCAAGGCAAAAAAAAGTAAGGCCAGCCTTTAGACATTCACCATCCACGGTTTGTTTCATTTATGATTTTTTTTTTAAAGGTGTGCAAATAAAATGCAGCAATGTCAAAAAATAAAAGATACCAGTCAGCAACGTGCATCGCATCTTTCAAGGTATTATTTTTTACAGACTTTGCAACAATCTGTACAAGTTTATTGTACATACATGTAACCACCACGTATCAACAAAGTAACCTTTAACCTTGGACAAAGAGCCATTAATACCTTTTTTAAGGGCCCATGAACGAAATCGTCCAAATTCAATAAGAATAGAAAATTAATTAACTTTCGTAACAGCATGTAAGGTGATATTCAGTTCCCATAGCATTCTACGACTGTTGACCCGACAAAAAATATCTGACTTGCGCCAATCTAGGCACAATGGCCTCTGGGAAGCGGACCCTCTGGCTTGGACTATTATTTTTCCAATTTATGAAATGAATTTCAATACTTTTCGTAAAGATTCACCTGCATGAACACGTGATTCGAGTTGAGCAACCAAATGCATTCGACGTCATCACAAAGCCAGTTACAGTCGAGTGCCACAGACGTTCCCATTCAATTTCGATTTGTGAGCCAGTGGGCGACACGTCCTTACAATTATAAGGTTCCAATGAACCCAAGATGTAGTATACCATACACATACGGCTATAATTACACTTCACATTATTTGGTACAAGGATTTTCGTCCTACATTTCAATCACCTCGGCTTTTATTTTCGCATAAGCATTAAATTGATGAAATTAAATTTTTTTTATGTTCGCCTAAGCCCATGTGTTAGTCAATTTTATTTTCTATCCATTATCTAATCTGGGAAATCACTCTTTAATGGGCCCTATGCGTTATTGGCAGTAAGGGTGGGCGTGCGGGAAAGAAAAAGTCATTACGAAGTAAAGTTTGGCCAATTTTATGTGAGATTGAACCGTGGGGATGGGTTTTTTTTTTTTCTTAGTGGGGGAGACCTAATGATGTGAACACCTTTCGATTAAAAAATATACGCAATTTGGGTTATTAAATGTGACAGGTTGGCCTAAACCCATCAATGACAGACGATTTTTATTTCTCTACCAGCTGATGGTGGTCTTGGATAAACATCTATTCGGAGTTAAGACTCGTAAGGGATTAATTTTTATAGTAGACTACGATTGCGTACTAACTTTAATTGCTTGAGGAGCACTATAAAGAACATTAAGCAATAAACCGTCGAATACTGACAAATTAAGTCGTCAGTAGGGTTTGAAATGAGAGTTTAAAACGTTGTTAGCAAAATTAAGTAGCAAACAGGGCACTCCTAACGTAATTCTTCAGAATATTATCGTCGAAACGATAGACCTCCAAAAGTAGCAACTAAGTGCAAGTTTGAGACCTTAATCTAGTTCATTTTCCACAAATGGAATGAAAGCAGACGTCAGTAATACAAATTCGGGCAGAACATCACTTCTTATGGTCATCAAAGTTTCAAAAACTATATCGTCCCGACGATTATTGTTATACGGAATCTGCCCCCATCTTGCAACACCCAAAAAGGAAACAGCTCTTCCTATGGAAAAACCTACTCGTATGTATTGACTTAAAAAGTTCTGGAATTGAATGGAAAAATCAGCAAAATAAGACTTCGAAACTTATTGAACTAGTGAGCTAAATGAACTAAACTCATAAGCGCTTTGGAACTAGTTAAGTCCATCGCACATTGCCGTAGGAATTTCTTACAAGGCGATTATTTTTAAACAGACAGGTTGCCTACCCATCAAAACTTTCTTAAAAGCGACTTATTCCCAATTTTATTACACAAAATTACACTTCCAAAGTGAAAACTGTGGCACAGTTAATTTTGCAACACTCAGCACCACCCTTCATGTCCACCTCCAAGATGTCTCTTTGGTATACAAAAAATCCCAAATTTATGGCCCAATTCAGGAGCCTTAAAAATAATCAAACGAATAAAAATCGTAGGTACTTAAAAAAGAATCAGCTACAACCTCGCTTCAGCTGTACCCAAAACAAGACAATTTCAATGGAGAATACCCACACGGTTTGACTGCACTCCCCGGTGATTATCTATGGGCAATTAAATTTCATTCACACACTATAAATGTACCTTGGGGAAATGTACGCCCCATTCCTTAGATCCGTTTTAAGAAAATAAAAGCTCCTCCATGTTCGGCTCTGTGTGTACGTTCCTGAGTCATAATAAAATTGAATATCAATGACGATGTTGCCATTCCTTCTCTTAGGGGTAACTTACACTCGGTATGCTGCGGCTGCTATCACCAGATAGCAAGCACGCAATATATACGACAACCGAAAAAGTGAATGCCCGGAGCCGTTACGGTCATTCAACTTTCTGTGGGGCCCCCCAAAAAAATTCTGAAAGCTTTCGGCGATACGAATTTTCGGAAGGACAACCATCTGAATACAAACAAACGAAAATAATAAAAGGCACAAAATTGGATACGATATAGGCTCGAAGAAAAGTTTTACCCTTAAGCCCTGATAAACCCGCAAAGGAGAATACAACGCCCACTGTCCTTCAAGGAGACAACACTGAGCGAGAAATATATTGAACTTGACATTAGGCGCAGGCACGGAGATGAAAGATGGAAAATGGAAGATGGTACATCGGCACAGGGTCGAAGTTGGCTGTGAACTAACAACAATAACAACTGGATCCACAAGTCTCCTCCGAAAAGGAAAAAAAAAATCCAAATAAAACGCAAAAACGTTTTAGGAGTCGCAATGAGAATGGGAAAAAAATTTTTTGGTTTCGGAGGCGACAATGAACTTTGACGGGTGTACATTGACCCAGTCAACAGCTCCTCGCTGCTACTACTGTAGTACTGTGGTGTGGTGCTGGTGATATCTCTCCTACTCACCCAGTTAACTCAGAGAGAGGGCGTTATTATTATTTTTCTCCGTCGTACACATGTTGGAGAACATTATATACAACGTGTGATGGAAAAAAGGAAAACACACAAAAATATAATAATAATAGAACAAAACACGGTAATGACCATACTGCGGCGATGATGATAGAGATGATTGTGTGTGAATATTTTGTTTATATTGGCCTAATGGGCGAGATTCGTTTGCTTTGCTTTTGGGGGATCATTTTTCTGTTGGCCTGGAAATTATTCTCAACTTGAATGGATTCATTATGCGACAGCGGGTGTCCTTATTTCGCTCGCTTCGTTCAAAGGAACCCTGTCAACAAATCATCAAAACCTGATGAAGATGAAGAGATGAGAGCTGACGCGATGATGAATGTGTGCGATCAACAATTCAATCTACCAAAACTTCAGACATCAGCTCAGTTGGACGTGAAGTAATTGACATGAGTTGGTAATAGGGCGGTGGGCAAATAAGGCCTGAGAATGATTGGTTCATGTTTTCTCTGTTGACAATGAGTTGACACACGTGGACCTGGGGAATTAGTTTCGAGTCAATATACTGATTGACTTGTGTTGTCCTATACGTGACTCTGTTGAAATGAGAAAATTGAACACGTTATTTAGTCGTGGAAGCTGCTCGATTTGATCAGCTGGGTTGACCTATTTGAGGCTAGGTTCCGATTTCGATAGCCAGAGTGGTGGCTTTACATAGTTTGTTTGCTTGCCTGCTTTTGCGGGTTGGCTACTATTGGGTTACAGGATTATACGTTTAGTTTACCAGGACACTATTGCCCTTATGGCAATCAACTGTGACGGCGCCCATTTGGCCGATATCATCTTCTCGACTTGACCAATAAAATTCTAAAGCTTCAAATAAACATAATCAAAAAACCGAATCGAAGTTTTTCATTTAAAAAAGAGCCAAACAACATCGGATGACTTCTTTTGGCCCACCTTGTATGTTGCGTTTTCTGAGTATCGGTTATGCAGAAAAGCAGCACAAGTTAAGAGTAGGTATCCCTTGAAAGGATGAACATTGACAGAGTCCTACCACGTATGGTGTTGAAGTGATATATTTAAAATTGATTTAGCAGCGACAAATTTAAGGGTTTTTAGGACCTCTAAAAGTGGGCAGCCACTTCAGCCTAACCTAACCTAGGACCTCGTAAGAATATTCAACAAAGAGGCGGGCGGCTACATTGATAAGTTTAAGTGGGGTTGGGGTCAATATTCTGGATGGGTCAACACTCTTTATAAAAAAATTTAGCTTTCAAAATTCTGCTCTCAAAATTCTGTTTTCAAAATTCGGCTTTTCTAATTTTGATTTTCGAAATTGTGCAAAACAATAACAAAAGTTTTGGAAAATGCTAAAAAGCGCACCTTTCTGGTTGGAGAGAATATTTTCTTTTTTAATTTGTTTTATTTTTTTAATTTTAACTTCTCTTTTCTTAATTTTTATTTGTAGCCTTCCTCCTGGGAGGAAAATAAAAGATGTCGTGGGTAATTTTTAAAAATACAATTTTATTTTATTTCTGTTGTAGTAATACGAAAGTTAACAAAACACTGTTACTGATATTTTTTAGGAAGACTGAGAAAAAGTCCTTGTCTGCCCACCAAACCCATTACCATAAGAGGGGGTGTTTGCATTTCACTCAGAAGCCATTGAGGCCCATTGTGTTTAACGTCCTTCTTAGTCAACATCAAAAGAAGCGATCGAACCTGAAGGCTTAGTAAACAACTAAATTGACAAAAAACACATTTGAAAAATATATTTTTCAACTTAACGAATGAACAACCACAAAAAAAACAAAAATGACAATCGTTACAATTTCCGACTCTCTCGTTACAATTCACTAATCGACGGTCAATGACTTCCTCCATCAAAATCGATAGCAAATCAATTAATCATACTCCTACCTGAATTACAAAAACAAATATATTTATATACCTATGGGAAGAGAACAAAAAAAAAAAAAAGAAAAACACCCTTTCAGTTGAACTTCCCAGAACAAGTCGCCACTTTTTGACTGATAAGGGTAGCGTAGCAAACCCCATTTTGGTCATCTACTAGTTAAATGAAAATACGATTTCATTATCTGCGATAAGAAGAAATTCATTTGTACAAAAGTTGTACACTTTACATTATACCTATACATATTTCGAAATTTCCTTAATTGCTCCTTTTCATTAAATGCTGCATATACGCGAAAGTACGTGTGCACCTACGTAGATACTCGTATAGCACTGATTAGCTCACCTTTTTTGTATTGTTTTTATTGTGATTCTGTCAATTAAGCAAACAATGCCATCAAAAGTAAGTTCATTGCACTTTTACTAAAAGAAAATATGAAAAAAAAAACGCACTTAACACACACAGGGATAGAAAAAATAACACAAATCTAAAAAGATACGAGTTTTTCTTTAGGCTTCACTTGTACGGTAATGGTGTGCAGGTTATTGTGTCGAAGGTGCATATAGATATATTCTTATGTGGATGATGATTGACAACTGAGCGATAATTAAAAATGTCGCAGTATGATAATTTGTTAGAATTCACACTAGGGGATGTAAATTTTGATCGCGCAACGAGAGCGGTTTTTTTTTTTAATAATAATTTTGTCGAAAAGAAACATTTTTTAAAGGCAAAAAGGCTATTTTGACACAGGACGAACAGTATATTTTTGAAGTCTGTGCAAAGGGTAGTCAGACTCAGTTCGACTTAGCTTCTCAAAACCATTCGATTTGCGTGAGTTTTTATCTTTGGGACGAATGGAAGGGACCTTCAATTGTATGTCGAGTCCGCACTGTTGAATTGAGAAGCTCTCTCATGACAGTTACTACTCTCGGATGTTTGTCAGAATTTCGCAAAAGGTGACGCATTAAAAAAAAACCTGATGGAATTTGTATAGCCCATTAATAAAATGAAGGTTACTATGGTGTAAGAAGTATGGCACTTTGTGTACTGTGAGTATTTTTTGTTCTCCACAGAGGGCGTTCTTATCGCTTTGGGAGATTTTCTGTTGACTGTAGCGTTCACTTAAGATTTCAAGAATTTGATCAACGTTATTTGTGGCTTTGCTTTCAATGGGCCTTTTGCTTATTTTATTCATGGTATAGACTCGGATTTAAACAACCTGCTCAACAAGCAGACACTATAAGTCTTTGCCACACCAAACTGGTTCCACAGGGATCGCCATGAGGCTATCCTTTTGCACTCAGTTGTTCGTCTTTAATAGTAAAGAGTTTTCCAATAAGAGATGTTATTTTGGTATTCAAAAAAAAAATGACATTTTTTGAGATAAATGTTTGGATGTTTATTTCATAATAAAGAGGAAGGTATGCCGTTAATAATGAAAAACAACATCAGCCAAATGACCACCACGAGCACGCATACAGGACCATATCCTTTTCATGAAATTTTCCATAACCAAATCGCAAAGTGGCTGCCGTATGTCCTCGATAGCCTCACGTTGAGGATGGAGAGGCTTCTCAACAATAGCTCTTGGGTTTGCCGAGCCCCAGATGCGACTATTTTTCTTGTTGACGTAGCCACCGAGGTGGAAATGGGCCTGATCAGTCAAGATGATTTTTCGATGGAATTCCGGATCACTTTCATGCATTTCAAGGACCCTCAGCAAAGACACGACGTTTTTTTCACCATTTTTGTAGTGAAATTTAATTGTGAGTTAAAAAAATTTAGCCTGGACACTAAAAATGATTTTTAGCAACGCGGAATAAAACTTGCTTTATTTAGTCGGTGGGTCTACCTTTTATTGTGGTAAGCCCTCTGTCAGTAATTGTGTACAAAATATTCAATATGGTTCACTGTCCAAACAAAGGTGCATCAAACTTGGTGATCGTAGATCGCAGATCATTTTTGTCTAAGCGGTTAAGAATAACTCAATTTTGGCAGTTGTTAGCCCATAATCGACGATATTTTGAATTTTAATTTAAATATGTATAATTATAAGACATTTAAAATCTCATGACCCAATCAAGTGGTTTAACGACGACTAATCGTATTAGGCGTGGTCCATGTGTTCGTTGCTAGTATATCGGAAAACTGCTAAAGATTTCAGAGTCAATTGTCAAAATGTAAACAAAAATTAACATCCGATTTGGTACGGCTTTGAAGATACGATAGAAACTTCATGGTGCTTGTTTTTCGGGATATCGTTTCATCCAGATCCATAGGAGGCCAAAGAGTTACGAGCATATGCATGTAGACCGTATGTAAACTGGGTGGCATTCGTAGGTCTTCTGACGAGAGAAATAAATCAAACGACTTTGATAACGCAGAAAATCTTTCGGAAAGGCACAGAATACCATCCCAAGACCGATAAGAAAAAGAAGCGCAATGTTGTCTGTTCTTCATTTCATCGCTTCTGACAAAAATAAAGAATTCCTCTCAAAATGAGAGAAAAAAACCCTTAGAGGTAAACAAATGATGAGAGATAAATCATACATTAATCATATAAAAAAATTTACTGATTCATAGAGAATTCCAATTCATCATCGAGCAGCTCATCAAAATCCTTGAAATACACTTTCAAAATCATCGGCCAATTACCTTGAATCAACAACCCTACCATCGGCCGTCAGCAAGAGAGCGTAACGTCGATATCGGGTAAGGTACGACTATTCAACCTTATCGGTCATTTTGTTCCAATCGTAGAAAATATTTATTTTGGTAGAGCATGAAAAAAAACAATCTTATCGGTGTTACAAAAAATTGTGATAAATTCCTGCGATCCGAGCGTTGGAATGTTTCAGCACCAAAGGGGGAAACAGCAAGCGGTGCATTGCTGACCATAAAGATAAATAAAGCCAGATATCACCACCGCAATACTTGCCCTTTCAGGAGCTAGTAAAAAAGTGTGTTTTGCCGTTTAATTAAATTCCCAAATCGAGCACCTACCCAAATCTCACTCTGTCAAAGTAGAATATTAAAATTTCGCCTTGAAACAAATTTGGAGAAAAACAAAACCTCCGCGTCATACCCACCATGGTAATCCTATTTTCCAATTAATGTAATTCCCATCGTCCCTGGGCCAGCTGCTAAAAGCGGGCTCCGCTCCGTCTTTGTTGGGGTTTCGTTTCTTCATGTTCTGTTCGTGTATAATTCACGCGGAATTATTAGAACATAATTAGTTGGCAATAGATGCTCACACTTTGAGATTCTTACCGATTGTTCGGAACTCAGAACTCAGATGGATAGCTATCCATTCGTGATAATGACTCGAGAGGCGGGCGAGAGTGGTGAACGATGATGATGGAACCCATGATGGATGATGAATGGTGCGCATTATGGGAAACCTCTAATTTGTGTGTATATAGGTGCCAGTGTTCGAAAGCCGATTAAATGCGGCACGGAGTTTGGAGATAGCAACCAAAGATGCTGGGGGGTAAGCTAGATCTTTTGATAATTATGTGAGCAGGTGGGATTTATGAAATTT
Source organism: Cheilosia impressa (assembly GCA_948293265.1). NCBI lineage: Eukaryota > Metazoa > Arthropoda > Insecta > Diptera > Syrphidae > Cheilosia > Cheilosia impressa. Next base: position 50,850,930 of record OX411883.1, on the reverse strand, counting down.
TCGGGGGAAATACACACGCCGTATCAGAGGTATTGTATGTATTTTAGCTGACTCACGGTGGGCATGTTTTTATGTAATATTTTGACGTCAGTTAACGTGATGGATGCCCTTTTGAGATAGAAATAAAAAGGGGAAAAGGTGTGGCTTCGACGAAGACTGAATGAGAATTACAATAAAGACGAGTCCTAAATTCGTATTCGCCGTTCGATAAAGAATGAATTTGCCCCTAAAAGCAGGCTATCAATAAAATATGGTTGGTGCCCTCACTAGGTTGGGTTTTGATTCTCGCTAATTTTAATTTCTATGTAAATATGATACTGCTCCCTGCCATTTCAAAGTACCTACATCAAATGAAATCATATCCATTACTTCGTCCAAATCAGACATTCAGTGGAAACTTTTCGCTTTAATTATTCATAGCTTCGGCTGCATTCCATGAAAAACTTCCTCGAGCAAGAGAAACCTTTGTACATTAATTAGAAACCCGAAGCAACCCCCAACCCAATAGACGGAACGCAATCAAAGCAAAACCCCACCAACAGCGTGATATCTTCATGCTAGAAATTTGTGTGGTATTCCCAGCTCTACTACCAGGGTAACCTGTTCTAGCACCTGTTTTGTTTTATTCTCAGGGTAGCTTCAGCTTCCCTTATTCAACATCAACATTCCTGACCTAGTCCAATATAATGTGTATGTATACATAATTTCTCCGACGTAAGTGGTTCATTTTAAAACTTTAACGACTTTCTGCATATACACAACCCTCACCTATTTTACTGTTCATCAGAGCTCGAAGCTTCGAGGAACTGGCTGGCTGAATATACACACGAAAGTAAATAGTAAAACGACTGTTACACCAGGCAATAACAATTCATGTAAATTATGCACGTAACGACCCTTTTTAGAGCAAACAATATCAGCATAATGATTATCGTCATCATCATCATTATCATCATCGTAACGACGACGACAACACGATGAGGTAGGTAGGAAGGCAACAAAATCGAGGAACAAGCCTATATGATGTGAGGGAGCCTACTATACGTGTTGAAGTTGGTTGGCTGGTTGGCCTATACCTTGGCCTTTCGCGCCATAAGCTTTTTTTGTATGTTCCTCATATCTGGTACGAGTACAAAAATATATACCATGCCAAGTCGGATGAATACATTAAAATGCTACCACGATTGCACAGCAATAGAGAACGCAGAACGAACAGGTTATTAGGGTAAAGCAGGTCTTTCATTTACACTCTATCTGTATATCTATGAAAGTTTAAACAAGTTTATGGCGAAAACGCGACGAGTGCACTTAATCTCTTGGTAATGGGCTTCACTTTGAAACAAAAATAGAGAAGGCAAAATGTGTGTGTCTGGCTTATTTTGAGAAACTAGTGTAATTCGAAATAAGAACGGAAATAACAAAATCCACTTTTGTAAAAATATATCCAAAGTGCACAAAGGGGTGGTTGGGATTTCTATAATTCTCTTTGAGCACTTTTAAAAAGATATTCCATTAAACTTGATAGAAAATAAAACACACCCACTTTTATAAAAGGCTCGGCGCAGCCCACCAACCGTACTTCAGTTTTTTACTTTAAAAAGGCGGCGTATATTGCCAATCACCATGGATCTAAGCACTTGTCAATCAAGGTCTATATATATAACCAAAGCCAGACATGACCCTTTCTCCGAATGTCACACGAACCGAACCACATGACTTTTTAACTTTAGAAGGCAAACTCCAATGACAACCGCTGGTCCATGGAAATAACAATTTTCCAGAAACAAGTGCTGAATGTCGCAGCAATCTTTTTGACAAGCTTAGATTTTGTTCATTATTCAACACAGACAAGTTTTAGATATATTCAACGGAGTAAGCTAGGTATTTTGAGAATCAAAACATAATTCAGGCTTTAACACACGAACCGAGTCACCTTCAAACTTGGAACTTGGTACAGCGGTAGAACAACTAAAGTGTAAGAACACCTTAAGGTTTCTTTTTTTGTTTAAGGAAAAATTAATTTAAAATTCGTTTCATTAAAAATACACTGAGGACGAATGTTCACAGAGAGCGGTAACTAGTTGTCAACGATATTTGCTTAAAAATCTAGCTGTCATTGGTGCGTTTGACATTTGAAAACTTTTTCCTCAAGGAAGGAGTTCTTCGCGACGACTCTTTTTTCAATTTTCGTTCAAAATATGCCAATGACGAACAGTTTTAATTTAATAGGGAAAAATGCTCAAAATACGTCTGAAGCGGCTGCGTTCAAAAACAACACCCTTTGTGGCATATCCCTCACAGATATTGCAATAAGAAGTTTTTCGCGACGACTCTTTATATATTTTCTTTCAAGAGATGCCAATGACGAACCTTCTTAATTTAATAGGGAAAAATGCTCAAAATACGTCTGAAGCGGCTGCGTTCAAAAACAACACCCTTTGTGGCATATCCCTCACAGATATTGCAATAAGAAGTTTTTCGCGACGACTCTTTATATATTTTCTTTCAAAAGATGCCAATGACGAACCTTCTTAATTTAATAGGGAAAAATGCTCAAAATACGTCTGAAGCGGCTGCGTTCAAAAACAACTCCATTTGTGGCATATCCCTCACAGATATTGCAATAAGAAGTTTTTCGCGACGACTCTTTATATATTTTCTTTCAAGAGATGCCAATGACGAACCTTCTTAATTTAATAGGGAAAAATGCTCAAAATACGTCTGAAGCGGCTGCGTTCAAAAACAACACCCTTTGTGGCATATCCCTCACAGATATTGCAATAAGAAGTTTTTCGCGACGACTCTTTATATATTTTCTTTCAAGAGATGCCAATGACGAACCTTCTTAATTTAATAGGGAAAAATGCTCAAAATACGTCTGAAGCGGCTGCGTTCAAAAACAACACCCTTTGTGGCATATCCCTCACAGATATTGCAATAAGAAGTTTTACGCGACGACTCTTTATATATTTTCTTTCAAAAGATGCCAATGACGAACCTTCTTAATTTAATAGGGAAAAATGCTCAAAATACGTCTGAAGCGGCTGCGTTTAAAAACAACTGATTCAAAACCAAACGCATTTGTGGCATATCCCTGACAGTTATGGGAATAAATTTCATTTGTAGATAGAGTTCATTTAAACTACTATGACCAAAAAAGCCGACAGGAAACCCATTTCGAAAAATAGCAAATAAATTGCACGGCAACTTTTCCTAGAACATTTCGAGAAAAAAGTCACAACACCAATCTAATTATAGTACAATCTAAAACATCGTTTATACATAACGCCTACGACACATAGGAAGGAATAGAGAGTGAAAATAAAAAAACCTAACCGTAGGTGTGTTATACAATTTAAAGTAAAGGGGAAACCCTTTGCAGAACAACAATACCTCGGTGATTGGTGTCTCACGTAAGTCTGCACCAAATCCTACCGCGTAACGCAATTTATTTGTTCGGCCCTCTTCAGAGCCCACGCAATGCAGTCTCTATTTTCTGTATAAGGCTACGCGTAATCCTCTCCTATCGCAATCACTGTTGTGCCAGGACAAGTGGAAAAAAAACAACGACTATCGCGAGCTCCCCCTATCCCTTGACACAGATTTAAGTTTCCAATCAGACATATAACGATGGCGTCCATTTCGACGTGTCCTGCCGGCTTCACAGCTTCCACACGCACGTGGGAGTGTTTTTCCACACAAGAAGGGACAAATAATAAATAAATGGCGCCCAGCGCGCAAACTCGCTCTTGTTGTGGTAGCTTTTTTCGTGCCACAAACAACCAGCTTTATCTAGTGCAAGGGCTGGGTGAAAGCTCTGCAAAAAAAAAAAAACTTTCATTTAAAGCTCGGATGTTGTTTGCATAATTTGCTGCTGCGAAAGATAGATTTTAGCCGGCTGTACTGGGGTTGGTATGCAGCAAAACAAAGCACATATTCAATCTGTGTGTCAGCGAGATACATTTACCGCACACAGATTCAGCTGAAACTGGCAAAAAAGAAAACACCAGAGGAATCTGTATAAATGTTACTCGACCGACTGCTCTCCAATACAGTCAGGTTCAGTGGGACGATGTGTGTACGAAAATTTCTGTGCTGCCGCTGTGTGCTATGAATGAGAGACTAAAGTGGAAGAGGCAAAAAAAAAGCCAAAACAAAACATTAAAAATGTTGTTTTTATTACTTTTTCTGGTGTAGCAGTGTTGCCATATTTGTTGAGGTTTTTTTTTCTGTTTTTCCTTTGATTTGGAAAGCTCTGCGACAACACGTCTGTGGAGGGTTTATTGCGCCCTATGTTTCATTGATTTTCTTGATTATTTTGGTTTCCTTTATATAGGGAGAGTGAGCGGCGATCAATTAGAATGGGTTAGAAAAATTATTATTCCATTCCAACCAAGAAACGCCCGCCCTGTGTCAATGTCCTTTGACGAAATTTACTTCATTACTCAAACGCACACAGCCGTCGTAAGTAAGGTTTTTCCTATTGGTAGTTTCTTACAATCTATCTGGTTATGGATTTTCTACAACAATTCATCACGGGAATAAATCTGTTTTATTATATTTTAAATGGCTTTATTTATGAAGTTTGTGCATAGGTACCTCTACCTCATGCAAGGAGTTTGTAACTAGCATTTTTGTTATTTTAAGACTGGTGTTATGACAATTGTCCGGAATTGAATTAGAAAAGATCTGAACCACGTTCAAAGGGGGAGATTTATTGCAGTATTTGTCACAAATGTTGTTTTTGAACGCAACCTCGTCCGACTGATTGTTATCAAATTTATTTATTAAAATATGAGGGTAATTGTTGGCTTTTTTTAAACAGTAAGCGTTTTAATAGCAACCCCTCCTTGTTGAGAAACGATCTCAAGCCATTTATCAGTGCGTTGGTTAGACAGAGTTTGGACTTCAGAAAAGTCTTCTATATTGGCGTTGAGTGCATAATATTCAAAATTGAAATATTTAGAACAACGCTCTGACCCCAAGAGGCTTCTATTTCACATTGAAAAGACAATGAAACGTATAAAAGAAAGACGCGCTTAAATTAACTTGCAGTCCGCAACTATAGGTAGGTAGTTAGCCAAAAACCGCATTAAGAGGAGTCTCATGCGTCGAGGTCTACGTCAGAGTGAGTCAGCTTTCTATTCATGAAATTCCAGTTTTTTTTTAACCATTGAAAAATAGGACCAGAGACTTTTGTTTGCTTCTAAAATTCAGAGAAAAAAAAAACAGCCGACAGATATCGTCAGAAAATCGAGCCTTTTCGGTCGGCTATTTGTGGAAATAGGTTAAAAGGTTAATTAAAATTGAATTCAACTGTCGGGGATAGTTTCAATCTCAAATCAAACCATTTTACGATCGATATGAAACAGGTAGTCCCTTTCAAAAATGTGCTTCGCTTCGAACTTTAATTTATGCTATAAATTTGCGAACTGAATAAATTTGAAGCGATCTGAAACTTAACCCGAATCATCCACTAAAATGTATGAATTCAAGTAGCAACAACAATATCATACACCTAACCATACCCTTGAATATTTAAAAATAAATACTACTTCGGATTAAGAGGGCAATTGAAATGCGAAGACCACTTCTGACTGTCCACGTAACGATACTTCATCAATGTAATGCATCAAGTTGACGTTTTAGAGTGCTGCGGCAACGACGACGGTCGACTTGCTGTTGGTATAACTTTGAAGAACTTACAAATGCACAGGAAGATAAAAAAGAAATAAAAAAAAGCTAAATACCCAGCAGTCTATATTTCCACTTCGAAGTTAATTTAAATAGTTGTAGTGGAGAGTTTGGGGGGATATCCTGGAAGGTGATTGGCGACTTGCGGGTCGCCTTGTCATTTAACGATCATTACACGTACGTGAAAAACGATGTGACAATTGCATTTGACTACGGGCGAAATTTATTACCACCTATGAAATGTGGAAAATTCACCCCGTGATTGCTAAAATCAGTTGCAGCGATTTAAAAATTTGCTAAAATACCTACATCCCTGCCACCCAAATTGAATGCACATTCCCCACAACATTGTTATCGAAAAATTGTTTAATAATAACAACAAACCGCTCGCACTTTACAAGCTCTAACAACAGCTGCTAAACTGTCTGCCTCCTGTGCCACCACAACAATGAGCAAAATGTTGTGTTTTCCAATTGATTTTTAACAAGTTTATCAGCTCGCGGCTCATTAGCGGTTGGAGGTCAGTTTTATTGCAAGCATTTTTATTCCGCGCCCGAACCGCTACAGCTCAGAAGGAGCAATCAAGTGCGGTGGCGGTGGCGAGCGGTTTGTGTATAGATGAAATTTTAAATATCAAAATTGAACATTTCATTGCAAATTCTGTTGTTCATTTGTTTTCATTTGTTTTGCTATAGCATTTGTGTATTTGAAAAATGTTTATTGCAAGATTTTATTTGAAAAAAAATTTTCTCTTTGGGTACACATATTAAAAAAAAAAAATTCTCCAATTAATAATGAGGAATTTTTGTATGTACTAAAAATTTATTTAAAGCAGTTCATCGTGTGGCAGGAATTATTTCAATCTAAGACGCATTTCCATTCACCTTGAGGTTCACTTAAAATTGTATTTTTGACAGCGTTGCACAAAGAGCAACGCATGACAAAATTAAGTCAAGTAAAATTGGCCCGGAATCGCTTGATAGTTAGACTATTGCCTCGCTTATTTATTTACTTAATTATATTTAAATAGAACTGCTTTCATTTTCAATGCAACCGTATGCCCTTTTCAAACACAAGTATTTTTTTCCCAATTCCAAAAGTCCGTATACTTGTGAATAGAACCGAAACGAAAATTCACTTCTTTGCAAGAAAATAAAATAAAAAATAAAGTTCATCCCCAATTTTCATAACAAATCGTGCAAAAATTCTACGACGCAATTTCTGAAATGTTCTCCATAACTACACCACACCTACCAGCACCACCAACACCATCACCATCACCATCGTCATCATCGTAGTCGTCGTCGTCGTCATGTTCATAGCCATCATCTGCTGGACGAGGAAATGGTAGCAACAAAAAAAAAAAAGACCCAACAGAGGCGTGTACTCTTTGCTAAAAAAAGGAAAAAAATACACTTGCCTTTTATACTGGTCCCCCTAACGTAGGTAAAATGAAGCCCATTGAAATAATTTTTACTTTGTTTTTGTTCCACAGTAGATACTCGTATATTGTTCTATTCCATCCAAGTTATTTGTCGCTCGTATGTGGGTGCATTAATTACGGAGCACAGTGATTGTCAACAACTCTAGCGTTAATCGATTTTTGATACAGCTTCGTTCCCATCGAGCAACGCCAAACCGATTTTGGTTGGATTATGTAATCTCAAGCATTTACATAAAGGAATTACTAACAATAGGTACTCGTACTCGCAACCACCTGGTGGTTGGTCTATTGTTTGTCGTCAACCAAAAATTTGCGCAGGGAATTTATAATCGAACTAAAACAAGTATAGTAAATCTAAAACGAGATGAATATTGAATTCGAAATATAATTGCGACCTCGAAGTGTCAGGAATGCTTGTTCAGTTTGTCGGGTGCCTGGTTAATTTTTACGAGTCAATTAGTTTCTTCTTGGAATAAAATGTTGTTTTGATTGGCATTTTTTTTTCTGAATGGGGGGAAAAACCGGGAATTCCTAAAAACATCCACAATTAAAAAAAAAACAAAATAAAATTTCATTATATTGACAGCGATTTTGATGGGAAACAAATATTTTTTTTATTTTAGAAATGGGTCAAAAGGATTTCGCTGTAAAAGCATTTTTAGGGGAATCGTCACACGGATCTAGGCAGTTTAAAATGGATGCTGCTAAAAATATAGCCAACAAAACAAGTATTTGTGACTGGGCTTTAAATAAATTAGTTTTCAATGAGAATATGAACGAAACTAAAAAGAAACCAGCAAATTCGGTAACCTTATTCATTCCCCTATTTTTTGCAAAGCAAAGAGGGTATGTTTCCTACCCTTGATAACTTCTTTGTGTTGTTTAAAATGCCCATAAATTTAACAGCTAATTCTACGAGCTATATACCGACATCGACGTGGTCAAAAAAAAGGAAGCATCAGTAGTCGTCTAAGATGACTAGGACATGCAGAGCGAATGGACCCTGCAGCCAGAAGAGTCTATGCTGCCGGACAAGCTATTTTAAATAATTTATAATGCATTCATTTTGAACAATATCGCAAGACCTAGGGCCGAATTGCCTGGTTCCCAAACGAATCTATATAGTCGGCCCAGCGAGGTATCCGTCGGAATGGAAAATTCTCCGATTTTACACGATTCGGAGGATTTTTTTCTTCGCGGTAGTCTTACGAACAGCTCTTCGGATCCGATACAAATGTAACGCACTCCAGCGTTCGTGCGATCAAGTTTGTTTTTGAGTGACATTTTTGACAATTTCATAAAAAATTATTTTCCGATATTCTCCGACAACAAATCAATCAGTCGCGGGATTTATTAACGATTTCCAGTGAATGTGAGCAATAAAAAGAAAAAACAAGTAAAAGTGTTATCATCGGCCTGGCCGATGCTTTGATACCCTCCACGGCATACAAGTCATGCAAAATACCAGAACTACTTGACCGACATAGCCCATTTTGAATACCAACCTAACGACGATAAAAGAAGTCCTTTCACAAAACTTCATTCAGCTACGTCAATTACTTTGGGCGCCATCGTGCTATCAACAGACGGAGAGACACATGGGTCCAATATTGGTTTCGTACCTATGGGAGGTACCAGAACTGCTTGACCGACATAGCCCATTTTCAATACCAACCTGACGCCGATAAAAAGAAGTAATTTCACCGACTTTCATTCACCTACGTCAATTACTTTGGGCGCTATCGTGCTTTCAACAGACAGACAGACAGACGGACAGACGGACATGGCTAAATCGATTCAGAATGTGATCCTGATTCAGAATATATTTATAAACTTTATAAGGTCTCCGGTGACTCCTTCTTGGCGTTACAAATGTATTGGCAAAATGAATATACCTTCCTCTGGAGGGTATAACAATATATTTTTGTATTTATTGCTTCAACTTGTGTTTCCAATGCAAGATCAAGCGTAAAACCAGCACCAAACAATAATAAAGCCGTCAAATGAAATCCTGGCGTTTCAATTATTATTAGGTATTATTATTATTATTATTTTCGAAAACGGAGACTTCGAATGTAATTTGAGGCTCCGGCATAGATTCGCTGCGGAGAATATTCCCTTCCGACGAATACCTCGCTAGAGTCGATTGACGGAACAAAGTGGATTTTTAATAAAAAAAATCAACTACTAAACTTTATTTTTAAGTCAAATTATAATGTCCTCTCTTTCGAACGACTTAGTTCTCATACGTATCTGTTTGTCACCTTTTTCCAAACTGAAAGGGTACAGCTTTTAGAGACTTACCCTTACTTACAACTCGTTATTCAGATGTTATGTCAAATTTGTTTATGCTATCTGATGTCTACTAGCTAACTAACTTGTGCACATTTGTTTATTAATACGGGGGTTAGAGTTTTGACTTTAGAAATCGCGAACATTAACTACAACCTCGTGATGGACTGTCAGATCTCACGACCATCCCCTCACAAATATACGTGTTTTTAACTCATCTGTAAATTTTGAAGACGCCAAGAAGCCGCTTCACTCGTGAGCTCTTAAGAATTTATCTACACGGAGGGCCAAAAGAAGTTATCCGATTTTGTTCGGCTCTAATTTTTTTTTCTAAATGAAAAACTTCGATTCTGACGGATCCCATTTGGCCGATATCATCTTCTCGACTTGACCCATAAAATTCTAAAGGTTCAAGTAAACATAATCAAAAAAAAGAGTGGAAGTTTTTCGTTTAGAACAAAAATGAGGGCCAAACAACATCGGATGACTTCTTTTGGCCAACCTTGTACCAGCATCTGGAGTTGTGTAAGACACATTTCAAGATAGCTCATCAGTGATCCAAAATGCAGCGATTGCAGTGGTCAGAATATGTTTTTTATGCCTACTCTAAAGTCCGAAAGATATGACTGCCAGTTTCAGCAACAAAACAATAATCGTCATTAAAATCACAGCCGCAACTTTCATTCAAAATTAGGCCGTCGAAAGCATTTACCAGCTCAATAATTTTAGCACATTTTTGATCATAAACTAAATCCTTGGATTGCAGTGTAACCCAAAACTGAGAGAAGACGAATTACTGTGTCCAGCCTTAAGTTGTTGGACCATCTATAGAAGACCGACAAACGCATTGCGTGAGAAGATTTTTCTTTTTAAAAATAAAGCACATTGCATACCTGCTGAAGTGAAAATCCTTAAATTGTCTATCTTAACCCAAGTCATCCGCAAAAAAAACACGACACTGCACAAACTTTGCTTAAGGTTTTAAAAGTCAGAATTAGTTGTTAAACTGACTCCTAGAGCTAATTTTGTTTCACCTTTTAATTTTAAATCAGACGAACCATTTTAAATAAGTTCGCACTGACTATACCTACTTCTGAGTTGTCTACGTTTACACCTTGGTTGTCAAAGGAATTTTTGTTGGAAGCTTTCTTCTTGTACTTATTTATTTAATGCAATAGCCTGTACATTTGCCAATATTAACAGTCTTCATAAAAACAGAATAAACGCGAAAACAAATCTCCCAGTCATAAATAAATCCACTCACTCCCGTCAATGATCAATCTCTGTCCATAGAACACACATTTTTCCAACTTACCTAGAACGAAACAAGAATAACAAAGTAAATTAATAAAATGTTTACAACATTTGGCAAAACAATAAAGAGAAAATGAAATTTGTTTTCATTCAAAGATCATAATTTAATTTTAATATTTATCCACGGCATAATTGAAAACCGACCAAAAATCGTTCAACCATCCTTCCACTTTGTCAAAAGCAAAACCAACCAACAACCACCCACCACGAGAGTGAAATCCATTTAATTTCTTGTCACCATGACATCAATCAATTTTCCACTCTCTCCCTCTCTCTTTTTCTCTGTCTCGCATATGCCGAAGCCGATGGCCACCTATTCATGTTCTCATTGTTACAATAAAATAGGGATCATCACATTTGTGCGTGATATTTTGATATTTTCCATAAAACATGATATTTTGCTAATTCATAAGATTTTCACACAACAACACTCTGATTGGTATTAAACGGGCGGCCAAACACAAGATGTTCAACGCCCGGCCCGCTCCAAGAGTATCTGCTATCTGGGCATGGAAAAAGGATTCTATTTCAATGGATTCTCCCACCCAGAGGGTGGGGGGTGCTGGGTGGGTATGGATAAATGCTATATGGGAGCGTTTAACTTGTAGTTTGGCTTCGTTCGAATAAAAAAAAAAGGAACAACACTTGACAAGCAGAGCGCACACAAAATTGTTTTCACATACACATAGATTCTATAGATTGTATAGATTTCGCTTCAAGGATGCCATCTCTCTGCCGCAAGAGGTTGGTATTATTTTCAAATTTCCATATTTGTAGTCGTTCTCACAATTCGCCAAAGAAATACTTAAGCACAGTCGTCCGTTTTATTGCAATTGAATGTTGATGACACCGAGGTACTGGAAGAGAGCATTGATATTCAAATTTTACGATTATCTACTGCGGAAGATGATGTTATCTGTGGATTAGTGCGATGGAGTAGGTAATCCACAACAGATCAACGGGGTAATAACTTTGGTTTAATGAACTGACAGAGATTTGCCGGAATTTTTAAAATTTGATTTACAAATGACTTGGTCATCAAATAAGGATAAAAACAAAATAATCGATTTATTATGTGTGGCTGGCTATAAAACAATGTTTAAGGCCAGTATTTTTTTTTTTAGCGCGAATAGTGATTTAAGTGGGTTTTGCTGCAAAGAAAAATATACGACCTGACATAGCGACTTAAACAAATTGGCTGAGTTTTCTTTTTAATTTTACCAAACGAAGTAAACTGTGTAGAATATTTAACAATAGAATTTTGTAGAATATTTAACAACGTACTCATCGTCTTCATATGTCTTTTGTGGAAAAAGTAAAAAGGACATTGCTTAAGCTTTCGCTATTACTAAATCGAGAAAGTCACCAGAGTTGCAGTGCGTATACCTAATTTTGCTCAACTAGAATAGTTTTTTGGATGACCAAGCTAATGTTTGCAGAAGTTTGAAAGGACTTTTTTATCAATTCGAAAAAAATCCATCACAAAGCCGCGTTACTACCCTCAGTGGAGCTTCATTCCGGGGTTATTCCTTTATTTAGCTTACTGCCTCCACAGGTTCGCACAACAAGTTGGCTATATATAGATTTCGAGAGATATTCGAATCAGACCACCATCGGGTCTCTTTTCGTCTAACAAGTTGGCTAAGGTAGTCCTCAACTTTTGCACGTCACCTAAGGCGGAATAGTGAAACCACCGATATTCAAATCAAATCAGTTTTGGTAGCAAAATACCTTAGATTCCTTCCTGATTTTTGTTTAGCTTTTAAAACGGAATGTTACTTGCAGCTGAATGAATCAACACGATGCAGTTATTGGTAGGCATACATCTATACCTGTTGCCGAAAACATGTTCAAAGCGGCACAGAGACATATGATTTCCTGGCTCTAAATTCAAAAGACGTTAAGCCAGGAAATTTTGAGACGGTATTATGTATTCGATTTTATTAAAGATGTTCCAAAAAGGTATGTTTTTTGATAGACATGTTTTGGAGCTTCACAAGATCGCCCTTTATGATCATTTGCAGTATTATGCGTATGGGACACTCTATATCTGAACGTTAATGGCGCAACGGGTCAATAAAGGCGACTAGGCCTAGCCTCTCAATAGCTTCGATTGTGAGTTCTTCTTTCTTTTCTTTTTCTTTTGACGATCTACAATGTCCGAATCGGAATGAATGAAGTTAGAACCACTGAGCCACTACGCTGTTATAGTTTGCTTTAGAAGTATTCGAATAGATTTCAAAAAATTTAGTAAGTTCAATAAGCCTTGGTCTTTTATAGTTCAAAGAGGCTTTAAAGGAGGTAACAAAGTTCTTAAAACTAATATTAAAACTAACAGTGGTTTTCTACTAAATTCTAATAGAAAAAGAGAAAGATCAAAGCAAACTAGAGCTCTACCTATTAACCTCTGTTTCAGCAGATTAAAGTCCACGGTTAATCTTTTCACAATCTTTTTGACTTATCAATAAATAAAATGTGAATTTTTTTCAGTAAAACCGTGATACGACAAAAATGTAATCTTTCCGCAATCTTTGACTTGCTGAATAATAAAATGTGACAACCACGCCCATTTTTTCAGTGAAACCATGATAATACGACAGCTTTTTCTTTTAGAAAATCGAGTAAGAACTTTCAGCCATCCAATTCTAATTTTCAATTGAAGGATGAGTTCAAATACAATCAGCCAAGTTACATATTATGTTTTGACTATTGCTAATACAGATACTTGTGGGTGCAACTCTAATTTATTTCAAATCATTGACAGTTCGCAGTATTTTTCTATATAAACAACTATTTGACAGAAAACACGCTCGCTCAAATTATTTAATTTGAGCCCACACAAACCACGCTATGACTTCAAAAACACACTCGAATGTCAAACAACTATAACCACTTTGACAATTTCAATAAAAAAAACTGTGCAAAAGTGTCATCATTGCGTCGCAATGTCGTCTCGTGTATATGTTCTGGCTCCACCATCAAAAAGTAGGGTCAATGCCTGATGCGCTCAGTTTATTGCCCCAGTGCATCATTTGGGTATTTCTCATCACAATCAGCGAAAAAAAAAAATATATAAACAACGAACGAACAGAACAAAAATAATAAAAAAAAATTGTTTACAATCCTCAAAATTAAAAGCGGATATCATGTGTGCAAAGAATTTTGCGCATGCAGCTGTTATTTTGGAGGAAAAAGGAATTTGTTTTCCTACACATGGCACATATCTATGTAGTGAAGTGATATTCTTTGAGACGAACGATGGAAGTATCTAATTGCGACTTCACAAAAAAAAAAAAACCCACAAAACTAATTAAAAATTCATTTTCCCAAAGTGTTGAGTGACAACACAACCACACACACACACAGTCAGACACACTGAAACATCACAGATACTCCTACCTCATCGGCAAATGAAATAACACAAAATCCATTGCATGTGCATCTTTTGGATGGGATGGTGAAACTAAATCAAACCAGTCGCGCACGTCATCATTTTATGGCTTCAAACTGCAGCAGAGCGGCGTCTTCCATGCCATCCATTCAGCGCTTAGATAGATGACAAATAGGGAGGACGATTTTCTACTTTGTACTCTTCGTTGTTGTTGTTGTTGTTGGTGTTGTTGATGATGTTTTTGTTGCAGTTGCACACAACACCATCAGCTTTTATTTAATTAGCTAATTGCTACCTCAAAAACTAGTCATCGAGTTTGGTTTTCAAAGCTATAATTATATGGTGTGGATTATAATGGCGGAGAAAAGCAACACACACCATACGGTCGATGGTGATGTTCATGCTGATAGTGGTCGTGGTGGTGTGGCTGATGATGATAATAGAGAGTAATAATTCGTTTTCGGATACCTCTGATCCAGTCGGATGGAAATAATTATAAGTGGGAGAAGGAGTGCAATAGTTCGGAAACGATTGGTTCACCTAAATCCGCAATACAAAGATTGGGCACCCACTTCCATATTTAAATTGAAAATATTGTTTATATAAAAATGAAATTGTTTGTCCGCAAAAATATTACTATTGCACGGGTTTGCAGAATATCTTGTTTTAAAAATACAGCATTTTCCATTTAAGAAAGTTGGGTCTTCGTGCATTTGAACGCCTAGAAAAGTAGGCGGGAGTCCCCTTGTTGTCTATAAATTCGATAGCTCAAAGATCTTAGCACACAAGATCGAGTAGCTGTAAGAACGGATGTCCGGATAGTAATAATAAAAAAATGAGAACCCCAATTGGGGTTTTGAATATCAATCGTAACGCACTCTAGCAAAACAAATCACGGACAACCTCATTTTGTTGGAAGAAAACAAATGAACATTTTGACAGCCGCAATTTACTCGTACCTCTGGGAGATATTTTCCCAACAAATAGAAACCAAATAAAACTACTATCAAGCTGGTTTACTTGTTACACACATGTGCATCTATATACACCAATTAAAGGTGAGGGTATGATAAGGGTATACACACTGAGGGCGCTATTCATATGAGTCACACTCATACCAAATGTAAAGGTCATCCAGATAATTTTAATCACACACGTTACTTAGCTCAGAATTCGAATATATTTACTTGTTTGAATAATTGCGAGCTGAACTAGGAAGATTTTAATCAAACGTCTGCGTTAGTTTGTAACTAAAGTGTTTAAGAAAGCCGAGTGCTGGGGTTTGCAGAGGAAGGCTGTGACCAAGAGCGCGTTCAATAGGTATGTTATAAAAGGTTTTCCAATGAGAGGTGTTATTGTGAATGACCCGCTATTTCGGTAGCTGTCACTTTTGAAGCTTTTATTCTTTGACATTTGACAATTAGAAACTACGCCATTACTAACAAGTAAAAGTGTTATCATCGGCCTGGCCGATGCTTTGATACCCTCCACTGCATACAAGTCATGCAAAATTGGTTTTGTGAGGGAGGTACCAGAACTACTTGACCGACATAGCAGGTTTTCAATACCAACCTAACAACGATAAAAAGAAGTCCTTTCACCAAATTTCATTCACCTACGTCAATTACTTTGGGAGCTATCGTGCTTTCAACAGACAGAGAGGCATGGGTCCAATATTGGTTTTGTATGGGAGGTACCAGAACTACTTGACCGACATAGCCCATTTTCAATACCAACCTGACGCCGATAAAAAGAAGTCCTTTCACCAAATTTCATTCACCTACGTCAATTACTTTGGGCGCTATCGTGCTTTCAACAGACAGACAGACAGACAGACAGACAGACAGACAGACAGACAGACAGACAGACAGACAGACAGACAGACAGACGGACATGGCTAAATCGATTCAGAATGTGATCCTGATTCAGAATATATATACTTTATTAGGTCTCCGGTGACTCCTTCTTGGCGTTACAAATGTATGGGCAAAGTGAATATACCTTCCTGTGGAGGGTATAAAAATGGAACGATACACGCTTCAAGAACGCATTGAAATTATTAAAATTCACTACAAAAATGGTGAAAATCTTGCAGTCACAATTCGCAAAACTAAAGCATTTTTTGGTCGTCGTGAAGCACCGCAATACAGAAATTGGTGGAAAAATTCGAGCTGTTGGAACAAGTTAGTTATGTAAAGAATAAAACCCGTGCACGTCGCTCAAGAACAACTGAGAATATTGCTGCTGTAGCCCAAAGTGTTGAAGAAAACCCAGGTTTGTCCATTCCTCGTCGTTCTTTTGAATTGGGCATTCCACAAACGTCATTACACCGTATTTTGCATAAAGACTTGGGTATCTGGACAACGTTTACTTTCAACAAGACGGCGCTACGTGTCACACAAGCAACGAAACCATTCATCTTTTACGGGAAAAGTTTCCGGACCGTGTTATCTCTCGAAGAGGTGATCACAATTGGCCACCGAGATCTTGTGATTTAACACCTTGAAACTTCTTCCTTTGTAGCCACGTGATAAGATAAGGCCTTCACCAACAGCCCAGCGTCGTTTCAACACCTCAAAGATAAAATTCGTGAGGCTATCGAGGACATAGGGCAGCCACTTTGCGATTTGGTTATGGAAAATTTCATGAAAAGGATATAGTCCTGTATGCGCGCTCGTGGTGGCCATTTGGCTGATGTTGTTTTTCATTATTAACGGCATACCTTCCTCTTTATTATGAAATAAACATCCGATCATTTATCTCAAAAAATGTCATTTTTCTTTGAATACCAAATAACACCTCTTATTGGAAAACCCTTTATTTAATAAAAATCGCAGAACTTATGGTTGGTATTGATTATTTTTCTTCGAAAAAAATTCAAAACAAACTTTTTTTGTGGCAAGAAAACAAAATGCTCCTTGGACAGCCACACTGTGTTTGGTCTTGTTCACACATCGAAAATGAGCTATACCCATTTGAGGTCTAACTGTCCATGCAATGTGATTACAAAGTGCTCGTTGTTGATTCAAAAAATTGGTACAGATCCGATGTTCTACTGTTATCCTTGCACAGATTTGCAATATGGAAACCTATCCTCTGCATACTGTTATCGCCGACAATCTATAATCTACTGCAGAGTGATTTGAGATTAATTCATGACAGCGATTAACAGAAATAGCTAGTGGCAATGTAAATTTACCGAGAATTTCCATATTAATTGTGACACAACTAACTTCACCACAGTAACAAGTACGAGTACATTTTCCTCAGAAATAATTCTGTTCCCCACTCCACTCCACGTCGAATACAAAGTGCTGTTCATCCATTAAGTCTACTCATTGAAACTGTTGTGTCAAATCGCTTGTAACCAATGGCAATAAATGTATTTCTGATGTCTCTTGGATGGGTATCCTTTTCAGTATCAATTACACGATTTTGTCCTCATTCTACCAAAAAAAAAATAAAAAAATTACCATTTTCGTATTTCATGTCGTTTTGTTTCAAGTGCTCTTCAGTTTCCAATTTGTTGCGTTCGGCTCTGGAAAAGCGAATATTTTTATTTTTTGAATCATTTTTTCCAAATATGTAGTTTGTTTGACAAGCAGAAAATTTAAATTTAGGATCGGTAAGAGTTTAGTCCTGGTGCTATTATGTCGAACGGAGCTGTTCGGATAGCTCTTAAAAACTGGAGGTGGAATTAATTAGAAAGACTGATACATGGATGGAATTTAATGACATGGAGTATGGGAGGATCCAGTAAATTGAGACAAATTTCAAGGGCGCGTGCACCTGTTACCACTTCAAAGCGAGAATTTATGCGCTCTCGAGTTTTTAATCTGCAAGCAATTAGGTACAAAAGGTTGAGTTGTTTGCAAAAGACATTTCGACGCAAGGCTTCAGCGATTGGTTTTAAATAATGTGGAATGGGGTGGGGAATTTTGCTTTTAGTCTTTGAAAAGAAAACACATTGAGTTTCTTGTTTCGTAGTAGAATAAATAAATATATCACAAGCCCACTCAAATACTAGATAGGCCTTAGGGCAGGGGTTCCAAAGTGTGCGCAACGGCGCCCTGGTGCGCCTTAAAAAATAAAGAGAGGCGCCGCCCCGTGAGTTCTTCACAAAAATACAAACTTATTTCAGCTTCGCGCTGCTTGTAAACTGAATTTTAGTATATCTGTCTATCTACTGTTTCATTCCACTGTTTCTTTTTCAAATAGCTAGGGAAGGGCGTCGTGACATAACACTAAACTTGTAGGTGTGACAAAGATTGAGACCCACAGCCTTAGAATATGGAAAAATTTAAATTTATAAGGATCATAATTTCAAACCCTGATCGGAGTATTCCGATTCGGAGATTTTCGCTATCAACATCTATTATTTGGAATTCCGAAAAACCCTCTAATGTTCTGTTCTGATCTGCAGTGTTGCTATGCCTATTGGATAATTGTTCCCTCGAGGAGTTGCAATTTTTCCCTTTGTTCCCACAGTCTCTTAAAATATGTTTCGCATTTTATTTCTTGATTTTTTTAAGCTGAACATTTGTCCATCAATTCAAATGCTGTAAAAAAATTAAAAATTTCAAAATTCACTAAACAAATTCGATTTGGAATTCATAATTCTTTCAGGTTTGAGTTGAACATTTGAATACCCCATTCCTTTCTTTATTTCTAAAGTACATGTGTAAAGTATGTGAATAACAACTGCCTTAAAGACGCTGCTACATCGACTGCAAATCTTCGAACCCAATGGAAGTACTTATCAACAACTGCGCAAATTAAGACAATAAAACACGCCTAAGTCATGTACCATCATGTTTTGCCCATAAAATTATTGTCACGTTATCATCATCAGCATCCACATTATAATTATGATTATTTTTGTTTTATTTCCTTTGACGACAGAACGAGTCATCACATCATCATTTGCAAAAGTTTTGGACGCAAAAGCATGCAACAGAGCATTGCAATGCACACAATCGCATATTGTATGCATGTGTATGACTTGACTAGTTATTGCACTCGTTTTGTAGCTAAAAATATTTTTAATTGCATTTTGACATGCAAGCACATAACCTGCTCTCTATGGAGCTTTAAAAATTATATTCGTCATTTATGGTTGACGGTTTTAATTCAGTCTTATGGTTTTGTTGATATTTTGTCTCTTGTTGTTTGATTGTCCTTTTTTTGGAGCTTCGTTTGGTAATTAAAATGTATGCGGTTTGGGGAGTGCAATTCGCATTTGTTGGCCTCATAAAAATTTCCCTCGTTTGCGACGAATTATAGGAGAAAATTCGTCGAAACATAGTTTTTATTGGGTACTAAAATTGAAACTCACGGAGGTTTTGTTCATATTTAACAAAACTTCAATCAAAAGTGCACTGAAAACAGACAAGTTTCGGATTATGTGGGCTTGAACTTGTGTCACAAAAGTGCTGTGTCAAGTGTCAACGGCGTTAGGAAAAAGGTCCACGAGACTTAAGTTCATATTGGACATTTGTCCCGCTTCAATGGGGCATAAGCGAGGGCATAAGTCCCCAATGGATTTATGTCCCTGCGCCGTGTTCTCCAATTCAAATACAATATCGGTGAACATTGAAAGTTTAAACCCCCATATAGATAAAAACTAAAAAGCCCACCACCAGTGTCAGCGCACAGCAAGCCGCCGCATCCGAGGGCTACCTTGAGCTGGGTGTTAATTAGAGCGAAAATATGCGTAGCATTTTTGTCAGATATAGTGGTTCTGCTTGGTATCTGTTCCAATTAAGTGCGTGTTTGAGGAAACACTGTATTCGTTAGACTAGACCGAATAACCGTCCAAAGTATCACGTGAAATATACTCATATGAATCACATTGACATACTACATGAGTGCACACACTTTGACAACAAAATGTTGTTTTCGTTTCGGGTTTGTCTTGTTTCTTTTGCAAATATTTTGACGGTCGCCGAAGACGAAAATATACGATAAGGATAAGACATCACAGATATAGATTGCATTCTGGACAGTAGCCTCGTATATTTGAGTTTCTTTACATATTTATGCATGCATAATATTATTCCATAAGAGAGACGTTCACTCATTTTAGAGGATGACGCATAAAGTCTATTTACGGCTCAGCAGTCTCCATACTGCCCTACCACAATGTAAATATTTTGTAGGCGATTTTCTTTCGGTTTTAAGCAAATATGTACTAAAAATGTATTCAGTGGCGTCGCTTCAGTACGTTTTTTATAGCACCTACTCGATGCGTGTTCGATTTTAGCACCTTCTGAGACGCTCGCACCTTTCTTTAAAGAATGTTTTGTTTCCTCATTTCGTGCACGGGAAAGGGTAACAAAGGTAGCTGATAGGCATACTCTTTTGAACAAAGAAAAGTTTGGTTTGGATTTTAATCAACCGACTGAACTCAAGTGGACATTTGTTCATAATCCGATTAGGGTTGACCCCAAAGAGCATGAGCTCAACGCAAAGCAATCACATTTCACATAGGATCCCTCACATCGCACAAAATAGGTAAACATTGCTCATCCGTAAAATAATCCGAGGAGTTCTTTCGTATTCCAAAACTTCTTGACAAAAATAATGATTCGCAATTGGCAAACAAAAATAATGCATCGCTATTACTCATCCGATATATTAAAATACAAACTTCCACTTCAATTCGGCAATTTCTCAATTCCCTCCTACTACCACCATATCCATCCATTACAGCCACCATACACTATCACTTTATCTCCTCTCGTATCACATCTCAAGCCAGCAAATATTATAAAACTTGGTAAATGCTGGATAAGGCAAAAAAAAAAAATATCCCAAACCTCAAATGAAATCCATGAACAATGTGTACATTTTTTTTATACATATACCCACATTTTATACATACAGCAAATAAAATATAAAAAATAAAAAATAAAACAAGATAAATAAAAAGAAAAGTAATGAAAGAAATGAGAAAAACTGAAACTCCATTAATCTCACCGCATTTCGCTTCATCCGGGATAGGGTGAAATATGGTGGAGCCCCGCACAGTGAAAGAAGAGATATGGAGGCGAAAACAATCCAAAGAGAAGAAGATTTAACCAACGTAAAGAAGAAAAATGCACACGACCTACCCCAAGGCGAAATGTATTATTATTCTCTCCCTGGTTTGTTGGTTGCTGCTGCTGGCTGCTGCTGTACCGCACCCCATTTTTTCCAAAACATAGTGCAACAGAAGAAAATATACAAAAACGACAAAGACAAGTGCAATGGGGAGCGAGTCGGAGCGACTGAGAAGGGACCAAACCCACCAACAAGAGGACACAAGCAGATCATATAAAATGCAATAAATTTTTACGACTTCATTTCGGGATTTCTTTTTTTATTTTTTATTCTTGGGTTGGTATTTGTTTTTTTTTCTGTTTTTTTTTTTTTGGGGAATTTCTCATTTCATCAATGGGTGTTGGGTTTGGGAACGATTTCCATTTTAAGTTTTATTTTGCAATCCAATGACTAGTTTCGTCTGGACTTGCACCACTTGGAGAGAGAGAGAGAGAGAAAGAGTGCAAAACTACCCTGAAAGTTTTCGACTAGTTTCCAGCGGGAAGGGAAGCAATCCTAAATGTGTCCGAGACAGTCTTCTTGTCGCGATAGAACATGCAATGGATACCAATAGATACATAATGGGCAGCTAAAAAGGATATACGGGTAATTTTCTGTGACCAACTGCATTTTTGAGACGACAAAAAGTTTCCCTACATAATGCATAAACCATGTTCTGCACAAAAGTACAAGGAATGGGTGCGTTTTTTGGTAATTGACTTCTGTTTCTTTTTTTGTCGTCTTGGTAAGACGTAGTAGTTACATCTCTTCTTTGTCAATAAACATTTTTCCTTGGAATGCACTTCATTTGGGAATTGCGTGAGTGAGTTCCAAGTATGGAAAACTACCCAAAACCAATACCCCGGTGGCAGACGAATGAAGCAGTTCCACAATGTGTCATTTGTTGACATTCGTCTTTCACGTTTTTAGCGTTTTGTTTTTTTCTTTTCTTTTTTTTTATAGCCATTTCGGGCGAAATGTGTATGCAAAGTAGATATTCAGAGTGGTGGCGCAGGGAATATCTGTTTTAACACCAACGTTGCACAGATAGCAAATTGTGTATTTATTTTATTTTATTTTTTATTTTACTGTTTACAATTTTTGCTCATTTTCATCTTGTGTTTTTTTTTATTGGTGCTCCTTGTTTTACCCCAAAAACCTTGCGCTAGATTTTTGCAGTGATTTTCGTTTTGAGGGCACACCAGCTAAAGTAAAGTATTTCATTGTTAAAAATAAAAAACAAAAGAAAACAAACGTTTATCGGGGAAGATGGCCAAAGGGGGTGCAGTGTGAATGCAACAAAGGAGCGCCGCCTCTTGTTTTCAAGTTGTGTACTCAGATGGTTCCGAAGAATATTTGTGCCTTATTATTGGGATTTTTTGGTCCTGTGTGCGAGGAGGGCGAATGGAGGAGAAGATACAACCGCGAACTCTATGAGCTGTACCAAGATGTGGATGTAGTCCAAAAGGCCAAAATACGTCGACTACATTGGCTCGGCCACATCGAGCGAATGGACAATAATGCTCCAGCTAAGAGGATCTTCGAATCCCAGCCGCCAGGTTCGAGACGACAAGGAAGACCGAACCTCCGTTTCAAAGACCAAGCCATCGCGGATGCCAGAGCGCTTGGTCTGGATAACTGGAAGCAGCGTGCCCGGGATCGCAGAGGATGGAAGGCTGCAGTGTCTCAGGCAGAGACTCTCCACGGGTCGGGAGCCCGTTAAGTAAGTAAGTAGTATTATTGGGATTCATATTAAATTTGTTGAAAGAGCTTCTAGAAGAAATACGTGACGAGATTATTTTAAAGTGACTTAGAATTTGGTTAAGGGGGATTTTTAAAAAAAACTACTTGTGGGCTCTTCGTGCAATAAAACCAGGAACAGTGTTATCAACGATTGTGAAACCGGCGGACTTGTGTTTAAAACAAAAACGCGGCCACATGTAGGTAGTTTTTTCAGGAATAAAATATAATGAATTTTGCGATCGTTAAAAATTGGAAAACCATATCCTGCAGACGATAAACGATGTACCCGAACAGCTCCCTGATATCTTAAAGGGTTTTGCGTATAGCTTAAACTTAAATTGCTTCAAGCATGTATTCTAAAAGTTGACTACAATTTTCACTAATGAAAATACCACACAAAAATTCAACAAAAGAAACTGCATTTAAAAACTTTTGGTAAATCAACTCATTACAGATGAATTGGTGGAAAAAAAAAACCATTTGAGTCACACTCTTTAAGTAAAGACCCGTGAATATTTCTAAACTGCGCTGTTAGCTGCTTTTAATTTATTTATGCTAGTTATTTGCATTTAGAGTAGATCGGTGTAAACAAATGACGCTGCAATTACATTTGAACCGGTTTCTTAATGTTAGTTGTGAGGCTCTTGAGAAAAACTTTTGCGGTCATTTCTACTGGCACCAATCTTTTTGAAGGAGTACATCAATAATCTGTTTATCGTCAATGAAACTACGGCATATTTCTGTACTGATATTTACTTTGCGGAGTTATTCAAATTTCGCAGTGATTTAGGTTAAGAACGAGCGAAAAATTGCCTCATCAGTAAACGTGGCACGACTGAATATGATTTACACCCGGCATTAAGTTCGTTCAGACAGGAGACAGATGTATGCCAAATTCATGCAATGCACTGACCAGGCTATGTACTCGGTGCTCCAGGTAACTACTGAAATTGCGTAGAAATTTTTTCCACATCTATAAGTTCGCAAAGACTCTTCAAGAGTCAACATCCGCAGAGTTTACAAGAACCAACAAATATCAGACATCAGCGGATTTCCTCCGCACCAGAATACATATATCAAAGCAAATGTGTTTCTATACAATAATATCTCAGTGACTTATCAACGAAATACACCCCGCTGTTGTGTTTTCCTTTCAATGACGCATTTGAACAAAAAACCGCACTTGGAGTTCTATTTTTCGATACATGTACTCGTACTACCCCACAAAATTCCACCTTGGAGAGTACTATCACCCGAAAAAAATAATAATAATAATAATTATCTTCTTTCAACAATTCAATCTAATGCATCAGAGCTAGGTCGTTGGCCTTAAGCTGAATCATCGTTAAAAGCAAAAATAATGTATACACCCCAGAAAAATGCCGCCACACATACTTGTACGTATATACATACAGAAAAATAAAGAGAAGAAAAACTTCCCAGCAGATATCTAATTTTTGACACCTGTTTTTTTTTGTGCTTATCTTTACCTTTGTTTTAAATTTGGATTTTTTTCCCTTGTGCTGGCAAAAAATAATAAACCAAAAGGAAAACATTAATTTTCATGAAAAATTCACCCGGCAGGTGAAAAAGTGTTTATGCCAGCGATTTGCTTGCCATAGACTAACCGTCTGACTCCACGCCCAGATGTTGTCAACCAAAAGTGGAAAACTTTTGATGAGAAGAAAAGTTGTGTTCGTATCCCAATTTTAAAAGTAAACACTAATATATGCATGTGCTGCATCCCATCGTGTGTAATAAAATGCATTGTTGAGTAAATATTTAAATATTCATTTAAAAACAGGAATCGTGCCGCCTTAATAAAAGCTCGTCATTTATTTAACCCAAAAAAAAAGACGGAGAGAGAGACCAATTGCCGTTCGCTGTATGAAAGGCCAAAATAAATTGATTCATCCTTCCATCTTCGGTTTAGCGTGTTCGTACTTTGATATTGCTTTATCGAGTTGTTTATTCGATATAAGTAGAGGTACGGACTGTTTTGTGTACCTACGCGTACAGGATTCGACTTGAGAATTAAATAAATATATATTTAAGACAAAAAGGTGTAAAATGAAATTAAAATTAAAAGCAAATGCCGATCCGCAAATAGCCATTAAGACGTCATCGCAGATGTGGCTAGTGTTGTTGTGGGCATTTTTCCCTTAAAAAAAAAGGACTACCTTTTTACTTGTGGAACCATTTCGCTGGGCTCAACTGCAAAAATCTGGTGTCCGGAACAAAAGAAAATATTTAAACAAAAATTCGAAAAAATAGTATACTACTCCTTTATGTATAAAAAAAAGAAAACACCTGCGGAAGTTTCAACAGGGTCCCAGAAAAAATTTGCTAGAGTTGCACTCTCCTTTCGATAAGTTCCAGTGGAAAAAGGGGAAATTTTACCCTTCAGTTTGGGAATTTTCGCATCAATGGCCTGGGAGCACTGCTCCAAGTATCGATGGGGAAGACTTTGTTTTGTCGTAGACACCTACGACTCAGTTTTAATAGAAATACTTTCAATCCGAGGCCAAAAACTGTTCACAGCTAAGCAACAATTGTTACCCAGCAAAGAGGGTTTTTTTCTAAAAAAAAAATAAGGTGCTAAAATTGAAACTACAGGGACTTGATGTTGTGCTTTTTACATTCCTAATAAAACATTTCCCATAAAGAAACTGCACATTGTGGGAGTTTTTTTTGCCAGCAAATCAACTTTCTCTGCCATTAGATGATGTGTTCGTTCTAAATGACAACGTCCAGCTATCTTCCGACACCACACAAAGGCAACCACATTCCCTATATGCTATAGACAAAAGGAAGGGACTCGAAGAAACAAACCACTCGTAAAGACCACCCAGAGCAAATGAGAAAATTGCTAAATTTACACGCCATTAAGTGATAATTAACGTAACAAGTGGTGCAAGCAAACACAACGCACAAAGCCACTGCATGGATATACCTTACACTTGATGATCGTGTTTGTTGCACTAGTCACTTAATTTGCTAATGCTGTGCCATTTCTGCACTGCACTGTTTAATGGTATTAACATGCCTTTCGGTTTGACAAATAAAAGGACAACACTTCAGTTTACCCGCACGTAGGTCACCCGTGTAAACCACCCCACCCAGGGTAAATGTCTGCACACACATAACCTCTCAAATTGTTTGGTGAAAATGCAATTATAAAATTTAATAGTCTACGTAATGAGTTGCTGTTTAATTGCTTTTGTGTTGCGCTGTACGGAGTGTGGCACCACTGCTGATAGACGTTTTGCTATAGTGCAATTACATTGTGATGGGATGAGAGCCCTTTTCCTAAGTGTTTTGTTTATCGTATTAATTAGGGATGGTTGTGCAGTGTTACTGTTAAGGAAAAACTTCAAAAGGATATAAGTCGAATATTCAAAGAGATTAAGTAGCTCATTTTCAACCATCGATTTGAAACAACAATTTAAGCAAAAAAGAAAGATTTCGCAAAACTCACACCGTATTTACCAATTCGAAATGTTGCTGGAATAATTCATTTACTTTGTCTGTAGTTAATCATAAAGCATACAACCGTTCTGAATACAATACGATTGAATTATATTGCGTTGAAACTATAGTCGCTGTGTTTTTAGGAACAAGTCAAAAAAAAGCGACGAAGTAAAGAAAAGGATGGTCCAAGCTAAGTTTAGTTCGATGGACAGATGGCGTTGTACTGATTTACTTATATCCGGTATTTAATTCTACAAGTTCTTACAGATGTCCTTATTTTCCTATCGTAGTCTTTTTTTTAGAAAACTTCAATGTGCCGAAATAACTCATAAAACGGATTGATTATTTTTCAAATAGATTTAGAATCAGTATACAACGCCATCTGTCCGTCGAACCAATGAATATATTTTGTTTGGTCCGCCTTTTTCCCTAAGTAATTCTCCCTGCAAGGTGAACCCATAAAACCTTTTAACAAGGTCCGATGGTCGGCCAGGCGCTTGTCGACATTTTGCAATAGCTACATTTGCAGGGTTGCCGTGTCGATACCAATTGGATATACACTTTTTTATATCCAAAAACTTGGGTATACATCAATACAAGTATGCATTGGCTAATCAACTGCATTAAACAGTTTAAACAGTCAAACTGGTTACTAAACTAGATACGTCTTCTTGCACAACAACATTTTGTCACGTAGGGCTCACATGAAATATCTTTTCAGCCCTACGGTGACAAAGTCAAACGCAATGAAGTGTTGTAAATCCACTTGGATTCGTCGCATTGCAATTATGGAAGTCCCCAATTACAATTTCAATTTCCCGAATTTTCCGCCCACTCGAAATTGTGACTAAAAAAATATAGAAACAAAAAACAATTGCAAAACTACGACTGTAATTGTGACACACCCAACATTAACTGACAGCACTAAGTCACCTGGCAACAATACGCAAACTGACTCATTCCCCGAATTGGCTCTTGGCTCTCCCCTCGCACAAGTACTAAACTTAAAAGTCTCATAAACTATTTCACCATAAAGTATAGACTGCCCAAATTGTTGGTTTCTTTGTTGCGTAAGTCACATAAATTACAGTTGCCTATTGTGTTGTGTTGCCATGTACGAGATACAAATCACGTTTTATACGCACTTCATAAACAGTCCACAAAATCAGCTCCATAACAATACACGCTTGTTACTATAATATTTTACCTTCTTTTTTCTGTTTGTTGGTAGGAATTTGAACATTTTCAAATATCAATCAAGAGACGAGTGGAAAATGATATTAGAGAGCCCACCTCAACCTCTAAAATAGGTACATAAACAGGCGAATATGTGCCTGCAAGTGTGTATATGAAATGAAAAGTGAAAGTGGGCCTAGGCCTAGTTTCTACACATCCCACCTGTGACGGAGAGCCTCACTTAACCACTCCGACATGTGCGGGCACATAAATTGTAGTAGAATTCGAGATGAGACAACATCAAAATGGAGACTGACAGAATTGGTTCGGAACCGGGCTTTAAGTAGGCAAAGCAGTTTGAGAAGTGAAAGCTAGGTTTCCTTGGTGGCTTAGTGCTTTTGTAAAAAGAAAAAAAAACGAATTCCTCTGCGAGTCCTCGTTGTTTTTCGTTTCGTTTTACAAGGAAGCCCATTATGCTTTGATTACTGTCTGTTTAGGTATCATTCCCATAATCATGGGTAATTAAATATCAGATCCAACAAAACATTTCGCAAAAACTATGTACATGTGTGTGTGGGTCTAAAGTGGACATGTAAAACAATACGAAATGCAACCTCCGGTGAATATCATGGATATCATCATCATCATAATCATCATCATCGTCATCAACATTGCAGAAGCATCGTCATCCGCGTATTAGATGCGGTCTGATTGTTCGCTAATTCGCTACTGTGTGCTGCTTCTAAGAGATCTTTGCTGCGAGATAAATTTTAATAGTTTAAGATGCATTTCTATCTTCGTGTGTATATAGACGAGTTTTTATGGATTTTGAACCAAATGAGGCTTGTAGCTGTTTGCTCTGTGCAAACTGAGTGTAATGCTTGTTGTAGCAATTAGTGATAATTTATTGCAATAATTTGTGTTTAAATATAAATTTCGCATTCGTGTATACGATTTTGTTTATTTAATCCCCCGACGAGGGTTATCATTTGCTGCATGCAAAAATTTGTTTTTCTAATCGTTGGTGCTTTGACTTTGAAACTTTTGCCGATATCACTGAGAGACATTTTTTTGGATTTTTAATTTTTAAATTGCGTCTTAGTTTTGTCTAAAGTTTTTCTTGAAATAAACATTTTGTAGAGCAAATATTTTAACAAAGGTATCCTGCCTTGAAAGAAATGCAAACAAAAGTGCGTTATAAATTGTGACCCGCTGTTGGGCGCCACTTCAGAAGATCGTGTTTGTATCTACTGGTGCCCGGGGAGAAATTCTACCTAGTTCGCTGATGATTTGTTCAATTAATAAGACCAATTAGAAGAGTTTTGAGTCATAAAACAAAAATCATTTAAAAGATCTAAAAAATTCAAGATTTACAAACTTTTATGTGATGCAAGGGAAGGAATAGAACAGTTTGCGCATTTTTGGACAGAAAAAAAAACTATATTGACCAAAGAGAGAAAAAGAAACAAGAAGCTGAAATTCAACAAGTTGTCATGTGCAGCACAGCGACCGCAACCAAGAGTTTATTGAGATCAAGAATTTGGCAAGAAAGGGATTTCTAGAAATAACCTGTAAACTGACATCGAGGGACTGCGATTTGACGACCCTGGGTTATTGCCAGTGGGCTTAAATTGCGACCCAATATTAGAAGTCCAGAAACGACGAATGTGTCCTAACCCGATAGCAAAACAGCAAGTCACCCAGTGATATTCGCCGTTTAGTAAAGCTTTTAGGTCAGGTTTATTATCAGAACCAATTTGTCCTTAAAGTATACTTATACCCAACTACTAATACCTAATTAGACAATTCTGAAGCCTCAGCTTGGGCGCCACTTTTAGAACTTATAGGTATAAAAGTAATCGACTTCATTTTGAAATATCCTAAGATTGAAATTGAAAATGTTGCACAAAGTAAAGATAGCCTTTGAAAAAAAAAGACATTTATTTAGGATGAGTTGCAAAGATACTCGTATTTTGGGATACACTACGAGTTAAAAATACCCGTTTTTGAAACCTCTTCTGCTTTCATATTTTCAAAATTAAAAGTTGTCGCAGCAGGTCCTTATAGAACCCTTTATGCCGGCCTAGCTTTTCAAAACCGGTCGTTTCTGTGAGATTTTGTGTTAGAAACGAAAACAATTTATATCGAATTCAAAAGACTGATATAAGACTCTTTTAATAGTAGACACTTAGATGTTTATCGGACGTTGGCAATAAGGGGCGCCTTAAAAAAACATTAGGCCATATATTGCGATTTTCCAAGGGCTGCAGTTGGGACCCCCCTCATACTGTCACTGAGCCCATCAACTAGCATACGGAAACGAGCATCACCAATTCAGATTGTAGCTGTGTCCCTGTCACATTCAGTCATACATCAAATCAAACCAAAACTTTGTAAAAATTCCATCCACAGAAACAATTTTTAAATTCCATTCCTATAGTCAATTCCGGCACTGGCAAACGCAAACGCCATATACGATTTTAAGACACGAATCAATCCATAAAAAAAAAAAGATCTGTGCTTCATCAGCCCTATATCTCCCTCCAAATACGTATACTCGAAACGGAAAACCCAAACAAAACATTAATTTCCTACAAATCCTCTTGCATGTCCTAAAAAAAAAACACCGGAGGAGAACAAAGCAACAACAACAAACAAAAAGAGAAAGAAGAAAAAAAGCAATCGCATCGAATAACACATGTGGAGAATACAGAAAAATCGAAAAGCAGCAAAATAAAAACAAGAGAGCTAAGAAAAGCTTTTTGCTCACCCATACGAAGCCGTGGCTATATTCGAATTCGTTTGGTATATGTGTCGCGTTTTTGACACACTCTCTGGCATAATATTGCCTGCAATTGCAAAAGCCATCAATATAGGCAAAGAGGCAGCCATTTTTTGTGAAAATCTCTTCAGCTACTTTTTCTTGAAAGTCTTCAGGTACGTTTCAACGGAAATGTTTCTTTTTTTTCTACATACATACATATAGAGAAGTAGGATATTTAAATTTCGTAATGCAAACGTCAAAATAGCGAAACGATTGGAAGCTTTTCCTACGACAACGTGAAAAGGCAAGACTCGTCAAGTTTAAGGTGCCCTTTAATGGTGTTCGTGTTGCTGAATACACTCAATCGCGAACCCACCACCATCGCGCACTTATCCGTCGGAGGGAGGAAAAAACGGGAGTGCTGTGTGAGGAGAGGAGAGAAACAACCGACAAGCTGATAATTTTTCGTCTATGGCAAGTCTGGATTTCTTTTTTTTTTAAATGCCTCACAAAAAAAACAACAACAACAAAGTAGGCGCGCGTTTCAATCTCATTAGGCCGTGGTAAGGTTGGTAAGGTTTTTTTTTTGTGTTTTCATGGTGCTAAGGAAGCTATATCTACATCCGTTTATATATCTCTGGAACAGCGTTGACACCCCAATTTGCAAAATTAAGATAACTTTGTGCGAAATGGAGAGCTAACTTTTAAATATGTACATATCTATGCCCAGAACTGTAAGGGACTCTAAAGGACAATTTTGCATGGAGAGAATGAAGTGAATATGCGAAGTTACTCGTTAGACTGGACTCGAACGGGCCTGTTGAACTGTTGGTACAGATATCATTTTCTTACCAGTAAGACACAGGCTTCAAGTTTGTCTTTCTGGGGGCCGATTCCGAATATCAACGATCGTCTACACGATATCGTTTTTGAAACTTTGATCACCAAAATAAGTCATATTCTGCTCGAATTTTTATGACAAACGTCAGCTTTTATCATATTTGTGTAAAATGAACTGGATTAAGCTCTCAAACTTGTAATTTTAGCACTTTGTTGCTAGTTTTTGAGGTCAGTCTCTTCGACGATAATCGTCTGAAAAGTTACGGAATGAGTGCCCTGATTTACAAACGGGGACGGAAGATGGTGAGTTATGGAGCATCATTGAGACCATTCATTTAGATGGGCAGGACATTGAAAATGACGATTATACATCTGTAGTCAAGAAAAATCGTCTGCCCGAACTGCCAACCTATACGCCAAGTACTTCTTTGAATATATATCTTAACCACTGCACAGTAAGTCTACAAGGTTATACTGTATCACCAGCTTTTGGCTTAAATGTTTAAAATTGATGTTCACTCCTTTCATTTCCGATAAAGAGCGGCTATGATTCAACTTTTAATTTGCCAACATCTGTTCGAATTATGTGTCTTTGCTTTTAGCAGAGGCAGCAACCTTTATTTAAAATATACATAGGACTTGAATAAAATATGAAATATAGTTGAACAAAGTTGAGAAGAACGCTTTTGGAATATACCCAGTGCCCACTTTTTCCCTCATAGTAGAGAAGAAAGATCGATAAATTTATTTCATATAGTACCTACCCTACAGAGTATAATTGAAGTACAATTTTTTTTAGAAATGAGAAACATACATTTTTCCGTTTCCACCCCGAGCCCACTAAGACGCTTTTGATGAGTGACCCTAGTTACACCAAGTACGAGCTTGTTTTTATGACTCACAAGAATTTTATTTAACTTTTGGCTTCTGTAAGCCTTTTCAAGAAATCAAGTCTACTGCGTAGTCCATTCTTGGCAATGCCCCCCGAGTAAATTCTTCCGACACATACCTTAAGAAGACAGAAAAATATTTACAATACGCAGTACAGTCAGTTTTAATGCAGGTACTCCCCTTGGACCTGACCAGTAACCACTTGATTTTCATTCACCAGGACGTTCTTCAAACGCTCAAAATGGCATACATTTCCAACATCCAGCGCGACAGCACACAATATCAAGAGTGTATACACAATTAGTCGATAATCAAAATATTCGTTCATTATTATTCATTTATGCATTGGCTTACAAAAGTTTAAGTATCAATTTTGAAAATATCGAAAATAAATAAGGTTCAGCAAATTTGCATGCGCACACTAAAAGTTCGTGAAGTGACTATGAGATCGGAACACACATCTGTAACATGTGTACATGAAAATGGAATTCATTCAAATTTTCACAACATAACCTAAACGATGGCGCCAAACTAAATTTTATAGGCGTATATATATATATATATATTTTTTTAAAACATTCCTTTCCGTTGAGTTATTGGTTGCAACGATTTTTTCTTTTCAGGTTTTCTGTTGTCAATGCGTGGTTATTTTGTTGTTAAAGTGACCGCTTGCTTAATCGATTTGCATTGTAAATTGACGCTGCCGCGCATACTTTAGCAAATAAAAATGCAAGAAAATTGACTATTTCAAGTGGACGTGTGCAGTGTGGTGGCAACAAGTTTATTTTTAGCTAAATGTCAAAGTGCTCAGCAAATGAAAAACAGTGTGTAGATATGACAAAACACTCTTCCCTTCTGTTCAAATATGGTCTTGGTCGTATGCAAATGGCATGTAAGGTTTTATTCCTGAGTACTAAAAGTGTACTAAATTTTTTAAAGATACATTTTACTGTAAATAATTACAGGAACTACAAACTATCCCCTTGAAAAGCTTAAAATATTAGTACTAAACAGTTCTAAAAAAGGAATATAACTGAATAAACCAAATTTTGCAACACGCGCTGTATCATTTCTGATGAAATATTGTATAGCCTAAGCTTAAAGTTGGAATTTGCAGGTATTCAATGAAATTGTGCCTTAAAACCATTTTGCCGCGATTTATCGGGTCGTTGGGAAACTATTAAAAATGTCACGTACAAATGAAGACATAAAAAAAATTATCAGCTCTTGTTTAATGTTTATTTTATGACTCAACTAAGATACAGCATGTTTGATCGTGACATTGTGCTATACTTGCACGTATGTAGACTTAATGTTCTGCTGACTTAATTGAGTCATAAGTAAAACTTTATGCGAACTATTGCTTGTGACTATCCGTACTTAGCAAACTGTAACTTGATGTGGAACATATTTTAAAGTGTCCCATTGTACTCCAGCTAAAGAGAAATCCTTTGTAATCAACCTTATACATGACCTTAGCAGACAAATATTCCTACCAAGTCAATTAGCAAGTAAAGCTTTCAAATTAGTGGCTATCGTTAGCTCCTATTTTCAAACAAAAGCTATACACTTCAAAAGTACACAATCCTAGTACATCAGGCGTTTAAAAAAATAGTACTAAAAAGTACTAAGCATCTTGATAAAAACTAAATGTTTCTATTTAGTACCAGCTGGAGTTGTTCTGACAGAACAATGGACCAGTTTTTGAGCCTCAGTTTTAGCATTCATCGAAAATATAAAGTGGGTCACAATAGATAAATGAACATGGCTGAATTGCGATTAAAAAATCACTGACGTTCTACACCTTCCATTCAATAGAAAATTTGTTACAGTCGAATTGAGATTAGTATTGCAAAAACTTACCCTGCATTTTCGGCTGCAGCAATTGACATGTGGGGCTCATCTGTTAGCTGCAGCGTAGATAGGCCCTGTGGAGGCGCTTGAGGAGCAGAAGGCCGCTCCGTGGTCGCTGTAACGCCAGCCACCTGAAACAACAAAAACGAACAACATATTTATTGCAGTCACCAAATTTTCACGATTAATTCAAATTGATTTTACTATAGGTAGGTATAGATACACCGATACACCCTAAAGCATACAGAACAACAAGAACGAGGGCCCAACCTCTCAAAAATAAAGTAAAACACATAAGACATAAAAATTCAGAAATTAAAATATCAAATGACACGAGAGGAATATCAGGCAGCCGCCAACATCATCGGCACCGTGTTTGCCTCCATTACTACGAAGATGATGTATCTCTCTCTCTAGCTACTCTATATGGGGATGTCTTTGCCTGCCAACAACCATCAAGTGTACAAAGTATCTAGATACATTAACTAAGTAAATATGTATGCATAGATAGATGGATGGGATGTGAACGGAGTCAAGAGACCCCTAAGGCGGTTTGCTTTCGACACAAGAATTGTGTATGTCCCCCGAAAAATCTACCCATCTGTGAAAATTAATTTCGACGTTTTTCATTTTGCGTTTTTTTTTTCAGTTCTTTTTTTTTAGCGGGTGCTCTTCATCCTTAGCCATTCATTTATTGACAGGCAGTCATCTCATAACATAAACCAAGTGGCAATCATACCATACATACATACCCATACTCGTACACGTACCTACTGCACTCTTGTTTTGAAGATCGAAAAATAAAAATACGAAAAATACGAAAAAAGTTCGCTGAGCACTTGAAAATTACTTTCATCACACTTTCATGCATTTCCACTTTTGTCTTGAGCTCGAAAATATAAAAGTAATGACAGCCCCATTGCTGCGAAGGATGTGTTCCAAGACAAAAGGCACGTAAACCGAAAAGCCTCAACAATTTTCCCACACTTCCCACAAAAAAGAAATGAAAAATAAAACAAGGTAAGTGCAAGGAGACAGAGGCTCCCTCATGCGGTTGAGAGTAGCGTATGTAAGAATAGTACCTCAAAGACACAATATGGACTATTTAACGGACCGTTTAAAGAGATGCCTTTAAGACAGTTTTCCCCCTTGGAGCTGTGCATTTTCTTTTGCAAGAAATAGTTCGTACGGGAACGTGGCCGGAAAAAGGGAATCCTTTGATGTTTCCCTGCGTTGACAATTTTTGGTTTCACAGATTCTCAACATTTCAGCGAGCGTGTAATGATACTTAATGCCTGTGTTTGGCTTGCCATGACGATTCCTGCCAACATTAGCAATTTAACTACAAAGTAGATATGCATGGCATTTTTTTCGGTTCGTTTTATGATTTTATTTAATGAAAAGTCAACAGCGAAAGTAATTTTTTTTTAATTAGGTATATATGCTTAAACTTGTACACTTGAGGCAAATATACTGCGACCTCATTTTAAGTAGCAGGACTAATCCGATAGTCAGTTGATGTAGGTAAAATAAAGTCAAACTTTTTCACATTACACTCAACTTGCCTTGGACTAGGAAGGTACTCTAATTAAGTACAAAATTGAATTTAAACTTTTCAAAATAAGTACACTGAAAGATACTACATAATTTGTTCTAGTTTATCATGAATTATCTTTTTTAATTCATTTTATAATAAATTCACTGCTATGATAATCAAATTTTTTATTGTATGCAAAGGCGAAGTTTTCAATGAAAAATGTTGAAGCTAAGCTTCATCCTAAAATGTAGCGACAGGGCTAGTTGAAAACTGTAGCTGTGGTTTTTGCTTCAGGGTTGGATTTACCTAGGAAGTGGCAATCTGTTTAGATTCTCTTTGACGCAATTCACTATTATACATTTAAATCTTCGCACAACTCTTTTAAACGATTGATATGGTTTTAGTACACATTTAGTACAAATTTAGAACAAATTTAGTACATTTTTAGTACTCGATTTTTAAGTCATTTACAACAAAATGAATATAAAATGAATACTTATAAACAATATATTAGGTCTAAGTTCTTGCCAGTTTTAATTTCGGCACGAATGGGAGGGACCCACAATTGAAACATGATTTTTTTGTTTGGTAAAGTTGAAATTACGCCTTAAGTAGTAAACTAGCCACTGCGTCGATTGTCAGGAAATACTCTTGACTCCTCTCCAAATTCGTTTCTCTGTTTCAAAGCTATTTTAAGTCACACAAGAAGAGCCATGCATTGCATCCGAGCTGCAGCACATCCCCCTTTCAATACATGCATACGATGTCCACGTCCTCATCGTGTTGATGATATTAATTAAAAGAAATATGTATCAGTCCAATCACTTCATATTCCTTCGTAATCCCCAACAACATACAACATCCCATCCCCCGACCAAATCTACTACATTCAATTCAAAATCCACAGATAAACTTGGCATTCATCCGTCACAGCTGACTGCGCACAAAATTACAAAATACAAAAAACGGCATGCCTATACGGTTATAGAGGTGTATCCACAGACTCGTATCTCCTTCCTCAACTATCGCCAACAGAAAAAAAAAATGCAGCAGCAATTTGCCGGCTACGACCATGAATGCAAGTTTTTTAGTTTTTCTTTTTTTTTTTCGTATGCTGCGTTTCGTTCGCACACTTCTACCTTCATAATCTGCCTCTATCTTTACCTCATGCCGTTGTAATGTGCATCATATGACAACACAAGAAAATAAAATAAAACACGTCAAATTAAATGCAACACTATTGCACTGGCGCACATCACACAGCCCCAACCCAACCAACAGCCACCGCAGCAGCAAGCAGCAACAACAACGGCAAACTGCAATCCAAAAAGGAAAATTATGCTCATTTTGTAGATAATGCATCTTTTTTCTTTTTGTCAGCCGTGCTGTGTATTTTCAAACAGTACAGCAGCACACATTACACTTAATAATAATGCATGCACAATTCGGATATATACACATATTCTCCGTGCTTAGTACATGCAGTTGAATGCGATTTGCCACGCGTACAGAAATCTAAATCTTTGATCCATGTTGCTGTAAACAAAACTGTTGAACTAGCTCATCCCGCAGCAAACAAAAAAAAGAGAAATGAGAAACTACCATTTATGATTGGAGTGATACAATTATAGATAGAAATGTATCTTATTGTCTGTGTATTGTGACACATAGTATTGAAACCGTCGATCGATTCGCCGGTAGGTATACTATCCAAAGCTGTTGCGTTGTGATACCGGCTGAAATGAATGAAACTACACAGCGAGAGAGATATAAAGGAAGCGATAACGCACGACACAGCAAAAGAGAGATCAACTAAATGGCACGTCCTCCCTCCGATATTTTTTATTTTATTTTTTTTTTCACCCAAAAGTAATTATTCATACTTTTTTTTTGTTGGTGTGATGCCTGCTCATTTGTTTACCGTTATAAATTAGCACACAACAACGATGACACTCTTCACATGTGAAAAACAATTCACCTCGATGTTCTATGAACGAAATTTTCATAGGTAATTGTGTGGCATCGCCATACTTGTGCGTAATATTTGCTTATGATTACTGAAGTGAGTAATATAACAATAATTATTATCGTCGTCGACAAAGCCGCCAACTCAATTTACACTGACGAACAAAAAAAAGGAAGAAAAGATTCTGTTTTCCTACCGAACAATGGAAGTTATAAACCTGACCTTGTTTATTAAAAAAATTGTCCGAAGGCAATTGTTGTATTGATGGTTTTTATTATATTTCGGTTAGTGGAAACTTTTATTTATTTTTTTCTCTCTCTCTGCGCTCTGGGTGAGTAATAGCGAAATTAAGCAGTAAAATCGGCCTTTGAGCGAGGTTTTTGCTGGATTTTAAAATTACCTACGTTAAATTTTGGGTGCGGGATATTCGTATGTTTTTCGTCGGGACTGATAATTGAAATTGCGGTAGGTTGGCGGAGTTTTGGGGGATATCCCGACTTGCCTCGTTTTGTTTGTTTGGGTATTTGCAAGGTTTTTTTGTCAGTTTCTGTTGCCCGCAAGTTTTCGACACATATTCGCTTGGTAAGTCAGTTGTTGACATAAGACATTTATATGGGCCTAGTTTTTTTTAAAAGCTTTTCTTTGTGGCAGCTTTTTTTTGCGAATGAAAAGAGCTAGTAGTTGCAGCAGGCGTATACAAAAAAAACATATATTTAAAGCTCTTCTAGTTAGTTGGATGAAGTAGCTGCCTAGAATTAGCGTTTGTAAAGGGTTTTCCAATAAGAGGTGTTATTTTGGTATTCAAAGAAAAATGCAATTTTTTGAGATAAATGATCGGATGTTTATTTCATAATAAAGAGGATGGTATGCCGTTAATAATGAAAAACAACATCAGCCAAATGGCCACCACGAGCACGCATACAGGACCATATCCTTTTCATGAAATTTTCCATAACCAAATCAAAGTGGCTGGCCAATGTCTTCGATAGCCTCACGAATTTTATCTTTGAGGTGTTGAATCGACGCTGGGCTGTTGGCGCAGGCCTTATCTTATCACGTGGCTCCAAAGGAAGAAGTCGCAAGGTGTTAAATCACAAGATCTCGGTGGATAATTGTGATCACCTCTTCGAGAGATAACACGGTCCGGAAACTTTTCCCGTAAAAGATCAATGGTTTCGTTGCTTGTGTGGCACGTAGCGCCGTCTTGTTGAAAGTAAACGTTGTCCAGATCAATACCATCAATACTTTATGTGAAATACGGTGTAATGACGTTTGTGGAATGCCCAATTCAAAAGAACGACGAGGAATGGACAAAC
Source organism: Cheilosia impressa (assembly GCA_948293265.1). Taxonomy (NCBI): domain Eukaryota; kingdom Metazoa; phylum Arthropoda; class Insecta; order Diptera; family Syrphidae; genus Cheilosia; species Cheilosia impressa. The sequence goes on along the minus strand of OX411883.1, from coordinate 50,812,157 downwards.
CTGGGTTTTCTTCAACACTTTGGGCTACAGCAGCAATATTCTCAGTTGTTCTTGAGCGACGTGCACGGGTTTTATTCGTCCCAACAGCTCGAATTTTTCCACCAATTTCTGAATTGCGGTCCGACAAGGTGCTTCACGACGACCAAAAAATGCTTTAGTTTTGCGAACTGTGACTGCAAGATTTTTACCATTTTTGTAGTGAATTTTAATAATTTCAATGCGTTCTTGAAGCGTGTATCGTTCCATTTTTAGTAATGGCGTAGTTTCTACTTGTCAAATGTCAAAGAATAAAAGCTTCAAAAGTGACAGCTACCGAAATAGCGGGATCATTCACAATAACACCTCTCATTGGAAAACCCTTTACTTTAAATAATTTTTGAATCTATTGTTAAAAAAAAACTCCGTGTCAAAAACATTTAAACACGATTTGCTTGCGATAAAAATTCGTTTGTCCACAAACTTCTAAGGATAAGTCTGTAAGAAAAAAATCACCAGAAGTAGAATAGCTTTTTCAAGTCTAAATAAAGGCGATAACTTCACAAAACTGCACTCAAAATTGTATCGTTTTTAAGAAAGTCGTTTATGCAGAAATTTTTTTTTATCGGGTAAGGGACACATAATCTGTGTGGTGTCCCCAAAAATTGGTCCCCACAAAAACTAGAATTTATTTACACCCTCAATTTCAAACAACGAACGCTTCAATGCAGAGGTAAAGAAAAATAATTTTCAGCTGTGGCATTATCAACCGAAAATTCGATTGCACTCCGTTTACATTTATACCGCTTTGGCAACATTTAATGTGATCGCCATTAAAACGATTTCAAAACTGAATTTTTTTTTCTAAATATTTTACTTTATTAATAGCCATGTACAACATCCCATCCTCCTGCAACCAACAGCAAGCAGTACGTGCCCGTATACCGTAAACAAATTTATTCAAATACAAAAAATTACGACAAAATTTCCTGAATGGAAGAAAAAAAAAAAGACGACAAACCATGCAGACTTGTAATGAACCGCTTAGTATGCATATCATTTTTATATGAAAAAAAAAATAAAATAAAAAAAATTATAATAAACGCAAAACCGTTTTCTACTATCAGCACCGTCACATCGACGAGTGTATTCGTCATTAAAAATGCACACACTGTACGCTGCTGTTGCGTTTTAGTTGTTTCTTGCACATTCATTCCTTCTTCGCGAATTGGCAACATATTATACATCCGTCCATGGTAGAAAGACTAAAGAATAACGCTAAATACATAGCGGTTCTATGCCGCTGCAACTGCTACCACTACAAACATCTAGGTATATAAAATGTTTAGGCGCATGGTGCGCGCAGATACTCAGAACAGAGCGCACTTCTTTTGCGCCACCATATCAACAGAAGCTGAAGTTTCTTGTTTTACAAAGTCAATCTTTTAGAAATCTTTCCAAAAAAGTACATGCACAAGTAAATGTTTTGCTAAAGTGTGGAAAAAGGTATCCGACTGTATGCAGATAACGATTTTCCTATGGAAAAATGCAAATATTTTCGGATCCACGCAGGGCACGGACTTAGCACCTTCGTTCTTCGTTTCCTTCTTTCGGTGAATACTAAACGGTGATTTAACCATTATAGTAACGGTTAAATGTGCAAAAAACATACAACAACAACAACACAATCACTTGTGCGCGCTCGCGCGTTTTATGTTGTAATAATCGTGCGGCAACACAGAAACAAAATACAAAAATAAAAGTTGGTACCTTCGTTGAGAAATAAAAAAAAAAAAAAAAAAAAAAAAAACTATCCGCACACAAGAGACTCTCTGGCCAAGCAGCAAATTGAGTTGTTTAGATATTTATGCTTTTTCGCGTTCTCCTTCTTTCACTGAATACAACTACAAACTCTTCGTCGTTCTTTTTGCTCGTACATTTGCCTTTGGCATGTAAAAATTCTAAGCTTTGGCGCATCATCTCACTTAAAATGCAATGGATGTCGGCTTATACTCTACTGCTGAGTATAATGTGGCGTTTTGAGTGTGCAAAAGGGGAGATTTATGAATTTCTTCCGTGATTACGTTGGAATAGGTTTCTTTTCTCTGCTTCTTTTTTTTTAGGTGGAATTTGTGGCGTATATGTATGTCGAAAAGTCAGGGGAATACCGATGGATACGAATGTGGGTATGCTGACTTTTGAAACAAAAAAAAAAAATTATTGCATCCTATTGCGCGAACATTACACGATGGGTGGGTTCTCCATATTGGCAGCACACGCCTTTCGTACTACAAAATGTAGAACTAAATGGTTGGAGTTGAATTTTGTAGCATCTACAACTGGATATGGCAAACTCAACACGATGACTTAGAAGTGATCCACAGAAAACTAAATGATCAACCGAAAAAAAAATTATCAACCGAAAAATAAATGATCAACAAGAAAATAATTGATCAGCAGGGAAATAATTGATCAACAGGAAAGTAACTGATCAACAAACAAATATATGATGAGCAGAAAAATAAATTATCAAGAAAGAAGAAAATTAATGAAGAAAATTAATGATCAAGAGAAAAATAAATGATCAACCGAAAAATAAATGAAGTTATACCTAGGAGAAGAACAAAAACTATAAGAAAATAGTTCAAAATTAAATATTTGATCACAAGAAAAAGATAATGTATTGGCCAACAACATTTAAAAGCAAAAGTGTTTGATCAAAAGAGAACAAATTTAGACACAAAGAAACATATTCAGAATGATTACGCCCGCCTGATTGTCTGGTTTAGCTTCGCAGAAATAAAAGTACAGCTAGAGAACGTCCAGGTTAAAATGATTATGGTACAGCGTCTAAAATTTAGGCGTTCGGGTACTTGCTTCCTACATCCATATAGGTCCTGCATCTATTTTTGTGTCCTACTTTCTTTAAAATGTCGAGCTAAATTTTTTTTACGAGCAAGCCAGTCCAAAAAGGTTCTGCATTTATTTTTGTGTCTTATTATTATTTTCTTTAAAATGTCAAACTAATTTTTATTTTCAATTCCCCACATTTTTAGACGTAAAATCAATAATGACAACTATATTTTTTTTTTTTATATTCTTGCTGAGTAGCCTCTGCCTACACATCTGTCATTCGGCACATCATTCACCGGCTCATTATCGGCTTCTTTAGCAATAATTGTGTGTACAAAATTGAGGCTTTTCCACCTCATCCCGGTTGGCAAGGTATCTAATTAAATGGCAAGCTAACCACAGCCAATAATCATTACTTTGGCAATTAATGAATATTTTTCTATCGCCATCTTTTGAGAAACAAACAAATGTCTTTCACTAAAATCCATTAAAAACTATAAAGTTTTTTTCGTGCACACACACCTCTTCATCTCGATGACATAAGGCAACAGCAATTCACCGACCCCTACATTATTAATTTTGTTTTATTTTATTTTTTTTAGTACTTGGCTAGAAAGGGAGACGAAGAAGGCATTAAAATAAAGATTTTAAAGCAAAAAAAAATATAATTTTGTTTAAGTGATATTTTCTTCGCGGACAGAATATACTAGTCATAGTTTATTTTGTCGTTTCATTACCATTTAAAAGTATTAACAAAAGAACTCAGAAAGCAAATGAGCATGAGTGAATTTAATGGTTTCCATGCGAAAGTGAGTGGTGGACTGGTGACTAAATAGAACTGATTTGAGGGGAGAATTTTATTTATTATACAGTGAATATTAATTTAATAGATATTTTTGTTTCTAAACAAAAAAAAACAAGTCTTAAGCTTGTGGCATAGAAATGATGGTCATCCAAGTGGAACTATTCCTTGTGATGGTTGTTCGTCTTTTTCTTCATCGGTGTGAGAGCGAAAGTAGTAAGTAAGTTAAATTGGGAAAGCACTTTTAAAAAAAGGCAATTTGAAAGACTTGGTGCCAATTTACAATCTTAACCCTGACTGCGATCCAATTTACACCCAAACGGATGAAATTTAAATGTAACCCCTCCATCTGTTGGTGAAATGTTTAAGTCAAAAATAATATTCAAGTACTGTTTCGTTTTTTCACTAACAGATGGAGATGTTCCGCGATACCAATAATCATTTTTAGTGTCCAGGCTAAATTTTTCGAACTCACAATGGCGAAATTTTTCATACAAAACTGCATATTATTGTGACCTACAAAATATTGAGTGTGAGGGGTTAAAAATGATTATGAGTAAGGCCCGTTGTCGCTAGGCCTCGACGACCACCTGTTAGTGATGTGTTAAAATCAAGAATTATATTCTAGTATTGTTTTCATACTTCGCTAACAGATGGAGATGTTGCTGTGCCTCGACGGCGTTTTTTCCTTGGGGCTATTAGCAACACTTACAGTGCAGATCGAACAAATGATAGCATCTGTAACTAAAAAAGATGTTGGCAGTTTTACTTTCTAAAAAAGACTTGTGCTTAAAAATATTTTACTCCTACATGCCTATGACGTACCACAGTACCACAGTACTATAAAAATCTACTGACAAATCTGTAAATAAAAATCCCTTGACTTTCACCCAACAAAACATGTTCGCACATTTAAATCGACAGAACAACATCATGCGTTGATCTATTTTTAACTCTGCCTTCATTTTTCACAGCTCATTTACCTTCGCCATAAACAGATATATTTTTTTTTTTGTTTTTCTTGTAACACTATCGACAAGTACTTGCGAAAAGACATCAAATTTAATTATGCATCTTATTTAGCTGTTGCTAAAATTGGCTACCCTAGAAAATCCCTAGGCTTCTGTTTCGGTGTTGGTGTCGTGTTGCATAATTTCCCTTTCAGCTTATTTTTCTCATAATAACAATAAAAATATAAAAAAAAATTACAAAATTTTCTCGTAGCTCTTATGAGTTTACAAAGGGAAAATCTGCATACGACGACAGCGAGAGCCAAAGATACATAGATTCATCTGTATTTCCCAGTTGCAAGTATGATTCTGTGTTTCTGTTGGATACCTATGTGAGTTAAATAAAATAAATAAAAGAAAAGACAATACACGCAGCAGCAGCATGTAGAAAAGATGAGAATGTGGAATATCTCTGATGTATCTCAAAGTTGATTAATCCAATGAAACTGACCTCAGAGATTTTTTTCTTCATCTCGTTTGCTGTCGGTACGAGTATACAAAAATGTTCACATTTTTATGGTTTCATTACACAGTTTTATTTATTGTTATTGTCTGTGAGTATTTTTATCGCTGTAGTGCTAAGGGAAAGGTTTCTTTTTTGTTTTGTTTTTTTTTGTGGCAAAATTTCAGTTGCAAGGGTAATTCAATAAAAAGTGTATATGTATGGTTAAATTAAATATTTTGCTAATTAATGCATTTCTTTGTTGAATTGAATTTAATTTTGTCAATGACGCACTACAATGAAAATAGTGCGCTGGGCGAAAGAGAAGGGGGCAACGATAAAATAAGTCATGCGTGTGCTATTCTAGTTGAGGTGTAAATTGAAATTTCAATTTTCGCACGTGCTGCTCAAGGCAAGGGCTATACAGAAGCGGTGAAAGACGGAAGGTTGCCAAATTGACGCCGTGTGTGAGTGGTTGTACATTTTCGAGTTCTAGGTACGAGTACATCATGCGGCGATAAACATCGCTGGCACGACGTTGAGGGCTTAGCCAGCTTGCTGGTTGCCAGTTGATTTATAGTTTTGTAATTTATAATTTGCATTTTTAATTTTTCTTTTTACTAATTGGTAGTTTTGATAGTCGCGGTGGGATGAGTATGGGTTTTTTGGATTTTTTCTTCCACACAAATATTGGTTGTTGTGTAATAGTAGTAATAGTAATAGGATTATTTTCTGATTTATTATAGGTGACAGGTGGTGTAACATGGATTTAGTTTTAATTATTAGTTTATTGATTCCAAGAGAAAAAGGAACAAATGACATAGAACCTGCTTCCCAGGGTACCCACTTACCACGTAAGTTACGTATGGCTTCGTCTTTCTAACAGAAAATTTCGCTATTGTGAATTGCTAAAATGGTACATGAATTTTAAAATTGATTAAGGTGCTTAAAGTAGTAAATTGTCTCTGCGCGGTGCTACTATTTATATTTAGTATCCAGCTTTATGTCATTCGAACACACAATGATCACTTTTCAATGATCACTTTTCATATAAAATTACCTATTGTGATCTAAAAAAAAAATATTAAAATTGTGCGAAAAGCCTTTATTTATTGAAAATTAGTACCGCCAATCCGCGGTTCATTGACCACAGTAAACCCTGACAACTTTTTATGTTCTCTTCTATTTAAGGCTGTAACTTCTATTACTACATAATTTGATCACCATGCTCCCTGTGCTCGACCACTGATCACTTCTATTATCACTATCATCATCATCATGAGGTCCACTTGATGAATAATTCATTCAAACAAATCCGAAATGTGTCGAGCGAAAACAAGAAAAAAAGAAGAAAGAACGAAACAAAACGCCTCAGAACCATAGACAACATTTTGTAGGAGATTCGTGTATAAAGATATTTTACTCGATTTTATCTACAAATTCAATCTTTTGTTTGTTTACTGTTCAGCGAAGCATTTGAAATGTTAATTGACTACTACATTGCTTGTTTTTTACTTGCCTTCGGTATTTATTTCTGTCTTAGTTTTTTTTTTTTTTTTTTTTGTTGAAGGGAAACCACTGCGCACAATTTGTTGTGAGCTGAACAACAACGAACAATTTAACTTTTTTTTTGTGTAAGGAATTTAAATAAACAAATATTAAAATTATGGAGATTTTTTTATTCAAGAGGAAGCGTGCAAATAAATAATACCTTTATTTGGCGTTTTAATCCTTTTGAAGTAGGTACGTGTACTTAAGTGTTTGCAGTGGCTGGAATTGTTGTTTTATCCATCAGATCAAATGAATTGTAAAATAGAGGCTTATTTGTTTGGTAATCAAGAAATGTGGTCAATCGTTTCCGGCTTTGATTGGTTGAAATGATCAATTTGGGTATATATATATTTTTTTCTTTTGAAACAAGAAATTGAATTTCAGACAAAACTTTAGCACAGTCGAATATTTTTTAAACGCTAGATTTCTCACGTGTGTACTCGACAAGAGCTGGAGTTTTCAAATTAAAATCGGAATGCCCAGAAATGGGATTGTGCCTTTGATAGTGGTTTGTTTTTTTCTAGATTTTACTATTCCACGCAAGTTTATTCGGAACAAATTTGCTCAAATTCTATAGTTGAAAACCGAATGTGACGATTGGAAATATGTATTTGGAGCAGTATCTGCTTCAAAATCTTAAATCGAATACATAAACCATCATAAACACTGATAAATTGTTTGTCAAATGTAGTCAGAGGAACGCTCAAATAAATATGAAGAGATATCCATCTAAAGCGGTGCGAAAGGTGGACAGCATATGCCAATCTCATTAAAAACGTCAAAATAAACCACTCTACATACAGTTAAAGCACGCAAAGAGATTTATAAACCCTCCGTCTAGTTATTGGAAACAAAGAAAGTAATGCCAGCTTCAATTGAATAAATAAATTAATAGTTTATGCAACTCCGAAGGTGCGTTATTTTCTGAGACGAATAAAAGGACCTGGAATTGTAAGCCGAGCTCTGTCATGTCTCAGAAGGAGATCATCGAACCTGAGAACCCTCGCTCAAAAGTCAAGCACACTAACCACCACAGTTTCATTTCTACCTCTGAAAATTCAGTCAAACTTCAAATAGTGCGAACGACTCGAATGGAAGAAGCAAATGGAACAATACAATGCAATGCAAGCTAGTACGCTCAATTATTACGAATGGGATAATGGAATAGTTCCAAATTGAAAAGAACTAAAGGGTTTTCCAATAAGAGGTGTTATTTTGGTACTCAAAGAAAAATGTCATTTTTGGATATAAATGATCGGATGTTTATTTCATAATAAAGAGGAAGGTATGCCGTTAATAATGAAAAACAACATCAGCCAAATGGCCACCACGAGCACGCATACAGGACCATATCCTTTTCATGAAATTTTCCATAACCAAATCGCAAAGTGGCTGCCGTATGTCCTCGATAGCCTCACGTTGAGGATGGAGAGGCTTCTCAACAATAACTCTTGGGTTTTCCGAGCCCCAGATGCGAGCCCCAGATGCGACAATTTTGCTTGTTGACGTAGCCACCGAGGGGGAAATGGGCCTCATCAGTCAAGATGATTTTTCGATGGAATTCCGGATCATTTTCATGCTTTTCAAGGACCCAATCAGCGAAGACACGACGTTTTTACACCATTTTTGTAGTCAATTTCAATAATTTCAATGCGTTGTTGAAGCGTGTATGGTACCATTTTTAGTAATAGCGTAGTTTCTACTTGTCAAATGTCAAAGAATAAAAGCTTCAAAAGTGACAGCTTGCGAAATAGCGGGTCATTCACAATAACACCTCTTATTGGGAAACCCTTTACATGTTTTTTCTCTTTTTATTTCCATTTCTCATTTACAAGAGTTGACACTTAATCATTTTACTTCCTAAAAATCAACTACTACTAATTTAGTACTGACTCCAATTCAACTTAAATCGATACCAAAGTCCAAAAAGGCTATAGATAAGAACTCTATTTATTTTACGTGTCCGAAATAAATGCAAATTCTTCTTTTTTAAACAGACAGATCGGGGCATCACTTCAAACCGGTTTAGAACACCAGTCAAGAGTCAAATGTGATAACTAATCATGTGAACCGTCACATTTTACGCACATACGCATGCATCCAAATGTATTTGACTGAAAATAAACGTAAGAATCTATAAATAATTGCAGCTTGATTACAATTCTCACTATATCAAAAGAGAAACCATTTCTTGTTATTATTGAATCTAATCATTATCTTTTGTACGGTCCAGCGAAACGAATGCGGAAAAGCGAATTACAGATGAAGACGGAAAGTAAATAAATATATGCACATATTCACGCCGTTCTCGTTCGCACTTAATAATATTAACCTTTTCAAGTTCTTGCATTGTTGGTTATAGCTGATCCGAAAAAGTCCAGCATTAACACCGCACACCGGTCATACAACAATTAAACAAATTACGTAGAAAAATTCTTAAACAACAACAAAAAAAATATATATATACATATATACCTACGAAACTGAATTGTGAACAACTTTTTTTTTATTTTCAAGGTTTCGAGGACATTGACGTTTGGCTGCTGTTGTAGCGGGCACACAGGCACAGCACAACAAAACAAAACCACTACCACAGTTGAAGGGAAAAAATCCGGAACCAATACGATTTTAAAATATTATTTTATCTTATGTCAGCGCGTCAAGTCAGTGTCGTTCTGTTGTGTGTAATTTTTTTATTTTTTTTTATTTTAATTGGCAGCATCTAGTTTAGTTTAAGGTTCAATTGACGCATACAGCCCCCGCGTACTGGATCGGTTTTTCGTTCAGGTAACACACCATTTTGGGAAGTGTTTCTCTGTAACTGTAAAGTGTCGAACGACAAATATTATCATGAGATACAATTCGTCATTATAATTAGAATCAAATAGAGAAGCGAAAACGAATAAGAACGGACGCATTTGTGTTAATACTAAATAGCCTCTTTGAAAGTCGTTGGGGTTCTTCTCGCGCGCCGGCCGTGTCGTGTCGTTATTCTCCCGGCTCCCACTGTTGGGTAGTGTGTGTACGGTTTTCGTATACACATTTCCATTTCATCATTATTTTCACTTCACATTTATATTTAATTTATTTCACTTCGTTTCTTCTTCCGCCATAGCGTAAGCACACGTTCAGCAGCGTGAGCTTGTGGAACACGGTTGTGTGTAGCAACGAGCGCCGAATGTCATGTGTGGCATGAGAGAGTGAAAGAACAAAATGATGTAGATGTGATGGAATTCTCGTTTTTGTCAGTTCAGTTTTATGCCTTGATGTTAATGGTGGTGGTGGTGTTGGTGGTAGGTACTGCAAGGGTAGGTAGTGTGTGGTAAGGGCAGCGGGATTGCTGAAGTGGAATGCACTCGGCAAAATTGTACGCTTTAGCCTTTTGCGATACAAAATTTACTTTCAAATAAGACGTTTACAAATGCGATTGGGTTAATTGTTGTTGATGGGTTAAATATTTATTTTTAAAGTATATTTTTATTAAAGATTACAATTGAAGGTGACAAAGTAGCGAGACTACGTGACCACAAGAAGGAGGTTGGATGTCGCTTGCATTTGAGATGAGGCAGAGAAATTGTTCAAATCCAGCGTTGGGCGCCATCTTTTAAGCAGCGCAAGGGTTAAGAGTCTATTTCTGATGTTTGAAGGCGCAAGTTTGAATAATTTTGGCTTTAAATTAAATCCAAATAAACTAAAGGGAAATTAAAAGACTAATGATTATGCTACCTTTGCACAGTTAAAATACTGCGGCCATTTAAAAAAATCAACCTGTTCAACATTTGCAACTCTTTCATAAGGAGTTGTTAGCCTACCGTTGGGCGCCAATTAACAGAAATGTCTATGGGGCTTACCAAAAACCATTTTAGAACAAACATTTTGCCGGTTAAAGCAGCATTAAAAAGGACTTTAGCAAATTGCTTATAAACGCAACAGTTCACAATGGCTTTCTGATATCGTAAGGGCGTTCTTGCATGGAGCACATTTTGTATGGAGTAGGTTAAAGAAGGCACCTACCAGAATACATTTTAAAAAAGAAACCAATCTTAACAGGCTGAAATTAAATATTTTTCTTACCACGTACACGCACCTCTTAATTTCAAAGGTATTTCGAAAATTTAGATTGTCTTCTCATTGATACCAGAAATTTTTTAGGCTACAATTTGAAAGCAATTTTCTGTACGATGTGTTGTTAGGTCCATTCCCAGCAACAAATTAAAAATATTCATATTCCTCTCAAAGTGCAGAAACCAATAGTTTGGAAATAAATCAGTACACTTGAGCATTTATTTTAAATTATGATGCCAATCACTTGCCAGCGGCCTGTTCCACTCTTAATCAGCCAAAAAAAAATATATCCTCGCTCCATTTCTTTGCAAAATTTACCAATCACATGAATTACCATCAACCACTAATAAAGATTCAAAAATAAATATTCTTTGCTTTCAAAACCCATTAGAAGGATCATAAATAATGTGGAAAAAATTCAAAATAAAACTATAGCCTTACGCAATTGACTCGTGTCATCTTTAACATATGTTTAACATAAACAAACCAAAGCATTTTATTTATGAAATAAAAACGACAACAAATCCATTTTTGGAACGTGTTTCCATTTTCGAATCGCAAACACGCTTCTTCGGGCAATTCAAAACAAAAAGAAATTAACTTCTCCACCGCCGCCTTGCCAAATCTTAGTTTAGTTTTCTATTTTTATCACATTAGCACAGCGCATTTATTTCGTTTCTAGATTAGGAACTTGTTTTCTGTGCAAATTATTAAAATTCAAACTGAAATCATATTAAATATCAAAACAAAAAGGGCAATTAAACTTTCAAAAATTATGCGTAACCAAGCCACAACGATTGCATAATGATTTTTCGTTCTGTTTGTGCGCCCTCCTATACACAAAGCATCAACTCAAACTCACTTTAATCGTTTTATTGTTCCTTTGAAAGTTTCTGCTCATTTTTGGGAGGAGGGTGCACGGAACATAACACCAAAAAATGCTTCTTTTTACGACTTTGCATGATGATAACTTCGTTTGTTGTGTTTTTAGCCAAAACATGGACATGCATTATGTAATACCCTGATATCGTGTTGGGCCTCCGGTCCCCTTTCGCCCGAACACACAACTGGACTAATCAAAAAAGTTTCTACAAAGAAAATACAAAATGTACCATAAAACACAACTTTAAGAACGACCACCACGATGCGAACCGCATAGCGTCACAGCGACAGCGCACAGTGGTGCAAATATGCGAAAAAGTGTCACGCAAATCGGGTGTGGGGTAGGTCCGTCATTTGATCTTTGATTTTTTAAACCAAATTTATTTCAAATCAAATCATAGTCAAGACTACAGTGGCAATTTTGGTCAATAACATTTGTCTTGATAGATGGTTTAAAATATGTTTTACCGGTGGTTTGATTTCGACTCTACTTTTCCTCACCGATTGTGGCGCCCTCTTTAGTATAACAATAATTTAAGTACAGAACTAAAAAATCTTTCTATCTGCAAGTACCTGCGCTCTGGAAGCACGTATGGCCAGGCACCGCTGCACTTCTCAGGACCGAATTTTTGTCCATGGCCTACCAAGTAACTAAAGTTCCATGTCACCAAAAACTTGAACTAAATGACCACCATCTTGAGTTCAGTAAGAAGATTTGAACTAAAACGATTGCTTTCTTAGAAGATTTAAAATACAGGACTATTTCACTACTTTCTTCGACGTTTTGTTCTAGTTCAAACTGCAGCCCAACTTGAAGTGTATTCCAGTAGACTTCTTGCTAGCCAAAGTCCGCTCCCTTATGAGAAATATTTCTTTTCTCTCAATTCACGATCCAAAAACCATAAAGCTGACCAATTGGGTGGTCACAACATTTACCGCGATCGAAAACCAATCCAAATTGACCACTGTACACGATATTCTAATACCAATCGAGCAGAATTTTGACAACGACCAAGACACGCTGTCCGTGTGTATGCCTATACCTATATAGGTTACGTATTTTGACGATTTCAGTGGTATTTTTACTTTGATTTTCGGGGGATGACCTTGAAAAAGCTTTATCTAAATTTCGAGTGCAATCAACTTTTCTGCAATCTAAATTTTTCACAAACACACACACACATAAAAAATGTTCATGTGGTTGTAGTTCATAACTTTTCTATTCCACGGAATTTCGGCTGTTTTTCTTTCGCCTTGTGTGAGAATATCTTACAAGAACTACAGAATAATTCTGTTCATAGTACCAGTAGCTTTTGAAGGCGATGCAAATACTGGTCACCGTGTATGCAAAGAGAGAGCAAATGGGAATCAAATTCCAAAACGCAAAACAAAAAAAGCAGGCAGTTGCTTGCAAATTGGTTTATTTTTTAGATTCGTGTTGTGTAAATTTGTGTTGTTTTTGCTATGGGGGGTTGATAGATACTTGAGCTAATAAAATCTGTTGACATTTTCAGTTTGCGATGGTTAAATAAGGTTTTTTTTTTAAATATTCCAAACAAGTATACAGTATATACAAGAGAGAATGCAATTGGCGATGTGGAAACCTCTGACTTCTTCACCTTTAGTTGACCTACGGTGAGGTTAACGATTGTTGAATGAAATTCATTTTATTTTCATTTTATTGCTGTGTGTGAGAGTGGATTTTTATTTATTTATTTTTAGAGTGATAACGGTCATTAGAAATTAGTATAAAAATAAAGTTTCTATTTCGGTCTAAAAAAAAAATAGGGAAAGTGTGTTTACCTGTCAACAGAGGTCTTTTAATAGGTAGTCGTACTTCAGAGTGACCCGAAAAAAATACAATTGTTTACCAAAGAAAATACTGTCCACCACAGCAAATTGTTGACTCCTCAGTAGCTCTCCTGTGATAAGGAATCTGCGCCACAAGCATTTTTTCAAACTCGAGTAGAAACAACTTTTAACGGCCAGTCGAGAGAGCTGATAAGGTCCTATTTACTGTTCAATGTTAGACGGACGTATTTGTATTTCCTGTTCCCCTTTCGTTCTGCTCAAAGAATCAAAACAAACAACACGCCAGCGAAATTTTTTCTCATCCACACTGCAGACAGCAATAAAATTCCCAATTAGCTTGTCAGATACCAAATCACATCCATATCCTTTTGAATTAGCATAACAAAAATAAACAAGAACAAAAGCAAGAAAAAAAAGACCGAAAAAGGAAAGCCGACACTGAAATTGACGAAGTAAAAAAATACAAGCCTGTCAGACATATACAAATTTCATCGTGATAAGTGTGCCCACAGTTGGTTCCTATATCTGCCACTTGAGTTTGGTCTACTTACAAGTGTATTGTATTTATGGAGATTATGTTTTTTTTTTTTCAAATTAATAAACATTTGCTTAGGGACTTTATAAGGAACAATATTTGCACTTTATTTTTGTTGGGAGCGTCGAGCACATGGCCAACAGGAAGATCACAAACAGATGTCGGCTGCAAGGAAAACAAAAAATGATAATAATGCCCCAGACATATTTTGTAAATCGAAGGATTTCCTGTTCCGTACACGATTCCCCTACCTACAGTTCGACGAGTACATAAAGTACTGTCGAAGGACTTACTTAGATATAGATGCTCGTATCCTGCAGGAGACAGCAGCGAATTGCTTTGGTAACATACACAAGATAAGAAGAAGAACGGTTCAGGTGGTGGAGCTATGGGGTTTTGGTTTAGGGCGGGCGAGAAAAGAATCATGTAGGCTATAGATGGGTGGCGACTTTTAATGGGATTTTTTTTCGAGAATTCGTTCCTTTGAGCGGAATATGGAGGAGGAAAAATGGTAAAACGAAAAATCGTGTTCCGACTATATGGGTGGGGTGTGTCTTCTACTCTATTAAGTCGTATTCTAAGATCGAATTGACTGATGAGGATGAGGCACAATTTCAATTTGAATGTTTCACGGGAATCTTTGAAAACTGTCTGAGATCTGAGACGAGAATGTGCTGGGGGGAGTCCGAGGAGCCGAACGAAATTCACACAGACGAGTGGTTGTGAGAAGCTAGCTCGAGGGCCTTATATGGATCCGGAAATTTTCCGAGGGCTCAGGTTTATCCAAAACGAGCTGTTATATGTATATATGCCCTTTTTCTTGTTACTTGTTTCATTTCTTATATCTAACGCAATGACAAATAAAAACTAACAGACAACATTGTTTCACAAGTTGGACCTGTTTTAGGATGGGTTTCTCCAGTGAAAACTCATTTGCCACTATTTCTGTACGACCAGTTTTCATTAAGTAGTCACTCGCTGGCTAAGAAAAGCAAATAAATCCTGAACTGAGTCAGTTTGAAATGTGAAAAGCCTGAGGAGTCCCATCACGGATCTGTTATTTGCTTTTATTAAACATTTAATTGTTTTTCAAGGGGAATTCTTCCGCCAGCAAGAACCAATTAATATGTTTTATTGTTTTGGAGTAATGCTCTTTGTCGATGTAATTGGCTGACGTAACTAATGACCGAATGCTGCCTCCGGGAAAAAATTAACTTAATGTTTGTCATACACCTATAAAAGCAGGGATGATTTTAAACTGCTTTTGCAGTCGTCATGACTGTCAGAGACTTAAATTCAACAATTAAATATTTTGGTGCATTTACAGGCATTTGAGTCTTTTTTTCCACATTAACAGTAACCGCTGCGAATGTGTGTCACATTGAATTCTGCACATCTCTTCCATCTGCAGTTGTGGTTGCTGTGAAGCGGTTGTTATCCTTGCAAATGTTTTTTTAAGCGTCGCAATGCGATAATTAAGTGTTTCTAGTCTGCGCCTGAAGATAGACATATTTTTATGTATTTATTATAATTGTCAGTGGTTGGTTCGTGGGGAGTTGGGAGGTGGCCTTCTAACAACTAGAAGAGAATATTGTTACTGATTTTTAAGTATCGCTTATAATTCCCAGATATATTTTTTTTTTTTGTAGAGTCAAAGTTACTTTTTATTTAATTTATTAATAGAATTTGTTTTGCTGTAGTAGAAAAGGACTCGAACACTTAACCTTCACCTCGAATAGTGCCACGAACAACCACCAGCCGTTTCAGTTTCCTAATTAGCCATATCCCAATGAATGACAACGGCTTAGTCCCCACATATATCCGCTCTCTACTCTGAATAACCATTAATCATATAGCCAGTCAAACAGAATTGGATTTTATCCAATCAAACAAAATAATCGCGAAATCATTCCTGCCACACAAGTAAAGAAAATATGAACCTCGAAGCGGAATTGTACCAACTGACGAATATACAAGAAAAAAATAAAGCTGGGCAAATAAAAATAATCACATTGACCACACTTACCAACTCAGAAAAGCAATCCCAAATTTTGAGGCGCTTTTAAGACCCTAAGACGAGGAAAATATAAAAAATCTGCTCCGAGTTTCGTCTCAGCTTTTGCCCGTTCTAAAGGTCGCTATTGTTTTGCAAGACTTAAAGAAGCACATATATCGTTGTTGTATTTTTTTTCTCCAATTAATTCTTTTCTATGGAAGAGGAAGTTCGAGGATATGAATCCCAGAGTAAATAATCCGCTTTAATCCGTTTAGCAGAGCATTATCTGAGTGTATCCCGTTCAAGAAATAACACACAAGATTTGTAAATTTTTCATAAATAAGTCTATATACGATTATGCGAATTATTATTACTTTTGTTTTATTTTACTTTTTTAAAATCCAGTATTAGGAGATTTTTGGTTTTAAGAAATAATAGAGGCACTTTTGCGTACACAAATATCATTTTTCTATATATATATATTTTTTAAGCGGAAGTAGCTTTTGCTTCACTAATTGACAATATTGTGATGAAACGATGTATTGCACTGACAATAGCAGATCTTTCTTAAACACTTTACACTTATTTGATTAGAATTTATTTTAATTGAATTTTATCACTGAAAAGATTGATATAAAATTTATAATTTTTTTTTCTATAGAGCACTTTGTTATAGGTTTCGTGGATTTTGTTGGAATTTATTTTAAATAAAAACAATATGATGCACTTGCAACAAAATGGGTTTAGCGAGGGTAGCACTTCATTGAGTAATCTTTTTTTTAAGCTGCATATAATTTGAGACAGTCGTGGAAAGAGGTTGAACCTAAGAGCCAGTTCCGCCTGACTGTTGATTAGGCCTTACAGTGGGAGATGATAATTTATCGAATATTTAGAAGAAAAAAAGTGAACTTCTTTGTTTGACATTGTAAATGCAGCTTAGTAGTTTACGACCTCACAACAAATCTTTAGAAAGCCAAACCAAGCACCTGAAAAATGGCTGATTTCGGCGGATATTTGCCTAATACTTTGAACAGCTGTTGACGGTAACTTCTGGAGAGCATGTAAAAAAAACAAACAGTTTATTTTGTGCTGTTTGATTTTCAATCTATAACATTTAACAAAAACAAAACCTATTCTCATCATCAATCCGATCAACTTAACAACCTGTCATGTGTCAAATAATATTAATCTTACGAGATATTAAAATATTTAGCAGATTTTATTTGCTGACTGCAACCCTCGTGAAATGTGAAATTTTTTACTTTAGTTTTGAGTCAGTCAGAAGTCAGAACATAAAATAAAAATAAATAGTTGGCGCTACAGGTCGGTAGGGACCCTGGGCCTAGCTTCTCGCAACCATTCGTTTTGTGTGAGTTTTTAATTTTTGGGACGAATGGAAGGGATCTACAGTTTTATGCCGAGTCCAAACGGCTCTTTCGTGACAGTTATACTCTCGGATGTTTGTCAGACGTTCGTGAGAGGTGGGGCAGTGGAAAAAAACCTTGAGTTGAAATTTGGGTTTTCTCGGGATTCGAACCTGGGATCCTCGCTTAGTAGTCCAACACACTAACCACTAAGCCACTGCGCCGACTGAAGTCAGAACAGCAATCCCAAATGTTGAGGTACTTTTTAAAACGTAAGGAGAGGATTCTTTTGTCTCTTAAAGAATCTCTTGTCTGTAAGTAGATTTGATTTAACATCCCTGGTAAAATTGGTACTACTTGTCAATAAAAGATCGGAAAACTTTCTTCTGTCAGTATTAAACAGCAAAGAAAATCTAGACTAAAAATAATTGATAAGTCAAAATTTGGCCATATAAAGCAAGAAGTATGAACCTTTTTTGACAAGTCGAAGAGGCAAACAATTGACGGCCATTAAATTAAATTTACCTAAATCTCTCTTGTTATACCTTTAACCTTCAAAAACTATGTGTTTTTGGTAAATGTTTGTATCCTCACTGATTCAAACATGAACTTTCTTTTTGACAGGCCAAATGCAAATATACAAAACACATCGATTTAACATTTCCTTAATTAATACGTGAAAATGCCAACAGAATATTTCCAGTCAATGCCAGCCGACATGGTTTGAAAACTAAAAACCGGCACAAGCCTTCTTAAAAACTATTTCTACACTTCTTGCTTTCAATTATGCGTAAATGAAACGCGTGCGACCGCCCGTCGATTTCACAATAATCCATACAGCTGTTACGATGTGATCGAGTCAGACATAACATAAACACAGCACAAACATTTAGAACTTCGAAACCACCGCCCGAACTGTAGAAACCTTGACATTCATGTTGTATACACACACCACAGCTAGGTCAACATGTAAGCTAATGCAATCGTATTTCAAAACGGTATTCTCAGCTGCATGCCACCGTTCAGAAATCCCCAAAAACAATGTCAAGTTCTTGCACATTAAACTGACACTCATGTATTTCCATTGACGTTTCTAAAAAAAGAATATTGAAAAAATATGACAGGCATATTATCGATCTGTGACGGTTGGCTGTATTTTCATTTTAGAGAATAGAAGAAACACAAAAGTTCCCTGATAGCTGGTCATTTCGAAAAAGATACGTAATCTCGACTTTATGTTGTTATTCTCGGCAACGATAAGCGTTTTATAATATACGCATTTCCCTTTGTCGACTGCTCGCACTCTCTCTTTCTGAAAAGAAATTCTACAGTTACATAATTTCGACAAAGAAAAACAAAGGCACATTTTTGACAGCTTCATTGAATGTGACTGCATCGGGGAAAAACTGTTTTCTGCATTAGTTAAGAGCATTTCCAAGTCAGGTCGTTTTCGATTTTCAATTTTAAGTTCCAATTAATGGAAAGAAATAAATGAAAATCTGTATTTCATTAATAAAGAGTTGCCGAGCACATCAATCTTCGCCCGAGACAAATACCGATGGGGAATGCATTTTCGAAATGGATTTTCTTCAGCAGCGTATTTTTTTTTTGTTTGCTGCTTAGCTACGCGTTTACATCACTATTTTTCTTCCAACGCACACACACGGGAAAAAGAAGGCTCATACATTTTCTCCTCTCTATAGTCAAACACATAAGTCTATATCGAGTTCCTATCCTATCTCTTTCCCTTGAAATTCAGTGCTTGCATGCCAAAAAGAGATGAAGGTTGCCGGTTGCCATCGTAGAGAAATAAAGTAAAAATCCAACAAAAAGTACGTAACACATCGATCGGTATGTTTCGAAATTCCATTGGATGCGCCTTCAAAAATTGTACATATTATATCTAAGAAGACACGGTAGAGAGGCGACGACGACATTCAAAAAGCGGAGAATAATAAACGAAAATCCAATCCCAACACAATTCACAATCGCAACAAATTGAACATTTTTCCGATCCAAAAAAAAACAAAAAGAAGAAGAAAAATTCCAATAAGAAACGAATTTTCTCACTTTATTCGCGACAGAAAAATGGTAAACCCTCTTTTCCGACACTTTTCGAACAAAAGCAGTATCGTTGAAACCGATTTTCTAAGTCACTTGATAGTTTTACTTTGGTAAATATAAGCGAACGGCAACTAAAAAAAACACAAACGAAAACGTACAAGTGTGGATTGGAGGTAGTATTCCAAGATATCCTGTGTTTTCGAATTTGGATTTTTCACGATTGCTTAAGCCATTTTCGAACCGACGACGACGGTGTGTTGAAGCGTTTTTGACGATTGTTTTTTTTTTTTTTTTTGACAGTTTTGACAGATAATTGGAAAACAGTTCAGTTTGAAGCGAGAAACAAAAACAGAAGACAAATATATTTGTAACAATGAATATGTATTAAAGTCGCGATTTCGCGACACGCAATGCACCTCCCATCCGCACCTAACGAAATACAAACTCGAACTAAAAAAGTTCGACAGTACAGTGAAGGAACAAGTTGCGTCGTCAACAAACTATGCAAGTGTTTGTGCAGAGAGCGGTGCGGTAGTATCAGTGAGAAAGGTGCCCACTTTGACTTTGTGTCGAGTGGAATTTGTGTGCGGTGGTGAGGTACTTTTTACTGTGACTGTGAGATACTTGGACTCGGAGCGGAGTATCTGTGCGATTGTTTTGACTGTGGAATGTGTATATTGTTGTTCCGTTTCAATGTGATGGAATGAGAGGACAGAGCATGCGTTTTGTGTCAAAAGAGGAACACAGACGACTGCTGCGGTTGGAGGAGACAGACGATAGATTTCAAGTGTCAAGGGAGTTGGTGTTATTTTTCCTCTTGGAAGAATTGTGTTATTATCACAAATGGTTGTACAGTGAGTCAGTTGGGTGTGGGAATAATAAAAACTATGAAAATCGTACTAAAACTGGTAAAAGTTGTAAAACAAAAAATTGGCATCACTTTTCCATTCAACGGATTGGACCACAATTGGAATAGTTTGACCGGGGCCCAGTTATGCAAGAGAGAGTTATATGTAGTTGGGAAAACTGCTAGGAAAGATTTTAAGGAGCTATTTACAAGTTTTTGAGTCTTTTCTGTAGATATTTGCAGGACTTGATAGTCTTTTCAGACTGTGCTCGTTGACATGCACTTTGAGTTAACACAACTGAACGACAATCTTCAATGTACAGCGTCACTATTTCAGTGCGTTGGTTAGGTGTGAAGCGATTCATGGATAAAATTCTACTGACTTTAAGTTTCAAAAACATGTCGACCCAAGCCAATCGGTTGATAAATCTCAAAGTTCTTCAATACTTACCCACAGACATAAAAGATGGCGCACCCTGTACTTGCCCGCGTAGATTCAGGGGAGTGTTCCCCAAAGAAATAGTAAAACGTATGAAATCAGAAACTCAAAAGTTTGGTAAGACAAACTCGTCCACCGTGTTGTCCGCAGTTAAGTGCACCGAAGGAATTTATAGCGGCGTAGTGGCTTAGTGGTTAGTGTGTTGGACTGCTAAGCGAGGGGTTTCAGGTCCGAAACCCGAAACAACACAAATTCCAACTTAAGGTTTTTTTCACTGCGCCACCTCTTGCGAACGTCTGACAAACTTCCGAGAGTATAACTGTCATGAAAGAGCTTCTTCTAAGCCGTATGGAATTTATAAAGTTTGCATCGGCATTTTATGTTGGTAGGCTACTAAAATTAAAGGATTCTTATGCACACTACCGTGTTCTGCGTACTTTGCTTTGCATCGTACAATTGTCAAAACTCACTGTTTTTTTGGACTCACCTGAAATGACAAACAAAAGTAATTCGTTAGAAGAAGTAAATAAACTTGGTTAAAATAGAAATATGAAAGTTGCCTTCTACAACAAAAAGAGTCATCGCATCTTCTGGCTCACTGTACCACAATAATGGCGGCGAAAAATAAACACGACGAGGAAAAATACTGAACCTATTTTCTTTCAGCTATACCGAGAAAGAGCGAGAGACGCAGGCCTCGAAACCCATACATCCACTTGAAATGACTCTCCCCAACACTAGCTAACGTCGCAGTGTGAATATCCGCTCAGCAGGCTATAAGCTCTGTTTTTGTTGGGTATTATGTGTTGATGACGAAACAGATGTTCGTCAAAATCAGACGGACGGACGGAAAGCTTTATCACGCATTAGTAACAACAGAAAAGCTCTCGGATTAATATAATTCTTCTTTCTTATTTCTCTTTTTCTGCATGCCCACCTATCTGCTATCCTCGTATATTCGCTCCCGTGCCGTAGAAAACAAAAATGGTCTGCCTAGCACTAGAAGAAGCGGGACAAGGGCGATACTGGTGGCGGCCGCGAGAACATGCATGAAATGAAGCAAACACAAAAATATAACGAACAAAAGTAAAAAGTGGAAAAAACTGGACGGTTCAGTATCGCCAGATTAGATTCGGGTATATGATTGTGATTCGGATTCTTCTCTCCTTTTCGTTTTGTTTTTTTCTCATCTATATATAAAAAGTGTTATATACTTTCGTCTGCAGCATCAAACGATTCGGCAGAAGGAAAGAGTTTTGTTATCAACAAACGAATTGATTATGTACCGGCGGCGGCAAAAAGTATCTCAATTAGTTTGGAGATTAGTAAATTATGGGCATTTACTTACTACCAATGAAATCTAACACGCGAAATGCTCTTGAGAATAGTTTGAGATACATTCTAATTTATGGATTAATACTGCACGAATTGGCCGAGGAGCGATAGAGACAATCTGTATTTTTGGGTCTAATAAATCCCAAGCTCCGGGTTTTGGTTGGTTGGGTCAGTCAGCTTTGATGGTTGCTGATGGCGCGGCGATGGTGGTCGGGGATGACATCATCCGGAAAGGAGTTAGTTCTTTTTCTTTCTTTCTTTTTAATGATGGAAGGAAATAGCTGAACATAAATAATCCAGGCCGGAATGCGTCGGTATATGTGTTTAGTATGAAATGGAAGTGGTTCAGAAGCAAGGCGGATCTTTCAATCGGTTTTGAGGCAGTCTGACTACGAGATGAGTTCACAGCCCAAGCTTAGGAAGAACGACCATCCACCTATTAGAGCTCACCGACTTAATTGCAACAGGTAGACAGTCTTTGACAGACAAATAGCTGTTTTCAAGAATACATCATGCACAGATAAATGTCGTCTTTATTTGGCTCCCTAATCTGAGAAAGTTGATCAACCAATTTGACATTCAATGCTTTCTAGAAGAATCTCATTTTTTCATAGCACTTTTTAAAGTTTCGAACTATTTTCTTCAGTAGACAAGTGTCTAACAATTTTATAAGCTCAACAAGACGATGGCAAATGCCACTTAAAACCGCGACCCCCCAAGCGGCATATGCTACATATCAAAAAGACTATATATCAAAACGACTCCCGTTAACGAAGTACCATTTCCCCATCTTGCAACATTTTAAACACTGCACCACCAACCTTTAGGTTTGCTTTCAAATGCAGTTGTGCATACGAAAAACTTCCGCATTTTGAATGCAAATTCTTTGGAAATTCGTGGCTGGCATTTATAAATTAAAGCAAAAATTAAAAAGAAAAAAAAACCCAAGCTAATCCAGAAGCTTTAACACCTGCACTTTACATATACAACTAACGACAGCCACGCGAACGGTATCATTTTTAAAACTACTGACGGCAGACATTCTCGTTTTTGTGTCGGATCTGCTAGTTCTCGTTCTTCTAGTTTTTTTTTTTTTATTTTTTTTTTGCCCAATTCGGTGTTTAGCTTTTGTTTGGTAAGCATAAAGCTTTTCATGGTCTTCGATCCATGCAAGTCCGACAAATGCAGCAGCAGCAGCTAGCCACCTATAGCCTCATGTGTCATAATCATGTTTCTTGCAGCGACGCGATTGTAGCAATGAATCTTTTCTGCTGGCAGTGCAAGTTTTTGGTTCTTGAAGTTCTACTTTCAAGCATTGCTTAGGCTAGAAATTGAAAACCCCGCCTAAGTGCATAGCATAGACAAATGACTTTTAGAGTTATGTTCGTTGCCATCGCGTTGACCTTAATTACGAGTAGATCTACCACGCCAAGTGGCCAGTCCCACACCCATCTCATCTTGAGTACAATTTTCCAATTTATATCTGCGAAAGCAAATTTCTCGGATTCAATGAGTTGATTGGTCAGCCGGGAATTATTTATTTTTCGGCACCATGGACCATGAACACTAATCGGATGATTTCAACAAAAATTATGCAATTGTCCGTCGACCATGTGCGGGTTGGGCATCGCGGATATAGCTATAGCCCCCATGCCAAATTTGTATTGCAATACAATGCATGCGAAGTATTTTTATTCGGGATGACGACTCTTGCTTGCAGCACAGTTGCCCTTTTTGCTTTGGTGCTCTGCCGGGTTGGAGTGGCTCGTGCTACAGTTAAACTGGCAAATTTATTAATGGCTTAATGGGGTGCGCATTAACGCAGGACCATCACACTAAAAGTGGTAGCAGCCAAAGTGCAAGGGAGCAGCAGCAGCAGCCGCATAAAAAAAATGTGTATGTGTTGTGTGTGGGAAATGTGTGCGCCTGGAAGTGTATTTTTTATGTTTATTTCACACCAATTAAATGGTTTTATACGATGACAGTTTTATGACGTCCTTTTGTACATTAAATAAACGGAACTAATCATTATAAAACCAGAAACAAACAGAGCAATGAAAATTATGTTTTGGGGCTCATGTTTCCGGGGGTCTTTTAGGGAAACTATGTGAATTTCGATAATTCCATAAAAGTGCAGTAAAAATGTCTCCTTTTATAGGTTTGTATAATTTCAAGAATTGTTTAGGGGAGTGAGATTTTATGACTTTTCGAGTTTGCAACACTCGATGAATGATTTTTTATGAATATCATAATTGTGTAGAAGGGGAACTAATATAGACGTGTCTAAAATCAGTAGGAGAGGATGAAGAATCATCTCAACTTGAGTGGGATTATGTGAGCTTAAGCTAGTGTCAAAAGTAAACGGAAATCTATTTAAGTTCTGTGAGAAGAGGTCACATGCGCCAGGGTTACTTTTACAGCGACAACATGATTTTATTGTAATCTGACCTTGGCTTAAGCTGGATTACGTCCTCCGATGCCATTCTGTCATGAGTCTCCCGTAATATCTTTGAAGTTAAAAGTAAATCAACCTTCAATGCATTTTCGCTGATGCTTTCGTGGGTTTAAAATCAGTAGAAAAGGTTTAAGAAACATCTGAACTTGAGTGGAATTATGTGAGCTTAAGCTAGTGTCAAAAGTTAACGGAAATAAAAACGATAAATTTCAGGTACTTTCCACTTTCTTCGAGTGAAAGCCTGAACTAGATTAACAAAATGAAAAATGCGACCATCTCGCTTTGTGTTGTTTAGATTTTTCCAAGGCGTCCTCGCATTTCACCGACAAAATCCCAAAGCCTTGGGGTTGCAGTTAATTTGCAATCAATACGTCACAAAGTAGAGTTATATTTATTTATCATCACTCAAGTTGGGTTGGTTGGTTTATTGTGACTGTTTCCCCGGTTCCCTCACACAGTTATCGTTTGAGCGTCGTTTTGTGGTCACAACTCACAGGATGTCCTGTAGATATTTAGAACAAGGCATGTTGTAGAAACTTAAAACCAGTCTGTGGAGTTGGGACATCACTCAAGTTACGAGGTTAGGAATGATCGGCTATGCTGATAAACAGAAGCACATTATTGACAAGAAGCACATTATTGCAATGAATCAGTTGCAAGGATCAAAAATTGCCTAGAGCTTGTCGGCCTGAAACTATCTAACCACGAGGCCTGGGCATTTCTTATACCCAACCAAAATACAGTTGACTTAAGTCACATTCTTACGGGAGATCAAAATTATTTCGAATCAAAGGGATTTGGGAAAAATTCGACTTCGAGAAGGTTCGATTTAGAGGGATTCGACTGTACTGTAGAGATTGCACATTTTCGGTCAAGAAGATATTAAAAATACAAAGGACAGGTGTTATACTTGACATCAGCCGACGAAGGCGTCACTAGCGGCACTTTCCGGCATGCTGCCAAATATCGGTGGACCTAGATACGTCTTCGCTTCAGAAGTTGGAGATACCATCAAAAGGGGAACGACTTATACTTGCAAGTAGTTGCTAAAATAGTATCTTTAAGAAAACTTCAAGTGCTCTCAAGGTATAGCAATTAATGAAACCGCTCTCGTCTGAAACATTTTGAAATTCTTCTTCTCTTCCGCATCACTTCAACCAATCAAGTGGCATATCCTCTCCCTCATAATTATCTAATGTAATGTGCGCATCTTACATTCATGTCTTAAGCACGTGCTTCAATAATTGTCACATTCCACGGCATACCCCCACAATAATAATTCTAAAATGCAATTGAGTGCAAGTCTCGCTGGAAATTACTTCAACAAAGTGTTTCCATTCCACACCAACAATAATTGGATTCTAATGCACATTTTAAGAATTGCTTTAGTTTTAATTTAAATCTCGACGTTCAAAAAAATAAAAATCATTGCTACACCGTTTTTTTTTCAGCAAAAGAGTTTCTCAGGGCGAAATTTTATATCGCCATCATCAGCACCATCTAGGCATGTTCTCGCATTATTATTTGCTTGGATGGTTTTCTAACTTGTTCTTATATACGTGCATGCATATTTCTTTTGCGGCTTTTTCCTATAACATATCCGTTCGAGTGTCCTTTTATTTTTAGTTTTATTTATTTATTTTTATACAAGAGCCAGCAACCTTAGAAGTTTTATTCAATGTTCTCGAGGAGCGACAAATCCTTCTTCGTCTTCTTATTCTGTGTTTCGTATGTTGTTCGGCTCTGATCTTGACGGACTATTGTAGCGGAACTTGATATTTCTTGACAAAAAAAAAATAAAATAAAACTAAAAACATATAAAACATACTTTACTTGTATATAAAAGCCGAAAAAAATTTCTAAGACAGCAGATTTCACATGAATTCTGTCGGTCCAGCGAGCTAAGCTCCACTACGAAATGGAAACAGGTAGACGAGGAGAACAAAAATGGACCCCAGAGAACTGAATCCGCTTCCTTTTTTCTTTTCTTTTTTTTTGTAATGAAATTAATCTTGGCCAGCGATGCTGATCACCGTCTGAATTTTAAAGGAAGTTTCTGTTGTTGTTGGTATCTTTTTTTTCGGTACTCCTAGGTATCCTTTTGCTTTGCGCTACCTAGTGATTTATTCTAGCATCGAATGAGTTGAACCCTTTTCTTTATATTTTTCTTACAAGTATTGGAACAGAGAAAAAATAAATTTTAACCAGTTTATTTAGCACAGTGTGCATTGATATATATATATGGGAATTATTTTGGACGAAGGATGATTTGGTGGCATTGCCAAAGCGAAATAAACTAGAAATTCAATAGGTTGGGTCAGCAGTTATAATGAGAGCTGTAAAGACTTTTATTTTCAATGAATATTTGCAGATCTTCCTACATATATCGTCAGAAACAGCTACTGCAATATTTGAATGTAGCTAAAGGCGCCCGAAAAATGCCATTGATATAAAGCTAACGATTGAAAGACGTGATGACAGCTTAGAAAAACAGAAAGACTTAAACTGTCGATCAGCAAATGGTGAAGGTGATTGATTTGATCAGTAAAGAAGAACAACGAACAGCTGTCGATTAATCATCACTCCCTGCCGACAAATTCACCTCAATCTAGCTTCTTCGGTTTGCTTCGTGACTACAGACATTTTTGTGTGTAAGTCTTCCAACACGCGACCAGCTTAGGCAAATAAATCAAATTCAAAAGCAAAAGTAACCGATGATTAGGAAGAGCAAAATTTATTATACTATTGCGCGCTTAAATAGCTGGTTAAACTTTTTGCATACTAAATAGTGAAGTAGCAAATCATGTCCGTATTCTTTTGCAAGCTAAATTAATGTACAGGAAGTGGTCAGCACTTGATAGGCATGTTTTAAATTTTAGATTAGCGAGAGAAAAAAGGAAATACGGGACACGCTTTGGAATTTATTGTCTTTCTCTTAGTTGGGGGTGTGATTAGTCACTACATTTGGATTTATTTATAGAGAAAATGAAAGACCAAGACATGGTTAGACATCTCTGAAGACCCGAAGACTAAGAGAAAATAGGAAAAAAATGTGCGCAACTTATTCTGTTTGTGGTTAAGACCTTGGGAGAGTTTAAACTACGAGGAGAAGTCCTTTTAGTGAGCAAACAACAATTTTTTAAGACACCCAGCACTGACATATCGGACAGAACGTCAGCATAGACAGGAATAACTTTGAGGCGACTTTGTCTACAAAGGATCTACCGTGAACTCAAACATTGACACCAGAGCTGACCTTAAATGAGGAATAACTCTTGTCAATTGCAGTCTCTGTTCTTTAGGGCAAACAAGGCAATTGAGTAGAAAAGCCTTGCCTCGAACACCTACAGTGACCCTTCATATGACCATAAATCTTCCCAGTCCTGGTCTATGGCGCAGAGGCATGGACTCTATCAAAAGCGGATGAGCTTACTCTTCTTCGAGTAATTTTTGGTTCCGTCTACATAGACGGTGAATGGAGGAGGGCTGTACAGCAACATCGACATAGTCGAAGCGTGAAGGGCCATGCAGAGCGAATGAACACTTATGCTTAGGACCGGAAGATCTTCGAATTCACTTTCGAGGGACGGTGCAGTAGAAGAAGAACGCTACTCAGGTGGGGCACGCAAGTGGAAAGATAGTTTTAAAGTTGAATTAATGTCAAGCCGCACTCTACTTCTTCCTCTTTTCTGGCATTAACTTCATTTTCTTTGTGTCTGTTTGCCTTACGAGCGATAATTTTGTATTCGCCATTGAAAAAAGGTATTAAACCTGCGGTAATCCTTCCAATCGCCGGCCGCGAAAGGGACGTTAACCAACTTAGCGTGTGAGACTGAAGACAGCTGGCTAAAGATCGTGCTGGCTGGAGTGCTGCTGTTGCTTGAGGCCCAAGTCCACTCTTCCACACACTTTTTAGTTTGACAGTGGTTGTGCCTACTGCTTGAGCAATGAATGAAAAACCGCTAAATGTCGCTTCGAAAATGCATTTCAAACGAGTATACACAGTCAAGTTGGTCGATTAGTGTTTCTAGCTGTTTAAAGTGAAATTTCCCGTCACAGACTGTAAAATTTCCCTTTATCCAAATTTCAACTTCCTGGACATAATAGCCTCGGAACTATTTTTCACCTGACAGGAGGATTGCACACAGAGGAAAGAAAAAAAGTCTCTTTTTCATTAAAGGAGAATTGTGCTATTTAAGGAGGGAAAATGTTACTTAAATCGTTTTTAGATTGAGGCACTGCACACGTGCAGTCTTGACGCAGATAGATATCATAGTTAAGAGATTCTTTTTTATTTTCCACATATTGCGTTCCCTTACAAAAAATTGTTGAAGGAAATTCTCCACGAAAGGGGAAGTTCCCCACGAACTGTCAGTACTATTAAAACTGCCATTCAGTTTGACAATCGATTGGGGGGTCGCATCTAACTTTCACAAATGTGTACCCCATTTCGATGGGTAAATGTCAACCGGGAGCATTTTCTTGCTGCAGATTGTGAGCCTCTTAAAAGAAATTCGAAGCTCAGACAGGTTAGAACATCTGCTGTAGCGAGAAGACAAGAACAATAGATGTTTCCAAAACCAGTGCTAAAAGGCGGGCAGAAAACGGAGGGAAACAAAAAAATAAAAAATTGATAAGCAGCCGAAACTGCACAGTTCTTCCCAAGGGTGCAAGGCCCTAACAGAAGACTGCATGGAATATGATAGTAAACTCACAGTCGGTGCTGAGATTTGGACATAACAGTTCTGGAGACTGACAACGAAAATTCGTTTAACTTGGACACTGACTGTCACTATATCTGCAGTATTTCTGGACCGGGTGACCTGTCCCATTGGAAACTCATATTCCGCATTTCCAAAACAACAACTTCCATCAATTGAAACACTTTACCTAGACCTTGCCTTTAGATGCTTAACCATTTAACAAGAAAGACTCTTCAAAGGGAATACTGCTCCGTAGAACAGAATAAAATTTAATGCGACGTAGGAAGCACCCCCTTATAGCATTTGAAAACTACAACTGCATCTACCTGAGCTGTTTCCGAAACAAAGAACATCCTTCACAAAGACCAAAACACTTAACCGTGTCTCCCCCTCATCAATGTTGCATGCAATTTCATTGCGACTTTGATTAAATTTGCCATTAACAAGTTTCCATTACTTTTACACAAAAACAACAACAACTTTATAAACAATGAACATTTGACTTTGATTTAAACAGAGAGCGAGAGGGAGAAAGTTAGCAAAAGGTATACAAGGATAAACATACATATAATGAATTCCCAATGGCAGTTGCTGCTGCATGCAACAAAACATCAAGTCGAATCAAAACGCAGACACATGAACAACTTTTAAACATGCAAATTGCAATTACAGCCTGAGCTCCCAATGATACTCATACCATGTAACTAAATGTGTGTATAATTCGTGATTGCAAGACTGGAATTGCTTTTCTTTCGTTTTTCAACTTTCAACTATACTTAAGGACGAATATGTAATCATAATTAGAAAACAATGCGATTTGTGTATGGGAGAGTAGAACACGTGTGCTGCATGCTGTTGTTGTTATTGTTGTTGACCGCCCACAACGATAACAAGTGAATTTACTCTCGGATCCTTTTAATATTTGTCCTTCGAATGTTAAATTAACAGAAGACTCAGGCAAAAGTGGGTGGAACAGGGGTAGTTAGTAATGTAAAGGCGAATCGAGGAAAATAATAATTGCATTTAATACTGAATATTGGTATTGTATATGGATTGAAGGAACAAAGGAAGTGTGTCCTATTTTTTGCAGTCATTTTTGTAGTCATGGGTTGTTCCCGCATATATCTAAATCTATGTCTGGTTTCAACTTTTACAAAAGAAAGCGCTTACTATGTAGGACGGAGAAAAAAAGCACTGGCCCCTCAACTCCACCCTTAGGTGGCTGGAATGTTCTTTGATGGATGGAACTAGGTTGATTTTACATGTGAAACAAAATTCCGTCACGTAATGCTCGTTCACGGGCGACGCGATTTGACCCCAGGATTACCAGGGTTACAAACTTTTCTGTACGGAAAGTTTTACCGCCTGTCCATTATCCATTTAAAAAAAAAAAAGTGCTGCCCCCTCAGTTCCACCCGCATATTTCCCACCAACAAACTACTATGTGGGTCCTTGTTTGAGAAACAAAGTCACTCCTGTAGAACCACTCGAAGGTAAAACGCACATCGCACCATATATCGCCACTAAGTAACACTTCTTCTTCTTTTTTTGTATGCTAATGTGAGATCCCTTTCATCATGCTCATCTTAAATTATTTCCCTCTCATAATCAGCGAAATGAGAGTATAAGTGGCCATCACACACTAACTACGGAATATAATCGCCGGCTATGGCGAATCAAAAAACTTGAAGAAAAATTGAATAAAATGCGCAAGCATCGCATAAATCTTAAGGTTACTTGGAGCAACAGCGCAGAGCAGAGCAGCGAGCGAAAACAGCGCGCCATCCGCAAAGAAATACAAGTTTGTGTTCTACTTTGGGGTATTGTTTTGTTTGGTGGTGGTGGTGGTGCTGCTGCTGTCTTCTTTTGCTCTTGTTTTGTCGTCCTTTGCATTGTTTTGTTCAAATAAAAGTGGGAAATAAAAGAAAACAATAAATGCATGATAAAATATAAATGTGGGATTTTTTCTTCTTCTTCTTTGTTTTTGTTAGCATTTCCAAAAGAACAGAACAGAAAAAAAATAAGTAGTAGATGGGCGCCTTCCACGTACAAGAAATGAAAACAAAAAACACAAATAAATGTGTAAGAGGAGTGGTGGTTTCAGCTGCTTCTGCGGCTGCCGGTTGCAGCAGAAGCCAAAGAAATCAGATGCAAGCCGCTGATAGAGACCTTTTCGTGGACGTATGCCTATGAAAATGAGTTATTCGTATAATAAGCCATGAAGAGAGGCAATAAGTTGCGATTGATGGGTGATGCCAGACTTAGAACAGAGTTAGAATGGAGGTACTGTCAGAGACGGTAGCATAACTCACTGCAAAGCGAGCTTACAGATTGGTAAACCATGGGGGCGGTCTACGAAGTTAAAGCAATTTGGAGGCGATCATTTGGAGTGCACAGAGGTTTAAGGGAGGTTAGGCCTGCATTTCATCTGGAAACACAGGTTTGACTATTTAAGTAGGCGCATGACAGTGGGCCCTACTAATAATAATCATATTCAAATATTTTCTAGCTCACAATGGGTAACTTAATGTGGAGAAATTTCACCATTGCGAGTTCGTAAGCTCAGATTGACTGTAAGCGCAAAAGTCTGTACAAAGCCAGACAGAATCTAATTGGAAACAGATAAGCAGCCAACTGCTGTTCAACCGAGGAGAATTGTTCGATGCAGTTGTCAACGTAGTACTGTAAGCTCTTATTACAGTAAACCGCAGGTGGGCGTCTTCTATATCAGCAGAGCTTGATTTGATCCTCTTCAGCGTGGATAACTTTGACTATCATATCAATCTGTTTGATTTGCTTGAAAGGACATTCAAATAGCAAGTCCCGCCTCACAATCTACAACAACATTTTCTCCCTATATTCTTTTTAAATTTGTCCCAAAATATCTACGATCTGGCCCATTCATTCCTTTCCTGTCCTCCTCCAAAACTCAAAATTCACTTCATCTGTCGGTTAAAAGAACCCGAACAACAAAGCAAAAAAAGAGAAACTCCCCGCCAGCTCTTATTACCACGATGTGCACACCGGCGAGCCCACCGCAAACATTCAAGTAGAATTCAAAACGCAGAGTTATATACACTCCATAAGTCCATGCCTCTAATGCCGTTCTAAGAAATCCACTAGTAATTGTGTCTGCTCGGGAACAACCACACCATACACCGATGGAATAACATCGTACCGCAACCAATGTATGGCAAAGCAGCGAGCGGCTCCAGGGAAAAGCAGCAGCGCAACAGCACAAAAAATGCGTTCAAAGCTTCAAATATCAAAATCCACTGCGGAATAGAAGACCCAAATTAAGTGGGAAAAAAAAAACTATGTAGAACCCCAGCAGAGAACTTGTGGCAGGCTCTCCTCGTGTACTCTCTGATCAACTGACGAAGAGAAAACTCACGAAATTTCTGGTGTTTTAGAATTTTTTCGTCAGTCAATCACCTTCCTTTTTTTTTTTTGGGCCATTTTCGTGTGTGTTTCTTGCTGCCTATTGCCTTTATTTTGCTTTATGACTTGTTAGTTGTTAGTCGCTGTCGCCGTGTGTTGATGTTGAGAGAGATATTCTGTTAGACGAGCACATTGCGGCCTCTTACACAATCACAATGACAAAGTTTTATTCGATGTTTGTCGTTGTTTCATCTGGTGTTTGATTTTATTTTTATTAAGTATTACGTGTCGCATACAGCCGCACATGGCGGTCAAAAAAAAGCAAACACACGCACACAGGGTGACACACTAGCTAATCCATCTGCTACCGCGCTGCTGCCATACTTGGACAGTTTGAATCGAGATGGTAGTGGTTGATTAGAGGTTGAGAGAAGGAACGATCGCTCACACGGTGCTTTGCAAATTCATTTTGGAAAATTAGCGGACTTTTAGATAAGGCGATTGGTTGGTGACTTTTGTTCAAACTGACAGATAAATGTTGTAGGTGACTATTTTCTGAGTAGTAGGTTTCGAGATCGTAAAACGAAAGCTCGTCGACGTTGAGGCGTGTAACATGTACTAGGTTCTTGACATCGAAAAGAACTGGTTAAATACCTATGTTGGGCTCGGAAATAAAACAGATCTAGTCAGTTGAATGAAATTTAGACAGTTCTTTACAGCAAGACAGGTTAGGGTCGTTCATCCGTCCATCTGCAGTTGATGTTCGTGAAGCATTCTTTGTCATTAAAACATGAGGATGGGCCATCTAGTGGTTTATTTTTAAATCATTTATGTTATGTTGACACTGACAGCCGTTTCCCGCTCGAAATCTTGACAGAAAGTCAGTATCATACCTCCGCGGAACGAAACGAGTCGCTTTACGTTTGAACAACGTTTTGAAATATTGAAAACTTGTTTCAAAAGTGGGTGCTGTGTAGTCCAAACAGTGCGTTTTTTTGAATAGAAGCGTTCAGGTAAAATTTAACGAGCTTGCAATCCTGACAGAAGCAACATTTTGCAAATTGGAAGCCCAACCAACCCAGAGAGCAAATAGTGTCGCACGTGTGTAAAATCTTTCAAGTTAAGCTTAGTACGCTGTTTGAGCTAAATTTAAGCTCCCATACAAAATGCAGCCGAGCTTAATTCAAGCGAATCTCTTTAGAAGAGTGGTATTCAGTTCGAACTAAAAAATCAAATTTTTGTTTCAGAATGTACTTTGTGTATCTGTCAAAATTTAGCTTGGCCATTTAAGGGGTCGGCACATTTTCTCAAGCTAAATTGAGACAGACTGTTGCAGAAAAGTATGCAAGGACGAACTATTTCAATTATTACATGGACGAGAAGTACCTAGAATGGGAAATAGTTGAAATAAGAGAGAATTCAATTTTTGAAGGAAGTTTTTCAAAGGACAGCTGTTTTCTGTGACACTTATCCACGGCGTAGTCTATGTCAGAAGTTGGAGAGCAGCTAAAATTTAGTTTAGCTCGAGGAGCGTACAGCTCAAAATCTTCTGTCAAAGAAATGTCAACTTTGTGTTTGTTTTAAGGTCTAAACCGATGCTGGTGTTTTGCTACTTTCGCACCATAATGTCGACAAACTGTCAGAAAAGCGGCCATAGGCGCCAATAATAGAAGCCCAATGACTTTCCATACGGATGTTATGTCAAAGTGAGCTTTAGAACAAAGTTTTCGGTCAAATACTGGCTCTGAACCAATCGATCGATGAGATATTCTCCAAAAATTAAACACCGCCGTACAACAAGGGCTATTGAGCCTACCTTGAGGCACCCTTCACCAAAAGCTCAGCAAAACGTGACACCTCTCACGAGCAGTTCGATCGCGGCTTTAGAATTGCACTGCACGACGTGCTGCAGAGAAGACAGCCCACAACAATCCGCTTGTCTCGCTCGCTCAAACTTGCAAGATATCCACTTCGTACGTGTGAATAATTACCTGTAATTTTGTTTCATAGTGTATCTACCTAATTATAAACATTTTTCTTCCATTCTCCTGTTCTTATTTGTGTCGCTTCTTGCCCATCGTCACCTTCAGCATGAAATCAAAAAGAACCGAGAGAGAGTGATGTATGTACACTGGCTGTGTATGACGATGACGACGACAAGTACCGACCGGGAGAGCGAACGGTGGATTCGTGTTAAGGACCTATGGCAAGGTCAATGATTTTCGATTTTCATGTGCGATGCGATGCGACGACGACGATGTGACAACCAAAATTGATTGCCCACTTTTGGTAATGTTTGTTTTTATTGCTGTAATAATAGAGATGGCGGACTCACCTTTAAAACCGTTTATCATACTATTCCTCCACAAGATGTCGAAGATTGCCTTGGTTTCTTGTAACCGGCGCGACAACGACAAACCGATACACCAAAACAAGAAGAAACACGCGACGGCGACGACGATACCGATCCGAGTTACTCTATGACGCACTTTACCTCACTCGCACTTTTTCCACAACTTGAACGAGACTTTGGGAAAGTTTTCCTTATTGGAATACGCGAAATAGATTTTTTGATTTTTTTGACAGTTCACTTGACCAATTCTCACCATGAAGACGATTACACCATCGAGTTGAATCTTTTTTTTTTTATTATTATTTTTTTATGTGCAAGCAAAACAAAAACAAACCATCAAACATACTGCTGTCACTTTTGCTCAAATCAAACTGGCTGCACATAGATCCATTTCACTTTTTGTTTCACCGTTCTATTTTAAGGGGAAACTTTGTTGGCATTATTCACCACAGGCTACTCCATATGGGAGCCGATGAGGTAAAACTAAAAAGAAAATAATGAGGAAAATAAAATGCAAAAGCTCAAGGGCTATGGATGTATTTCTTTCTAGAATTCTAAATATTTTTGTTTTTGTTATGAAAATTCGACGATTTTCCGAAGAATTTTTGTTGTAAAAACGAGGGAGGTAGCAATTTTTGTGGTATTTTACAACTGAGGTATATTTTCTGCGCGTTTTACTGCGATAAACGGATCCGTAATTTAAAATGTCGATAGGCACAAGATGAATGTTAATTTTTATAAAACGACGATGTGGTATGGCTATTCCGGTAGCCTACGCGTTTGGTTATCGAGACGAAAATAGCGAAAATTATTGAAATAATTTTTTTTCTTTAAAACGACGACCGAAAAACGAACAGCACGTCAAAGTTTTTTTTTTCGAGTGAGCACTTAGCGGAGATATTTTTCTGCGAGCTCTTTGCAAGGTGAGAGTGACTGAGAAAGCAAGTGAAAATTTGCAAGGAGTTGTGTGTGGGTGAATGAGGCAAGTACAGCATGAATGGGCTTCGAATTGGAAAGATGGCCGACTGGGTTTTCTTACCAATGAGAATGAAGTGAAGTTGCCAAGGTCGATTCACGGTTTGTGTATATGCTATGGAAAAATTGCAAATAAAATGGTGATTCACCAGGATTTTCACGCTTTTCATGGTGGATTTCGGAGGGAGTATGTCATTTTTGTCGGACCCCGGGTTTTTCCTCTTTGGTCCATATAAAAATTAGAACTCCCACTCCTCGACCAACGGAGGTAGGAATTCTTAAAAAATGGTTCATTTTGAATTGCTTTTCTTTTTCGGCTTAAATTAAACGTCATATCTGAGCCAAAGTGAAGTAAAACAATCAATCTCAACTCGCTTAAGTCAGTCTGATTGATATTTTATTTATTATCGCGTCAGTTTGGGAAATCTCGGCTTTGCAATTTTTAGCAATTTTCGTGAAATCTCCTGAATTTTCGCCCTTATGGCCCGATTCTGAATTGAAAATTAACGATTTCTGGCATTTATCGGGTATAAGAGCCCGAAATAGCAAGTTTTAGATTCTCACGGCTTTTTAGGCTGTAAATAATTGGAAAAGATGAATGGAAGTGCATTCGATTGAAATAACTGAAATAAAAATTACATATTCAGTGTATTGTTGTTCAATTACTCCCTTGTAATTCACATCGCATTCTGTTTCAAGGATTTCATTCCAATAATGAATTAACGTCCTTGCTTATTTTTCGTAATTTTTGGCTTCAAACACGAATCTATCAAAAATTTAATCATGTTTCCACTCAATGAAGGCAAGCGGGGAGTAACAAAACTTTTGTTGGCAATCAAATTGTTATGATTTTGTTACTGTTAACTTACATAAACAAAATATAAAAATATTTCTCTAATAAGGACGGCGGGTGCTGAAGCGTCAGTTACGTTTTAAAGTTTAAGCGAAATAGTATTAATGGAAAAAAATGGCTGTATAATCTGAGGAAAACGTACTGATGCTCATCTATTCAATTGGTTAACAATGACTTTTCGTCGTGATCGGATTTTCTTCTTTCAATTTAATTAGTGCTGTTTTCACTTTCTTTTAGCACTTGAAGATCGAGAACATTCCTATTAAAACCTATATCAAAACATAAGCCTCCCTCTGAATGCACTCAATGGCAGCATTCCACATTACTAATCCATTTCATCCAAGGCCAATTTATCAACATTCTATTCGACTGTCAAAAATTCACATGTCAAAGCAAAAGACGAAAAAAAAAAGTTTAAAAGCTCCCTACTGTCACATATTACCATTTTTGTGTTCGAATCGAATACGAAACGAATTGAAATAGAAGAAAATCATGGCCGCAATTGCCGGTGGTGGTGGTGATGCTCCTGCTGCCGGAAATTTCACAAAGTGGCTAAATGATAAACTACGTGAATTAAACACTGACGAGAGTGTATTCGGTTCGTATATCACTGGAATCCTAGAAGGCGACGAAACGACCGACGAGAAACAAGATGCCCTTGAGGGCATTCTCGGCGAGATCATTGTGAGTATACATCGTGAATTTGCCAAGTCTGATAGGTATATATAGAAAATCACACTTTCCATCGGTAGGACACCAACATCCAAGAGCTAATTGATGAAATCCTAAGCAAATGGAACGAATGTCATCCAAAGGACGACGACACCAAACCAAAGGTGACCCTCGACGTCGACAAGCAGTTGGCAAAAATGCTCGAAGCACAGAAAATCCAAACCACAGTTCAGCGGCAATACACTGCCGATGAGCTGCGTGTAAGGGAGCAGATCCTGGCTCAGTACAGTCAGGTATGATGGCACAGTGTTTGTTTTCGAGAGAATATATCACCAAATTCATCCTTTCAGACTGAAGTAAGTGACGAGGAGGATGTTGACGAGGTTGACGAGAAACCAACTGGCGGGCTAACGAAGAACACCAATGCACACGATGTCATGCAGTTGCAGAAGGAGCGTCGCGAGCAGGCTCGCCTGGACAGTCAGAAAAAGAAGGAAAAGGACAAGGAGGACCGTGAAAAGCAGAAACAGCTAAAGGAGGAGAAGAAAGAGAAACGCAAGACCGTCAAAGGCGAACGTCGTCGGTAGCGGGGCACCGGCACTCGACATCCCAATAATCCTAGAAACCATCCTCAACTATCGTCAGATTTTTGTTTTCTCCATTTCCAGGGGGAACATTACTCATTCTCTCAACGTGAATCCATATTTATTATCTATCCCCCTCCGATAGCCGTTTTCCGAGAAGTAGAAGCCCATTCTGCATGATTGCATGTTTTGTTCTGATTAAACTGGAAACTCCTGACTAAATTAATAAAATTCACGTAATTTCCTTCAATGTTAAATAAGATACAAATGTGCTGGCTTTCATTTTGTCTATTGTTGGAATAAGCGATTCCTGTCATTCATTTGATCAGTCTGCAGTTGGTGGTGTTTTAGGCTGTACAGTGTGCATCTTGACAAGTCGGTAACTTTCTTGATTTCGAGTGCTATAACTCCCCGAGGCTATGACATTTGATACGAAATTTAACCAGTAGCTACCAGAACAATCAGGTCGGACAATTATCTCTTACATTAGGTCGTACGTATAATAAATAAATGATACGAGATTCAAACTGAGAGAGAGCTCCGGGTGGAAGTACAATCTCTGAAAACCACATTCGACTGCTCTTAAGCGAATCTGACGAGCGTCAGTTAAATTTACGATGAAGCGGCGTAGAATGATAGTTTGAATACGGAATGGTGTAGGTACATTTTCAACTGAGCTGCACAACAAGTCGAATGTGGGGCTTCTCCAAGAGAAGCAGAGGGTGAATTAAGATTATATTTTGTTGCGAACCCTCTGAAATAGAGCATCATCACGTTGCCACCGTGTGCATGTAGCAAATTAGCAGCATCACTAGAGAGAAATGTTAACTGATGCGGCGGGTCCAGCATCGTGCATAACTATTCACATAACCGCAACAGAAATCCAGATGAATCGTTAACCATTGATATTCAACAACACACATTAGACGTCACGAGTATATATTTTCTTCGATAAAATTACATTCAGTAAATAATGTATGTATGTACTTCAAATTCTTACCTTCGGTATACCTATTCTAAAGTTTTGATGGCGATCTATTCATTTTTTATTACTAATACTTTATGTTGCTGCTTTTTGTCGGCACTAAACTATTACTAACAAATATCAATAGACTATAAAGCGTTAAATAAATAATAATCATTATGAACTTAAATTTAAAATCACATTCTTTTCTCTTACGATTAAATTAAAAGATTACAACGTCATCTCGTTGTACAAGGGAATACGTTAGGAATATAACACGTTCACAAAAAATTTACAATTCATTTTGGCATCTGCTTGAGCGTTATTAGTTTGGGGAACGGCAAACAGTTGAAACTACGTTTTCTCTTTGAATTTTATTCTAAATGTTGATAAGTACCGCCAACCGTTTTTTTTTTTAAATAACGTATGTGCAAAGAACTTCTGCCAAGGTGATGGAGTTGCCAGGTTTCTATTTTTTTGCATGATAAAGGTGGCAACAGCGTTACTACATAAAGGGTTTTCTTTCTTTTTTTGTATAAAGCTGTGGATCGACATTTTAACTCATTACAAAATCTTATATACTAAATAGTTAACATATTTATGACGGACGCTTTTGAAAATGTTACTCCGTCAAGCTTTTTCGGAATGGATACCGAATTTGTGCAAGCGCCCTCTGTTTTTCATGATACTTTTCGTAACAGCGAATGCAAAATATAAACAAAAAGTCTAAAGCTCTCTTTCTTGTACGGAAAAACAATTACAAGCTATGAGAATACCGTTGTATTTTTCTTTTACGACAATCAGTAAAATCAGTGCTTTCATACTACCAAAATAAAATGGCAGGCAACGTAGTTGAATCCGCTCTGAAATGTACCTAACGACCTACACATATTTTTATAAACAAATAAATATAAATCTAATAATGCTTCCAACTGCAGTTTATGTTTTACATGCAAAATGATCAACGGAACGCGGCCAATGTCAACAGAAATGGCCGCGTTCCACTAGTCCGCCCTAAAAGAAAAATAAAAGAACTAGGTACCAATTTTTAGATCAAACGATAAAGAAAAATACAACGGTATTCACAAAATGCCTTTCGCCTTAGTCACGACTAGCATCGTTTTCGATTTCATTATCATTGATATCGCCATTGTCATCTTCTTCCTCACCCTCGTCTTCCTCCTCTATTTGTCCGTACTCATCGTATTCTTCTTCGCCTTGATCCTCCTCATCGGAAGGAGGCTCTTCCTCTTCGATATCATCAATTGTATGATCGTCGTCGGGTTCCTCCTCTTCCGGATGATATGAGCCATCACTTCCACCGGAATTGCGTTCACTTCCGTCTATATCCGCTTCGACATCATCGTCACCATCAATTTCGTCATCTTCCGCTTGATCAAAGTCAAAGGAAATTCTTTCCATTTCCGTTCTGGCTAAAGAATGAACATCAGTCGGATCGACGAACGTCACCCGCCGGTTGTTTTCTTCGAGACATTTGACAGCAATACTAACGAAATCCCGACGACGTTTCTCATCCCATGTGGAATACTACTTCAAGAGAGAGATTATTTTAGAGATCTATTTCAAATCCATCCACCCACTTTGTACGACACTCACCACAGAAGATGATGTGAAAACGAATTCGTCGGGAATTCCAGTCTTAACCCTGATGTACTTCTGCAACAAGTTGGAGCCATCCTTTCGCCACAAGCACAAATGCGGATTCGTTACATAGTCCTCCTTCAAGTCCTTGCGGTACAGATAGAGCTGAAACACACCACTCGCACCACAATTTAAACTCTTTTCCTTTTTCTTTGGCGGTAGAATAATAGCCTTCGGCTCAACTTCCGATGCCAGCTGTGTCCTTGCCTTGTAGTATTCATAGTCATCTTCATCGTCTTCATCGGAATCATCGAATGTCTGATAGTTGGCATCTAGAGCGGCCTGCCTCCGAGGATTCTTATGTGGACCACTTGATGACGTGCCAGAGGACTTTCTCTTGCGGCTGCCACGATTTCGTCCTTTTGTAGTGTGACTGCGTTTTTTCACATTACGATTGGAAGCAGAAGGGCGCCAATCCTCCTCGGAGTCATCTGTTTCGGTAAAATCATCTTCCGAGTCGATAAATGTGGTGGTCACTAGTTCTGTGCGACTTCGCATGACTTCGAACGGACGGTCCGATGGAATAAAATTTTTGTTTTCTTTTCCCGTAATCCTGATTTTATGGCATGCACTGACGTATGTAGAAAAATGGGATACACTCTACGAGAGGAAGGATACTAAAGCGTCTGCCTGGGAAAAGTTATGTACGGCGTTTTGTTTTGATGTCATGCTTTTGACAGGCGACAGGACAATTATTGTTTTGTTTGGGTAATGTGGGAGGAAAGTTTCTTGGAGCTTTTTGTTATCGAAGTTAGTAGCTGTCATTACAATTTGTTTGAGCTTCAAGGACTTTCGGATTAGTCCAGATTCAGAGCTTTGAGATATTGCCCAGCTGAATTGATTCAGACAGTGTATTCAGTGAATTGTCAAATATGTTTGTTAAAATTTTGTCAATTATGTAAACATGGGAATGACCTACGAACTTGGGACAGACTTGTGTTCTATAGATAATCCAGCAATTTTAAGTCTTGCGGAGTTTTTTTTTTAAGATATGATACATTTCATTAAGACGAATCTGTCAAATTTAATTTTGATTCAGATTTCATTGTAAAACCTTCGGCTTTAGTGCATGACAGTTGTAGCTCATGTACACCTACAGTGAAGGCTTACGAAAATTGTCTCCTTCGCATGTACCATTTGCGCTTTACCTTCATCCGTTTATTCTGCCAATTTTCATCTGTTCAACTAGTGTCAGATTCATTCAGCTTCACGGCGAGACATCATTTCACAAATATACCTTCCAATGGCCACATTCAAGAATCTAGTTATCTTAAGTCGACTAGATTGGTCTGGATGAGATGCAACCTGATCGCAAAAACTAGATTGGTCGGGAACGTCACGTTTTCTACGTCAGCCACATATCAGAACTGTCAACTTAGTACTTAGTCACGAATACTAGATTCGTCGGCTTCCCGTCAATAAACGACGACTAAAACAGCTGCTTTCATGACCGATTTCGACCAATAAAAAACCGAGGTTCACTTAGTGAGAGAGCTGTCATGCTTACTAAACTAGATACTTGAACGTCCCCAATGAGTATGGATGCATGTCCCTTACAAATGGCCTCTAAAAAACAGCCAGTTATGTCAAAATAAAAGTCTAATGGCGGTTTTTTTTAAAAATTGTTTTATTTATCATATTTATTTCAATAATAGTATTTATCTCATATTTATTTCATTGTCAAAAATAAGAAAACAGCAAAATGTAAAATATGTCGTCGTAAACATAAACATAACAGTAAATGGATTCTTCTAAAGAAAGAAACAATAACATTAATTTTATATAAGTTTAAACAAATTTAGTACACAAAGAGAAACGTTTGTTTAGCTTTCCAGTCAAACAACATAATAACGACAAAAATAACTACGACTTTAATATTAATCTATTTATCATATCTGCGACTACGTATTTCTATTTTTATATGAGTAACTTATTTAGCCATTTAGTTTAAAGAACATACCCTCTTAAATTTACGTACAAATCGTTGCAAAAATTCTTTGGAGTT
Source organism: Cheilosia impressa (assembly GCA_948293265.1). Lineage (NCBI taxonomy): Eukaryota > Metazoa > Arthropoda > Insecta > Diptera > Syrphidae > Cheilosia > Cheilosia impressa. Next base: position 50,769,577 of record OX411883.1, on the reverse strand, counting down.
TCATCTTTTTACATGTCAATTTCAAAAAGAAAATCCATTACAATAATCATTCGCATAAAGTAATAGTTTTATTTAATCTTTCACAAAATTAATTTGAAGCTAGAACATTAAACCTATGCAGTAAGCTACATATATATATATTTTATTTATTGTTTAATATAATTGTTTGCCTTAATTGTTTTCATGTTTGTTTAAAATTTCACAGTTTTGTTATCATTACGTTGTTTTCTTTAAGGGATAGTACGTATATTTGTGTAAATACATCTACGCGAATTATTCATAATATGCTTTTAAAATATCCTGTTTTAGTCCAATTTTTTCCTAGTATAAAATAACACCCCACAACTGTTCATCGATGACAGAGATTATAGCGCTTAAACTATTAAAACATGGTTTCTTCAATTTATAATAATTTACATAACATACTAAAGGATAAATATAAAATAGAACAAAATTAAATCTTTAATCGCTATACACGAGTTGGTGTACCAAATATCGGAGCACGACGTGGTGTTGGTGATGGATTATTGTTTATGGAACGTCTTGGAGGGCCCTGCTGACAATCGGAATAGGAACGATCTAAGATGAGATAAATAAAACTAGATTTTAGTAAAACAGACAAGGTGTTTCTCAAATGACAATCGGTGCAGTGACAGTTACATGCAATATAACAAACAGGCATTATGCATTCGTTGTTTAAATAATATTTCTGTGAATTTTAACAAATATTCACAGGTAGGTACTAGTACATTTTTATGACTTTAAAATGTCTACGTTTCCGCATTCTTAAGAAAAAAGAAGTGGTTCAATTATCAAATAGACAAAAGGCATTAAAAAAAAGACTTTCATTGGCAACTCAAACCGAACCTTTGTTTGACTGTGTTCAGTGCGATCGTGTCGATTCGATAGATTTTATTAAAAATGCAGTAGAGAAGTGCAAATTTAGTGTAGAAAAAGTTTAAATATCTCTTAAAAGTAATGCTGTGCTCGTATTAAACTAAATTGTTGGTTAAATTGTGCTAAAATAAGTGCAATGGATTTAATTATTGCGTTAGTGCATCGCGGCGCGAGTGAAACAGTGAACTTATGCCACGTTTACACGATCACACATTCCTAACACGGAAAATTAAAGAGATGCTAAATACTAAATAGCCGTGTGACTGAAAGGGACGGCATTAATGTGACACGTTTTTTGGTCGGCCATCTTGTCTACGTGGTAGGAATTATGGGAAAGCTATGCATGTTGATATTGTTATAGCGATGACCTACGAAACCTCGCTTTCATATAAAACAAAATGGCTTCCGGAAGTGATTTATTTCGTATAACTGATTGATGAATTGTTGGTTTAATTTACTGAAACGAAATACCGCTCTCATTTCACATGTTTTGAATCAGAAATATAAATGTTTCCAAGTGATTGCAGAAATGTTGTTCGAAAGAACTTGTGTTTGTTTCCGTTTTACGTATATATAATAATGGGTAGCGCATCCATGACACTTTAGACATCTGATTTGTGATCTCATTCTTACGCCTTTTTCTTTAGCATTGATTGTAGACAAACGGATCTCTCTCCTCGTCTCGTGTAAAAATGGGCGTGCATCAAGCTAAATTTGGGATCAAAATTCCTTGGAATTTGTAAAAAAATTCTATCGGTAATTTTACCTATGCAAAAGATGTAGGTACTTTGAGCAACTTGAGACGCCTTTCTTTGGGATTAAGGTTCCAAGTGGCATTTGGCTGCGAAAAGTTATGTGTCTGATTCGATGTGTGAATACCTATTCGCAAATACTAATAGGTACGTGTCTACGTTGACTAGGATTTCGAGAACTCAAACGCTTTGCCGGTCGCTGCCACCTTTAGCTTAGGTTAGGTTGAGTCCCAACTTCTGTTAAGATGACTTCTGCCTCATATAGGTATGTCCCACAAAATCTAAACCTCGACATTTACACAAAATAATACAAAACTAGTCAAAGTTACTACGATAAACATAAAACATGCAGTGCATTTGTACATTCCTCATACAGCCGTGCGTGCTCGTCCATTTCTCTATCCACAAAACATCAATAACAACAACAACAACACCGAATATGATCTATACACAAGTCCTACCTCTAAACTTAATGCCTTGCGATTCATTTATGATTGCAGCTAAAGCAGGGTGCTGATACCTTTCACGAAAGATACCCGAACCACTGTTAGTCGTTGTGTTACCATTGCCATTACCATTTCCAACTCCAGCCGCTGGCGTGTGCTGCGGTGTAAGGGATTGATTTCCATTTGCCGCTGCCATCTTGTAGTAACGATTCTGGTTAGGGTCATACATTTCGTTATGATTGAGACGGTTGGCTGATTTAATTGATGCACAGCGATCTTCTTCGTTGCGAATTTTGAGCACACGCTCCTGAACACTGTACCGCGATCCATTGAACGTGTTCACCTGGTTGAGATTGGTGTTGTGATTCATGTGTTTCGAGCGAAAACTTCCGCCAGGCGAGTGCAGGAGAGTGCCGCGCGATGAGCTCACTGTGGTCTCGGTTGAATCGCGTGGACTGGCGTGACTCACATCACGATAGCTGGACGGACGATGAGTTGAGGGCGGAGTATCGAGACCACTGTCGTTCGCTGTGTAATCCAAGTCTGTTGTTTGAACTGAAATTTCCGAAAACTAATTAGTACGGCCAAGGGTTGTCAAGTTCAATTTTCTTACCCGAATGCCGGACATCAGTTGTGGGAGCTCTTGGCTTCCGGTACAACCAATCCCGATCCAATTCGTTGCCATTCTCGTTGTTATTCCTGAACATTCTCGGACGTCTCAGTTGCACTTCCTCGTCCTCTTCGTCCACCACCTGATTGCTGCCGAAACTGCTGTTGATGAAGATCCTCCTCGGCGAGCCGTACAAACCATTCGAGAACGAACTGTTCTGACTCGCATAGCCATTCGAGTAGCGACTCAGATTCAAATTGTTCGAATAGGGTATCTTTTGTGGCGTCGAATGATTGGTTGACATTCCGCTGTTGTGGTTCTCGTTGTTCAACGCGCTCAGATCGGGAACAGAATCGGAAAAGAGGAACGGATTCGTTGAGTTGCCATTCAACTTGTATTGCCGACCATTTGTCATTAGCCAGTCGTCTAGGGCGCTAGAGTAGGTGCCACCCAGGCCAAAGTGGTGCGCCTGCAGCGAGGCATGTGAAACTGGAGCTGCCAGCGATGCACGCGATCTTGGACCTTGCGTGATCTTAAGTGCGCGACGACGCTCTTTCGATGTTAATGTGCATTCCTAGACAGATTACATGAGAAAAGCAGAAGATGTAGATAATTAATGTTGGTAATGAGGAGTAGGAGAAGGAAAAGATTATGGTACGAGTGCTGGTATACATTGCATGCAGGTTGCTGCTGCGGCATGTTAGGAAAACTGAGAGTAATTATTGGATGATTGCGTAACTTTTACAATCGTAGCCCTTGCATGCAGTGTACATGGAGATACTCGGGTGTAATTGAATGCAGAGCAACGAACTTACCTCGAGCAGTTCAAACCAATCTTCCAGACCCTCGTCGCAGCGTAGGAGTACCCGACCCTCTCGACCGAGGAGCAAACCAATTGCGCTGTACGAGCGACGGTTTAGCCATTCGACTTTTTCAACGTCCACTAGTTTAACCTGAAAGAGATATTTTTTGTTTAATAGCTATGCAAAAGCAAAAGAAAAACGAGTGAAGGAAAGGAGGGGATGTAGTGATTTGCCCACTTTGATCTTATTTTTTTTTTTGAGAGAGAAGTTTAGGCAGGATCGCACTTGGTGTCAAAGCTAAGTTATAGGTCCTTCTTCTGAAGGTGGTCCAACTTATAAGGTTTCAGTTCTAACCATAAGAAATACGTATATAACAAATATAAGCAGCCGAAAGGAAGTTCCTTTGTTGTATTGCTGTGCTGCGCCGCAGAGTCCTTCTGAGGAAAAACTACTTCCTGATCATTTTTTGTTAATTTCCTTGGCATTCTGCGAAGGGTAGTTTAACAACTGATTTCTACTTGAATTTTATTTGTTTGTGTTTATTCGACTCAATGTCGGCTTAACACCCTCAGCGATCAGCTACGGCAGCCTCGGTGTAAAATGTACTTTCATGTTTTGCATGTGACTCAAAATGTTCAGTAAAACAAAAAAAAAATATTCCATCACATGAACGTGTGCGGTGGTAGGTATATTTTTCACAGTTTTGTTGTGATTCCGATGAAAAATCAATTAAATTTCGATTGGGGATAAAATTAGAAAATGTTTAATCGAAAAAAAAAATGGAAGAGCGAAGTGAGACGATGAAAACTTAATTGCTGGATGAAGGGAAGCATATTGGTTTTGGGTGTTGAATTTGTTGTGCGGCAAATTTCATCCGAAATGTGTGTGTGCCTGCATGAGGTGGACGATGTTCTGGTGAAATGTATAAAACTAAAGTGGGAGTGGGATTATGGCTCATTGATTCAAAGAATCTCATGAGTGCTAGGGGTTTCACTATTTAATTTCAAATGACGAACTAGGTCTACAACAAATTTTTAAGGTGAGATAACTGGCCTGCAATATAGGGACGTTCAACCCTTCATGTCACAATTCACATCGTTCGATTCAGCAAATAGCAGGTCCTACTACGAGTTATGGAGCAGAGCAGAAAAACCAAACCACCCAGATCGTCGCTGCATCCGTTGTTCGTCGCTCAGTGATAAGCTCTTTGTTTTGAAAAACCATATTTCTCCGTCTTCTTAATGTCATTTTAATGGCAACAATCAACAAAACAAACGGCAAAGAAAACTTCCCTCTATCTCCCGGCGGTTGCCGGCAATTATTTACCCGCAATAGTGCACTCAATCGAATGGGTTTACTATACTGTTGATTAAAACTCATCAGCAATTCGTTCTGCAATTATCAATCACAGCCCGAGAACGGAAATTTTTCTTTTGCCACAACTTCTTCTTCTTTCAGTTCTCATTATCTGTGTTTTGGTTTGGCGCAATTACAATCGTACGCGCCAAAGAAAGTCATTAAAAATCGCCGCCATCCAAGAAGATCGATTTTCGCTTTCAAATTGATTTCTTTTTCGTTTATACAAGTTGAAAAGTTTTTTTTTACGGAATGACGAAACGACATAGGTACCTAATGATTTATTCTATAAGACCTTAAGCATTATTGTACTTAACGGGGGGGATTAACAATGTTTAGTTATCTCAATAGAGTTTGCCAATTGATTGATTGTCACATACATTTTTAGGTGGCGTTAATTTCACCCCGAACAAAAAGTTCGTTGACTGAGGTTAACGAAAAACGACAAATTATGAATAATGGTTTCAATACAGATAAGAGGAGTTTAAAATGAAAATCACTTGACACATCAATTATATGCGGTCGGGAATTGGTAAATTAATGGAATTTGACAGAACATGGATATTAAGTCGGGGGATTTGTAAAAACAAAACATGAATATGCCGCCAGGTGATATGTTAGCAACAGAAGTTGGGGGCGTCTGACAGTTTGTTTTTGGAACAAGTGGCACATCCCTAGGGCTTGTATACGTTGAATGGGCACGTATTTTTAGAACTAATGCTGTAATAAAACGTTCTCAGCAGATGTTCTTCGATTCTAGAATAGGTTCAGAGTTAAGAAGCTTTTTCCATTACAAGCTTTATGCTTCACTTTTTAAAAGAGCATTTTGTTGCAAAAAGACTTGAAAAAGAATCGTCTAAAAGTAAATCCGAGTTACTGTGAGTCATTGAATTAGGTTCCAGAATTTCGCAAATATTAATGAAATTTTTTTAAAAATATATAAATCTTAAATCAATCACAAAAAGCTACGAATTCGACAGAAAAGGCACACAGCAAGGCTTTATGAACTTAAATTCATCTATGGGCGCACTTCAAAATCCTAGTCGACACTAGATTGGTATGGACTAGATGTGTGGGTAACGTCACTTTTCCTACGTCATCCGCATATACGAACTGTCAACTTAGTACTCTTTGACGAAATTTTGAACTATATTCGTCGGCTACCACTCCATAAGCATCAACTGAAATAAAACTGTTCCCGTGACTGAGACACATCACACATCAAATCACCTAGCTGTCAGATTAACTAAAACTAGCGGCAGTCATATGTCAAAATGAAGATCTATATTTTCGGATTGCATTGCAGTAATTAACTTAAGCCAATGCGCGATTAATTGCAATGTCGTAACTACCTACTGTAAAACTTATGGCAAATTTCAAGCGATTGAGCGAATTTATTTCATTCATTCACCGTTGACATTTAAAATGTACTTTCCTTATCTAGCATGAGGATTTTCTTCTGACAATTAGGCTTGATAACTCCTTTGCATTGTCTAAGCTGTAAAGTCTACATCCAACCGACTGTTATTTTAATATTAAAACTCAAAAATAACAGCAACTTCCCGGATCGACCACAAGAGTGCGACACAGAAACCAACCTACCATTTTGTATTTTATGTCAGTCATATATTCATTCGCGTTTTGACCTAAAAACATTCGAAGAGTCATTACTTTTTGTCGAGCATTTGCGTTAAGAATTTTCTTTCCAACATTTTAATTTGGCTTTTCAAATTAGTTGGAATAAATAAATAAACATTTCTTGAGTTAATTTTAAAGCCTTTTAATTCGTCGACACGCTCCTACAAAGCCACGGGACAATTTTTTTTTTAGTAGGCCACACAAGGTTGTTGTTTTGTGACGACATAACGTTCTAACTGAATCTGTGTCTACGAAAGCAGAGATCTAGTTCCAAGTGGCGCAATCTTTTATTTAAACTACGCCATGCACAGTATTTGACAGACGATTCTGTATCCTTCTCGTGTTATTTTATTTAAGACGAATATGAATTTAAATCCATCAGTGTTCAGGGATGACCTGATTATATCTATTCTTTCCAAAGAGTTTTTTTTTCCAAATTCCATGGAGGCATTACTGTAGTTTTTGAGAAAAAATATTCTTTGCTCTACTTTTGCACAGCAATCGCGGTTCGTTTCCACTTCTCATCTCTTTAAAGCTAACTTTTTCAAAAATTAGTTAATAGTCTTTTTCGTGATTGAATTTTTCGCTTTGACATATACAGTGTTACCAAGTCGAATTCTTATAACAGTTGACTCCTCTTATCTGAACTACGCTTTACGGAAAAAATCGCTCAACTGAAATAGGAAATTTGTCAGAATTTGTTTTTTCAATTATCCGAGACAACTGGATCAGCTTAAAACTTTGACAGCTTAAGTAAAAATATACCCGTGGAAAATTTGTGTTTCAGTTAAGCGGTGTCGACTGTATATTAAAAAAGTAGGTACAAACTTGACACTTAAATATTTTGCGATTCATTTTATTGGCATGCAGCCTAGTCTTTAAAAAAATGATAACAACAACACCTCCCTGAATTAAAAATCTCTACTCAGTACATAAACCTCTCCTCTCACATATTCCTATAACAACCTGCGAATTTATTACTTTCTTCGGTGTTTAATTTTCCCTTCAAAAGGAAAATATGCAAATTAATTCCTGCTAATTCGAATCTCGTGTTTCTTGCGTGTGAATCAGCCCCATGAGAATTTCAAACATCAACGCTGTCTCTGAAAAATGACAGTGAAATTAAAAAAAATGCTAAAACAAATTTGAACTGAAATTCAAATCAGTTTCGCAATGAAAAATTTCACTCAGTGGCGCGCCTGTTGGCGCACTCTTGGGAAATTTGCCAACAACAAAAAAAAATCCGGCTAAGATTTTCTTTAACATGCACAAAAAAAAGGAAACACAATTTTCCGGCACACTCCCACACAAATTACAGCAACACAAAACGCTAAGTTGGCTGCACACCATTCGAATTTAAACGTTCGCTGTCATTAATGACAAAGAAACAACAAAATTGTTTGACAAATGTACGCCATCCAAGAAAGCTCATTAATGCCTAAACAATATACCTAAAGTTTAATGTTTAATGGGTGTTTTTTGACTAATTACCCCGTAGTGATGAATTGGCCACTTTTGGCTAAAAATAAAACATCCAAATTTAGACGATGTCTGTCTCAATACACACACGTGTGTCCAAAAATGCTTGACACTTGCCGGTGTCTGTCCTACATTTCCTCGCCATTTCACGCAACCTTAAGGTCAGGCTGTTATAGTAATTTGTTACCAAAGCACCTAGTGCCTGTGCCTATACCGAAAAGGCAACTCGCTCGCAACAGCATATAGTCAAGCAGCAAAACCTGAACAATGACCATGCTGGGAGCCACCATACCTGTTGTAAAACTTGACCGCCGCAACGGCCGCACCTGGGATTGGACAAAAGCTGAATTTTTCTCGCTGCGGCTTGTGTGCTGTTGTGTCGCGATTAGTCTTTCCTTTTTAGCACTCACGAGAATGACTGTATGAAGACAAATTTACGGCTTGAGTAAATTACATAGAGTAGTACCGGTGGCGTTGCTGGGTGAACAGTTGCCAGTCGTGGGTGACTATAAGGTCAAAGCGGGATTGATTGGTTTTAGGAGTCCGGCGAGTGCTATAGACCACGCGAAATTGATTGATAGAGGCTTACCTTAAAAATGAATTGTCCCATGTCCGAGGCTCGTTCGTTGGCAGACCCAGATGCCCGCTTGAAGCAGTGTAGGTAGTCACGGGTGAGGACGAAATATCTGCAAAAGACAGAGGTACGTGTTAATTGGGATAAGAGGTTTCACTACATACACACACATAGAAGGAAACCCGCTTAATAACTGACTTGCCCTGTCATCTTCTTATCCCTCATCGCATTCCCCTCGACTTCATAAAACAATTTAATTTGATTTAAAGTTTCCCAACCACAAATCAGCAGATAATTTCACAAGATAAACTTTTATTCCGAGTTACTGCATCGAGATCCTTGCTATAATATTTATTCCTATTTATTATGCTGTCCTGTCTCTATATGGGTAGGGAAGATAATCACAAAATAAACTAAATTCCCTTGCAATCATCCCGAGCGAGAGGATGAACAAGTTAGCAACAGAGCGCAGCCAGTAAGCCATCAAGTTAGATGCAACTTTATGTTGCAGCACCAACTTATCCCAGCTGCTTAAGCATAGACCGCGCCACCCGACCACCTCTCCAGCTGCTCCTTAATTTTTTATTTTTTTTTTGTTTGGTTTTTGTCATATTCCACATATGAATCGTGCATTATCTCTTGTGCATTGCGGGTTACATAAGACACGAGGGACGAGGGTGTACATCATCCCACACATCATCGTTATTATCATCATTTTTACCGTTATTCTCGTGTTTTATTCGTATTATCTCCAGAGACACACAATGAAGCAGAAGGCTGGCGCTGCTTCAGTGTTTGAAATCCTCCATGAGGCTAATGCAATGAGCCAAAAAAGAAGAAGAGCAACAACAACACCGAGTAAAGTACCATGTTTCGTTCCATTTCATCATCACTTTTCGTACGACACCACATCCATCAAGGGTGGTAGTGGTGTAGTGTGTGTTGGTGGGGGCTGGTGGCGGTGGGTGTTGGTTTGTGGCGACGGCAGATTAGAAGCTTGTTGTGCGAATGGATTACGGTTTTCATCTTCTCACCTCTCTTAAGGTTCGTTTGTTTTTTTTGTTCTTTGGTTTTGTCCTGCTGCCGATTTATTCGGGAAATCTCTACCATCACATGAGAATCACTGGCACAGAGGTTCCGCAACTAACTTTCATCCCCATACTTGCATACTTATGCCGTTCATTATTTATTCCATCAGAGAGATTACAATGGGGCTTTAGGAGGCTTAACAGATGTGAGACAATTTCTTTCGCATATTGTTGTGGTCGACAAAAAATGTCGGCGATGGGAATATGACGAATTTCGTTCGGTCCTGGACAGGCGGGATTTTGGAAGTGCGGTTTTGGGTTCGTAGTTTGACGAAAGATGATTTATACCTTTCAATTTCGAGGACCTTTTAAAATTAAAATGAAGATTCAAACGCCAAAAATGTGGTTCAAAGGTCATTCTATTGCATGACAAAAAATGGAAGTAAGGCTCAACTACCAGGTGGGCCAAAAGAAGTCATCCGATGTTGTTTGGCTCTAATTTTTTTGCTAAATGAAAAATTTCGATTCCCTTTTTTGATTATGTTTATTTGAACCTTTAGAATTAGCTAATCAAAAAAACAGAATCGAAGTTTTTCATTTAGAAAAAAATGAGAGCCAAACAACACCGGATGACTTCTTTTGGCCCACCTTGTATTTGGGTTTGAAATGGAATCAGTGTCTTCATTTCATTTTCGGTTTAAATAACTGAGCCCATCCGTTTGAAAGGTTCATTTAATTGGCCACCATTAAACTGTAAGGTTTATTCACTCTTCGTTCAGTGAAGAGGGGTATTCCGTATTCTTTCTAAAGACCGATTAGCCTAATAAAAAACTACATGCTCTCTTCTAACCTAAAACCAGATTGTCTTCACCCAATACTAGTTAAATATACCAAATGTGGATTAATTTATTTAAGCAACTCTGCACTGACAAAGAATCAAAAGTCTAAGGCAAATCCCTCCAAAGCCACTTCGACAAATCTGTCTAATTAAACTCTAAATCACTTTTCACGTAATTTTCGCCATTAAGTCGAAATCTTCGCCCGGCTCTCGCCAGTGAATGTAATGTGAGATTAAATAAACTTGAATGCGTTTCAATTATAAAATTCCATCTCATAAAATTAAAATTCCTTTGCAATTAAAAAGCCATCCCTACCAGCGCTTCGTGAAACTTATCCCTACACATCCACCGTGGGTATAACTTTTCCGAAAGCCACCCCTTTTTTCCGGTTTCGCCTTCCCGACTAATTACGTCAACGAACTACAATTAAGGCCACCCCACTATATAGCCCCGTTTGTGTTCACTCACCTTTCTTTCCATCGTGAAAATAACCGATCGCGCTGCTGCCACAATAGGCCACGTTTAATGGGTCCTGTCATCGATGCGACCGGAATACGACCAGCCAGCAGTGATTGCTAAAAGGGAGACAGAAAGATGGCGTAAAAAATTAATATTATTATTCACAATTATTACAAGCAAAGATAAAGTTTTAAACTGGAAAATATATATATACGAGTATGTATGTGTGCATGAAAATCAATTTGATTTTTATTTTCGCCGGCGATAGCTAAATGGTATAATTACTGTGTGAAGGACCTTTCTGCGGGCTGTCATCGTGACGGTAGAGTAATTATTTTATAGAGCTGCAAAATGCTCTTTAATTTTATTTATAGCCCAGGAGAGGAAAGGATATTCTAGCGCTCGTTGTTTTTATATAGTCATTAGGAGGAGCACTTGCGATTGGGGTGAAATGGATGTCAATGGCGAAGGGCGAATTGGATGTGTACATTTCCGGGCAGTAAATTTAATTATGTACTGAATTTTGGGTGAGTTTCCTAAAGCGGGAGGGTTGAGATTTTAATTGCAGGAAAAAAATTTCCATGATCAAAAATGCACACTTTTTTTCAAGACGATTCATTTTGAACCAGCCAGAGTTTTTAGGAACTCTCCGCCTAGGGAGTCTAAAGTGGGGGACACAAATGTTGATAAAATACATTTTTCTGTCGGCGTCTTTTTCAACCTTTTCCAATCTACACCACGTAATGGTGCCATACGTTTGCGACAATTGAAATGATGCTACTTGCCCTTTTTCCACCTCCTTTAATGAAACTAACTCAAGTATCAAGCGTATTAAACCCATTTTCTCAAGAGTCAGTGATATCTTCTTCCATAAAACCGCAGTCACACAGTTTTAAATCTTTCTCTTTTTTAAAAGCTGACCACGTTCCCATTTAATTTTTAAGCTTCCCTCCTTTGACGGTAAAACTTAATTTTCTTCCCGTTTTTGCGTTCAACTTTACGACATCGTTTCACTAATTTCTAGATGCCCGCTAACCACACAAACAAATAATCCGTCGTTCCATTTCATCCTTGAAACAAATCCTCATCAAAATTTTGCTTTCATCAGCTGCACTAAAGCCAAAGCTGCTATGCAAACACATGCGACATGCTCGCCTCTATGTCTAAAAGCAAGTTGTAAACACGTTCAACTGAAATTTTATTTTATGCGATTTTTAAATCCTTTTTATCCTTGCAGCTTGTACACTGCTGTTGGTGGCCCTCTGTACTTCTATACCTCCAGGCCATGAACTCTAAAAAGGTCATAAATATCGCTGGCGCACATTCATTGCTGCTGTAACGCCGCGCTAGTGGGTCAAAACCAGAAATCAAATACGAAACAAAAAAGCAAAGCGCCAACGAACAAGCGAAAACCTCGGAAAAAGATAATTTATATTCATCTGCACGCAGAAGAATATACAATATAAAAACCCATAACAGACTCTTTCTATTGTTGGTATCTGTTGACTGTTGCCTGTTTGAAACAAAAAGAGGAGACCAAATTTCCATTCCCCCACAAAGTCCCAATGTACTCGAGGCTCATTTTTATTATTTTTTTTCCGTGAGAGTGTACGCCAGGAAGCAAAACAACAAATCCTTCAAATGTGAAAAATGTGCGAAAAGCGCCAAAAAAAAAACCATGCCACCGAGAGGCAAGAAAATAAACCAACATCAATCCTTGTAACGATTTTTTAGTTAGTAAAAAATAAATGCAAATTGCTGGTATCGCATATGTTGAGAGGATAATGTATGGTCAGTAAACAAGGATAAAAATTGAGTAATTTGTGGGTATTACAGTCAATGGTGGGTCGTTTTGCAAGAGGACTCGCTATAACGAGAGTTGGAGTTGGTTAGCTTTTTGACGGGGGTGGATTTGCATTTTTAAAGATGCTTAAAGTTGGAGTGGTTTTGATTGTTAAAGAGACAGAGAGAGATAGATTACTTTTGAAGGGTTTAGGGACCAAAATCACCGTGAACGAGAGCGAGTGAAAAGTAAATTTTACAAACAAGGTTACTAAAGACAGTTCCGATTTTGTTTTTAATTACTTCTTTTGGAAAGGCGAATCTTAAAAATTTTAATAAAATACATTCTTTGCAATAACTTCTGCATATTAATGAACAAGTTAGCGAACTGGCAGACCTAAGATCTGCATTGACAAATTGACGTAACTGCTGTGCAACCAGATGATAAGTTTTACGCAGCCTTTATTAATACGCTCAAAGACTTGGGCTGCCACATAATGACTTTTGTAGAAGCTGTAGGGATGAAGAAGAGGACGAGTCCGTCACTCACCTCATCTGCAGCTGCCCTGCCCTTTCCAACCTAAGGATGGCGCATTTAGGAAGCTACTTCCTCAATGATCTCAGCGATCTATGCTACCTCAGCGCTGCCAGCATTCTTGGCTTTATCAAAGGAAGTAAATGGTTCACAACGAGTAACTAGTAAAGGAACCCCTAAACGCCAGTGGTACGCACAATGGGCCGATTAACGGCCTAAGTGTTTCTCTCACCGAGAGCCACTTTAACATAACATAACATATTAATACGAGGGGAAAAAATGGATGTAAGCGCCACCTGTTGTAAAGATTCCCTGTCATCTTAACATTGAAGTGGTGAAGAGGACATCTGTCATTTATTGGAAGGCCAGGTATTGACGTAAGAGAGCAATGATACTGACGTTGAAAGTATGTCCTTGTCCAAGTTAATAAATTGAAAGCTTGCCTAACGCCATCTGTTGACATTCTTGGTTAGTAAAATGTTTAAGTCATGCTATTTTCCGTGTGAATTATATGTCAAACTGTCATTTCAAACAGAAATCAGTGCCAATAGTAAAATTTAACGTCAAATTTCCAAACCTGCCTGATAGAGACATTTTCTTTTTGCAATAACATCACTCAAATCACTACACTATAGCTAAGCGATAAATAGACTAGACCACTTCTTGCAAAGCAACTGCCTTTCATATCTAATTGACTGAGTGCGGCAAATTAATTCGCCCAACCACAGCCGACCAATATCAAATGAATACGCGGACTTCGTACTAATTTACGAGGTCTCAAAAATTCGAAAATTAAACAAAAATCCACCGAGTTGCACCACTCTAATACTGTGTGTTTGCCATGAACCAATTTTCATAATCAAATGATAAACACACCATCGCATCGTGGTGTTTTCTTTAGAGACGCGCACAAGTATCTCTGGGTCTGTCTAAATATTTAGGCAAAAATATTTTCGCACACAAAACGAGAACACATTTCAACGCAAACAATCATTTTTCGCAACTAAAAACTAAATGCAGCGCACCAGAGTGCTATGAAAATTAATTATCATTCGCCATAAATTTCAAGCGGACGAATATACAACACAAAATCGTATACAAGAGTGTGTGTGTAGAGTAACTCGGTTGGCGTCCTGCATCTGGTCCGAGCAAACAATGAATCTTCTCTTTCTTATCGCATTCAATTAACATGAATTCTTATCTCTGTGTTTCTTCTATGCAAATAGGCAATGCGAGTTATTACCATTCTGCCAGTGCCGCCACTGCTTTGGCTGCTGAATATTGCCACTTTACTTAACTTTAGTGTAAATGGCATAACCCTCCTTTAGGTGGCAGTATCTTTGAAGACTGTGTTCTTTTTTTTCTTCGTTTTTGGTTGGCGCACTAATTGTGCTGTTCTGTCTTCGAGGCAGCTGAATGACGTTTATTGTACATAGTTTGTTAAGCGACCTAAAAATGGAAACGTATTGGTAGATACCATTTTACCTTCGAATTATAGTTGGGTTGGTTTTCTTGGTGTTGGTTACCTCTACAAGTTGGAATGGAGGAAGGTAAGGTTTGTTGGTTTTAAGTTTTCTTATCAATATACTGGCGGTGGGGCTTTTTATGTATTTTTGTTTGCACCGACTTGTATTGCACATTTCGAAAATATTTACAAGAGCGCGCTGTTTACTTATCGTCGGTAGTTGGAACTTGGAAATCAAATAATGGCTAATTAAGATATCTGGCAAACAAAATCACCTTGTATCACGAAGGCAGCGATGACTTTGTTCAGGTGAGTTCAATTGTTATGGTTATCGGTGAAAATGTATGACTTTGAGAATGGGAGCATAAATTTAACTTGTTTCCTGATTGAAAACTACAAGATTAGCCTTAGGTGACATTGCAAGGCAGAAAATAGAACACTGATCGAAAAACACGACATCTGTTGGTACTACTCGAAGTCAGATTTACTGTAAGGGTTTGTGTCTCAACTACAAACAGAAAAAACAGTTAAAAGTGAAACGTGATGGCGCTTTCATCGCACCCATCCGTGGATATTTGCAATTGCCAAACGAATTAAGCAGGTACAAGTCTTTGTGGCAACTTTTCCCGCCTCTCTCATTTAAAATCTATTACACTCCTATGGGACTTCTATAATTCACATAAATTATGCAAATCTACCTTCAGATCGCAATGAACTCTGCACCGCATAGACGCGGTAACTAGAAACAATAAACAGTTACTCAATTATTTCCCAACACAATTAACCAGCACTGATGGTGGCCAAAAGACAGACAAAAAAAAAATGCATTTCAATAAAATTCCACTCAAATCCAGGCGCTAACAATGCGATATGCAAATTTCACCACACATGCCATTCCATTTCCAATACACAATGAAACTCACACGCGCTTTATGAATCTAAAGAGAAACAACAATTGGCCAAAGACCAGCCACAGATTGTTGCACACATTGCAATCTTTGTATCCGCATAGCTTGGGAGGCTGCAAAGCGTGTAATAGGCAAACACATTTCCCGAATAAATTCCACTCCAATGGTAATCGGTTAAACAAAAGAAACTAACAAAGGAAAAACCAAAACGATTTCTACTGCAAAAAAGATTAACAAAAAATACGCAGAGGAAAAACCGACAAAAAATCATTAAATCAACGCATCCAACTGGAATTTATTGTGTGAAAAATTATTATTTTCTTGTGTGCCGTCACATTTATTGTTAAAAGTGTAAAAACAATAAGCGACCGGACAACTGAAACAATAATATCAAACCAAGCGAATTGTGAAAGAACAATGCGGGGGCGCTGACGCCGACTATGCGGGTGAAAACGCAATTTCAAAAATAAAATACAAAAAAAAAAGAAAGAAAACAGTGCAAGCAGAGCCCAAGTAGCTATTTTATTGGCAAACCGAAATAACACAAGTGGAGCAGAAAAAAAATACATTTAACGGCGCAAATGAAGATATAAAAATGGGTAATCAAATGAAACGAGCAACGAGCAATTTTTTCCTTTATTTAATTTTCCGTCATCCCAACCCATTGAGGGCTAGGGGAAAAAGTTTAATTAGCTGGCAACCCCAAATCTGATTTAAGATCGGAAAAAAGCCGACATGAAGTTTTATCCTGTCGCTGGATTAATCATTTAAGTTGCGGCGAGAGCATTTTGTTCGCAGAGTACCTCGAAAGGGTGTTGAAAGGGCAATTCTTTTGCAAACTGCTTCAAGGGCAGTTTTAGGTTATGAACACATTCCTGTCCGAAGAGCTTTTTATGATATTTGAGACGCATACGATCCGACAACGTCAGCAGAGTTATATTTTCCCTCCCTTTCTAGGACAAGTATTCACAAATAGTGCTGCTAGACTACTGGGATAAAAATCAAATTTAATTAAATATTTTTTAGTGCACTATTTTAGAAATTCCTGCATTTTTCGAACGTAATAATTTTTCTCAAAACAACTGTAAGACAATTTGGTTTTTAGACAAACTTTGGGGTCACAATTTCGTAATTTGTTTCTTAGGGAAGTAAATAAATAAATGGATCATTTTATCAAGTTTAACTTTTTTTTGGCGCACCATCCCAGAAAATTCCTGCAATTTTCGAACGTACTAATCTTTCCCAAAAAAATAGTAAAACAATATATTTTTTAACCAAACTTTTGGTTGGTTTTGGTTGGGGTCACAAATTTTGTAATCTTTTTCGAAGGGAAATAAATAAATGGATCATGTTTTCAGTATTGAAAGTGTTTGCTGCTCTATCGAATATCATTACAAGTTGCCCCTTTTCAGAATGAAATTTTCCTGCAGCAAGCAAAATTCCCACGATCTAGTAACACTGCCGGAATTTTATCGCTAGACTGGATAGTTCTTCCTTCGGATTGAAAAAAACATGCAAGACAGTAAAAGACACGTTTCATAAATTTAATACCGACTTAATATGCTTCAAAAAAAAATCAGCTCCGCAGTGTTAGCAGACCTATTAAATACCTCCTAGGTTGCTGCTGTGTCTTGCCTGTTTTTATCAGCCAATTAACAACTTTTTAGATTCAGCGCACATGCCGCAAAAACTCGTTAGACACTTTTTAAGACGCGGCTATTTATGCAAATCGTTGATAGTAAAATACCCGCAAGCATTTCCGCTATAAAAGATTTTCAATTTTCGCAAATGCCCACACTTTGCAAACAAATCAACGCTGATTTATGTTGCTCTATCCAAAGGGCAAACAAAAATTCATAACCCCTCTGCTAGATGTACACTCGTACGAAGCCCAATCACCCATCAGCAAACATTTGCATTCATCAACAGTCGCACACACTTGAAATTTGTCTAGTTTCTGCGAAAAATGACTACGCCTCCATTGTGAGAATAGTGGGTTCTGTTGAATTCCATTGCGATGATGCAATCCGAACGATATCAAAAAATTGCCTCCAATATCCATCCGTCTGACTTTTAATGAACATTGAACATGCTCGGCTTAATTAGACAAATGGCCCATTGGGATACTGGGTACATGAATCTATGCCGCAACAAGGCGATAGGGTCATCATCATCAGTATGTAACCAGCATCAGCCGAAACAATCGGAAATCTCAAGTCACGTTTTAAGGGGCACCATACCGACTGCGCCACCACCACTTCTGGATTCTAATAGCGCTGCAAATCCCCATATAAACTGTGGGCCTCTTACCATTTACTTCATACTACATATTTTCGAGGATGAATAGCAACATGGCCACGATGAAAGAGAGAAGAAAAACGTGATCATAGAGACCTTATGCTTATATCCACTCTCCGAATGGGGGCTATCTCGCCAGTGTATCTTAGTTACGTTTAAATGCCAGTTAAACGGGGTTCACTGGTGCTTGGCGGCGAACTATCACGTATTTGGCGGCAAAACAAAACAAAAAAAAGGTTTGCCGGCCCATAAAATAAATGTCTTGACAAAGGCGCACAAGGCACAACCTGCATGACACAATGACGCGCCATTAAGAAGTATTTTCTGCGTGTTTCAATATTTAGTTTTTTTTTTGTATGACAGATTGTCAGGTTATGGTCAGACCCGAAATGGCCCTTTTCTGAGTCACTTTTTCACAACCATCGGAAGTTCGTCAGGCAACCGTTACGACGATAGAGAGGCCAAAACCGACACTCAGCTGCCAAAAATAGAACGAAATTGCTTGGGTTTCTCTTTAAAGGTATCTAACTCATGGCTCCTGACGGAAATCGAACAGCACTCGGTTACGCATGTTAACAATAATGGTGAATTAATCAATTCAAATATAGCGATGGCTATAACTGCCGATAGATAAGGCACAACAAGAGTTGGTACGTTCGCAGTCGTGATAGTATGCGTCAAGGTGTCTGACACGAGGCGTCTGGCTATATAATGGAGAAAATGAGGTAATCCCTTGGCGTGTTGACGATTTGTCAATTTTAACAGAATACCTATTCTAACATGTGTCTTGGTAATTCAAAACGTTCGGCAGAGACAGAGGGATATGGGACATTTGACATGAGCGCAATGGCTAATTAATTATGCGGATTTTCATTTTGTATTGACAAAGTGTGCGCGGGACGATGTCAACGCACAGCGATGCAGTTTTGAATATTTAATCGGTTTTTAATTGATGAATTGACTAGCGATTTGTTGAATAATTCGAATTGCATAATGCTGCCGGTCGGCGTGGGGTTTGCTAAATGAAAAGTGTGGACAGACGTGGGTGCTGCGTGGTTCATTCTGAGTCATTATCTAGGAGATGTGCAATGTTTTCTGAGATTGGGTAGATTAGTATGCCGTTAGTTATCGCAATCCATCGCATGGCGGAATGCAACTTTGTATTCTGTGGCGGGGGTTGTGTTGAACAAAATCACTTTAAAAGGAAACGGAATCGTTGTTCCTGCTGGAATGATAAATATTCAAACTTTCCCAGAAGTCATCAACAATCGCCACACTGATATCGAGATTTTTCGATCTGAGCATAATTGAAGTGTGCCCTATTCAACGGCATCGCTGATTATACCTACTCGTATATATAGGGTCATTCATTTCGTAGTTTCAAGTTGGTAGCGCTGGCAGTTAACACCTGTCAAACATAATACTAGTTGAATGTTTGCCATTTACTAATGGATGGCTTAACAATCGAACAACGCGTTAAAGTTATTAAAACTTACTACAAAAGTTGTGATTTAAATGGCAACAAGCCACACAACACGACCAATTATGGCTTTATTGCGTGAGAAGTTTCCGGGTCGCGGAATTTCAAGTTTTGGCGACGTCAATGGGCCTTCAAGATCATGCGATTTGACCCCGCTAATTTTTTTTCTGTAGGGCTACACAAAAGACCGTATTTACGCGAATACTCCCCGAACTCTGGACGCACTATAAACCAACATTACTCAAGTTATAGCCGGGCGGTATGCCCGAAATGTGCGAAAAAGTGGTTTAAAAAGATCTCAAAAGAATCGCATGCTGCGCATTTTCCCGAGGCGGCCATTTGAATTTTATTTTATTTAGCACTTAATGGCAAAGTTCAGACTTTATAATGAAATAAAATTTTCATCAAAAATGTATCGCATTGTGTGTTTTATTTAGCTTTACTTCCTAAACCGAAAAATTAATGACCTTACATTGACAAATCAAGCCTGCCAGACTCCAGTTTGTTTTATTAGTTGCGCCGTCTGCAGCAATTCGTTGCAAATAAAGAAAGTACTAAGCCTGGCGAAGGTAGGCTTGTGCACAGCTAAATTCTTTTCTTCCGGCGTCATTTCGAGACAGAAAAAGGCTTTCAAGGGGAAAATCTCACGATCTGGCACCACTGGGTTTGAAGGCATATGAGCGAGGTTTATGTCCCCGACACAAATTTTTAACTCTCACACTGATTTTAGGCTCCCGCATTAAATTTTATTTTAAAAATCAACATCTGACAAATATCCGAGAGTGTAATTGTAATGAATTGGCCGTTTGGACTCCATTCGTCCTAAAACTGAAAGCTCACTCAACACGAATGGTTGTGAGAAGCTAGGCCTAGGGTCCATACGAGCCTGTTGCGCCAAATACTTTTTCATTTATCACCCACTTTCTCGAAGCTTCTCACTCCTCAATATGAAATCTTCAACCCTGCTCCAACTGCAAATAGTTGCTGCAATCCCCAGATCGCCAATTTCCATATAAGTTTATACAACTTTGGTTGGTCGCTACCGAGGCATTTTCAAAATGCAAAAACACATGCAAAACATTAAATCAACTGGAAGATACTAAAAACACAACTCTGTCTCTAAACCACCTTGAGCAGCTTTATGGCACATGAGACACGGCGGGGCGCGTGTTCAATGAGTAAACCAATATTTACCTTTTGATTTCGTTCGTAGATACGAGTACAAGAACATATAAAAAAAAAACGCACACACTATTTGGCAAATATTTTAGCACACATGACGCCACGCGAAGATACCTACGAGGTGAATTTTCACGCTTTCAATCGGAGGAAAATATTGGTTTACACTGTTTATCGCGCGCATTGTACATTAAATCGAATTTTTTACTTAATCACCGGGTAAATATCGCCATTTATCACACGTTTAATTGACTATTTTTTTTTTTTAAATGTGTTTTCCCTGCACCTCCGATCTCTGATGTATCGCAAGAAAGTCTCTAAATTGAAATTTTTCCCAGCTAACGACGAAGAAGTTGTTGGCCAACATGTTGCTCGACAGCATGTGTGCTTTGTTCGTGTGTGGGAATAGCTCGTCTGATTTTTGACACATGTCAGCAAGACGACATCCTTGTCTGCTATACACATTGTGAATTAATGCCAAAGTGCTTGCATGGAATGATTTGTTCATATACCAGAGACACATGGGAATTACATATGCGCACAATTTATTTACTATTGTTTTGTTGGGAGCAACAATGCGGAGCGTTTAGCAAAAAGGGAGGTATCTCTATCTATACACAATCAGCATTGAGCATTGCACTCTGCAAGTCATGTTTGTGCGAATAGCACTCGGTGTGGTATACAAGTACAAGTAATGTCGTGGCGGCAATGTGACTGGTTTTTCTTTTTGTTCACCTATCTGTCAGTCGCTGAATGTGTGTAGTGAGATAATTTATGTAGTTGCACAACGGGTGTCGCAGAGACACCAGGGCGGGGAAGTTCGATCAATTATGGTAACTTGATTGGAGATGGAAAATATTCGCACCTTGGAAAATAGATACAAGACCAAAGCCATAGATCGTTTAAGCATACCATTAGGTGGGTATGTTGATCTGATGGCTAATTGTTTCGGGTTGTGCAATTTATATAATTTAATAGGCGAAGGGTGTTGCTAAGCTTACGTAAGTGGGGTGGTCACTTTGCCTGGGTTACGTGCAAGTCATTGTTGTAAGATGGATAAGATTGGTGAGCTGTCACAGAGACATTTGGAATTCAAATATGTGGTAGAGAAAAAGCTTCAACAGGAGTTTATCTTGCGCTGACAGACATTTACATTTGATGTAGAAATCATCCTTCACCCAGGAAAGGAATTCGCGCATGCGTTCTTCCAGATGAATGTATCGTGAACGTTGTCATGAATTTGTTTGTTTGTGGTCTTTGTATTTTTTTGGTCCACCTTCCTTGACCGTTTAAGTTTTTAAAGTGAGTCCGACAGCAAGCAACGATAGATCTATCGCCTGGGATTCCCAGATGAACTCGCCGGCGAAGTAACTCTTCTTCAAGGGAATTCGAAGCCTACGAAATGCGAATGCTGAATCGTTGTACATTTCGTTTCCATTAAATACAAAGTTCATTAAAAAATAATAGGACCTTCTGCCTCATTTAATGATAAGTATGTTAACCTCATGCATCATCTTAAAACAGACCATCCGTTGTTCCCGAGAAGCTCGCATGAACAATACCCATTCAATGACAAAGGAGTCTTGTAGTTGTACGTCACCTGCTGGTTTATCCAAACCGTTGCCTTCCTATCGATTCCTTTACATTTCCGGTACTTTTTTTTAAATACCTATTGCAGTTTCGTTGTCGGCAGGGGATCGTTTCATAATTAGTATTAAATTACTCTGCAGGAAAATGGCTGCTTCAATTGTGTCCCTTTCAACGCACCGCAAATCGACAAGGGTTGCAAACTCCTTCACAGGTCTTCTTATTGGTAGCATGGAGTTCAAACTACTTCTCACAAGGCCGACTCGAAACAGGTAGCTTACAATTTGCAATGAAACATAGTGATAAATGCAGGCTATCTCACGGCAGATGACAATAACATTCTGTACTACGAGTATCTATGGCGACGCATGCGATACTATAGTAGGTCCCGTGATAAACAAAAGAAGCGAAGATACGGGATACCAAACAACAAGACAAACCGAATCATTTCGCATTAACACAACTTTTTTTTTCTGTTTCTCTCTTTTCCAAGTCGTGACAATGAAAGGACACACATCCAACTCCATTGTAGCACATCAGACATTCAGGCGACAAAGGGCACTTGTGTCCTTTTGCCTCATTTTGCAAAATAAGACAAAAAAGAAACAATTTTCCTTTTTTTTCTGAACAACAAGGGCAAGAGTTTCTAGGGAGAAAAAAAATTGTAAGACAACCCAAAAGGGAGAACATTCCTGGTAGAGAAAACGTGATATGTGGGAAATATGAACTGCACGACGAGGCGCGGATTCCTGCCAACACTGGAACACAACATGACAACGAGCGGAGCGACTTGGACCAGAAACATTTGTACCCGACCATATATCTCTTCAAGGATATTACATTCAAAAACACGACAGCTTCATCGCTGTCGTAAAATACTCTTGTACACATCGTTTTCCTCTCGTTGAATGATTTATGAGCGAAACGTAGCAAATCTGACCTCCGGGACTGTTGGGAATTTCAATGCCCGCAAAAAATACTTTTGCGAAAAATAAAATAATACTAGTGGCGCAGGATGTGAGAACTATCTTCACACCATATGGCCTGGTCATGGCAAGGGAATTAACATAAAATCGCTTAATCTCTCCAGCGCCAAACCTAGACCTAGATAGCAAAATTTTTTTTTTCCAGTTGGTTTTAATAAAATAAGCGCGTTTCCCCTCCCAGTTTGCTGATGGCTGTTGTGATGTATGTGATGGAATTATGGATATACGCAGATTTTCATGATGTGTGAAAAATGTGCCACAGCCAGACGCACTCAGCCACACAGGGAACAACACACAACCGGGAAACTGAAAACAAAAAATCCAAGGAACGCAGCCAAACGGACAGACAGTAATTAAGTGGCGCTATTTAGCGAGAAAATGTATACACGCGGCAACAGTGTTGTGCGGTATGTTTCCGTAAATGATTGCTGCTGCCACGCCGCCTTCTGTGAGTTGTAATTTAATTTTTCCTCTGCCGTTTGTTGGGAAATGTGGGATTGTTTGTTGTTTTTGTCGGTTTTAGTGTCAAATTACTTGCGAGACTCAAATGAGGTAATCATTCTTCAAGAAAAAAAAAAAGAGGACTGTTTTCCGCCAAAGAATGATGCAATCATTTGGAGGGTGGAAATGACCTGTAGTTGCCACGTCGAGTGGGAACACCTGTTACGGGCCAGTGTGGTCTAGATTAAAGGCAATTTACATCATGGTTGCGAAGTCAGTGCAAATTTATTGCTCGGCACTTAGGGGTGCTTCATTCAGGTGGCTTGTGTTCCATGTAGGTGGTCATGCGGAGCTGGAATTTCGACTATTTCAAAACGAACCGGAGCGGTAATCTCGCTTTTAATGTCTTATCCATTTAAGGCCGGTCTTAGGCTGATTTGCAGATCTTTTTGTCGGCTGAAATTCGGGTGACTTTATGTGAAACATTCAAATTTTAAAGCCGACTGAAGATCGCAACAGTTGGTCCTTCGAGTCGGATCCAGATTGGATTGGCAATTGCATCCGATTCGCTTAACCTTAAATTACTTCAAGAAAGAGAAGCGTACTTCCAATTCGTTCTCCATAACAAACTCCAACTCATTTATCAGCGGCGAATCGTAAAAAAATCATTTCTCATTCAAACACTCTGACATTGTGGTTTCTGTCGTGCTGCATACCCTTTCGGTTGTTGCATTAACAAATTACTACCACACCCAGTTTGCTGTTCTAAAGTTTCTCAAACAACTTCAACTTGTCCTCCTCAATCTAGCTCCGCTGCCACCCACTTTCCACCATGCACAGAGCACGACAGAGATCGATGTTGAGCCCTAAAACTTGAAAGTCGCCTTCGATTTTTGGGCATTTATTCGTAATCGGATGAGACATCTACGAGAGCGCTTAGCTACTGTTTGGAATCCATTTAGAAAAGTTTCTCAACTCGCTGACATAATTAATGACACTATAATTGGCTCCACGAGAATACACAGAACAGTTCGCACTCACTCACTAGCGCGACAGAATTAATCGCCAGAATAATTGGATTTTTTTTTTTTTTCTTTCGTTGGTCTTGTTCTTGTGATTTTCCTCAAAATGAGTCTCTGCCTCTGTGCTGCAGTGTCGTGGCGCACTTAAGTCACTTGAAAAACGGGGTGGCGAGAAAGTCGAGGTGGAACTGCCATCGAATAAAACGCGCGCACTCTTTGGAGAACACTTCATTTGCCGGCGCGTCGACACTTCACAGCAGCAAAGCACTTTGGATTCAGTCCATGACGAAGCTCAATGAGACATGGCAATAACTACTGTGTATAGGTACACATGTACTCGTAGATATGTGCGTGAATTGTCACTTCAAGTGGCGGCACGGCTTGAATTATATGACCTCGCGGCGACCAGAGAGCGTCTTTCGATTGCGTTTATCTCTTCTGCCCTGGCTTGGATATGCAGACATACGAGTACATCGGAGTAGTACTTGTTGTGTACAAAATTTCCAATGATCTGCGGGATGTTTTGTGCGTGATGTCATAAACGGGGTATAGATTTGGTTGTGTTTTTTCTTCATATTTTCTGTCTTTTCATTTGTAAGTCGTAAATGACACTGTTTACGATCAAAAGTGATAGAATCCATATAAATATTCCATTGACTCATATAGTGAGGACACCCACCAATGTAACATTCAGTTATCCAAGTTTTGAACCCCGTGTATGATAAAACAGTAGAGGGTCTCATGCTTGTTAGCAGTTGGGGTAAAAACCACTGAAACGATTTCGATGAAACTTTGTTAGAAATGTTTCTCAAGACTCTGAGAAGAATATAGGCGACCTCGTTCGTTGCCACGCCCACTTCTTTACCAAAATGAATTTTATTCCTAACTTGACTGCCTTTAACTTGCCAATACTCAACAAAATTCTTAATCAATTCATGCACTTTTAGCTTCAGCTTTAAGTTTGTTTCAGCAAATGGTAAAATATCAGCAACGGGACTGTCCTTGTTTATGGTTCTGCTTTGCGGCGCACATCGAAAGGAGGAGCCTGTGCCGTTTTCTGTGGCATAATCATTTTTTTATATCATTCGCTACGTCAAAGAGTCGCCTCAACGTCAAGAGGGTAATAACAACTGCCTGATGGCTGTCACTTAAATCACGCCACACATAAACAACTTCTTTAACAATAATGAACATACAACATTTATGAATCGCCCACGAAATCACTTGTGCTTTTCTCGCCAACATTTAGCCATAAAAAAATATATTTTTAATCTGGTCGAAAAGGCAATAAAACATATCGAAGACTCGAAATCGTGCCCACACGACTGTGACTTTTCACTTTGCATAACATAAGCTCATAGGTATCTACAAGGAAAAACACTTTCCGCATAAGAATCTCGCTAAATCGTTAAAATGATTAACGCAATGCGCAGCGACTGAAGGATAACCCAACGACGAGCAACACCATTAATCACAATCATGAAGTTCTTTCAAAGTGTGTAACCTCTGCTCACGTAACCATCAAGATTGTTCGCTGCTGGAGACCAAATAAAATGTCACAAAGTTCACGATCAAAATGTGCACTGCCACACACAACAGTAATAGATTGAAAATTCGAATTTAGCCAAAGCAGCGAGAAATTCTTTCGCCGAAAAAAAGAAGGAACCGCAACGGTAACAAAAGAAGACATAGTGGTTTTGATGTCACGTAATATGGGTGGCACTGGCACACTATTTCTCTGCTCTTTGGCGCACGAAATTACACGACCGAGTGGATGTGTCAATATCAATCACCACACAGCGCCGCACTTGTCAGTGATGTGTGCAGAGAGTTTTGTTTGTTGTTCTAGTACGGAATTTGCCCATCCATCAAGGGCTAAGGTAAAGTGACATTTTTGCGTCCAAAAACCCCTATCATTAACATCATCATCATCATCATATGCCACAGAGTAGTGTATCCTGTGCGAGAGCGTGTCTTTGTAGTACGTGCCGATTGGAACTTTCAATTTAATTTGCTGTCATTCCAGTAGGTTTTTGTTGGAAGGGAAGTGTGAGAATGGGGCATCCAGATAGACGTTCCTTAGGTAAGTAGAGAGGTGAAGTTGAAGACGAGTGAGAACAAAATTGCAACACTCCTTCGAGTGACACTTGTGTCTGCTTGTGTTGTCGTCTGTTTGGGTTGCCTATTTTAATCCTTTTTAAAGGGGGAGGCTGCAAATCGCTGTAGTTCAGATAGACATCGTCAGGTGTCGTCGTTGTCATACTCCGGGTATTGAATGAGGTTGGAAATTGGAAGCATGTTCTATATAATTTAAGTGCATGTAATCGAAAGGTGACAAGTTTCATTTTGGAGTTTTGGATGTGGAAATGAAGGGGGTTTAGATTTTTTTTTATACTGTCGGGTGTGGCTGAGAGAATGACAAGCAAAGACGGTTAAGTAAAAAATTGTAAAGGAAGGCATTTTAGTTTAATTACTGTCCCAATGGTAGGTTAGTTGCTTAGTGAATTCGCTTGTTTGTCCTGCTTGCACACTTTAAAGACACGACCGATCTTCGTGAAACAAGGCACAAGGATTGTTTGTTTTATCAAGATCGAGACAGTAATATTTAATTTTTTCTTGGTTATCAGATTCCGTAATCGGCGTAAAGAGTAAGGGACTCTGAAGGAAATCTCACTCAAATGGCATGAATGGGGATTGGTCTAGTCTTTGTTTTTTCCAGGAGGATTCCAAATGTTCTCTAAACAACGGCGAGAACCACGATTTTTCTGGTCCGCTGTGAAGTTACTTTAAGGCAAAGAGCTGCATAAGTGTTTTTTTGGGAATTTTGTGCCGATATCTGTATTTTTCGGATCGATTTCTTAGCGTTTACCGGCATTTTAATGGACGGTTTACGTTTTAAGGTCGAACTGTGATAGCCTTTGGTTGACTGTGGAGGCGTTTTGTTGGGCGTTTTTCTGGGCACTTTTTAGGACATTTCTTAAAATGTTTTTGGGGTCGATCATTGAGGCAATTTTTGAGCGCCTACAGACTCAAGGATTGTTCAACCAATTTCGCAGAAAATTTATCAGTTTGTTCTTAATAGTGCTGGTAGTGTTTAGAAAGTAGTTTGAGTGGAGTACGATAGGTGGCGCTGTTGTGTTTTTAGTCCGAAAGTGCCTAAAACTTCAACTACAAATTTTCCTTCCAAATTTAGGAAAAACCATAATTAAAAGCAAGTCTCGGCTAAGAACCAAAGGTTCCTATCCTAGCTCTTGCTAAGAATTGGACCATTTATTCCTTTAATCAAATATCCCTGTTTGGTGGTTCATTTTCACAGTGAGACTCCCTGAAGTAGCAACTATTTTTCGTTACAGTCATCGTAGCTGCTTTGTATAAGAATCTTCTTCAGCTTTTTTTTACCCATTCTACACGAACTTGAACTTGATGATTCAATAATTAAAAAGGCACCGCTACAAAAATTTGAATACACCATTCAAACGCCAATTACGTAACTCAGTCGTCTCTTTTGTATGCCCAATTTTCGCTTATGAGCTAATTCATTGCACATATTCACGTAAACCTCTGAAAATACACGCCAGAAACCCGTCGTGCCCATTTAAGGTGGTACCTGAACTCCTCTTTGCCCACATTCAACATCAACTTCAACAGAAGTCGTTTATCATTGTTACGCCAGAATAACGAACTGAAACTCGTAAAAAAAAGAAAACTCCACATACGTTCGGATATACATTTCCCATGAAATCGCCAAGCAAACAAAAAAAAACAGAACAACCCGCTCCAGTTGAAGCAAACAAAAAATTTCTTATCTTTCCATAAAAAATCAGAAATATTTTAGCATCCAACGCAAGATACCTGAATGCATCCATATCCAGTGTCACTGCAGCAAGTGGCAGCATTCAACGCATGAGAAATAAAAACGTATGCAAACACCATCCTGATTTAGTTTTGCGAGGATTTAACTGGTTTGAATGACGGTAAAAGTGGCAGAGGACTTTGATTGGTATTTTTGTTGCGATACTGTCAATGGGAGCACTTTCGCTACTCGCTGTTTTTTTTATTTGTTTGTGCGTAAGTCGGTTTGTCTGTGCCCGTCTGTCTATTAACGCAACACATCGCATTTATTTCTCTCGTTGAATTCAACTTCTTACCCTCGAAAGCGGGTTGTTGTCGCGTCACATGGAACTGGTAAATCGAGTTCTTCGTCGTTTTACTTCTTTTTTTTTCCTGTGCTAAAACTCTGTGTAATGCAATTTCCTTTATTTATTTCGTAAATGGGTTGGTTGGTTTTTAAATCGTATGTATCTCTGTATCTACAGTCCATTTTGGCGGCTTCGTTGCAGGTGAATATACGGGCCACAATGTTGTATCTGCAAAAGAGCGAACCCTATTCCTCTGTCTACATTGAATGGTAATTCAATATCTTTTTAGTGTACGTGAGCGTGCAGGAATTATGTACTTAGAACTACCGCATTACTGTAACAGTGTATCTAACATAAGGAAATTAAGTTTATTTTTATTTTTTGACAGAGAATTCTTTCAGGTCTTCTCTCCAATGGAATACAGCTATATAGTGAGCTTGGTAATTTTTTGTTTAGTTTATTTTTCCTGTTTGCCGTTCGTGCTGCTTTCAAGCGTTGACAGTAGCCAGCGCACATGTTGACATGCCGATGCCGACAGATATATAGTATGTGTGTGCGCAAACACACACTCCGTGCTAAGGGAAGTCTTATTTATTTCCTGCCTGCCTGTTTTTTTTTTCTTGTGTCATTATGAGGGTGGCAATTGGAGGGAAACACTGGGGTCGGAGCAGCATCGAAGCAAACTTTGCTTAAAGACCTGTCGAGGGTGGAGCAGGCTGCAGGAAAACTTTCCACTTTGGTCTTGGAATTGGAAAATTGAACGAGCAAATCGAGTTTGCGTGTCCCTTTTTGTTTTTGTGCCAAAACGAGGGAGAAACGATGGAAAGGAAATTAAAAGCCGGATTGAGTTTGAACTTGGATGGTACTGGTTTTTGACACGCCATGCAGGTAGTCACAGTCAGCCTATATATGGAAGGATACAAATTCAATATAAGGGCGAACTTGCCTTTGCAACTTGTCAATAGTACCTACGTAAGACTGTGGAACTTTTTCAGTCGTTAATGGGACTGCTATTAACATAAATTGAAAGTTCGTAGTCTACCTCTAGTTCAGTGGGGTATCTGTGAGTTTTATTGTAACTGCCTGAAGTCGAACGGCTCTTTTGAATCGTTTTTTTCTATTTTTGCACTTCACTGTGCAGATGTACAGAGGTAGCTAGGCTAAGCCTTAAAAGAAAACCAAAGCAAACGAGTAGGTAATTGAGGAAGCTATGTCTAAGGTCCTGTAGGAACTTAAATGTGATTTTCTTGAACCGCTTTCAGAAGACAGAGCTTTCCCATAATCCCCTAAAGTATGAGTAAAATATGATCAGTCAAAAAGGCTTCACAAACATCAGCAAAGTTCATAATCCTCCGCTTACGTTGAAGTATATTTACATATAGCCAAGTGTGAGCGTAATCATCTGTCATCTGTCAACATCAAATTTTATTGACGCTTCTATCTATAAAACATCATCATTCATGCGATGGCTCACTCCATACGGCCTTACAGCGATTGCTTTCAAATTCGCTTTGTCTTCACTGACGGTCTATATAATTTGTTTTGCTGTCATATATGGCCATACCTAACAGTCGTTTAGACAAAAATTCCATTCAGCACACCATATTTGGCGGGGAATCGTTACACTCATTTTAAAAGTCTGAAGGTGTTAATTTACACAAAAAAACCGTTAGACTGCAGCTAAAATTGTTTCAACATCCTCATTAGCCAGTTAATGAATGTTACTTCCCTGCCACATTAACGTCAAAAATTGTGCAACAGTAAAAAAACATACAATACTTATGTGAGCCGAGGTCAAATGAATATACCGTGCAAACTTGCCAGAGTGACTGCGTTCAGCTGTTCATTACACACTCATACATAACGGGTACAAAGGCGAGCATAAAACTCGGCGCTGATGATGACCTTTCCTAATGTCGTCGCAGATGTACCAAATTGACGTTATGTACTATCTGCCTGTTTAACCAGTCCGCCTTCAAAATACTGTGTAAGTTGAAATTTATTCCCGCTCCAAGTTTGGACATTATTTGGCGTGAATTACTACCGGCTTGACGAGCTGGTTTGTTAACAACTTTTTTCGAGGGTCGTCGAATTGTTTTCATTTTTTTTTTGTTTTAACTACGCGATGATGCATCAGTTGATAATGACGCGCTTGTCTACAATTTCTCTGCTAATATTGTCGCAGATGAGTAATGCTTCACATGGTTTCTCTTTCTAGCCATAAATGCGACAGATGAACAACAATTATTGTTGAAGAGATATATATCTTTGTATCTCACATTAATTTAAACAAATATGGGCTTAATTTGTGTTTTGTGGGGTATGAGGGATTTCTCATTGAGGTTTTTGCGTGTCGCCGACATTGTGGGAACGAAATTTCGAATGAGGAAGTGTTTGAGTTGCTCTTTGTGGATTGTGAACAGAGGGAAAGTGAAAGCAAATCGTTCTCGCCGATAAAAGCAGTGTTTGACTGACAACATTTTTGTCGCTTTTCGTAAATTTGACAAGTAAAAATGAACTGTCAGTTCTCCATTACTGAATTGTTTATAATTTTTTCACAGTTCCAGGACAAATTTAATTTCTGTGTGACATCTATCGAAAAATTACTGTCAATTTAAGAAATGTCACAGCTTCTGACATGATCTCCATAAAGAAGTCGAACTGTGTCATTCCCAATTAGACATGACAAAGTGATGAATGGGCTCAGGTAAATGCTGTCACTGGGTACAGTAAGAGTTGAGTTTTCCCAATCCATTTTCGCCGTAATTTATATTTATTTAAATCTTTAAAACTAACCACCTGCTGTGTGCGCTACTTATTCATACATAACTCAAAACGAATAAGTCATGGGTCAACATTGTGATTGTTGACATTTAAAGCAGAGCCCACATTTCTTCCTACACATCCATCACACCTGCGTATACCTACTTTTATTATTTATTTTTTATTTGTTTGTTTCCACAACACAAGACAGTGAGAGATGTTTTGTTGAAAATTTAATGAAGACATAATAAGAAGAATGCATATACGCATTAGAAAAAACACGGTCATTCTCTTGGGAAATCTACCACCGCGGGCAAAGAGAACTAGTTCATTTCACTCCGCATTTTGACATTTGTAGGATTTGTAGAACAGGCCCATGTTGGTAGACCTGCGGCCATATTATACTAGTTTTATTTTTCAATTGGCAAAATATGCGTACACCACGATTGGGAGGGGGGGAACATTTTTCGCACAAATACAGAGGCTGGCAAAATGATAATGATTCAATGCAGACAAATTGAGGTTAGTAAAAGTTTTTCCACTGGATGCGTTTTGTGGTTAATACCGATAACGATAAGTAGACCTGTTGGATGTGTCATTATTTTTACTACTCTTGAGACGGTATTGTTGATGTTTATGTGCGTATGTGTGTGAGTTTCTTCTTGTGCAAAATGATGACTTGTCATTAGCGATGGCATAGACGGAAATTCAAACACAAGTTTTCTTTAAGGGTGTGCTAGAGCACGTTTTTGATGGACTCTTATAAAAAATTGTTTAATTGATGTTAATTAGTTTAAATTATGGTACGTTAACGAGGCGGTCATTTTGGTTAGCAATTAGGGACCTTGTTTTTTTTTTCTCTTGTCTGTTGTTTTATGAGAGGCCAAAAGAGTTCATTAGTCCGTGTCAATTAAGCAATCGTCGGTTGGATATTTATTTTTGGTTAGAGCACTGATTTTTTTGCGGATAAAATTTAACTCACTACGGGTTTGCTATAACATTAATTATGGCCGTGAAGGTTAATTTCCTGATAATGATTTAATTTATTTAGGCTACGCGATGGGCTCAGTAAGGTATTGTTGCACCGTTAAGCTTGTGAAATAGCAAAGTAATTAATCTGATCATTTGGGAGCAAACGGGGTTTCGCAGAATTTTAACGCAGTTTGTTAAGGAAATGTATTTTTTTCAAGGATACAATTTTAATTGGGACATTACCACTTGACGGCTGAATTGAGAAGCCTTTTCAAGATAGTCAAAAGTCCGCTGAAACACCCAAATCGAATCTGACATATTTGGTGAACCAAAAGTTTTTTTAATTTCAAACACTTTTTACCCGCTAGATGGAGTACACTTCCAAAAACATTTCTTTACTACTTATGATTTCCAGCCAAATTCCTCAGCACGTATCTGCACAGTCCACCCAAATAGCTAGCATATCTCAGCGGATAATTAAGTCTTGATTTATACGCAGCAATTATCCCAAACATATTAAATAACCTTGCATAACCGACAGACAAAAGTGTTGGAATGTCATAAATTCGAATTTCCTCTCTACATCCCAGTATTCTCTGGAATGCATTCACATCTATATAAATATTCTAAATATATGTTGCCCGTTAAGAAACATACCTATGTTTGTCACCTCAGCATGCACGAATATTAATTTGTATTTATATTTTGATATTTGGTTGTCGTTACTTACGCCTACACCCGGCACACAATGTGCGCCTTTGCAGTTTGTTACACAAAATGTACAATGCAACTCTGAACACACTCACCTGAAACAAAAGAAACAGAAAAACATAGAAATTAATTCAGAGAAAGAGAAAAAAAACAATTTGTGTGAGATATTTATATTTTATTTATTTTCTATGTTAATATTGTTCATGCAAGTGATGGAGGAGACTCCAAAAGGTGTAAAAACGCCAAGGTGTAGAAAGAAGTTGATGGTTCGGATGGAAAATGTTTTTTTTTAATATTTTAAGCAATTATGTTGAGGTTAATTGTTGCGTGGGGAAATATCAAGATTATGATGATAAAGTGTCAACTCGATGGGGTTTGGAAGAAGGAACCACATTTTGGGGTTAGATTTCGTGGCGATTTATTTGACACTCGTGGATAATATTTTAACCGACACGGCCGTAGATGTCGTCTTTTTACAATTTACATGTACATTTCTTTTGGGGTTTATTTATGTTTATTATTTTTATTTTCTTTACAGGTGAGCGTTTTACTGTGACAGTTGTGTTGTAAGTTTAACTTGTAAGTGCAGCAGTAATTTATTTGTAAATCATTTCTTTAAACAGCTTGTTTGGAACATCCCAATATTCTGATCGGTTTGGTGACCCATTAGTGTATTTTATGTGTCTTGTTTGACGAGGCCATAAAAATGGCGCGCAATATATTGTGCAACTTTCTTAGGTGATCTGACGTTTTGTGCAAAATATGGAGTTTGCATACAGCATACCTACACATTCTCAATGCTAACATAAACTTCCCATAAAGATAAAGAACGTGCAATAAATTGCGCAAAACATTTTTCGCCATCAGCCCGTACATCTATACATATCCTACATAATAAAAGAATCGTTGTTGTTCCTTTACTTTGGTAGTAAAAATGGAAAAGCCTGTCAAATGGCAGTGGTAGGAATAAATTCTCTCTTTAAGGGAACGCATTTTGGGTAATCTAAGGTATGAAAAATTACAGATAATTCATAAATTGCAGTGGCATAGAAAAGTCTTTGAAATATCTGATAAACGCAAGGAATTGGCTTGTTTACTAACAATACATATTTAGTTGATTCATCTACCGAGAAAAGTGATTCACATTCAATGACTCGATGAATCAATCGAACTTCTTTTGCTTTGTGAAAGAGTTTGTACTTATCGATATACCTTTTCAAAGGAAATCAAAAAATATGCATAAGCATGCGAAATAGGGCAACGAATTTAAATAAACCTGTCAATTGTCAGGTGACTGACTGCTTTTCCAATTCTTACTGCAAGGAATTTGTTCACTTTGTTGAATGTCGTTATTGTTGGACATATTTCTTTTGCGTATCAATTCTTTAAACAAAAAGTATGATAGGTTGAACAGGCCATCAGGACCCTCGTACAAAACTAGGCACCATGATGGGTAGTTGACATAAATATTGCGCAATTTATAGAACGTTTTAAAAATTCTCTTCGCGTTTGTTGAAAATTCAGTGAACAGAAATTCGTGAAAAAGGAGTAAGGGTTGTAGAAAGGAAAAAGAAAATGTATGTTCTCTGGGAAAATATCGATTGTTGCCAGTTGCCACGGATATTGCGCAATATATTGATTAATTCTGAGCAACTTTCAAAAGAAGTACAGGTCGAACAGGTTTTTGTAGGTCTTTCTTTTCGCAAGCATTTAATTGTTAGAGTTGTATGCTTAAGGCGAATGGCAGGGGCCTTTAATTATATGAATTTAAAGAAAGCTTTTCAGTGCAGTTGTACTTTTAAACACTCCACAAATGACACTTTATAGAAGAATAACCAGCATGTGGCCTTCTCTTCATGAAACTTTCTCGCAACTTGCTTCAAGCAAACTTCACTTCAAGAACAATTACCCAAAACATACAGTTGGAGGTTGGAAACGTAATTTTCTAAATCGTTATTTCCAATAAATCCCAGTCAATAAAAACTATAATATACAGTGATGCCAGACTTTTTGGACTGAATTTTCAAAAATACCCAAAATACAATTTTGCCCATGTCGACGTCAAAAAACAACAAAATAAAGGGTTTTCCAATAAGAGGTGTTATTGTGAATGTGAAAGTTACCCGCTATTTCGGTAACTGTCACTTTTGAAGTTTTTATTCTGACATTTGACAAGTAGAAACTACGCCATTACTAAAAATGAACGATACACGCTTGAACAACGCATTGAAATTATTAAAATTCACTACAAAAATGGTGAAAATCTTGCAGTCACAGTTCGCAAAACTAAAGCATTTTTTGGTCGTCGTGAAGCACGTTGTCGGACCGCAATACAGAAATTCGTGGAAAAATTGGAGCTGTTGGGACAAGTTAGTGCTGTGAAGAATAAAACCCGTGCACGTCGCTCAGGAACAACTGAGAATATTGCTGTTGTAGCCCAAAGTGTTGAAGAAAACCCAGGTTTTTCCATTCCTCGTCGTTCTTTGGTATTGAGCATTCCACAAACGTCATTACACCGTATTTTGCATAAAGACTTGGGTATCTGGACAACGTTTACTTTCAACAAGACGGCGCTACGTGTCACACAAGCAACGAAACCATTCATCTTTTACGGGAAAAGTTTCCGGACCGTGTTATCTCTCGAAGAGGTGATCACAATTGGCCACCGAGATCTTGTGATTTAACACCTTGCGACTTCTTCCTTTGGAGCCACGTGATAAGATAAGGCCTGCGCCAACAGCCCAGCGTCTATTCAACACCTCAAAGATAAAATTCGTGAGGCTATCGAGGACATAGGGCAGCCACTTTGCGATTTGGTTATGGAAAATTTCATGAAAAGGATATGGTCCTGTATGCGTGCTCGTGGTGGCCATTTGG
Organism: Cheilosia impressa; assembly: GCA_948293265.1. Classification (NCBI taxonomy): domain Eukaryota; kingdom Metazoa; phylum Arthropoda; class Insecta; order Diptera; family Syrphidae; genus Cheilosia; species Cheilosia impressa. The sequence continues at coordinate 50,733,551 of OX411883.1, read as the reverse complement.
CTGATGACGGCATACCTTCCTCTTTATTATAAAATAAACGTCCGATCATTTATCTCAAAAAATTGCATTTTTCTTTGAATACCAAAATAATACCCTTTACTTATATTTTTATTCTGAGAGATAAGAAACTGCCCCTTTTCGCCCTTTTAGCTTATTTTGAAAAGCAAAACCCACGATCTGGCATCACTGGCTACGTGTGCTAATTGGAAATTCTATTTAAACTTCTCTTCCAAGTCGTTCTCCGATATTTTTGATCTTAAGATTGCTGTATATTTTATATCAATTATCCGGCTTTGTTGGTCAAACACATTAAAGCAGCACATTCCTTTTCAACGCACAAAATATTTTAAACCAGCTGCAGTGCAATCAATCTAAAAACCAGTTAATGAGCAATTTGTTTCTCCAGCCTAGTTTTAAACAAATTTCCATGTCATTCATTGAATGCAGAGAAAAGAAATAAAAATACATTTTCCCCATTCCATGCTCGCATGGGAATTTTTATTGAAGTCACCTCGTGTTTGTGTTAAGTAGAACCCCGTCGAGTGCTAAACTGAACTGTGTGCTACTAGTCTGACATATTCCGTTCAGATTCAGATTCAGATTCAGAGTGCTTATGGCGATTATCATAACCGGTGATTCATGAAATTGTAAATAAGTTGACGTTTCAAGGGTCTGTCCAGTGTCCAGAAGACAGACAACACGTTCGCTACCATACTGCAGCGTGTGCGACCGGTTCAGGCGTTGGTTGTTAATTTTTTTTTGTCACCCAAACCTGATGGGCATGGAAATGAAACAAAAATACTCTCAGAGGGGGCTATGGAAATTTCTTTCTTTTACCGGTTCTGTTTGTGAGATATGACAAAAATTTACCTATTAACAAGGAACCGGCGAAGAAGCATCAAAAGACCGATTGAAATCTTCCATTTGATGGAAGTTGGTTTTTCGTAGTCAGTCCATTAAGAAAATTGCGTGTATAAAAAGCGGACAAGTGCAAGGTACACCAAACTTGTTCGCCAATTGTTTGGCAACAACGCAATTCAGAAATCATTCGACACACCTCGTCGGTCGAGCTCTTGTCCCGGAGTATAATTCGAATGCAGTTTTAATTATCCAAAGTCCCGCAGGAGGAGTGCACTTTTATTTGCGATTACCACGCAAAAGATACGTACGCAAGATACTTGGCGTGTAGAACAACTTATTGGAACTACTCGTACTCGTACTCGTTGCTGTGTGCCGCACGGTAGTTTGTGTCTTTTTCGTATCTTTGACTGGTAATCTAACTAGCATCGAACTAATTTCCCTAATGCCTGTTACGGCTGCACCCTCCGGATACGGTTTTTCAAACCATGCAACCTCATGGATTCGCCGCATATAGTTACTAGAACTTTACGTGGAGGAAACGTTTTTTTTTTCTCTCCTCTTCGTTGGATAGAGGTACTCTTATTCCTATGCGAGTGTGTTGTTTGCTGTTTTGTGTTTACGTTATGCCAGTTATAGGTATGTATATCTGTGTACCAATATTTTATTGCTCGGAATTCAACTTCAACTCACTTGAATCGCCAGCGAACCGATTAGAGTTGCTGCTGTTCGCATTTTAAGATCGCTTCGATGACTAAACGAGTTAGCCGAGTGAAGTAAGTTTGAAAAATGTAATTAGTGAGTTGTTGTTGTCGTCGTCGTTGTTATAGGGTATTACAGGCAGGCAGGTGTAGGCTTTCCCATGCCCAGCCGCGACTACAATTGGCTTGGACTTAATGAAATTAGTTCGAGCGCTATGAGAAGTTTACTTTGAAGTAAACCGAGGCCGAGGGAGCGAAAGACGCAGAGAATTTTCTTCGTCTTTTGACAACCAGAAAAAAAGGGAAAGTTTCGCATGGATGCGGTTTTTCATTTTTTCTTTGCTGCTCACAAAACTAATTAGCGAATTATTCATAAGTGGATGATGACGACGCCCGCTGGTATGCGTGCGTTTGTTTATATTGGGTCAACGGACTTTTAAGTGACAGAAGGTATGTTTATGACGAGCACAAAAGTCGGTAGTTACTATAGGGTTCAGTTGTCGGCATCGGCACCACTAATAAAGGCTTTGAGTTGTATGTGCTGCTAATTGATACGTCAAAGGAAATTGAGTGGCGGTGGGGTGGAAATTTAAAATTCTCAATCACTTTGTCAGAATTCGTGGAATTCGATGGTTGGGCAGACAGGTAGGTGCATTGTTCGTGACATGGCTTTTAATGCGTTCGAATCGACAAAGGCAAAGGGTGTTGTGCTGTTCATTCGAGCGGAGAACTGTCTGTCTGTTCTGTCATTTTGAAAGAGGGGATTTTCATTAAATTGGGTTTTGTGATGATCTTCAGAATGGAATGGATTTGACTTGAACTTTAAGATGCGATGGACTTGAATTAAGTCCGACATGTCTCCTCTTCCCAAATGGGACTTGCTGATTTCGAATCGAGGGCGGAAGACTCGCGAATCAGCATCTTAACTGTCCGTTACTTGACCTAAAAATTTAAAATGAAAGGCACAAATATATTTAAATGCACCAAGTCGCCTTGACATTGAAGATAACACTGCGGACAGAGGTACATGCCCCCAAAATTAATTCCCAATAAAACGCGACCCTATAGTAGCAACGCGATGCACCGCCGCATTTTCCAATTACTGTCTTATAATTTATTCAATAAACAAAGTAATTAAGCACCATCGAACGTATAGACGATGCAATGAAATTTTTTATGGTAAACACTTTCCAATAAAAGTAAAAACATTCCCCCGTTGGTAGCGCGAATTAAAACACTTGTTTCTTACTTTTAAAATTAAACAATATTTATTTGGAACTATGTCCTTTATTATTGAAATACTTTTTACTAATTCTAAAAGGAGCTTAAGGCTACTATGTAGTTACAATAAGACTGTTGATAAATTCATCATACAGTCGTATTTATATACTTTTCTTATCTATCTACAAGGAGACCCAAGCGTACAATCGTCTTGCTTGATAATGAAGAAGAGATAATATTCCAACATTGTATACAAACGATATTATCTCTTTTACATATGTTATCATTGTAGCGTTGTGTGCAAGACTGTACTAGAGACTAAAGATATCATTGAATACAAATAATGTTATCTTTTTTCTCAATATGTTTTGCTATGGATACTTAACTCCCCCCCTTGTTAAACGAAATCGTCCCGATTTTTCGACGCTATTTTTAACATTTCTCTTTCATAAGTTTTGTTATATGCGTCAATCTTTTTTTGTTTTTGACGATCTGTTATACATTGTATAGTTTTTATCATTACGTACGTAAATGCTAGAATAACAATCAGTGTTACAATTGTGTATATAGTTGATAATATCGGTTTTTCTTCAAAAGGAATAATTAGTTTTTTTAAAGTATCTATGTTATCGAATTTGTACATTGTATCTTCTTTAATTATTTGGTCGATGTAAGACTCTGAATTATGATTTCTTAATATAACTTCTTTAATTTGCTTATGCATGTTTTTGTATATTTTATCGTCTAGATTTATAGTATTTTCATAAGTAACTAAGTTTATACCATTAATTGTTTGATTATTTAACTTATGCTTACCGCTTAATAACATAACACCGGATTCAATTTCTAAGTCGTAATCGTATTCTTGTTTAATGTTGCATTTTGAAGTTATATTCTTTAAAAGTGGAATAAGACAATTTTCTTCTTCAAAGTTAATTTCACAAATGTTTTTACTTAGATGATTTTGACAATTTCTTGTTCTTAAATAAGTTTGGTTACATAAGGCAATTGTTTTATCTGTAATGATTTTTCCATGTTTTGAATTTAAAGGTGTTACTTTATACAATTTACATGATTTAATTAGAACTGGATATTTATATATTGTGATGAAGAATTCATCAGTTCTTCCAAATTTGTCACGTCTTGAAGTTTTCTTGGTGTGAATATAAATCTTACTAGTGGGAATTCTTTTTTTATGTTTTCACCATATTTGTATATGTTTTCAAATTTCGTATGCAAAGCTACAATCTTTTGGGGTTGTATAACTTCTTTCATCTGCCTTAGTAAAGAGTCTTTGTCCTTAAACTTTATTATGAGTCTTATTTTGTTACTAAAATAGATTTGTGTTTCGATATTATTTGTTATATCTTCAATAAGTTCGAACTGTGCAGTGTATGCATTAAAAGGCTGATTCACAGTTTTTATTATATCATTAGAAGAACTTTCAGCTGAATGTGCTGTTTCTATGGTAGAAGTATTTATGCGTTGACGTGATAATGCGTCAGCTACAAGATTTAGGTTTCCTGGTTTATAAACTAATTTTGCTCCAAAGTCTTCAATGATTCCCTTCCAACGTTTCAGCTTTGTGTTGGGATTTTTTCCTGATACAGAATATATAAGGCTCTGGTGATCGGTATATATGGTTAAGTCTGCTATACCATATATGTAGTTTCTGAGTTTTTGTAAGGACCATATGATCGCTAATAGCTCTTTCTCGTTTGTGCTATAGTTCTCTTCTGTCTTACTCAGTGTTCTTGACAAGAAGTGTATAGGTTGCTTATTCTGACTTAGTACGGCTCCAATAGCTATGTTGGATGCATCAGTAGTAAGCTCGAATGGTTTACTATAATCCGGTTGAAAAAGTTCGACTTGTTCTTTCAAATAATTTTTTAAAATTCTAATCGCTTCTAATGCTGAATCATTCAGATTTAACTTAATATTTTTACTTTGTTTTTTGTTTACTTTACCGTTATCTCCTCGTAAATATAATGTCAGGGGCTTGGCTATGCTTGCGTATCCTTTTATAAACTTACGATAGTAACCTGTAAGACCTAAAAATCCTCTCAAATCCTTTACCGTTTGTGGGACTGGAAAATTTTCTATAGCTGCTATTTTCTCAGGGTTCGTAGTGATTCTACCATGTCTGATTATGTGACCTAAGTATTCTACTTCTTCTTGAAAAAACTTACTTTTCTCATCAGATATTTTTAATGTGGCTTTATTGAGTACGTCGAATACTTGACTTATGTGCTGTATATGTTCTTCCTCAGATGAAGAATATATCAATACGTCATCAATGTAAACGTGTACGAATTTACCTACAAAGTCTCTCAAAATGTCGTCCACGCATCTCTGAAATATGCTTGGTGCATTTTTGAGCCCGAAAGGCATTCGTTTAAAATGATATTTTGCGCCATTTATAGCAAAAGCTGTTTTTTCTTTGTCATCTGTTTTGATTTTAATTTGGTGGAAACCTGACTCCAAATCTAATGTTGTAAAGTACTTGGCTTTACCTAAATTTTGAATTGTCATGTTGACATCCGGAATGGGGTATCTGTCTGTTACAGTGTGAGCGTTAAGTTTTTGGAAATCAACAACCATGCGCCGTTTTGGTTTTCCTTTTTCGTCCAAACCTTTTTTAGGTACTGTCCATATGGGACTGTTATAAGGACTATGGCTTTTTTCTATTATATCGTCATGTAAGAGTTTCTGTATTTCTTTGTTTACGAATTCGTTATCTGCTATGGGATATGGATATTGTTTAACATAAACCGGATTATCATTGGTCGTCCTAATGCTTGCTTCTATAGTATCTGTAAAGGGTAACGGTCCTATGCTGTTATTAATCTTCATCAGTCTATCTATGTCTGCTTTATAAATATTATTTTCCCCAATTATGTAATTAATTTTCTGAATAGATTCGACACTGCTTATGGTAGTTAGAGTCATATTACTGAAATTTATTTCCGCGTTTAGAACTTTAAGTCCTTCATATCCTAATATCATATCAAAAGACTGAATATCCTCTAATTCAAAAAATGTTATATTTTTCTTTAATATCCTAACTACCTTCTTTGTATCTACCATAGAATAACCATGCATTGTTTTTATTTTTATAGGTTTAATTTTAATTTTTTTGCTAGAATCGCATTTTCTATTAATGTAATTATGGGTTGCACCAGTATCAATAAGAATTTTATAAATTTTCTTAGAAATAGTACTAGTTAAATTTAAGCAGGGCAACCCGTCTACTAGTTTAAATGATCTATTCTTATGTTATTATTTACCATACATTCCGTTTCATCTGCTTCTGCATATGTACTGCTGACATCGTCTCTGCGTTGTTGTCGGGAGTTATTTACTCTCTGCTGCTTGAAGTTCTGCTGATAAGATCGTTGCGGTCTGTTGTGTGTGTTGAAACTCCCGCTGTGTTCACGTTTCGCTGGTGGATTATATACATCGGGTTTGTATTGATTCCAATTTTGTCGCTGTGCATGTACAATTTGTCTCGAGTTTATCTCCATCGGCTGTGGTCCTTGATTGTGTTGCTGCATATTATCGTATTGCTTCTGGGGTTGATAATTCGTTGTTTGGCTCGAATAATTTGGTCTTCTTTCGTTTCTGCGTTCATGTGGCATATTTTTGTGGTGCTTATCCTGAGTGAGATGTAAATGCCTGTGCACATTATCATGTTCTATTCTGCGAGCAATTGCGAATGCGTGTTCTAGATCATTTATTGTAGCTGAATATAATGATCCTCTTGTAAAGTTGTCACTCATACCATCAATGAATATACGAACTGCGTCGTCGTTAGCATTTTTAATTAGTCTGTCGATTATATTCGGCGGATCACCTGACATAGTGATTTTTGATATTATTAAATTGAGATTTTTATTTATCTCGTCGTGGTATTCAGACAGTGTGCTTCTTTTTTGCGTGATGGCTTTCATCATGTCTTGTAGCACGTATAGAGGTTCCTGATTAGAGTACGTATAATCTAATCTGTTACGTATCGCCTCAAAATTAAAAATTGTGTTATAATTAGTTAACACATTCGCGGCTGCACCCTGTATTTTACTTTTCACTATAGTCAATGCTGCTGCGTACTTACTGTGTGTTTTGAAGTTTTTAATGCTGTCCATTAATCTGGATGCTTCTTCGCGCCACGACCGATAATTTGATTGATCGCCGTTGAAAATAGGTAGGCTTTTAAATGCGTCTAACTGTATTTCACTACCATCTGTATATGTGGTTCTTATTTCCTCTAGCACAGGTATGTTTGGTACTATGCCTAATCCAGATTTTACTTCATTTAGTTTTGTTTCTAAATTAGTGTTTATTTGATTTTGGTTAGTTATTATTGCTGCTAACCTTGCATTCTCTGTGCGTGTGTGCTCTAGGGTTTGTGTTACTGTGTTGCTCCTGGTTTCTAAAGCTTCTAATCTTGCCATTAATACTGCGAGTTGTTCCATTTTGAACTCGTGTCTGTTGTCGTCGAATTTGTGTGTTTTTTTTCTCCACATATACACTTTCACTGAATTGCTTTGCTGCTTCGTACGAAGAAGCTATATTTGTACCTGCTATGCTAGGTAATTCTTGTAACCGGTAACGCGAGTGTTCTGTTTATACTAGATTTCACTACTTGTTCCCGAGGTCCGCTCGATTGAAGTTAAAAAGTATATTTAACCTCCTGGCAGGATCGCCAATTAAAACACTTGTTTCTTACTTTTAAAATTAAACAATATTTATTTGGAACTATGTCCTTTATTATTGAAATACTTTTTACTAATTCTAAAAGGAGCTTAAGGCTACTATGTAGTTACAATAAGACTGTTGATAAATTCATCATACAGTCGTATTTATATACTTTTCTTATCTATCTACAAGGAGACCCAAGCGTACAATCGTCTTGCTTGATAATGAAGAAGAGATAATATTCCAACATTGTATACAAACGATATTATCTCTTTTACATATGTTATCATTGTAGCGTTGTGTGCAAGACTGTACTAGAGACTAAAGATATCATTGAATACAAATAATGTTATCTTTTTTCTCAATATGTTTTGCTATGGATACTTAACTCGCGCAAAAAGAAGCACCATAGGATCCGAACCGAACGGAACCGTACCGAACCGAACCGTACCGTGCCGCACCTCAAAAATTCGTTTTTTATTACAATTTCCTCACGAAAAAAAATAACACAAACATTTACCAGAGATGTGTAGTAAGAAATATGAATTTAACTGCAGTGCCATTTACTATTCCACAAATCAAAAGTTGGGTGAGCGGCTATGGCGGCGGCGGCGGCGGTGGGTCTTTTCCACCGAGAAAGGAAACTGGTTACCGGCAAGCGACTAAAACGAAGACGACGACGACGACGACGACTCTGGAACGATGCCATTTATGGATGGTCGGAAAAAATACCATTACTGCAATTGAATGAAATATCCGATCACAGTACAATCAGAAAGAGAGAAAGAAAAGACAAAAATAAGAACAAATAAAACAAAATGAAGAAAAAAACACTTTTCTCTGGTGCTTGTGCAAATCTTTTTATGGAATATCGAATCGAGGATGAGCTCCACTAAAGACAGAGGAAGGGGATGTGCCTTTGGTTTCAAAGTCTACAAAGGCAAGAGTGAACTTTTGTGTTTTGATCGTCGCCATTAGACTTTCTTCTTACGCCACAATGGCAAGAGGTATTGCGGGCCACTGCCATCACAATTGATAAGAGGTTGCGAGTGTGGAACCACTAATTAGCTGACAAGTGCGCACACCGCACACCGAACACAGCACACAGCACACCCTGAAATGAAAGCTCGAAAATAAGTGAGATGCAATCTGCCACCCCTGCGGCATATCAATGTCAATCACTTTGCTCTTCTGTTGTTGTGTCAATCTGTATCGCATCTCGTGTTCCTTTATCTTTATCACACACTACACACGACTAGACAAATGCTATATGGATGAATGGATACCCCTATACAGGCGGTCTGGATCTGGAGTGAATGCTCTCCGCTGCCAATATGGAGGTCAGGGAGTTGATGAGTGGGATATTTTTAGACATACACATCGAATGGGCGAATAATGAAAGGAAAATAAAGGAGGTACCCAAGGGAGGCACACCAAACACTCACTGACAGATAGATGCACATGACTTGTTGCCATATTTGTTGGGAATAATAATTGTCGTATACACATACGACGTACGGATTTATGTGGCGGCGGTTAATTAAACATGCCGCATGATTGTGCATTGGACAGTTTTTTTTGTTCGCCTCCTCTTTGTATTTTTCGTTGCTTTTGTCATGTGCGTAAGCCGCCTGGGAATGCTGATAAAAGTTTGCATTCGAGGCGCTAAATGCACGCGATGGAGGAGGGTATGCCCAGGCGGACAATGGACAATGGAATCTATAAATGCCCATCGAGTTGGGTTTGGGTGTGGTTGGGGATTTTCCTTCGGTTTTCCTCCATCGAACAGGAAGTGATTGTGTGATATTATTTGAATATGAATAGGACATTTCCGTTGGCCTACTCAAAGTCAAGGGTGAATAAGTGTTGAATTGTGTGGGTGAAAGTTTTTTTTTGACAGACAACAGCTACGAAGAAAAATACTGTAGAAGCTGGCTTTGATTCTATAAAGAACTATTGTTTCTCTGTTTCGTTCTTTAGACCACAGTGGATGCCTTTTTGTAGGCAGATGATCTGTAATCTTTGGGAGAAGAGCGAGAAGATTCTTGTAGTTTGGTTCTGATTGCTGCGTTGTTAGAAAATTTTTACTGACGACAGTTAAGAGGCCGTGCAAGCTGAGCCTTTTAAAAAGCCATCAAATTGGAGCTTCTATATATATTTGAAGGAAAATATCCTCAAACGTTCCCAGCACAAAGAAGATATCAAAGAAGCATATATCCAGAGAAGTAGACTCTTATACTGTGTACAAAAAGTAGACTTACTTACTATATTCTGCAAATTGCTCTCTATAGACCATATAGACTTTTGGGCCAGGTAAGTAGGTAGGTATACCGATCTATCTGCCTACCAATTTACCTACCTTTCGGGCCAAGAACTGTGGTCTTTACGTCAACTTGACGAAAACTCTGTTCCATTCGCCAAAAAGAAACGATAGTTCCCCACGTTTAACTTTAAAAACCTGCGAATGAGGTTAAAAAGTTTCTAATGAGAGCAACAACTTTGACGAGCGCGATAAAAAAAATCCCCAGTAAATTTCGCGAAGGGGCGAGCAGCTTCTGATGGGAGTCTTAGCCCAACATAGTACACTTGCTGTACGCCCCTGTAATTATACGCTAATAGTTCTGTATATGACAGTGACAGTTAAACTGTAGATTTCGACTCCAAAGCCGTGAAGAAAGCACTCGCCTGTGTTCAGTTTTACTTTGCACAAGCTTCTTGGCAGAAGTTGCATTCATCCAGCACCGGCCCTAGATATTCAGGCGCCCCGAGCTTGATTTTCATCAGGCGGCCATTAATTTTTATGCCGATTAAATGTCATAGCCAGAAAAAAGGGTTCGCTCAAGAAGAAGAGTTAAATTTTCTTTAGTTATTTATTCATGGAAGATGGCGCCCCACCGAATTTGGCCTAGCGCCTGGGTTGCTCCGTCCTAAAGCCGGCACTGCTTCTTGCATCCTCTGTAAAAGGAGGTGGCTGGTGATGAGGTATATTGGTGTTTTTTCACGAAATATTTCACCATTTGTGTTATTTTTCACACTTTATGCGGGGAAGTCGATAATTTCACATTTAAGGCGGGGAAAACAGGCTTTTGATGGGAAAATTTCACAGCTGCTTAAAACCGACAATTCGAGAGTGGGGTTATTGTTTTTGAACCCCATTTCTATTGCGAGCAATGTAAGTTTTACCACCATGTGTGATTTTTTTCACATTTCATGAGGGGTAGTCTATAATCTGACTTTTAATGCGGGGAAAGCTTGCTTTTGAAAGGGATTTCACGAAGCTGTAGGAACTTGTACGTAAAGTCCACTTTGGTGGTTTTTACACACATTTCTATTGGGAAAAATATGCTACCACCATGTGTGATATTTGTCACATTTAATGCATGAAAAACTCAATTTTAGGTGGAATGTCTCACAGCAATTACAAACTAAGGAGGTCGACTTTGAAATTTTACTTAAAATTATGAGGAATTCTAACTTTTTACTTGCTCTACGATTATTTTTGTTTAATATTTTTCGTTTAATGTCAAAAATTATATTTATGTTTAATATGAATGTATGTGCGCAAAAACAACTTATCATAAGCATACTTACTGTTCTTCAAAAACAATATGCGAAATCATAAAAAAAAAATGGATGTGCAAGAAAGTAATGTCGTCCCACTGCCCAACTTTAGTATAATTAATTTTTAATTTCTACCACAACCATATAACTTATTACGATTAACAATAACTATAAGACCACAGAACCAAGCTCAACTCAAAAGTAAAATGTGTCTAAATGTATTCACCATTCCGAAATGAAACAAATCATGTCCATAAATCTACCATTAAACTAAAGATTATATTTAAGAAATAATCAAGAGAAAAAAAAAACCGATAACCAGAAGAATTAAAAAAATGTCCAATTCAAAACTAAAACTATAAAAATAGGATGTAATTTTGGAATTTAACTGCGCCTACCATAATTTCGGGTTGAAAACAAACTTTCGATATGCTATCCTTGCAACCGGTTAAATTTCCCTGCTCTGGCTTGGTCAATGTGCTCGTATTGACTTTGCCATGGCTGGAGAAACGCTTCATATGTGTCCACACCTGATGCCATGGTACTTCTTTCTATATTAGATACGGAGAGGGGAAAAAAATCATAAAAGGGAGAATTTTTATGTTTGTTTAATTTCAATTGTACACCAATTTTTTTTTGAAAATAATAATAAATTTAAATTTTGGCACAAAAATTTATAAAGTACTTTGATAAATTATTTCGAATCTTATCAGTAGGCGTTGAATAACATGACAATGACATCACACAAACATAACAGCGATATTTTTAAACATTGAAGTATTTCTGGTCGCTCTTATCGAAGATATGTTTGATTGATAGTGTACTCGTAGTATCGTGGGAGATAAAAACCGAACAAAAGGGCCACCAACAACAAATGAACAATTAACAAAATCCCAACAGGGTGGTCTGCATCTGAACGTCTAATTAGCGAACAAACAAACCGAAAATGCTCCTTCTGCGAAATGAATCTTTCTGGCAAGGGTTGGGACCAAACTCTGCCAACACTTAAACTTGGCACAAGCGTAGGCAGTTACATAGCCCATCTTCAATATCCAACCCACAGAAACGAAAAATATGGGTAGGAAGCTGGTGTAGTCTTATTTTCCTCTTTATCTGCTTCGTGTCTTGCTTAACCCAGAAATGTTCTCAGCCGAAACAGGCACACGTCAGAGCACTGCCGCTTTGTGTCTTTAACATAATGCCGTATACTTAAAGTAATGCCATAGTAAATCTTTTCTCGCAAGTAAATCCCTATTCACATTCAAATTGCATGAGGTTTCTCTTCGCTTCTGATACGATGTGTGTGCTTATTATGCTGGAGTCATATTCTTTCCTCACATCTCGTGTGTGTGCGCGCAAAACGCATCAAAACATTAATGCCAACCCATTTAGGCTGACATACCATACTCGCAAGAGCAAAAGAGTGTGTGCGGTAGAGAGGGGAAAAAAACATCCATCCTACTGTATATATACGTGAAATGTATCTGTATCTTTTATTTTTTAAATTTTCTTGGAAGAGAAAAATCTCTGATTACCGGATTTGCAAAATCTGCACTTGAGAGAGAGGCTGGCATCGCTATATAAGGAGTTGACCAACCACCCGGGCCATCATGGCTGTCGTACGCACTGCGAATGCGATTCAAAGGCAAACCTTGCGGTGTTTTCTATTGTTTTCCATACTGTATATGAGTATCTGTTACGCGAGTTTCTTTGTGAGAGCTCATCAAGTTTCTCTCGAAAGATATACACTGTACCTCCCCATTTAAGACTGGAAGTCATCTAATTAAATATCCATGAAGAGAATATTTAATAAATATATTTAGAAAAGGTCGGAAGTAAATATTTAAACAGCTCTACGAAATTTGTTCAAATGAAATCACTTTTCACACTCGAGTGCTAAAATATTGAAGCAACTTCGCCGCCCCCTAATCTTTGGGTTCCATTTTGGTAAACAACTTTCAATTGTTCTATTTTTGAAAAATGATGTAACGCTCGCGTCTTTGTGTTTGATTTATGTTTATTTTGAGGGAGTAATGACTCGTTAGGGGAGGCAATGTTGCCGACTCCTTCTTCTATTTGTGCATGAGTTTCGTAATTTTTTTTACAAGTCTTACTGAAGTGTGGACATTTGTGAAAGAGGAAGCCCTTAATTTGCCAACAGGCTTTAATTTTGTGACATTTCAAACTGCATCATTTCCGGCCAACAAGGCCATCAGCTTCACCTCGAAAAGCTGCTGCACAACCCACTTAATCAAACAGTCAAAAAACAGCCGCATAACGACTAAAATTGATCATCAACCTCTTCAAATCCAAATGCTGTCAGCGGTTTCCTGTGAGTGAGACATTTCTAATATTTTGCATCACAATCGTCGTCTTTTTGCCATCGCAGATAACTTCCGCTCACTCGGCTGCGCATAATTAAAAACACATCAGAAACAAATTCCGTGGAATTGTGTTCAGCAAAACTTGCGAAACTATTCGATAAGTCAAATATTTGAATTAAATGTTTACCCTCTATACTGGCGCACGTGTTCCTCATGTCGAATTCAGTAGGGAAACAGAGACTTCTATTCACGAGAGCTCGTGAATTCTTTACCGTCTTTTCGTCACTGAAAACTGAATTGGCGAATTTGTTGAACGCAAAGATGACAGAGGGAAGAAGGAAACACTGACGCATGAAAAATAAACTACACCATCCAAATGGCCAAATATCTGAGGTATAATAAAATTCAGGCAAAGTGGGACAGACACAAAAGGAAACAACAAAAAAAAAAAACATAAACATAAACATACCTTTGAAAAGGTTTTGCGCTCCTCTTTATTTTTTGGGAATCAGAAACAGAATACGAAAAATTAAATTCTTCCTCCCTGACTCCTGACAGAGTCAGTCGTGTCGGTCGGATTTTGGGTTTTGCATAAAAAGAAAACAACATTTTCTTTTATTTTTATTTTATTGCCAAGAGTTTTGCAAAATTTAAGAATGAAACCCCAAGAAAATTGCAACCAGACTGTCTGTGTGTGTGTGTGTATAAGAAATTAGATAACATAAAGACGAAGGGAACCCTCAATTTATGCAAAGGGAATGGAAGACGACGTTTACTCTCCATCTCCATCTCCATTATACGAGTATCTGAATCTGAAGAGACAAATCGTGTTATGGTCTCTCCTTTATGTGGCCATGAATTGAAATTCTTTAGGATTCGAGGTAATCAATCATTGGTTGTGATTAGAAAATGATGGACACGAAATGTCGGCCCAGCCTTCGTTGGTTTTTATTTCGGTTCGCTGTTTTGGCTTCACTGAGATGGGTCTGTTCCGTTGAAAGGGTTGCAGCTTGACTTCTTTTCGATAAAAGGGTTATTGACAATAAGTTTTTCGGTTAAATCTGTTTACGGAGAGTTTGTCTTCCCGATGGAATGTAAATTCTTTTTAACTTTTCGTTTTGCTCGGGGTGGGAATACGAATTTAAATATTAAATGGATTTTTTCTTCTCTAAAGAGGAACTGCTTATAAAGTTTTTTTTTTCTTTTTGGAGTAGGACCCTTTTAATTTAAAAAAATAAATAAATAAAATTTTGCATCCGTCTAATGGGATTTGATGAATTTGAACATGTTCAGTCGGGGATCAGGGAATTTCGTCACGAAAATTTTAGGAATGAGCTTGCATTAGGCACTGGTGCAGGGGATGTACTCGTACGTACAGGCTGCATTTTTAATAAGATTTGAAAGAGGGGTTCACTTGAAGATCGAAAAGATTTATATGCCAACGAATTTCTAGTTCACATAAATGTACAGACTCAACAAAAAGATGCGCCTCAGTGACAAAGCAGTCCGAAAGCAGAGATGGTATTCTGTGAAAAAACGAAACGAAAATCGCTTTCGCACTAAAAAACGATAGAAATCATGGGAAAACGAGGATTCCTTTCGTTTTCTTCTTCTCTTTCCCAAGCGTTAAGAAAACAATGAAATTTAAATTACATAGTTTTATAATCATTTGCAGAGAAAACCACTTTCGTATTTAAAAAAAAAAACGAAAAAAAATATGCGAAAATTGGTTTACGTAGGTTCCTTTCGTTTTTGTTTCCCCTTAGTTTTCCTGTGGTTTATTACAGTTTGATATTTGCGCAGTTTAATTTCCAAAGAAAATCACTTTCGCATTACAAAAAAAAATAAAAGACGAAAAAAATATGCAAAAGCGAAAAATGCATCACGTTTCAGAAGCAGTGTAGTGTAGTTTCAGAGAAAACATCTTTCGCATTTTAAAAAAAGCGAAAAAACTATGCGTAAGAGAAAATTGGTTCATGTAAGTTTCTGTCGTTTTTCTCTTCGCAAACGTTTCAGAAGCAGTGAAGTTTAAATTGCGCAGTTTAAGGATCATTTGAGAAGAAAACCACCTCCGAGTGGAAAAAAAAACAAAAAGAACAACGCGAAAGCGAAAATTTTTTAAATAAAGGGCTCCTTTTGGTTTTAGAATTATTTGCGGAGTTGGATGAAGTTCGTTTTTAGCAGCACCAGTTAAATGTCTGTTAGAGCACCTGTTCCTCTGCTGGTTCTATATAAATATCGGATTTCATTTTTGAATTCATATATGAAATGGTCTCACTATGGACTACTTGCCCGAACTTGGGGGCTCAACCTCAAAATTATATTGCATTAAACCCATTTGTAGGCATAAAAAAAGGGTCTGCAGAGGACAACCTTACAACCTTACAAAAATTATAGAAAAAAAAGACACAGGTCTCCGTAATCCTGGCTAAAAATCTTGCCTCCCCGTAAACTTCGAATACACAATCAGAGACTCCCGAAAAATATTCCATTAAACCTCAAAGAAAGAAATTCAGCACATCTTCAATTTAGTTCTCATAATCCTCGCATCCAATCAGGGCTATTCTTACAAAAAATCCGACTGGGCCGATTTCATTCTTCATTTTCTAAATTCCCCATCATTCACCCATTTTGAATTCGTAAGCCCCCAAGGAAGTTACTCGTATAGCAAAAATCTCATCAAAGCCAAGCAAGCATAAACACATAATTTTTGATATATACAAACAGCAACAGAGGCGAGCTGGCAAAAAAGAAGAAACCTCTCTCCGTGACATAGAAGAAGACACACAATCACAATTAACTGCGGACAAAAATGAAAATTTATATCGTTACTTCGTGATCCAGGACTACTCTCATAAGTCGGCGCCGCCCTTCACCATGGTCCGATAGTCTTCTTCATCGGCTGTGTGGAGAACTGGAGACATTCCATTGTTGGTGGTGTTGTCATGTGCGTGGCAGAATAAAGTCCAACGGAATGAGCGCACCACATTGCTCTGTGTACCTTCAGTGACATAACTCATTTCGATTTTTTTTTTTCCTTCTTCGCCTTTTGTTCCTGGTTGTTATCTATGTCACCTCCAACCCACGACAGTGATGATACGGATACCTTGACACAGATATTTGGGTCAACAAATGGGTTTCTCTTGCATTCCTCCACTAAGAACACAGCATAACTTTATTTCGAACAGAATACGAGTGCGTATTGGAATACGTACGCCTACACTAATCCCTCGGAAATTTAAATTAAAGAACAGAAAAAATTATACCCACCTATCTATCACAAGCAAACCGGCTAAAAGATATATTTTTACATAAACAAGCCGTGATGATATTTATTTTTGTCCTGACCTTTAAGCTGAATGGTAGGTACCTGCTTTTATTCTGGCACCTCGTCTATGATTGGGATTTCTGGGCAAATGTTGAAAAAAAGAAGAAGAACAAGAAGAAGAAAACAATCAAAGTGCGAGGAGGGAGAATCAATTATTGAACGGGACGCTTTCTTTCTTTCGGTGTGCCTGGTCTTTGGCCATTTAGATAATCTTCTCTACTAATTTGCATCATTTATTTATTCTTCTACTAAATTAGGCGGGGGAAAATCGGCCTGGCCGAGTTTACTGTAATCGCTTCACATTAATGCATTGGCTTTGGGTATTTTTTTTTGTTATTTGGGAAATATTGTCTGCCTTCGGTTATCTAGAGTGATCTTTTAAATGGCAATGGGAACAGCAACAAATAATGAGGCAGTTATTAGTGTGCTTACCTTCAAAGTTCAATGAATGGAGAGGGGTGCGACCTTGACAGGGGGAGTGGGAGATTTTATAGGAAGCAGTCGTACTGGTCTACCAACAGAATGCAATAATTTTTTCTCAGAGATGATGCACATTTTTAGGCATCGGCTGAAACTATCAGGGATTAGTGAAAATCGTTGGTGTCTCCTTAGGAAATATCAATGTCCTAGACAGCCTGCAGAAAACTTTTTACTGGCAACAATTTCCCTTTAAAAATTGTCAGGAGTAGCTCCCTATTTTAAGCGAGAACAGTTTTTACTACGTTTAATTTTTTGAGGTGTTTTCCGTCAGTAGATGGCGTTACTTTCTATGTAAATTTTAGAGAAGAAACCTTATATCATAGTTTCTCAGGTAATATCCCGAAACATGATGGGCGAAGTGGATAAGTGGTTAGTGTGCTGCACTACATAGCGAGAAGTCCCAGGTTAAACACTCGGAAAAGCACAAATAACACTTTAAATTTAATGAAGCTCCCAGTGCTTTAATTTCATGAGAAAACTTCCCAAGTCTTACGGTCTTCAATGGAGATATCACGCCAGCGAATGTTTATGAAAAGCTAGGCCCTGGCAGTGGTTCGAGATTGAGGGGAAAGCGCCAATTTAGGCGTTTTTTCAATAAAAGAGGGGAAAACGAGGAAAAACCTTGAAAAAGGGGAGAAAAAAAAAACTTTGATACTTAAATTGCTAAAATTTAAACGTATTTGCATTACAAATAAATTGCAAAGTTTCCTCAGAATGAAATTTTTACACTAAATATGAAAGAAAACAGCCCATCGAACGTCTAAGTGAGAATTTTTGTGTATCTGCATGCAATCACTCGATTTGACGTTTCTAATAGAAAAGAGAATCATTTCAAATTTCATATAAAAATAAAGGCAAATTGTAGGTACTTATGGGAAAAAAGGGGGACATTGTTTTGAATTTAAGGGAAAATTATTTCTATTTAAAATAAAAAAAGGGGACCACTGGGCCATGGTTTCTGTGTGAAACAAATTCGCTTGTTTGTCACGCTTGCACACCTTAATGTCCCAACCGATTATGGCGAACTTCGTTTCGAAAATAGCTTGCGACTCGAAGGCGGACATAGAATACAAAAAACCGCGATCGGATCAGTTATTTCCATGGAAAAGCTCAAAACTTGAATTTCATACCTGCGAAATAGACAATTCGCAAAAGAATTAAAGGGCGCTGATAAAAAGTCAAAGATCGCTGCTGCAAAGCTTTAATGAAGTCCATTAGTTTTCAGTCCAGTCAGAATTTCTGTCAGAATTTCTGTCAAAAACTGAGGCTTTAAAAGAATTTTGCGAATTCTACACTTCGAGTTTGTAGGTAACCACTCATGTGTATGGCTTGAGTATCCCAAACTTTAAGTCTTAAGACATCAATTGCAATTTAGAACAACTTATTTGCCCACCTCTCAATCAATGTGAAAGCACACACAGCTCACACACACTTCAATAACAAATTCCCATTTCACAGTCATTTAAATTGCAATCGGATGATAACTTGATTTTCTGCACCAATTTCCACTCATGACCCAGATACTTATCCAACACACCATAGAAACAATTAAACCCCCCATCGACACTTAAAGCTATCAATCTTCATAAACAAATCTTCATACTCATACACCCAGCCACATGAACTGGATCCTCTGCATCTGTATCTACATCTGCACACCCCATTTATGGGACTATACAATAAAATCACAATTAAAGAGCGATTATTTATACGTGTAGGTTGGTCGTTGCTGTCAAATTACAAAGTCGCCCCTGTCACTCGTTGTGAATGCATCGGTACACTGCTGCACCACAGCACCAGCATAGACACAGATCAGCGTAACATAATCATAATCGAATGTCAAGTGGAATAAACCATGTAAATCGAAATTGATATAGAAATGAAAACCGAGGGAAATAAACGTGCCAATCCGATTACTGTTATCCATATATAAATATGTTGTAGTAAAAAAGCAATTTACCATAAAACAAACAATCAGTTCAATCCAATTAAAAATGGAGGAAGGCGTTTTTTTTTTTTTTTAAATACATGCGAGTAGAGTACTGCAAACCGCAGAGTTTGAAGTTTATTGCGTACCGCGTTTTGTAAGCTGCCAATCTGATTTACATGGCGGATCTTTTTGTTTTTATGGCACATTTATGGGGACGACCGACGACGCACGGTGGCGGTACAGTGTGCCATATCTCACTTCGAGGCTGGGACGGAATGTTTGAAACGCAGCACTGCATTTGTGCATGTGGTATGGCATACGTTGCATGGGTTTATGAAACGTGCGTCGGGCGGTATCTTTGTGGGCTGATTTCAGTTCTGCTCCGTGATAAGTGTTACTCGCGACGGAATGGAGGCGAACTGTCACGTTGCCGTCGATTTGAGATGCAAGGCAAGGTTTTTGTTGGTTTGGTTCGGAATTCGGAGGAACAAATGTGTAGTTTGAGTTTCATGTATGGAATATGGATATGTAATTGCAATTTCCGGTGAATATCGTTTGAGAATGAGAATACTGTGCGTGCGGTGCCTATAGTACTCGTACTTGTATGGCGATGACGAGATGTAGTATGTGATCCCCTATCAAAGAAAATTATTGGACAAAGCGGAGGGGGTAGCGATATGCCGACATGTGCGATACATGTAAGAGCTATCAAGAGAGAGATTTCTTTTTTTTTATGTATAAACGCGTTGCACCATATTTCGTTTCACATCCTTTTCCGTTCCGGTGGCATTAGTTCTGCACTGGGGAAAATGCGATTTGTGTGACCCTGTTTTTGGTGTTATTATTCTATTGAGGATTTGTGGAATAAGTTTGGTGAATTGGTTGCTCATTTCGTAGGGAACAGGTGAGTCTTAGGCACAACGCTGATCAGAAAAGAGAAAAGGGAACCGAAACTCTACAGTGTACACCCAAATCTGCTTCTACAGTGGTAGTGTTGTCACAAGGAACGCATATCTCAAAATGACTGTCGCTTAAATCGCATGACAGTCATTTTGACGTTTATTTTGAAGACCTACCTAATTTTACTGCCTTTCCGCGACACTAATAATCATTTTTAGTGTCCAGGCTAAATGTTATAAGCTCACGATGGAAAAATTTTTCATAAACAAATTGCATATTGTGACCTACAAGATATACCTATAAGGTGGAGGTTAAAAATGATTATTAATAAGGCCCTTTGTCTCACCTATGCAGTAAAGGGCACATGGAACATGTTAGCCAGTAGAGCAAAGACCCGTCCCGAAATGTGGCGTCATAAAAAACGAGAAGTGATACTGCAAACTGCGGTGCGATAAAGGGAAGCCTACTCAATTGTTGATATCACTCCTACTTAGATTCAGGCCTTTCTTTTAGCATTTATTGATAAAAGAATCAATTGCTTTTTTAACCTGCCTATGGCCTAGAGCGATCCCCCAATGTGAGATCTATTTCTAGTGTTGACAGCTCTATAAAACTGTCGATTTATGAGCTCCGGAAATGCTGAAAGATCAAGGTGTTACAAGGGGGCTCCCTAAACCAGAAGAGGGTTAGTTCATTGGAATCTTCGTTACCTGCACATTCAATTCAATTGATGGAATGAGAAGTCAAGTTCTTTGAATATACGCCGAATCACAGTTGAAAATGTGTCGCAAGAAGTTTAAGGGATAA
Source organism: Cheilosia impressa (assembly GCA_948293265.1). NCBI lineage: Eukaryota > Metazoa > Arthropoda > Insecta > Diptera > Syrphidae > Cheilosia > Cheilosia impressa. The sequence goes on along the minus strand of OX411883.1, from coordinate 50,712,746 downwards.
AGCGAGGAACGCTGAAGTGGACCTTCAGATGGTGGAAATTCTTAAAGATGATACTTGACATCTTTGAAGAATTGGAAGACCGTTTTTGTTTTCGCTTGGCTTCAATAACTCAATAGAAAACTGTTTGATAAAGCAAAAGCTCTTTGAAAGGCGATTTATAACTTCGAAGATCAAGTATAAAAATCGTGAATTATGTAGAACAGAGTCATAAGCTCTGGAAGGTCACTAGACCCTGGGAACCGCCTTTTGCAAACGAGGAAAAATAAATTCCTTAACGAAACGCCACCCGGCTCAGGGTTATATTTAAAAGAGTTGAAGCGTCGATTTAACGTGCGAAACAAGAACGACTTCGATCAAATATTGTTCGAATCGGTTTTTCATAGGAACTATTTAAAAGAAACTGCTTTCTAAATTCGCCGCTTATTTCTTACTGAACTCAGTAACCTTCAAAATTTAATGCGGTTGCTATCAGCTGTTGTTTATTCATTAACTGATTCATTTAGTTATACAAAATCTTTTTAAATGTGAAGGAACACGGCACAATCTTCAATTGCACCCTTATCGCAAGAAACCGTCTCGTTTGTTCCGCGAAATTCGTACACGCTGTAAGTTATCTTTTCAGCCGAACGCCCAACTATCTACCATACCTTTTTATACTTTTCATTTAAGTATTCGTCACTTAAATATTAACCCCCGTATTAATAAACGCTGCGTAAAAGTTATCAACTCGTTATTCAGTAGTTACGTCAAATTTTCCGATGTCTACTAGCTGACTTACTTGTGCACATTTGTTTATTAAAAATGTAATCAGAAGTACAAAAAAGCCGTCTTTTGTCATCAAGTTCATTCATAAAATCGAAAGTGCTTGTGCGCTACTCGTATTTAAAAAAAAAAAAAAAAACTCACCTTTGGATCGAGAATGCTGCGCTCCAAACTATCCTCGCGCTGCTTGCCATTATGCTGATTACTCGCCTCCAATCTCAAGCGAGCACGTTCTACCCGTGCCAGAGTTGGACTATCGAGTATTGATGGGGTGCGACTGGGCGTCGATGGTGGCGGTGGTGTCTGGCCCGTATTCGGTTCTGTCGGAGTAATGAGCATCTTGATGCTGTTACTCCTACTCCTGCTAGTGCTACTGGTACGGCTACCACTAGCAAAACTGCTGCTCGATGTGCTAATAATGGTGACGGTGTCTGTTCACAGTTTGGTGACCACAAATAATAGCTACGTGATGGGAATTCTGCACAAAAAACCGTCTCCCTTTGGAGATACTGCTGGTGGTAGTTGTATGGCTGTGATTATCCTTGGAGGCCTTGTAATGGGTATTAATTGCAAATTAAAAGAGTCTCACTCACTCTTCACCTATTCCACCACAAGAATCTTTATCTTCTTGAACACAACACTGGTAATCCACGAGCGCACTTTATATAAATATATATTTTTTAATTTTTCTTCCTTTTGTTGTACAAACAACTTATACACAATGGAGAGACTACAAATCGTTTGCAGAGGCACCTACTATTTTTAAATCTACGTATCTAAGACTTGTTGGCGAAGGAGCCAGACTTGAGCGAGGGTTTCAAATAAGGCAAGTCTCAAAATTTATTATTCCACTGGCGTACTAGGTATATCATGGAATTTTCGGCGTCTACATCCTGTTTTTGCTTTTTTTCTTGTCTTATTAGAGAATTTAGTTCCAAAAAGGGAATATGAACACACCGGCTTTTGGAGGGATTGGATGTTGAAATAAGCTTCTCAGAACTACAATCGAATCCTTGGGATAATTCTTTCACTTCAATTTGTATCCGTTTTACGAACGATTTTTCCTTATTCAAGAAGAAGGAACAAACGTACACACGGCAAACCGAACCGTCACCACGTCGAGTTATTTTCGGACTAAAACAATCCCATCAGCTGTGCAGTCTGCCTACCGCAGACAGAGTAGAGTACAAAAATGCCAACACACTGTTGGAAACATGACGTCAACGCGCAACTCATACTGATTCCCCTTCGCCAGTTGCTGCCAAAGAAATTCAACTTCGCAGTGGCTGAATGGCGGAATTGTGTTGCGTGCAACGTGTTCGATGGGGTTGCATGGGTTTTGTTTGGATTTTAGAAAGATTGTTAGATATTAGATACTTGGTGAAAGACTGAGAACGCGAAGTTTAACCTTTGTTCGTGGATGTGAAATAATGGTATCTTTGAGGAATTTTTTGTTGTTTTTGGTACCACCGAAAATGGGTCAACAATTAAAAATAAACTTTTGCATATTTAGGTTTAAATTGCGCAATAAAAAAGAATCAGATATGACTTTTGGAAGATGTTGACATTGTTTTGATGGTGAACGGAAATCTAGGCTTTAATTTGACGCCAGCGCCAAGCTAGAAGACACGCAGCGCATTTAAAAAGAACTTATAGCTCTTTTCTGGAAATGCCCATCCATCAATCAAAGTTGGGGTCTAGAATTCTTTCGAGTTCTGAAAAAAACAACGGTTTGATCAGTCGTGAGGTTATAGCTTTTAGGGTGTTAGTGCTAACTTTAGGTACACGGTGTTGTATTTATGTTGTATCAATCTTGGAGAACAGAGGCTCTTATAGGTCAGCCGCTTGACCTATAACATTGGATGTGAGTTGGAATTGAAGAAATCAAATTACCGAATTAGTTAATGAGCTATACATCACTTCCCGCTTTGGGGTCAATGCGCTTGTCTTGCGAGGTAGTATAGATTGGCGGAACTATTTCTTACACAACATGCTAGGTATCGGCGACTTTTTTAAGCGACACATTCATGGAGAACTGGGGTGTAGCTTAATTGTGAGCGGTATGTTTGTTTTATCGAAATAGAGCTGAACCTACTAAATAGTAGCCAAATGGAAACGCCAAAGTTAATTTCTGTCAATTGCTTAAGGCCAGAAATGGCTGCCAATTTCGGCCGGTTATACTTTTTTCGTAGAAATTACACAGCTCTTTCGAGTATTGAGTCAAAATCTAGTGACCAGCAACAACATATTTTTAACCGTTTTTAACAGAGGCCCATGGTATTTCTTTTTCATGCTCATAGTAGGAAGAGGCTTCTCTTTCGGTCTTAGAAATTGTTTGCAACTACGACGCCTTTAGCCCAAAGCTAAAATTAGGAACGTGTAGTAAAGCACAAAGCTGAAAAAAATCTTTAAATTCCACAGTGGTGTGACACAGAGCAACAAATAAATATAAGTTCAATGCTTTCTATATAGCACCACTTATCAACTGTCTACAGAGGCCATAAATTGAAGCAGATATTGTAGATGCAGAGCCACTTGTAGCACACACAGTTGTGTAGAGCTACAAAGCAACAATTGCAAGCTTGATTGTATCGTAGCTCGTCAAATTCTTCAAAATTTTTACAGTCTTTATAACCTGAAGCTACAATTAATTTCTTGTAGTAGTTAACGGTCACACTTCATACACATATAAGACTACAAAGCTACATTTGCAACTACCATTTTTAAATATATCACAACTTTTTGCAAAAATCCTAGAGGCTTTATAAATTAAGCTACATTTAGCTACTTTAGAATTAGTTTACGTCCACAGATGTGTAAAGCTACAAAGCTACATTTGCAGCTACAACGATCGCTGTATCACAACATTTTGCGAAAATTCTACAGGCTTTAAAAAATTAAGCTACAATTGGTTACTTGTAGAACAAGTTAACGTCCACAGACACGGATGTGAAGAGCTACAAAACTACATTTGGAACTACAATGATCAATGTATCACAATATAGTGCACAATTTATTCAGGCTTTATATATTGAAGCTACAACTAGGCAACTGTTGTTTAGATTAATATCCACAGTTGCTAAAGGTACAAAGCTACAACTATCTACCATATCACTTTTTACAACAACGTTTTCTACTATACGACAGCAACTGACACCCAAACTAAGTAACTATGCAAGTAGTTAGTAGCACGAGCAAATATTTACATGAGTGCAACCTGCTTTTCAGTAAGACACAACCCATTCTGCAGCACAAGTTCAGTGCTGAAGGTATATACCCCAATCCCGACTGGTTGTGCAATTTCGCAGCCACTTGTTGACTTGTGTAATTTGTGTGTTATATATAGGCAACTGGTTACTGCTTGGCTGACTCACAGATATTAGGTTAGTCGTCACCAGTAACAGTACCATGATCAGCATGAGAGAGCAAAGTATGTGCGGAATTTTAATTCATTTTGCTCACTGATGGGTGCACATGCTTTTAAACTGCATCAATGCGTCACTTCTTCGGTACGTTCCGTTCCGTAAGCTGACGTTTTTCATTTAGATTTGCACATGATTTCGCCCTCTCCAACGACCAAGTCTTCCCTAATGTATTCGTGCCTTGAAAGGATTTTTTTTGTTTCCTTTCTCCCTGCATCTATCAGAAATTCCGATCAGATAAACACAAAACAAATCTCTATCCGAGAATAGACATAGGCCGAGGTACTCTCATCTACACGACCTATGGGAATGCACCTTCCCGTCTCTAGGTGGTGTTGAACCATTTCCCCCGACATTTCAATACTCTACTACCTGTTCTGTGAGTGCTAGCCGCCGGCGGTACATATTATCGCTTCACAAATGCCTAATGTCATTCAATGCGTTCCTCACCTCTCCCTCTCTCTCTGTCTTGCACTGTCATGTCATATTGTTTACACATGCAGCGTACATGTGTCAGATTGAACTCCTGTATCTGGCGTTCGAAAACCTTGAAATAAACTCGTACAATTCCGAAAATATTTGTCTGCTCCTTCACTTTACACAAACAAACAATGAAGTAGAATAGAAAGTATCTGTCGCTAGAGTCTGTTTGTGTTCCTATTAGACGTCGAGGTTTATTGCATTCAATTTCTTTCGCACGTTGCACGACAAATTGGCGCCGCTAATTTCAGCGATTCTCTCATTTCTCGCTTAGACGCGAGTCAGTGTCATCTACGTTGTGTTGCTGTCATTCCTTCGCACTTGGAGTCGCACCAGTTTTACATATTGAATTTGGCACTGCCAGTGCAACTCCGAACACACCCCATAGTGGGGTAGATGCCATTGGAGATACTATCTCGTCAATGCAAGAAGTGATTCATGGCATTAATTGATGAAGCGACGATAATGACACTTTCCAACCTTACATGGGCTGTACGGGTACGCGTACGGTACACATGATGATGTGATGAGTTGCTTTGCAAGAAATCTACATTTTGTGGTTTATTGCCCCAGAATACAAAACAAGAAAAAAAAGCTGATGTTGATGATTCAGCCGAGACGTGCTCGATCTCAAGTGTCAAACGAAGCGATTTTTCCGGTTCTGTGTTTTGGCAAGTGGCCCAAACATGTGGGGGGCTGCTGGCCACTTGATTTGAATTTCATTTGTTTCATTTAAATTGCCAAGCTTCAAGTGCATCTATCAAATGACTCACAGCTGTTGTGTGTTTTTGTGTAAATATCATTCCTCGTAAACAGATTTATTTTTAAAACATTAATTCGCAGTTTATTTACATTCGCTGGCCGCCGCTCGGTATATTTTATGACTGAATTTTGTTTCCATTCATAAGAGTGCTTTCTTTCTTTCATAAAAAGAAATTCGTTGATTGTTCAGTCAACAGAGTGATTCAGTCGCTGAAATGTACATGTTCACATATTTTCCATATCCGTTTGTATATTTCACTTTGACGCAGGTTTAACGTTTATAAAAACTTGGCACAAGTTCATGGCAGTTTTTTTTCTGCGGTGGCAGCCAAGATATTCAAAAACATTCGCATCTCACTGATGCATATTTAAATACAAAATCTTTGGTAGTTTGTTTAATTTTTTTAGCTAAACAAGGCGTCCCGTTGGCTTGGTCCGTGCCCAGAAAAGACATTACTTAGATGTGTTCTGGTCTAGAGATTTATAAAGAAGGACGTCCCTTACTTTTCGTATCGCATCAGTATCTTTTAGATATCACTGCCGCTCTTGCCAAATTATTCGTAAATGGTACATCTTTTGAATGAACTGTACGATGGCGATGAAACTAAAACTAAATGTTACTCTGATAAGCTTTTTCTGAAAAAAATCAATTCAATTGGCTTAAAATCAGTAAATAGTTCGCGCAACAGGTCCGTAGCGGCCCTAGGCCTAAGCTCCTCACAACCATTCGTTTTGTGTGAGTTTTTCTTTTTCGACAAGAATGCAAGGGATCTACAATTTTATGCCGCGTCAAACGCTTTTTCATGACAGTTACACTGGAAGTTTGTCAGACGTTCAGAGAGGTGCCGCAGTGAACAAAACCTTAAGTTCAACTGAGACCTGGGGCTGATTGGTCTTAAAGTGACGGGGCAACAAAGCCACCTACACACAAGGTGGGCCAAAAGAGATCACCCTATTGGAAGATGCTCTTATTTTTGCAAATGGCCGCCAATGTCAAATCTGTTTTGACATTTCTGGACTAGACAGATGTAGAATACAAGTGAACAAGCCATGGAGCGATACACTCCCCAAGAACGCGGAATAATCATGTCTATTTTTTTGCGTAACAATTCGTCTGTAGTGTTGACGCAGCGCGAATTCCACGGTCGCCGATTCCACGGCCATCCGACACCGACTGCGCAAACACTGCGCCGTGTGGCCACCAACCTTGAAGAGTATGGGACCACACCAGACGTTGCCAATAAATATCGCCGCTGTTGACGAGGATGCCGAGCTGTCGCCTCTGTTGACGAGGATGTCGAGATGTCTCCGGAAACATCGACCAGACGCCGTGCCTCGCAATTAGCCATCAGCCGGTCGTCCCTAAGGCGAATTTTGGTCAAAGACTTGCGCATGCTTCCGTACAAAGTCCAGTCCGTGCATCAGCTGCTGTCTGTCGACCGCCAAACGCATGTAACCTACGCCCAAGCCATCGTCAATCTCGAGGACGAAGTGGACGATTTTTCGACCAGAATCATAATGAGCGATGAGGCTCATTTCCACCTCAGCGGGTACGTGAACAAGCAAAACTATCGCTTCTGGGGCACCGAAAATCCACGAGTAATACACGAGGAACCATTACACCCGCTCAACCCTAGAAGCCCTCAAGGACAACATTCAACACGAGTGCGAGAATCTGTCGTCCGAAGTTCTCGCCGAAGTGATGAAAAATGCAATAAAACGAGCCCGTTGCGCAATCAATTGTGACGGCGCCCATTTGGCCGATATCATCTTCTCGACTTGACCAATAAAATTCTAAAGGTTTAAATAAAAATAATCAGAAAAACAGAACCGAAGTTTTTCATTAAAACAAAAAATGAGAGCCAAACAACATCGGATGACTTCTTTTGGCCCACCTTGTACCATACAAAAACAAATGGCCATTCCTATTTGTACGGGTTTTAGCTATCCCTCATCTTATCACAGATTTGCTTGGAAAAATTCCTTCAAGGACGACAGAGAATTTTCTCCCAAATAATCCCCTCAAACGGAGTTATCTCCAAAAGTCTCTCGAACAAAAATTCATCCACTCGCATAAACGCCTTAAAATATAATCTCCCGTCCGCTATCAGCAAGTCGCAACTCGCAACTCGCATCACTGCTCCTTTTATTTTTGGATAACCGGACTCCTGTTACCCCCGTCTCCATTAACTGCTGAAATCACTTTAATTTCTGTGATATTATCCAACTGCCGGTATATCCCTTTAAATAAAATATAAACCCACCGAAAGAAGACGAAAAAAAATATTTCCTCTCCTCAGTTATCAGTTCCGAAAACACTCACGCGAAAAACCAGTCAAAGATAAACAAAAAAAAAATCCTCTTGGGAATTCTAAAAGAAAAAAAAAAAGAATCCATTTTTATGAGCAGTTAAACATTTCATTGCACGCAACTGGATTACTGTTGCAATATGTCGGCGGCGGCGACTCCACCATATGTTGGCAATGGCATTTCGATGTAACATTTCACAAACAAGAGATGGCGTTGTTTGCAGTCGTCCCCCCGCCGAATGTTTGCTTGCATGTCTGAATGCAATGTATTCCTTTGTCCGTTGTTGGCTTTTACATCTTTTTTCGCTTTTCATTAAGTGGAAATTAAGTCACGATTTACGTTACTTCCTCCCTGTGTGGTGGCTGGTGGCTGGTGGCTGGCCAACCGCCACACCGGCACCGTCCTTTCGTGAGAATATTTCTCCGCAAAAAGTTTTGTCATTAGGTAGCCGAACCAAGACCCCCCCTCTGGTATACAAGTCTTTAATGGGGATTAGATATCAAAATGATGGTTGCCGGTGTGGTTAATTGCCCCGTGAGTGGGAGTAGGCTGGACACAATGTATTCCTTTCTTCAGAAATTGACCCAATCACGGTATAATTGTTGGCTCTGCCACAAAGCCCACGTTTCGGGTGTGTGTAGTGTATCTAAAGGATACAAACAGCATCTATACGGACCAAATACGTGTGGATGGGAGTGGAGATAAATTGCAGTTGGCAACACACAGAGAATACAAATAAAATCATTATCCCCGAGCATGAATAGCGGTTCGAGGTTCCAGAGTTTAGATTGGGTTGCCCGGTTCAATGGTTACGGAGAATTTTGTTCTTTCTTTGTGCCGTGTCGTTTCGTTCTTCTCAGCTCATGAATCTCGGTCTCTGGTTCTGTGCCGACGGTTATTATGATTTTTGTCGTCCAATTCGACTCTTCAGGTAGGTTTACGTGTACAAAAAAAAAAAAGAAGAAAAAAGTGGTCCAATGGGCAACCGATCGGAGTCGGACTGCGGTGCGGATGGCCAGCAAAACAATGAGAGAACTGCACTCTATTTCGTGACAGAAGGTGGAAGCTGTTGTGTGTTGATGATCTCAAAGCAGGAACAGGTCTGTAGTCTGTAGTCTGCACTCACTCTTTATCTGTATGGATGATGCCGCCTTTAGCTGGCAGCAAGATAATTCTTCTCCTTTCGGCGTGAATTTCCAGAGAACTCTTCTAACCGATATAGCATTGGGCACGCAGGTATACACAATAATCCAAATGAAGTGTAGAGGTATAGTGATTGATGTTACGAGAGGAGAAGTCTGGAGCAGAGCAGCATCTTAACGACGGGGGAAACCAATTAGTTATAGGCTTTGGGTGCGGGAATATGAAACTAGTTTCAGGTTCACATCTATTCACAAAATGATGTAATGCTGATCGGTTATATGGTTGGGTGTAGGATACGAGATAAAAATAGATATTCATGCGGCAGGATTGGAATTTTAATAGGTTTACAAAAGGGCGATCTCTGCTTCTGTTTTAATGACCTGTCTTCAAAGCTTCGGAACAGCTTGTGGTGTTTAGAAATTGTGGCTACGGTTGGTGGTCAGAGATCGGTTAAGTGAAAGGTGCGTCCATTAACAGCAAATGAAAACAGGTCATTAAACCCATTTAGTTTGGACTCGAACCGGTTCAGCAGCCGCCAGAGTTCTATTCGATCAAGTTTTTCTTTCGCAATCGGTTTTTGAAGCTCTGAACGTACTAGGGTCATAAGTGATGCTATAGTTTATGGTGGGTTGATGATTTGATGATCTTTTTGACATTAAAATAGAATAGCAGCCGAATTTTGCGGTTCCTCACTTATTTACATAGATGGCGCTACAGTCCCAGTGGGATCGATTCAATTTGTAGGGTTCCTTCGACTATTCGGTTTGGATCTTTACTAATTCACAGCTGCAGACACTGCAGCCTACAGCTGAACCCCCCCTATTTATGGCAAAGGTTCTTTGCACTAATTAAGGAAATACCACCAATCAATTGACAACAGTCTGCCGTCTGCGACATCTGCTCGAATGACTCACCACACAAGCTCTACGAAGCCATCAACAAGGAAACCTCTCTGAGGTCATCTTAATTGCTTTTCCACTAAATCATTGCCGATCGGCGTTGAACTCTGTTCCCATTCCATCCACACGACTCCTATTTATGACTTTCATACATCTTAATTGAATCGAGGCAAACTAATCGCCGACCATAGACACATTTGTTGGTTTTAAACTTGAGCAAAAACTCTTCGTATCATCTTGTGTAGGTCTATGTACTCCCTGAGTCACTCGTATCCAGCCGGCTCTCTACTGCAATTTCAATTGAAGAGTCTTCAATGCGTCTTCGATAGAAAGAAATCATAAATTTCACGCCCCGCTTAGTCATACGATCGGCACGCCTTCGCAACACTACTGTCAATGCCAATGACCGACTCCGTTGGGTCTGTGTGGTGCTGCCCATTGATATGACAACAGCGATAGTAACGAGTGGATTTTTCTGCCAAGTTTTTCGCCCGACCAACAGTCGAGTTGTGTGCGATCACCACTGCTGGGGCACTGAATCATAACAATAAGGAATCAAAGTCAAGCCTGACTGAGTCACTTCGGTCGTAGCCATTGGTAATGATTATGGGATGATCTACGATCGAACTCTTGAGGTGGATTAATTTCTCTCGTCGCTGGTGTTGTGTGCGGCATTCAAACGAAGGTGATTCATAAAAGGCGAATACCTGCTTGAGGATTGTCCAGATGGGAGGTCATGGGATCGCTAAGATTTTACGACAACTGGTAGATCGGTTTCGAGATTCGTGGGAACTTCTTGTGCAGTCAAAGGAATATTCAGGCGAAATGGAATAGTAAACAAAATTACGGACTCTTTGCGGTCGTGACAGTAGTTCTATAGGTATAAAGTTGTAGTGATCGCCATCGATGAATGCTGATAAAAAAACGTATGCAGAGTGAAAGAACACACGAAGATCGGCATAAAACTGTTGATCAGTGATCTTCATTCCAAATGACTTGAAACAACTTTGACAGCGTGTTGTACTATGAATTTAAAATGGACCATGCCCTCAACATTGTCGAAAAAGTTGCAGATTGGTCTAATTTATTTGAAGACTGAAGATCAGTTGAAAAATACGTACCTCAGAGCCGCTCTTTGGAAGACTGTGGCAACGGACTTGAATCGTTGATTTCTTTAAAGACGTGTCCATCTTTGCCTTGGTATTTCTTTCAAATCTGCATTAATTATCCTGTGCTTCTCGTGAAGGGAAACGAAACCAAGTTGATCAACTGAATTCAATTGCTGAATTTTTCCTTCTAATGATGCAGGTGATCATCTCATTCATCCATCCAGTTGATCAACTCCTGAATTGGAGGAGCTACGACGACCAGTGTGACCGTTGCAGATTTCTTAAAAGGACTCTTCACAAGGTCGCAAAGCTGCTGATGTGACTATCAACTTTCAAAACTTCACTCTGGTTGCTCCCTTCACAAAAATTCTCCCAGACCTGCCCCTCCAATTATTTGAATTAAAGGGACATTGCAACGACCTCAAGTCATTAAAACTAAATCCATGGAATAAACGTGCGCTTCCCTAATCCCGTATACCTACCCACATTCGCTTTCTCTGTATAGAATTCCCGTTTTCAATTTGCTTCCCCATACGACCAAGTATTGGAGCGCACCTCCTCCATACGCTCAACCAGAAATTCCATTCATAAATGAATTTCACAGCACAAACACTTCACTTTAATTACAACAATAATCGTAAACGACAACGATACGCAATCCTCATTAAAAATCAATAGGCAACCCTACAGCGACTTGGCGTGTCATTCTTTTTCTCCAGGCAAACAGCAGCTCCCTGAACCCTGAACCCTGAACGCTTATCGCACACGAGCAAAAGACCAAAAACAACAAGAAAAACCCAAACTTACAATCTGACGCTAGGAACAATGACAGCCGGATGTAGGAAAGAAAACTTTTCGTTTCCATAATACTCGTAATTGTCCTGGCAATTATGATTCTCTCACTTGCACAGAAAATAAAAATAATAATAATTGCGAGCGCGCGAGAAAATTTACGACAAAAGTCTGTCTAACAACAGTTCCTGGCTTGGGTGTTATTGGAGGCGTATGGTATGATGTTGACTTCCCAGTCAACTGCCGATCAAAGCGACTTTATTGTTTATTGTGGCGCCACTTAGTCGCTATGCTATATACCAACAGAAACAGCTAACGTTCTGCAGCCGAACAACAACAACCGCTAGGGGGTATTATAATAACGGCTTGCCTCTGTTACATATCCTCATTCCGGCAAGATTTGCATGTCATATACTTGTTGTTGTTTTTGTTCGCACACAAACATACAAGACGGCTCGGCTGCCCTTTCCCAGCTGGGGGAAACGTGTCGGTGTCAGTCATATTTTTCGCAACACAACGAACACAAGGATAATTTTGCATCGAAGATAAGTTTGTCCTTTTTATGTTGGTATGGTGTTTTCCTTTTGTGTTTTCCTGCTGCAATAAATTTGAATTTTTATTGACTTTTAGGTTTTCTTTTCGTCGGTTCTGTATCCGAACTTAGCACGTCGAGACAGGCAAGTTTAGGATGGGGATGCTGGCACTTTCCAGCAAGGATCGACTTTTCGGAACTGTAATGATCTGTGACGATGAAGTGAATTCGACACAGCACAACGTATGTATACTGAGGGGGGGCTTGTAATAAATTTTGGCAATGGGTCAGATGCAAGCAGACAGTGGCGTGGGGTAACAATTATCGGTTAAATGTATAAACAGCCTCTGTATAGGCTGTTCCGTCTGACTAATGTGATTGAGGGGGGAATTTATTACGAAAATATTTACCGACTTCCTATAGATAAAATTTTAAGTGCCTAGTTCCTTTTTATTTTAAAATAATTGGCCTCCGGTTGCGCCTGACAAAAGTCCGACTAACTATCCTGGGCTTCCTTATTCATGGGCTCAAATTCGGCACATAATTGTAGGTCCCTTCCATGCGTTCCCAAAAATTAACTCCACACAAAGGACATTTTGTGAGAATCTGTAGGCTGTCTTATATATTTTTTAAATGCGTTTTACCGCGTCAAATTCATCGATTGAATAAGCTTAAGCAATAAGTGAGCAATTTATGTGCGGCGCAGTCTTGCACATTTTTTTTTAAATTAAATTTGAAGGCAAAGCCGTTGAACAGTTACGTAATAGGCAGCCTAATGCCGTTTTCCATTGGGCAAAAAGCAGCGTCTGGAATGGAAAAAATCACTTCTGAAACCGTTCCATTGGGAAGAGAATCTCGCTTCTCGATTTGAAGTCCGAATCCACTCAAGAAGCACTCACACAAGTGTAATTTATGTATTTTTTACAAGTCAGCCGTAGATTATTTTTTTTGGCATTTCACCAAAACTTTTGTAGATTCAATCTTCAATAGAATTGGGTATAGCCACCCTCGACCTGAGGTGTAAGTCTTTTTTTCCCTTACTGTCCAGGCAATCATTTCCCGAACGACATTCCCACTAATCGCCTCACTAAACCTCGTAAACTGTTATTGCATCCAAAGAGTGTATAAAATCCCGCTTAACTACTTCTTATAGAGCCATATCCTTGCGCCACCGAAGACGATATTTATGGCGCGAAATCCATCCCGCATCCAACTGCAAATAGCACATAAAGGCGCATATCATCTCAACCGAGATCCGATAAGAACTCGTCACACTCGCCTTTAATTTTACAACCAGATGTCTATGAAATCGCTGGCAAACACACCTCCATTCAAAATCAAAGCAGCCAGCTTGTGAATTGTCCTTCCAGGAGACCAACAAAACACTATAGTCCAACAGGAAAATGGCATCCGCCAGCACCCATGAGTGCAATGTATTGTACGATGTACACACATTAACATTACGATGGTATCCGCTTGTTATACGACCTTTCCTTTCATTCGTGTATCGTGTCCTCCTTCCTCCTGGCCATGCACATCCCTATTTCACGTACCTAATCCACTTTTAAGGATAATAAAAAGTTCACATTTCCATTCGATTTTATTGCAAATGAATAGGACATTCGGTTCCATGAGAGAGAGTGAAAAAAAGGCTCTTCTTGTTCGGTTCGCTCTCACCGGTGTAAGGATATAAATGGCTGAATTCGCAATTATCGCCGAGCGTGTGAATGGCACAAGGATTTTCGTTTATGTGCACCGATAGTGTACAGGAAAAGTAATTGTAGACTAGAACAGGTAAGCCAAGTGTCTCGTTAAGGATTATTTCCCAGGATGTCGATCATAACAACTATGTACGGGATTTCCTTATACATTTTTCTATTTATAGCAGCCCTCTACGATTTAATGAGACGGCAATTGTTGTTGTTGCCTGAAAAGGTGAACGAACTGTGTAAAGTAAAAAGAAATTCGATTTTTTTTTCTATCAGCTTAGAGAGATACAAATATAAATTGTTTACACGTTGACAACATGTGTCCGCGAGATGTTGTTTTTTGGCTTCCCTGTTCGGGGCCTCCGGATTTGTGTTTTGATTGGAAATACTCGGAAATCCTTCTTCCGAATAACCCTATGCACGTCCGGGCTGTAATTACTGTTGGTGAGCAGCAAAGTTTATTTTTATTGTTTCACCCATATTGGTGGGATATCCTCTGTGATGAGCGCACATGGAGAAAGCCTGATTGTGCAGTTGAATTCCCATGTGGACAATGTCCGCGCGGTTTATCACGAATTAATTGTTTATTAATGTGACACATTCCATTCGGCGGAAAGCGTTCGCACGCGTATACTTTCTGTGAAGTCTGCCTTTTTATTTGAACATTTTAAAGGTTGATTAAAATCATTTAAACCGGTGTGAAATACACCGATGTGTTGCGTCCTGTGAGCCCCTTTCGAGGCGTAGTTAAAAATGAAAAGCAACTCCTTAAACAATCTTGAATTCAAAATTCCCTACGCCTTAAAAATGGATGAACCAACACGATGTTGCAAAGCAATCAACATAAGCAATCCGCGTCAAGGACTTCCCTCGCTTTCGTTCTAAAATGCACAGTTAATACTCCATAGACTTATTATATTCAAATTTACCGTCATCCACGCACTGTTATCCATACTTTCATTGCAAAAAAAAAAGGTCCATACTCCCAAAATAAACCCACGTGTATTATTCTCAACCCTGTATTCCTTTTGCATACATTGCCACGCTCCTTTTTCCCGTGTCTGGTTAGGCAGCCAATAATTTTGTTCAAATTATAACTTTATGAATTTTATTTTGAATTTTTATTGCAAAACGAAGGCATCTGTATTATGGGGTAGGCGGTGAACGGGACTGAGGGTGGTCGTTAGCATATTAACAGGAAAAGAACGCAACATGTCAGCCTTAAAAGGATATACTGTGCGTGATGTTAAAATCAAGGAAAAAAGTTACGCTTCTTTTATCGTGTGTGCAGGATTGTCTGGAAAAAAAAAACTTTTTCCATAAAGTAGGAGCTTATGTAGGAGCAACATGGGCGAGTGCTTTAGTGAGGCTGTACGTGTGAAAATGTCTGGAATCTTGGTTAAAGTTATGCAGGAATTTCATTTCTTAAAGACTGTAGTGCGAGTAGTACCTACTTTCTTCTTGTGTGACGCGAATATCGGTTTGGACCCGGACATGAATCGAATGTCGTTGGTTTTGTTGTTTCGGTCATGAAACGATCGTTAGTTTTGTCTCAGACATGACTCGAACATAAAATGTTCGTTGAGTTTGCATGAGAGTAGCCCAGAGACCATGTGTCATTAAATAAAAATCTTATATCGTAACCAAAAAGAGAACTTTACCGCCAGCTTAAGCCCACGTAATTCAATACTATGGTCAACCTTTAGCGCCAAGACACAGATACAGATTTGTTTCTGGCAGCCACTGCCCATTAATTACCGAGACGGATCTATCTATACATCCGAACCATAAATGATTCAAAGAGTAGAAAGCCGGCTCTTCTGGAAGACAAGTCACACCACATCCAAACGGCAAACCTTGTCAAACAAATGAAAACGTCTCCATCTCACAGACTCGGTCAAAGCGATCACAAGTGAACCGTTTCACACAGATTATCACAGCCATTATCTAATCCAAATTGAGTATACCAAACTCTTACATCACATATCGTCGCCGAGCTGTTTAAAATTTGTAAATTCCAAACCCACAAAGATTCGGATCATAATTCAGCAATTAACAGAGCATTTCTCTTCCATAGAGAGCACACATTTAATCGTATTCGACCGCGCTAAAGAATCGAAGAAGATGAAACAGCTCAACTGGTGTAGTATGTAGTTGCGCGAAAAACCAGCTGCAGATATGAATCAGACGGAACCACACATTTACTTTCACTTGAGTCGGACTAAACCGACCACAACAACTAAAGAAAGCGGCGAAGAGGATTTTGTGGCCTTTGGCCGGGCGTTAAGTTAGTACGCCAGCCATTTTACCCCGAACCTTGATTTTTAGATTAGATTACGTATCAGTTGTCGTTTTGTATGAGAGCATTTTTTTTCTACTGATTTAAATTGCGAGCTGTTATGGTTGCGTCATGGTCCGATGTAGCATAAGTTTCTGTAGATAATTTGAATACACTCTCAACCAAGTGTTGAAGCAATTTTGTACGCTTTGTTATGACTTTATGCTTTTAGAGATTTTTATTTTAATTGGGAGCGTCATTTGGGGAATTTTATTTTAATTTTTTTTATTTAAATGTGCGCGCGCTCGATTGATGCTTAAGCTTAATGATGCACACTTGAGTTCTGTGCCTTCGTTGTCTGTAGGGCAGATGTAGAGATAAACTGAGGACAATGGGGATCAGATGGAGGGAATACGAATATGCACGGTGTGACAATAGGGTGCGAAGCTTTGACCACACTGGACGAGGTGCGAACAATAGCTACGGGTCAGTGGATAGAAAGTTGAATCGGACAATCGGATGCAAATGGCGAAAATAGTTTTGTGGGCGAATTTCAGTTGCCGTGATTCATGTAGAACTTGTCAGTACACAGGATGTCGCTTGTCACATCTGCCAAAATGGCATCTGCAACCACATGGAAGAGATTGAATCGGTGGAACATCTCTTATGCCTACGGTGACCATTTTTTCAGTCACATAAAAGAGGACATTTTTTAAGTAAAAATACCTATACAGTTAAAAATGGTTAAAGCACATTTTAACTACCAAAATTTGTAGGTTTTTGTAGGTTTGATAAAAGGAATTGACTTGAACTTTGAAAATCAATACAAGAATACCCGCTTTGTTAGAATTGAAAAGGTGTCTTCTCGCAACCTCCCATATTTCTTATACAGGGTTGGCCAAAAGAAGTCATCGGATGTTGTTTGGCTCTCATTTTTTTTCTAAATGAAAAACTTCGATTCTGTTTTTTGATTATGTTTATTTGAACCTTTAGAATTTTAATGGGGCGCCGTCACAATTGATTGCCATACGGGCTCGTTTATCACAAGGTGGGCCAAAAAAACGAGAGCCAAACAACATCGGATGACTTCTTTTGGCCCACCTTGTAGTGGGAAGATGGCCTTTTGGGAAGCAAGGCGACATTTAAAAGTAAAGAGGACAATGTATTGTTTTCTTTTAGTAAAAAATCAGAGACGACACAGTAGCGAAAAAGTGGACTCTCCTCTCAAATAGAGAATAATTGGTCACCGTACTTATGCCCAACACAGCGCTCCAAAAATAACCCTTATTTTGGCAAGTGGTACTATAGTTAGGATAAAGAAGATTTATAACCAGTTCCGACTGATTTTGTTGCGCTTATCCTCTACCTACTTACAGAGTACTAAGTAAATTTTTATTTTGATCAAAATTTTGAACATATTCTTAAGAATTTCTTCTAAATTGACCATCACCATCAATTCGGAAAAGTTTGGCTATAAAATGCATGCGTTCCCAACTTGAAGGAAAGATTTTGGAGTTTTGACAACTTTTTCCAAGCAAACATTTTTGACCGACAGTAAATGGTAAATATTTTCTCTTGTATTAGGAATATGTAAATGTCTCTTCGAGTGCTTTTCAATTTAGCTCACAAAACAGGCTTTTGATCAGAATTTTATTTTTTGTACAACCATTACATTTGGGGCCTTGCGTACCTGAAAAAATGCAAATAACAGAGTTAAGCACAAATTTTGACCACATTTTCGATGGTTTCGGTATGTCATGCTTATTTGGACTTATATTTTCTGAAAATACTTATCAAAATTTCTGCAGTTAAACTATGTATATGTGTCGAAATATTTGTTGGCACAAGAAGTCTGATCTTTTGTGCCACTAGTCTGTTTATTTTTAAAATAGTTTGAATTTTGAAATGCAACATTTCTGACGCATGACGAATGAGAAATTCTGATGAATTCTGAATTTTAATAATTTTCTGGTGCATGACGAATGAGAAATTCTGATCAATTCTGAATTTTAACAATTTTTAGACGAATGGCCAATTAGAAATTCTGATGAATTCTGAATATTAAAACGCAGCATTTCTGACGCACGACGAATTAGAAATTCGCACGACGAATGATGAATTCTCAATTTCTCATTTGCCATGCGTCAGAAATATGGCATTATAAAATTTAAATTATCTATAAAAAATTTCTCATTCGTCAGAAATGTTGAATTTTGAAATTTGGATGGGCTCAACTATTTTTTTTTAGAACTGGTAATCGCAATTTCAACACTCTTTGCATATATAAATCTAACCACTATATTTAGAGATTTTTTGAAGTAGTAAACACCAGAATTTCGTTCATTTTCGAACGATTTATAGTCAAAAGTTATCCAGTTTAAAAAATCAAATTTACACTACAAAAATGTCTATGGAATATTTTAACACAATGTATTTGACATTTCTCATCCGAACCTAAAATGTCTTTTAAACGCATCCGTCACGTATACTTTATGCAGACATTTTGACCGAACAAAAGCCATTGAAAAAGTCATTCTACTTTCCATTGAGACTGTTTTTTAAATCACCAACTGTAATACAGAAAATGGCTGTCTACTGTAACAAAAAAAAAAAATTAATCAATGCAACTCGAACAGGTGAAAAACGTGCCTTCCCGACGATTTCCATCGTCGCTGACCTTTTCCACATAAAAATCACTTTTCGACAAGGGACGAAGGACCTCGTCGTCGTCGCCGACACCTGAGCTTCAGTCGAAATTACAGTTTTAAACGGCGTCATCGTCATCGCCATCGCCCACGAAAACTTTTCAAATATGCAAACTTTTGTGTGCTCACACAAAAGTTGCACTTCCGTTGGTATTGCTGGCACTGGTGGTGCATCTCTCATCTCATCATCACTTCAGAGCACAACGACACGGAACGATAGTGTGTAGTGATTCATATTTTAAAAATTCCTCACCACGTCCAAAGGTACTTAAAAGAAGTTTTACGTGCGAGCACCGAGAACAGCAACTAGACACTACTCTTGGATAACCAATGAAATAGGCACACCGTACACTATATAGTCCTTTTGGTATTCAATGCCACTTGCCGAGATGGGCAGGCAAAACCACAATTCAGCTGGTGAAACGTGATTTCATTTTAATTTCGTTAATCAGTGCGTTATGCATATGAGTTTATTAAAATATATAATAGGGACTGCATCTCATTAAGAACGGCAGGCCCATGCTGCTGGCATCTCTTGGGATTAATGTAGGATATTTGTAAAGCTATTTATCGGAGCTGAATATCTGATTATACTGTACATCGAATGCCACTTGAGACTGGGAATGGTTGTGTACCGTATCGATTGGTGGATAGCATCACTTGGCAGGTTTCTTTTCCTGCCTTCGGTATATGTAAATAAACAGGTCCTTGAGGAAAATGATTGCGCTAGGGAAGCGCAAGAGCGCTCTGGATATGACAGTTCGATCATGGGGATAGTTGGGATTAACACTAGACGAAAGTGGATTTCAAGAAAGTGTATTGAAAGCACTAGTTCGTTTTTCAATAGTAGGCCTCGCATTGTGTTTCCAGAGTAGGAACTTAATGAACATTTAGTTTAGTCAAAGTTGCAAATTGGAACGGTTCTGCGTTAAGCAACAATTTGGGCACAGGTGTGCTTATTTTTTTTAGCATCAAACGCCTGACCAATAAGGTGTCGATTTTCTCTTCTTAGAATTTTGAAATATTTTTGGTCGTTGCCAAAACGAAAGTACTAAATGTTGGACCATTTTCGACAATGTCCACAAATGTCGTCCATTTTTGTGAAACCTGCAGTTCAGTTTCTGCGTGTTCCAAATATTAATTTCCAGAACAATATTGATTCATGTACACTTTTGAGGCCTAAAAATTAAACAAAAATTCAATGACTTGTCGAAAGCCTTGCAATTTTTCTGGCTTACAAAATTTAGGCTGGGAATGGCTTTAACATTTTATTTTCATATTTTGAATGTTGTTTTATGTTAATTTCTAAGGGATGCAGAACCACACTAATTTTCCTGCGAATTCCAAACAATTTTTGGACAAATTCTGATCATTTCAGCAGAGCACTTAATTCTGACCTTTTTTTTGAACAAGTGCAGAAACAGCTTAATAAAATCTTGTTCATTGTATATAATGGAAATGGAAATTAATTTTTGCCAAACATTTTTTGATATAAATTTAAGATAACCTAATTTCTGACCAGTATAGTCTTTACTGCTAAACAAGTAGGTATATATTTAGAAATTTGGGCGAAATTTAGTAATAAAAAACGTTTTGGACATTTGCCGATCATTTTAATTAAATTGTTTTTTTACCA
The DNA here is from genome assembly GCA_948293265.1 of Cheilosia impressa. Taxonomy (NCBI): domain Eukaryota; kingdom Metazoa; phylum Arthropoda; class Insecta; order Diptera; family Syrphidae; genus Cheilosia; species Cheilosia impressa. The sequence continues at coordinate 50,692,207 of OX411883.1, read as the reverse complement.
TGTCCAGAGACATTTTTGTACAGTTTTACTTTCGATGCTTGTATCGGATTAAGTTGAAAATTTTTTAGTTGTTTCGAAGTTGTTTCTCCAAAGCGTGACAAACGTGCACAGTGGGTACAACATTTTCTCTAAACTACTCCCACATTTTAGAGATTCACTTGAAAATGTCGCGCATTCCATAATTCAAACAATTTCTATCACCAACCTAGTCTACACATTTGAAAGACTTCCTCTCAAATCAAATGAAGTAACCTTCTATCCCACCCGTCACTACCTATATCCGACATCCACCAAAGACGTGACAAAAGGAAAACACGTCGCAGAACTACAACGCTCTCCTCCAATATCTATCAAACTTTGCATCCGGGTGTGAGCGCTTCCACATTAAGAATTATAAACTCCCGCTTTCAACTTGGCTCCGATTTACCAGCGAAAAGTGTTGTTATCTTGTCACACTACCAAGGATATTTTTCAGTTCGTGCTCAGGGAAACATCCAAAGGATGTATGTGGGTACGGTACACGATATGCACCGAGATGCCGAAAATTGTTCTCGACCCTTAAAGTTTGGCTATAGCCTGTTAGGAATGAAAATTGCAAACAGCTTAGGGACAAAATTGCCTGGCAAGAGGTGAAGATTTCCTCGTATAAACGAAGGATGCAACTTCCTTAGACGCGTTGTCGTTGATTTACAATAATTCTAATATGCACAATAAAGTCGTTGGCTCACAAACAAGCAAACAGGATGTGCATTTGCAATGTTTTCATTTTCGTGTGTCACTCTTGATTGGATGGAAAATCATAGAAATTGTTAAAGTTTTCTCATTAAAACGGTGCGAAATTTCGTCCTTTCGCTCATCATTTGTTCGAGGGAACATGCACGACATTTTTCCATTCATAATCGTGGCGGTCGTGAGTGACAAATGATTTCGCGTGATGACACTTTCATTAGGATAATGGAAGTTTTGGTTATATGGCTTTATCCTTTTAAAAAGATTACACGAAGTAGGTGTATGCAAGGAGAACATGGCCGCATTTGCATATTAATAGTGCCTCGTGCAGCAACGAGCTTCCTGACCGAAATGATTGGTGTGGTAGTAATTGTTTTTGCGCGAAAATTGCTTAGTAACGAGAGTACAAGAAAAAAAAAGTGCAAGGTATAACAAGGATAATTTAATTGGCAAACGGTCCATGCAGGCGGAAGCTCTGCTGTTGCTGTGATTGCGTCTGCAACTCTCGCCTGCGGAAGGGACTTAATTTATATTTTTCCACAGGATGTACTGCGGGTTGTTGTTTGTTATCCAGCCGAGTGGAAAAATTCCGCGAACAATAATTTATGCTAAAGCGAAGCCGAGGACGACTAAGACCGTAGATGTGAAAGGATTGTGACGATGCAAAGTGGGGGTGGATGGGAAGAAGTACCAATTCGGTGCCGTAATCCTGAGGACATTAGCATTGAGATGTAAATTAAACTGACGGAAGAAAAGCGTTGACCTGGTGAACAAAATTACTGGGTTGGGTATTAAATCTGTTGAGAGTCGGAACCTGCTTCTGGAATTCAGTTTCCTTTTCCGATGCAGTCTATCAGTGCACAGACTACTCCATTTGCAACAACAAATGACACGTTTTGCTAAGAATACCTTGCATCTAAATGCATTTCAGATAATGTTGGTTACCCTTACCTTCCAAAAGATATTCGCTATCTCTCAGACAATCTTCAATTTCAAGCGAGCAGTGGGGAGGTTTCCCCCCTACATCCATCCACCACAGGGTGTTAAACCAATTGAGTCGCCATCTCCAATTTATTTTGTGAAGCACCGCCCTCTCTCTCATGTGACACCTAAACCGGCATCACCCTTTGAATAAAGCGGTGAAACCAGATACGACCGGAAGACCTTCCTTAACAATATCTGAGCAGAACAAGGGAACGCATCCAACAGCCACTTCATTCGCCTTTATCTTATCAACCGTTCATTCCGTCGCAGTGGCGTTAGCCGCCGGGCATGCTTCGTAGTGTTAGTATGGCTGCGTTACATGCGGTGCATCTTATCCGGTTTAAGGAAGTGTTTATCTCAAGTTTTCCCAAATGGTGTATGAAACCAGAGAAACAAAACAAAAATCGAAATCTGTACGAAACAAGAAACACAAAAGCGACAGGATGCCGTCTAAGAGAAAGAGGTTCAATATCTCAAAACGATAAACAAGTATAATTTGCATCCCAACACCGAGACCACAGACAACGACGACGACGACGACGATGACGAAGATGATGCGATGAGGGGGATGCATCTCGCAATTGCTCGAACATCTGAAGTCGCTTCAGGTGCGCCCCCGATTGTGCGGTGAGTGTAATACTATATCCCCATCAGACGCCAGTGTAATGGCAGGCTACAAGGATTTGAGGGTTCACCGCTGCTGTTGCGGCACAGCCGCATGATGAGGAGAACAAGACTCTTTAAAGCTCTTAAGGTGTGTGCGAGAATGATTTGGAAATTGATATCGAATAGGGATTCGCACACTCAAAGGAGGCAAAGGCTTCCACATATTTTGGTGTTCCCGAAGAGGAAAAAATCTGCCGAACCAGATGTTAGACTTCTCGTCGGCTAAGTAAATACACACACACACCATGCCATGCCAGGCGACACCATCATTCGTCTGCATCTGACTGTCCGAGATACTCAATCTTGGGGTTGGATTTTTGGTGTTTATCTAAACGTGGCATGCGGAGCGATTAGCAAACACTGGCGCGCAACCACACTTGCTCGGCATGGGATCGCACACCGCCGGGTGGTGAGCATGCCAGCTCTTCGGAATAAATATGTGGAATTAGTGCCATCGATACAGGATGAGGGTGAATCGTGGTCGGCGACTTTTACACAGACGAATTGATTTTGATCGGATTGTGGCAAAAATTCAAACAGAGGGATGTGTATCCAATTCGGTTCTTGAAGCAGATGCCCTTTTTGAAAACGTTCTAAAAATAAACCTCGCCCAATCAAATGGTATGATTGATTTCCACAGATGAATAGGCTTATCACCATTCGGATTATAAATTCATTTCCAGCACAACTATATTCAAAATGTCAATAAATTACTCTGCCTCGACTAATTTGCAAATAAACGCACTCTATAAAATACTGCGCCTAATTTATTTTCGCAATTATGCAGTTCCGCTTCAGATACACACCTACGAGTGTTTATTCCCACAGCCGATGTCAATCAATAATTCATTCACCCGTCCATCAATAACGCATCTAATTGAAAATAAATTATTTCATAATTTTTGCCTGCGGTTGAAATTAAAATCCAAATACTGAAAAATTCCCACCACCAAATCATATGCAGTCAAGTTCATTATTCCGATACCCAGGCGGAGCATTTTTTTTCCCTGGCAGTCAGATGTTTCACACAGTTTAAGTACCTTCATTTGGGTTTGTGTGAAAACTTTCGCCAAAAATATCTCTTTGCGTTATTTTGCACATGGTGACTGTCAGTCCCAAGCCATGCATACACATTGACAGATATCCTTTGCATCAAGGGTTTGTTCGGCAGGAGGCGAAAAAAAAACACAACGAGCTCTGGTGGATTGCCAAACCACCCGTTTGGGAGAAATTAGCGGTTGATGGTGCAAATGCAAACTACGGTGCACAGTAATGAGTTGCACTCACAGAGACAAGAAAAAAAAAATAAAAGCCTTTTTTTCAACCGCCTCGTTCGCTGCTAATTGCTGGTGAATTTGTGCATTAAATGGGAGCAGTTATGTGAGAGGAGCTGCTCCATTTAGAACTTGTCCTTAAGGGAGAATGAAAAGCGAATTCTTGGTAAGAGTGACGGTGTTTTCAGTTTTTTTTTGTCTATATAAAGGAACGCGGTAAACATTTTCCTAATTAGGAACAGCGCTTGGTAGTTACAATATCATTTGAATGGGTTTTCGTTTTTTTTAGCCGCTTTTTTTCTTTAAAGTCCGTGTCTTTCGAGAAGGAGGTGTTCGTAAAAATTGCAAAAACCGTGAAAAGTAAAAACCATGAAAAGGCTGGCCTAGTTTTTCGCAATGACCATGAGAAAATTCGTATACCCACAACTGTTTTGTAGTAAGAATGAATGAATTCCAAAGATGCTTCCTTTTTCTGATTTTTACTAAGAATGCTGTATGGCACTGCGTTTTAGTGTTAAGTATATTTCAAGCACGCGTTTAGTTTGCATGCTCAAGGGCTGGTATTGCCTTTAGTCTTCATGAAATGGGCGGACCTAACGTGCGCCTTGTTCCATGCAACAGAAAGAATTAAATTTATGAAATAAAAGTAAAAAAAGGTTGTCCTGACTTAAATTTTAGTCTCGGCTTAAAATTTACGGAAGCTCACAATTGCGAAATTTAGCCACTGTGAACCATTTTTAGCGTCGAAACTAAAACTGTTTATTGGTAAGGCCCATAGAGTCGTATGCACAACTGCAACCTTTAATCGCAGCCTTATAAAATGATGAAGGCCACCCATAGACAAGAAGTCATTTTTTTGGTGTGACCCCCTACCTCCTTTGGATTTTTTTTATACTTTTAAAAAAACATTCCAGCTAACAACAAATTTGTCGTATACATTTAAAAACAAAAGAAATGGGTGTAAATAAACAGAAGACTTTTCAGAATGACCCCCTTTTTCAAGGAGCAAAATCTTAACAGCTTGAACTTTTCTTTGAGACTATGTCCTCCTAAAAGCGATGATCCAATTTACTATATTGTTGGGAATAGAAACTAATTGAGGACGTATTTCAGAAGATTTAGAATTTTAGACCACTATACCACATTTAAGTGGGGGCAACCCCTAAGGGGGGCCAACGAATTTGCATTTTTTGGTTGGATTTACATTTTTGCAATGACAACTCCACCCGTTTTAGAGGACTAAAAGTCGACTTTGGAGGACTATAAGGCGATTAGAAGGGAATTTCGCGCGAATCAAACAACGAGCCCCCAATTTATTATTAATCATATAAACAGATAGGATCACATCCACATTGCATTTTGTGTTTTTGTTGATAAATAAAATATAGTTTAGGACGTGGTCTGTGTTCTTTTATGAAGCGATTTGTTAGCACAATTTTTAGCTATTTTTGGAAGCGTGTTTTTTGACGTTTGTCTGCAATTTTGTAATGTTTTCCATAGGCATAGCACTGTACTAATAGGAACTTTTAGTCTCCTCTTTCAATTTACAGAAGTTCAAAATAGCGAAATTTGTATTGAAAATACGGCCATTGTAAACTACTAAAATTTAGAGTCGAAATCAAAAATGTTTACTACAGTTTTTTCCTTCGAACTAGCTCTTACAGCATTTTATCAAAATGTTCTTAATTAAAAAATTAAAACACATCCAACGCGGATCTGGGCTCAAGTCTTAGCTAATTGTGTAAATAATTCTCTAAATACCACTCCTAGATGTCAGTACACGTTAAGCACTATTAAAGACGTTCAAGTATCTGACAGCTGTCTGACTAGATGTATCTTGGTTTTGATTGGCTGAAATCGCTCATATAAGCCGCTTTCAGTTGACCTGTATGGAGGAGTAGCCGACGATCTAGTCTAGTCAAGGAATTCGTGACTGAGTACTAAGTTGACAGTATGCGAACATATGCGAACTGTCAACTGACGTAGAAAAAGTGACGTTTCCGAACAATCTAGTTTTTGCATTAATTCTTATCCAGATCAATCTAGTCGACTTAAGTTAAGTAAATTCTTCCCATTTCCTTTGAAACCGCATGCCTGTCATTTTGACACTGACAGAACAAACAATTTTTAGAAGCAGCGTACCTAATCGTGGCACATCATCAAAAATAAATAAAAATTAAAATAAACTAGCTAGCTATATTAAAAGGCTTCCAATAGATGTCGCACCCTTTTTTATACCCTCCAGAGGAAGGTATATTCACTTTGGCAATACATTTGTAACGCCAAGAATGAGTCACCGGAGACCTTATAAAGTATATATATTCTGAATCAGGATCACATTCTGAATCGATTTAGCCATGTCCGTCTGTCTGTCTGTCTATCTGTTGAAAGCACGATAGCGCCCGAAGTAATTGACGTAGGTGAATGAAATTCTTTGAAAGGACTTCTTTTTATCGGCGTCAGGTTGGTATTGAAAATGGGCTATGTCGGTCAAGCAGTTCTGGTACCTCCCATACGAAACCAATATTGGACCCATGTGCCTCTCTGTCTGTTGAAAGCACGATAGCGCTCAAAGTAATTGACGTAGGTGAATGAAATTCTTTGAAAGGACTTCTCTTTGTCGGCGTCAGGTTGGTTTTGAAAATGGGCTATGTCGGTCAAGCAGTTCTGGTACCTCCCATACGAAACCAATATTAAACCCATGTGTCTCTCTGTCTGTTGATAGCACGATGGCGCCCAAAGTAATTGACGTAGCTGAGTGAAATTTTTTGAAAGTACTTCTTTTATCGTCGTTAGGTTGGTATTCAAAATGGGCTATGTCGGTCAAGTAGTTCTGGTATTTTGCATGACTTGTATGCCGTGGAGGGTATCAAAGCATCGGCCAGGCCGATGATAACACTTTTACTTGTTATGTGTTTATAGTTATGTGGCGTTTTGTTTACAGAAAGTTACAACATTTTTGAAAATATTTGAGCAACATCCTATTACCATCCTTACAGCAATCGATTTCATTCCACCTCACTGACTGACTGACTAAACCAATTCCAGCACAATTTTAATACGTTCTCTCTTCATTGCCAATATAATCAAAGATTCATCTTTTGAAGCCGAGATCCGTTTTGCATGTTTGGTTTTTTTTTCTTCTCTTCCCAATAATGATTTTCCGATTATGTTTTCCTGCAATTTGCATCCAATTTGAATTTGGACTTTTTTTCGCCTTTGTGTTTATTCCTTTCTGTTTTTTTTTTTGTGTTAGCATTTCCAACCTCACAGGGGAGAATATCTTTGCAAGGATCTCCGATTTTTTCTCCGCTCTGTTCCTTTCCAACAATAATCCTGTACGTTGATTTGGAAAATAATTTTCCGCATAATGTGACGGCATTTCATATATAACTAATGCGCCCGCCTTGCTGCATAATGGAAGGGAAACGTACAGCAGATAGGTATGACGAAAGTTTTATATGCCTTTTGACTATATCCTCGGGGCAAAGCCATTGCAGTTATGACGAGACGTTGTTTTATTTGATTTTTGGGGAGCTTGAGGATTAATTGTGGTGATATGCTGGGGACTGCATTTATCGGTGATGTTGTTGAAATTTTGTCTATGCAATTAGAAGTAGGGGGGATTGGAGTTGAAAATGGGTAAGTTGGTAGGTATATGGATTTTAGAAGAGGGGTACTTTCGTGACGGGTTTTACCAATATTTTTATTTGTTGTGCAAGGTTTGTACATTTTACCAGCATCATCAGTTTTAGTGCCACGCCTATCTATTGGCGTAGTGTCTCAGTTGTTAGTGTGTATTGGAGGACCCAGCGAGGGATCCCAGGTCCTATCCAAATCCCATTTTAAAGTTTTTTCTTTCAAAGCGCCACCTTTCGCGGACAAGCATCTGAGAGTTAAACTGTCATAAAAAAGCTTCTCAATTGGGCGTTTGGACTCGGTGAAAAATTGTATTTCCCTTTCTTTTGTCCCAAAAATTAAAAACCGCACACAAGACGAATGTCTTAGGGTTCCTTACGTACCTGTTGCGCCAACTATTTATTTATTTTTTCCCATCTATTGGAAAAACTATTTGCACATGTCATTTGCACAACTTCTCTCCTCTTCGGATCGGTGTCACCAGTCTTCCCAATTATGCTGCCCCATGTCATTACATTCACTTGACGTGTCTCTGCATATACAAACAGTGAGTACGCTTCTTAAAAAACAATAACCCCCCTAAGGAAAAATTCTCAAAACAAAAAAATAAATAAACAAAACTGCGCCCCGTTGATATCACTCCATCTACGATTACTCCAAAGTTCAAGAGGGACAAGTTCAAATGGCTGCAGTCTTGCACAGGGATATGTCTAAGAATTCCACACACCCAAACAGACCCATCCCCATACTTGGAAAACAATAATTCCAATTTAATCCGACTGATGAAACAAAACTACGCTTCTGTACTTCATGCAAATGGAATCCTTCTTCTGGTTTTTCCCCTGGGCCATACAATGGAAATTGGTGGCGTGGAGTGGTGCTGATGGTGGTTCACACCTCGTTTCATATCCTATTTATACGATAGGGAGCTGTAATGTCTGAATGGGGATAATAAAAGCGTCTCCCTTCCCCATTGTTGACGCTGAGCTGTTGTAAAATCGCCTCGGAATGAGAATGAAAACTAATTTTTCAATATTCATGCAAGAGTGTGTGCGGTGGTGGTGGTGGTAGTGTGTGTGTGTTTGTGGTGGTGCTTTTGGGCGGGGGAGTTAGAGAAAATTTGCAATGCATTAAAATGGATCTAAAGCCGAGTCGAGAGGGAGACAGATGCCCATAGGGAAATTCTCGAAAGTGATATGCAAATCATGCCACCTCAGAGCTCACACATAGGTGGTTAAGTGATTTATAAATGAGTGATGTTACTGTTTCGCCACATGGCAAGTTGTTTAAGGGCTGAAATTCGAATTCTCAGTCGATGTGAAAATGCAATTGGATTTGACAAAAACAAATAGAACAGAATATAGACTCGAAAGGATTCAGGGTGAGTCTTTCTTTGAATATATTTGACCCCTTTTTAGACAAAAAAAAAACCAACACCTGTGCGCTTTCCATTTGGAATCGAATCCCCACAGGAGCTCACTCGTCATCATTCAATCAAATATTGACACTCAATTAAGTCAACAAAGTCCACAATGCACATGCTTGCTTGTGCCAACAGGAGACGACTCACCTGCGAGTACCATTTGTCATCAAAGTTTGCTTAGAATCCGTTTGCAAATCGATGGTAATGGCTCCTGTTATTGGCTATTCACACTCCAATCCAATATGCAAATTGATTACTTATATTTTCCCTCTGCAATGATTCCATGAAATATGATCACGAATCTAGTGTGAGCGAGGAAATCCTTTACTCAAACACAAACCCATACAGGCAATGATTCAATTTTTCGATATCGACACCATGAATGGGATTTTAGCACACCTTGCAAAGGGATAATCCACTCACCTTTCCCTCTTGTATATCGGAATAGTCGTGCTACTTTTTTTTGTTTGTGTTTCTGCAACGTCAGCCTACATTGTGTAAAAGGATGCTGCTCTTCCTTTGGTTCTCAGCAATGAGAATGTCAATTGACTGTCTGCCAGAGGGTTGTCTGTCCAATATTTCCAGAGCATCCGTCGGCTACACGACGACAGTGTCTGAGATTGAATCGAAAGTACGTCTTTCTTACAAAAAAACAAAAACAAAAAAAACATACACATACCTACATTTTACTCGTTTATCCAGACAGCATTGACGATGGCAAAACAGAAACGAAAAGTGGAAAACAAAAAACGAATTCTATTCATAGACAAAGGATCGAGTTCGGTTCTCCTTTTGGTCGGTAATTTACCAAATAAATTGTTGTAAGGTTATGGGGAGGAGTTCGGGCGGACTCTAGGTCTGGGTGACTTTTCAATTTCAGGACAATTGACAAGCTTGTTGAAAGTATAATCAAAGGAGGTAAACCGATTTTCAATATATTTTTTTTTTGGTTGGGCAATGAAGTGATTTCAGTACGAAGGGTGAAACGAGTATGGGTACCCACGGCGTATACGTAATATTTTGGTAGTTTTTTTGAATTTGGCTCATGCCCCATTCCTGGCTTGGAATGTTAGACTACTCTTAGTCACTGACTACTGGGTCGAAGGTGGATATATTTTTGGCATCACAAAACACGAACTTGGAAGCTTCTGTCATAATTCTTACCTCAGAAGATGAGTGACGGTTGACGAATTTTGTTAAAGAGGGTTCAGGCTTGTTTGGAACAAAAAAATGTTTCTTCGTATTTCTGTTCGTATTAAAAATTTGCTTTTTTAAATTGTTCATCCCACCATTCTCCTGCTTTTCTTTGGTGTAATTTTGAAAGGGGAAAATATTGAATTTTTGAAAAGTGAAAATATTAAAATTTTGAAAAGGGAAGATATTTTTGTACACCTGATTACGAGGCTCCAGATTTTGGCTAAAAACCCTAGTCAATACATAAATGCATGGTTCACCATCACACAAACCGCCAACAAAATTATTGGTTAAATTCGACATGGGCGCCAATCAGGGAAAAGGGAGAGAGTTCATAAAATTTCGTGCAGATCAGAATTAAGAACGACCAACTCTCGTAATTCTGACTAAAAATATCTTAGCATCTTGTTCTGCTCCGAAAAGCTCCAACTATACATAATTCTCGTTCGCACATTATACGAAATCTGCAAAGCAAATAACTCCCAAGGACAACCACCGCCAACTGAATACATTTGAATGGATTTTCCATCTTTTCTCTTGCACAACAGAAATTCAGTCTGTGTCAGTCTTCACAAAACTATTACCTCGGTGCATACGATTCGGCAACAGAAAAAAAAGAATCCCGTGAAAGGAAACGTTGAGCGACGGTTGCATAATGCATTCAGCGCATCAGTTCAATTTTTGGGACACAAAATTTGCATCCTTTCAATACTAATTCACTCTGAGAAAGTTGAACAAAAATGCCATTGAAATGGAGAAATTCGTTCTCCTCATTCAGGCAATGTATGTCCTCTTGGCAGCCGACTGATGTCCTCATTTGAATACCAAATATCCACCGTCGAATAAAAGAATAACGAAATGCTCAGCTGGGACTGTGAGCGAACGTCACTTGTGTCGAGAGGATATCAATCCAAGTGGTACACAGAATGTCCTTCTCTCCGATTGGGAGTGTATCGAATTAAAATTTATCAATAACTAAGCGAGAAAGATCCTCTCTTTGGCTGTGTAAATAGATTCCAATTGAATGGAGGACCTAACAAAGTTGAAGAACATCAATAAATCTTAATTTGCTGAAAGCTTTTTGTTTATATATTACTTGTTGCATGGCGCGGCGGTATCGTGGAGATTTTCACATCACAACAGGCTGAGGGTGGGTGGTTACTTCGTGTTTATTCAGTGTGCGCGTAGATTTTGTCTGTTCTTCGTAGGATTTCAGAGATCAACAAGTTTTGCTGGCAGGTTTACGACTTTATTTCATGCTCGCACGTCTAATAATATTTCTCTGACTGCATGCACTCTGCGTGATTACTCTTCATATAGATAGCACCCACCAGCAACCCATTATTTACATTCTAATAACTTCCAGGGAAAAGCTTATCGCTGCACGCAAATCAGAGCAATTGCCCACACCATCCACCCACACACGCATTTTACATCCTGTCAACTGCTGGCAAAATTACCACTTGTCATACAAAATAAGCCAAGGTATCTACGCGTTGTTTGGCTTCAAACAACAGACACACGAATGGATACCTACATACAAGAGGGTTGACGTTTTTGCATACAGACTCGGTGGCGTCTCGATTTGTTACTACATGCACACGCTAGACAGGAGCGGTGCTTTTTATTGCCGCCCCCCTGCAGCATATCTCATTATTTGCATCATGCCAGGACAACGAAATCCCATTTTCCCATTAAGCCATGACAGGCGGGCAGCCAGGACATGGTCGATGGGATTGAAGAAATTCTGAACGTTGCTTGCAACGGCAGGGTATGGTGACCCTAATAAGTGAGTGTTCTCTCATGCGTGGTCATAAATTTTGTGCAATTATTTTGATGCGATATTAAGTCGAATGGATTAGGCTGGGGTATCAGTGTTGGGTTGAGGTTTTTCAAGTGAGGCTTATAAAGATAAATGGGATTTTAATAAAGACGTGAGACTCACAAGTTCATATACGGACAGTTCATTTGTAACTCCTTCACCCCACAAACTCTTGACAAGTGAGGTGTAGAAAGAAAGATGCTTTGCTGCCGCGCAAAGTACCCCCATCAGTACATCCCGACGCTTGTCTTAAACCTTACTCACCGGCTCCCGACTTTTGGTTATTTTTTTTTGTTTTTGGTGCAACCACGATCCCTTCCGAGAATAGTTTCCTGTATACGAGCGATGGGTACTCGTATATCCTTCCAACTATTGGCCACCGCTTTGTGTGTAAGGATCCGAAAAATTGAATCAACGTACATCAATTTGACGGCCAACAAAGTGTGAACGTATCCTTGGTCATCCGTTTGGCTCAATCGTGTAAATAAAGTAAAAAGAATTCCAATCAACACATTCCCAACAGTGGCCATATAAAGCCGGCACTGTACACCAGCAAATATCCTCGATACAACATCAATATCCAAATAAGCTTCGACGAGGCGCTCTTTTGTTGTTATACACATCTCAGTCGGTTGCTTTTTATCCTGGAAAACCACTCACTGACACGTAACACATTTGAGTGGCTGAACGTGATCTGAATCCTTTTTTCCGTCTGCATTCACCTTCTCTGCGAAAAAAAACAATTTCTGCACGATATGCAAAATTTTTTTCTCGTTGTCGTATTGTTCTCCCAGTGAGTCCTAGTCGTGCCTTTGCAAGTCGGCTTTCAATCACACAACAGCGAGATGATATAGCGAATAGTAAGGAAAAAAAAACAAATAAAATAAATTGCACTCTCTATGTGCAATATATGTAAAAATTTCAATTTTTCTCCACACACACACATGAAATGGATGTGTGATTGAATTTGTTATCCTGTGACATGAGCGGAGTTATCTTTGAGCGGAGTTATCTTCGAGCGGAGTTATCTTTAAGCGTCGTCTCTTTATTGTGTATTTCTGTCAGTGGGACTGCTCTAAAGATGATGGCTTTAAAATATGACAGGAGGAGGGGTTGCTTAGGCATGCAAGATATTTTAATTTGGGAGTGGAGGAGTGCATCAAAAAATACCCACAAAATTTAAGCCTCTCTAGCTATTAAAAAAACCAAACGAAAGGGTTTTCTATCTCTCTCTCGATTTAGATGTCTTTTTTGATAGCAGTAGTGGTCGACTTTTGAAAGTTGAGTAGTGCTGTAAGGATTTAAGTGTAACATTTCCAGTGCATAATTTTAATGACTGAGACAAAGGCATCAATCGACTTCGAAATGGGCTTAGATTTGAGCGGACGACAATTTTCTGATTCATACGGAGGAGGAGACTCTAACTCTCAAAATTTATTGCATAGTTGTGGGTGGATAAATATTTTCACACAATGGATGCTCTTTTTCTAGTGCTGAATTCGCCATAAATTGAAGTCGTCCTTTCTTCAGTTTGTATCAGCTTCAGACTTCTTTTGAGAAACCTACTTGAAGGGTTTCGTGTATATTTACGTAGATGACTTATCTATTGCATCCCTTTTTTTTTTTGGTGAAGTACCTTTTTTTGGTGAAGATCCAGCTCAAAGTAAAACTCTGTTTCTTGTTTTAAATTCAGAAAACCGTCGCACCGCGTAGATTGGACAGTATTCCCAAGGCTTTATTGATTACACTACAATTCCCGGTCCAAAATCGCAAACTTATCTTCAGCGTTACCCTCACAAGCAAAACCCTTCTTTGCCACTCCCACCGCAAATCCTTTAAAAAACGATTCATGTTTAAAAACCTTGAAATTGTAAACCGTGCTCACCTTCCACAAATTCATTCGGCAAACGACCGGTGTCCATAAATTTCATTTCAAAAATTTCCACACTTATACAGATAAAATAAACATGAAGACCAAAGAATTGCTATCCTATATGCAGGATATCCCGCATATCGGGTTGTTAAAAATTTACGACGGTCTGGCTGGCAAACCTTGTTCCGAAAGAGCTCGCCGTTGCAAACAAGCCGGCGCCAAGAAACAGCAAATCAATAGAATAGCCTCGCCAACATAAAGGATATGTTTGTCCTTCTGTAGATATAGGGACAGCCAACACGGGTTTCATTTCTTTGACTTTAGCACGCCATCGTCAGGATGTAAGTGGCTATCTGTATACATTTTCCACAATCACGCAAGGACATAATTATCGTTCTCCCGTAAGCCGTGAGGAGCTTTAAACACCCTCAAGGAGAGAGAGAGAAAAACAGCAAAGCAAACAAGCGGCACCTTCATGGAAACGCATTAAATGCCATTTTTCGTGTGAAAAAGTTGCTGAAGTACTCAAAAATTGCGCCCCTCCCCAACCGGTACCCGGATAAAAACTTTTCCCTGGCAAGTGTACCCCCGGGCGGCGCGCACATTCCAAAGTCTTAATGAAAAGCATAAAACGATTCCTGTAAATCATTTTGAATGGCCTCGGGGGTTTTAAGTGGCAAAAGAACGGGCGGCGGTTGGGTTTCAATGCATTTTTATGGACTGCAAGGATTTCTTTTCCCCCAGGTGGGACCAGCCAAAATGCATTCAAAATGGAGACGGGGATTCAACTTTGCAGCCATTTGAGGTTTTAATGTTTGAATTATGAGCGCCCCGCTGCATGCATGAGAATTGCAACATTATTAGTACGGTATCCCCCAGCTGAAGTGGGTACACATTCCACAAGTCTCTTAAAAACTGTTTCAAGAGCCAAATACTTCCACTTGAAACAAAAGGAATACATTAACCCAACTTACACCGGATCCTCCCTGCGAAAGCACTCAAATATCCTTAAAAGATTAATTCTCTGGCAAAAAAAAAAAAACTAGTCTGTGTCGTTTAATTTCTCAAGGATTTGAGAAACGAAATCTGTCCCCCGAGTGAGAGATTCTCCTCGTTATACCCTCCATCAATTCGCTGGCTATCTGCACAAATCCTCCCCAGCATATCACACTTTTTGCAGGCACAGTTTCCCCGACTTGAATGTCCTTTTATGTCCGCAAAACGGAATACAATCCATTAAAAAGGATATTTTGGCGGTGGCTACAACATTTATCGACTTGCAATATATTTTCCAGAGATTAACCGTATATGCTGTTGGTATTGTCCTTTTAATTCCCCCGGGGGAAAGGGATGATGTTATCGTCGTAGTTCAAACATCACTTTATGATGTCATTGAAAGAGAAGAAGGAGGCTGCCAAAAAAGGACGAAAGTCATATCAGAACACTTCACACGTTACACGGTAGGAATTTAAATTTATATCAATTCGCATACCTGTAACAAACTGTCACTTTGACAGTAAATGCGAGCTGGGCCAACAGGAATTTATTAAATCACCAAAAATTGTCTCAATTTCGGCGCCCTCGGGATGGCATCTCATATGACTCACAACATCCATCTGGGTAACTGAATAAGGATGTCAATGGGGCCAGAGTGAACGTGTGAAGGGTCCTGCTGCGTTTCGTCTACGCAACGAGCAAGTCAAAGGGATTTTTATTCGGCGGCGGCCGTGTTTCGAATTTTCGATTTTTCCTATGATATCCTTGTGAGTTTTGAAGCCCTCACAGAGAGTGCGCTGTCTGTGCGTAGCTGACGAAACCAATAAACAAGAATGAACGGATGTACGACCAAGTTCGGGTGGTGTGTGATTGAAGGAGCAGACATTTATGATGAGTATGTGACTAGAATCCTCTAAACAGGATCACACATCATTTCTATTGTAGAGAATTAAACGATTCGCATTTTCGCCATCAGGATCTGAAGTCTGAACGGGGTGGGTAGTCGAAAGGATCCCTGTTTACGCCCTTAATGAAGGTGTCAACGAGGGAGCGGGTATGTCTATCCCCGAAATGCACTTTCGGAAAACGGAGCAAAATTGGGTTAAATGCGAGGACATTTTTTTTATTGCCATGAAAGGATGTGTGCTCTGGCCCCATAGATATATAGGAAGCAATAAACATTCGGATGAGAGGACGGCATGAAAGAAATATTCTCTTTCTCTGTTCGAGCAGCACTTCAAGTTGGATTGGTCATTGGTTCGTCTGTGGCAAGCCTTTTCGATGTGAATCGGGTTGAATGGCATAATATTTGCGCCCGACAGACAGCAGGAGAAAAGGATATTCCCCATCAATTTCAGATGCCTTAGAGGGAGTTTATGGTGAGTAATATAACATGAAACTTATGAGATGAACGAGGGACTGAATTGAAAGGAAAATATTTTCGGGATATCCTACAAGGAATTTGCTATGATTACTTTAAGGTTTTCCTGCCTCCTGAGAAAACATCATCGGATACAGAGCGTCGTTGTTGTCGTTTGAATTCTTCGTATGGGACTATGTGTAGAAGCTTTGGAAATTCTAATTAAGCTTTAAGACAATCCCCACTGCAGCAATGTTTCATTCTGCATTTCCCCATCGCCCACAGAGTGTCTGGAAGAAATTTAATATCAGCGGAGAGAAATTTCGCCAGCTTGAAGCCAATTTATGCAAAATGAGCCACGTATTTCCTCTTTCCTGCCGCACCAGCGACCACGATCCCAATCAAAAGATTTGGAGTCGGTGCGTTGATGGCACCTCTGCTCCTCCGTATCTATCCGGGTAATTATCTCACGTAGAAATCGTGGAATTTACATCGTTCCGTGGAGTTAAGTGAATATTTCTCAGTCGGTTGCGGCAGGGACTTCCTGCCTTGGTTTGCATGATTTATGCGGCTTCGTGGAAGCTGAGCTGATGTTGTCTGGTTTTTAGTTGCGCGTTGCATAGTTTTCGGCGAATTATGCAGTTTTTATTATTTGAACTCGGTTGTAGCTAATTTAAGGCTTTGGAAATGCAGGATCATTTGAAATAGAAGACTGAAGCCAAAGGAATACTGACCTTCTACAATGTTGCACAGTTTTAGAAGTAAACCGACCGATCAACATTTTGACAACTTCCCATAACCATTGCACACTCTTTCAGATGCAATTCGTCTTATTCTTCGAACGACTTGTGCGGTTTAAGCTAAACCACTCGCTTTTGTTCGAAACCATTCCAACCCTCGTACAACAGCAGCCATTTAATGAGGTCGAGATACAAATAACAGCTTCATTCTCTCGCACTCGCTATTGTTCGGCACAAAACTTCTTGTCTAGTTTTAGTGACACAAAAAAATAATAATGATTCACAGGGTGCAATCATCCTGAAGCATGACGACACCAGCAGCGTCGCCACGCATACGACATGTACACACAAGAGGAAAAGTTTCAATTGTGTTTTCACTGTTTTGATACAATAGAGTGCCAGTTGCTGACTCCTCGCACTCCTGCCCGGCTCTGCTGGTGTAAAGTCAAATGAAGCAGAAGACAGACGACAGATATATGGTGGAATAGATGAATTAGTTGGTAATGGTGTGTTCGGTTGGTTTGTGGAGTTTGGACAACGCCAGGCACAAAAGGACAATTTGCAATCTTGATTGTGGAGTTTTTCAGTTATTTTCTTTTAGGGGGGGGGGGATTCTTTTCTGACGACAGTCGGGGCTAATTTGGTGTGAATTGGAAGTTTCTAATTTAGTTGGAGGGGAGTTTTCTTTTTTGTCTTAGTTTTTGTCATTGAGTGTGAAAGGAAATTGTTAAATTTCGTAAAGGACATGATGGGGGTTGTTATTTGTTTCTGTCTTTGCTGGTTCGTTTGGAGGTGGTGTTATTTTTTTTCTGAGTTTCGTGGTGTCTTTCAACTTTGAATGCAGCTAATGAACTCGACTACACAGGATATTAGCTGGTGGATCTCGTTTTTATTTAGACCAGGGCTCTACATACTTAAAGAAAGGTATTCAGGTATTTTGAATGACATCAGGACTATCGTCCAAGTGCTCACAAGCCTCGAAGCAATCCTTGGCGACTTGGCTTTAATGCGACCCGAATCCCTACAAAAAATTGACGTCTGAGGAAGCCGACGCAGTTCCGATCGTCATGAAATCGAAAAATTCAGTCTGCAGAGGCGATTTCCCGTCACTTGGTGCCTTCGTTTTTTGATTGGTGGCTTATTGTGCTGCAAAGTGTACCTACTCACTGTGCATTTGTTTTCCAGTGCGGCGTATAGCCTGATTAAAACGGCGACAATTCGCTGGTTGAGCCCCTCCAACTGAGCTCGAACTTTGGTTATATTTTTTAATAATTCCTAAAAGGCCGGGAAGCGTCAAATGCTGCAAGATGAAACTGCAAATTACACCGAATATTTGGCCATCTATAAGATAGTCAGGTTTATGAAGCACTCGCCTCAGACGACAAATCCTTCCCGACTTACACAGTTGACAAAGACTGCATTCAATCAGAAGATGTTGTAACAGCTGCTTTAACTTGAACGTTATTCTCCCCCATCAACACTCTCCTGCCGCAGCAAATGAGAAAGAGAAAAAGAGCGAGAAAAACACCAATAACCTCCTAAATTGCCACCACGTTTATTTCTTATTTACAATTTTGTAAATAACCAATTTAACTACAGTAGGTATAAAATGAGACTTCGAAAAGCTTTTACATTTTCTAAAAATCCTCCTAAACAACCATTCCCCCGTTACTCCCTAAACAAAAAAAAAAAAAGAACCACCGCGTGCTTGAAAAAAAAAGAGTTCCCCTCAAGCCATTTGCATTTAGATGAACATCCGTTTCCATACCTCATCTCCATATTTCAAGGCTCTCGTCCTGTGGTTCGGTGTTTGCGCGAAATCGTATCCTTTTTTCGCATAAATTATCTCGATTCGTCGACTTCTAGTCGAGGATTACGATTGTGTTGTGTCATTTTGTCACAAATTGCAAATTTAGATGCCTCCAATCTCCGATATAGGCGGTGATATATCCCCCACGGCAGAGCACCGCAGGTTGTTCCTCATTAAGAACCTTCGATTTATTTTTTTGGATTCCATTTTGGCTTCGCTGTGCATTGTCCTCGACATTAATCCTTTTCATCCGCATGGCGGCTTCTGGCTGATGAGTTGGCATCACTAAATCAGTTCAATTTGAATTTAAATCAGCTAGGCCTCCCTGGATATGGAAATCATTTTTCGTCTTGATAACCCAATAAATTCATCCCCCAAGAAATCAATTATTAACTACCTGTAATTATATACCACAGCGGGGTTGGAGACGTCCTTTTTGGCCCTGTGCGGTGTAGGAAATCACAACATCATCCGTGGATGGGGGATTCCTTTTGTGTCTCGCTCTAAGTGCAAATGGAAGTCAACGCAATGAATGCCTATATCCTTAAATCCTTAATGGAGGCATTTTGTGGAGGATGAGTCTTGTAATGGAATGTTTTTGTCATGCAATCTATCTGCCGGTTGGCGGTGTATTCCTTCCCTGCGAGACGGCGCCGTGGAACAAAAGGACTCAATTTATACGAATTAAATCGAATATTTAACATGGAGGGTTACGGGTATTTTTTTTCCTGTTCACTCTATTTTTGTATATCCTTTATAATTTATACACTTTTATTGGCCTCCAAAGGTTGGACCGAGGGAGAGGCAAATTTATGCGACATCTGGACATTAGTTGTGCAAGTTTGGACCCTCTGCGGGTGAGTGTGGATCCTATTTATAAAGGACTTGTAGTTTGATAGTTTTACTACTGCTACAGGAATAACTTTTTCATTGTGTGTGTGAGTGTGTGTGTTTTTTTTTTTATATTTTGATGAATGGCTCCCATTCGGGGGCAAAAGGAACAAGTGCTCGTATGGTCCTGTTTTACATTATTTTTTGTTTTCTCAAGAGGTGGAGCCTGTTTGCTTGAATAATTTATGTCCTAAGTCCACTCATGCGATAGCAAACATTTTCACTAAGCTCCTGCGCTTCGTCGTCTTTATCAGTCGTTGGGTCGCAGTGATTTCGGTAGATTTTATCGTAATTTCGTAATTTTGAGCGTAGACTTCCACCTGGGGTGCGCGAGGCGAATCCATTTTCTGTTGATGTATCTATTTCGGCTAGGGGGCCGTAGGGACTAGCTGAATTGCTTCTGGCACGTTTCTGCAGAGAGTTGCTTGCTCTTCGGAAGGAAAAGCGCGGCAAGTGGTCCGATAAGTTGATGAATCCTGAAAGAAAATTAATTTAAATTTTATAAAGTCTATAAATGTTGGTTTTGTCTATACTGAAAAAAGGAACTAAATTTGGCAGCCAATTTTAACAAATGAGGTGTCAAAAACACTTTTGATGTGTAGATGTGATGGCTTGGAGAGTTCACTTGAATGGGAATGATAAACCTTTTAAATTCGAGAGGATATTTAAGAATTTGTATGATATATTTGCTTAAAATCGATTTTACTGTTGGTCTGAATTCTCGTTCCCCGGCGAGTTCGTCTAAGAATCCCAAGCGATTCGTGTTTTGTCACAAATTGAAAAATAAAGATTCTAGATGAAGAATATGTGAATGGTAGTAGGTATTTATTTATTTTAAATGCATAGAACCAAGAATTGTATATAAGCCTCCACTGGAACGAAAGGCAAATTTACAGGGGCATAAAAAGCGAGCTCCCAGAAGAACAATATGGAAAATTTAAGTCAAAGCTTAGAATTCTTCTGTGAGAATTCTTAATGTTGGAACGAACTCTTTATGTGCAATGGCTGTTGCCACACAGATGTGATATTTGAATAAAGAAATCTCTAAAATCTCTCTTTTATACCCGTATCGGGACTGCTGACAATTTGTTGTCAAGGACGGGAGATCTTAGGTCTCAGGATAGCCAGAGAATTTCTTAAAACGATAGCCAGCACTCACAGTTCTAAGCACACGTAAGTGAAGAGAAGACTTTAACTGTGTAAAGATAGCTTGATTCGTAAAGGCAGCTCTAACATCGACGAAAGCGCGTGCCGACTCCATTCGTTTAGCAAATGTAAAAGCTGTCTTAACTTTTAAATAACGAGGTGCCCATTAGTATGGCAATTTGAAAGCAACTCTCCAGCGACCTTTCTACTCAATTAGTTGCACAATACGACTATGTGACTGCTTCGCTAACCAGTTACTTATTTCCGTGGTGTAGTGTTCAGTCGTTGACTCGAATCTCAAAAGGGTTTACTATGCCTATAGCCTTGAATCTATTTTCCTCCCCACTTGTCATAACAAAAATTAGAATTTCCAAAATCAATAGAACTCACTTGATCCATTACTTTGACTAGAACTCTGTCTAATTTCAGTCTTCTCGCGGCGGAGATTTCTCCCCCTGGCCTTCACAGCTTCAATATAACTACTTTGTGGATTTTTTCGTTGTTTGGCGATATTGGCGCATGCCTAGTCGAGAATAAATTCCAAGCTCATTAAATATTTAAACCACCAAATAAACAAAACTACTCACGTTCAATACGTCAAACCATTCGCGCAGATCACCGTTCGATTTGAGTAAAATTCGATTTCCTTGATTTTCTCCACCCAAAGTCAGCTCAATCGTTTGTTGTGTTATTCGTGTTATAAATTCGAGTGACTTGATGTCTTCTAGTTTTATCTGTAAACAAAGGAATCTCAATCCAACACATGCCAATGCGAACACTGTTTGTCAAATGTCACTCACATTGCATATTGCTTCGCCGAAACTAAATCCACATTCACCTTTCTTCAGACAGCACAAATGATCTCGCGTCAGAATGAAGTACCTGCAATGCGAACACAAACAAACACAACGAAATTATGTCATTTCCGCTTTTACGAATTGGGTCTGTCGAACCTTTCCTTCCACTTGGAGAACAGCTTGTCACTTTGTTGCCAGAGGACGCCCTGTTTGACGACACCATGTCTGGTAGGAATCTGACCTTTTGCTTTATTATCCATTTGTACTTTGAGGGGACACTTTGCGTCGCCTTCCCTGCCTAGGTTCTTATGAATGGGAAGCGCGTTCCACCACACTGTAACGCGTATAAGCAACTGTCAACTACTGCTGCAGAAGCAGACAGCCACCACTCGAGTGAAAGAAATAAAAATAAAAATGTTAAAAAAAAAAAACATATATGTATATCTCTACTAATGTCAAAAACTCATTTGAATAAAACGTGCGAAATGGTATTTGCGAAACCGGTTCCCATCTACGTTCCAGTATTTATTTATTTATTTACTAAATAAATGAGAATACTAAACGTATCGACTACCGCCGATAGTGTGCTGGAAGAATATACACAAATAGCCAAGAGTCAGAGTCACACAATAATCGAGCGTGAATTTTATAATAAATCACACGAAACCGTGATCGGTGTTAATGAGTAGTTTGGTATAATGTTTGACGAGCGACAGTGACGGTGACGACAACGACAACGCTGGTGACAGTGCCACAGTGTGCTGTGATTAGCTAGATTTTGTCAATGGCGCACATTAATTCAGGGTTGAGGCGATGATGATGATGATGTTAGTTGCTGCTGGTGGTTCCGTGAGTCACTAACCCTTAGTCAAAGAGTACAAATAAGTATAAAAGTCGCGGGAAACAATTACGTACACCTATGGAATGTCAATGAGCAGCGAGAGTGATTTAATGGCAAAGGCAGGTGCTGATCCGTTAAGAGAAATTTTCTATTCGATGCCGTCGCGTATATGGCTCTTTGTGATACTTTTCAATTTCACAACAGAACTTTGATGTCTTAGTCAGACTGTCGGGGTGTGAAGAAAGAGTTCCAAGTGGCGGACCGGGGGGGTTTCTTCTTGTGAGATGACGACAGCAGTCGTGGGTGGTTGGGCATTAGCTATTACTCGGCGGTGGTATTTATAGTCTGGGTTGCGAATTTTTATTTGGAGCACATTGCGCGGAGGAGTCATGCCAACCATTTCTAAAAAAAATTTCACAAGGCTGGGTTCTCTACAACAAAAATAAGTTTCTATTTTAGCGGTCATCAGGTTGTTCAATATCGGACAACTATTTATACACCTGTCACGCGGTGGGTGTTTCACTCCCACTTCATGTCCGAAGAAAGTCCATTAACCCTCACAGAGTTACCAAGTCATTCGAATTTATCTTGAACAAGAGCAGACCAAAAATGAGCTCGTGCAATCTTTTCACTCTGTAAGCGGAACGTCCCAATTGGATTTTCCATTACTCCTTATTGATAGTTGTTCATTTTGTTGGTATATTATTTATTGTCGCCCCAAAAAATCCGTCATCAGCGACCACTTCAGTCAAAGAAACAAACAGAACTGATAATTGAAAGATAGAATCTCGATACGAACAGAGCCTTAGAGCTGTCAAGTGGCAAACAAATGCAAATTTGATTTTGGTAGTGATTTGAATCTTATACATCTAGGGCTGCGTAAAAGGGCTGTAAATATTTATTTCCAACTTTTTTTTGTTAGCTAATGCACGTAAATATATTTTTGTTCAATACCAAAAATATGCAGTAACTTACAATATTCAGATTTGTTTGGGAAACCATCCAAATGATGAGCTCACACATTTGCCTTATTCGGGTGAAAACGCGCCCAAAAAGTGGGCGTGCCAAATAGCGATATAAAGGGTGTCCACACAAAATGCAATTTTGATAGAAAATACACATTTTGAATTAGAAAGCTTCAACTTTTTGTTGATTCATAGATAAATCGAAGAAATGGCCGCCACGGCTTTGCTGGCAAGTTGTACTCCTTTATTGAAATTTTCTGTGACCGTTTCGCATAAATTTGGCTGAATTTCGTTAATACACCTTCCAATTTCCTCTTTCAATGCGTTGGTGGTCGTGGGCTCGTTTGCATGGACATTTGACTTCAAAAAAACCCAAACAAAGAAAAATCCAATGGCGTAAAATCGCTAGATCTAGATGGCCAATTCTGATCGCAATAAACCACCGATTACACGATTAGGAAATAACTTATGCAGTAATTGAATTGTTTCTTTGGCTGTGTGGCATGTGGCACCGTCTTGTTGAAACCACACGTTGGTCACATCCATATCTTGTAATTTAGGCACCAAAAACTGGGTTATCAACAACAGCCGAATTGATGTTCTTGCACTGTCAGCGAACTGCTGCGATGTTTTTTGTTGAACGACTTGTGACAGGATATCCAGTCTCACTGAATTTTTAAATTACTCTCTTCACAGTTGATTTTGTTGTTCTAAAACACTATGACGGCCATATTTTGTACGAAAATTGCGGACTGTAGCTGACAAAGCTTCCTTATTTTTAAAATATTGCTCAACAATGAAAATGCGTTGTTCTTTCGTATAGCGCTCCATTTTTACTAGCCCCGAACTGTCAGCTGTCACATTGTTGTCTTTTTTTATGTTGGCATCATTGTTCTATTAAATGGCGCAAAATTAAAATTTTGCGTGAATTATGGGACACCCTTTACATTCTCACTCTACAGTTTTCAACATAACTTTTTTTTTATTTTCTAACATTATAAAAATGAAAACGATCGAAAAATTTGGACATGTCAACAACGTTACATTTAAGCGAATAATTGTTAAATGACATTGCCCACTCATTTTCTAAGAAGCGCAAACTTCACATTGACCATAACTGTTGTGCTAATTATAGGACATGATCAGATAAAGGCGGAGGAGGAACACTGACTTCAAACTCGGTTTTTAAGGAGCCAGTTAAAACACCTAGCTTGTCGCCAACACTCGGCGGAAAGTAGCGAAAAATGTTCTATACTCGATCCAGTGGAAGAAAAAACCCAAAAAAATCGTCGACTCTTCTGGTTACCTTCCCCCCGTCTCTGAGGAGCTTATTTCCTGCCGCACTTGCTTATGTAAATTGTTATCATTTTTGTGTGTCCTTATTGAGGCAGTAAATGTATGCTGCGGTATACAACGTTACCCTTTATGTACCTACCAGTACCCACTGCTGTTGCTGTTGTCTACGGATGGTTAAAGGTTGCGTATAGGCGCATTAGTGGACATAAAAACAATTTCAAGGATTTTTTGTTGCCCTCCTGGAATGGGATTTCTTCCGCAAACCGATTGAAGGAATTTTAGTTGTGTGTGCGGCTCCCTAGGGTGCTGCTTCTATACACACATCAGTGCTACTCTGGGTGCTCAATATAATTTTATTGCACACTATACCTACAATGCGAGTGTATGCGGTATGTATGAATAGGCAAGCAGCGATGCGTTGCGGTTTATTGAAAATATTCCTTTCCGCTTCATCCTTTTATGAGGACTCTTGAGCTTGTTTTTTTTTTTTGTTTTTTGTCTTTCGTCATAGTGGATGACTTTATTCGTTTCTATATTTGCTGAGGGGGAGTGGGTGGAATTTTCATTTCATTTGATGACATTTCTTCCTTCGCTTTCTGGCTTTCTGTATGTGTGTGTGTGTTGTACTCGAAATAGGAATCATGGCATTGACTTTACGGATAAAACGAAATAGTTCTTCGCCAAGTGAAACAATCCTCTTGCAGAGGAATGCTTACTTATATTTGAGATATTTAAAGGAATTTAAGGATATCGCAGTGAATGTGCAATCAAATATAAACCATCGAGGACAATGAATGTAATCAGGGTTGCTTGCATTGGGAATTAGTTCGTTTTATGGAGATGGACCAAATATGCGTTTGCCTGCGCTGCATCTCGGCAGGTCGTCAATTTAGTAGCTGCAGGCGGAGTAGCTTTGAGTGGTCTGCAATATTTTAGTTTGCGCTTTTGACGTTTTGTGGACATTCTCCGTGGGGATATCCGAATGGTATATTGTGGTTGCACACATCAGAAGAGGTATGGCCGAGTTTTAATGCGATTCATCCTTTCGGTCTGGGGAATACATTTAGTGGTTGGATTCTAAAATGAAATATTGACAGCGGGGGTAAATTGGATGTATATTTTTGACAGCGGGAAATGCGTGGTGTTCGGTTGGACGCAAAGAATTTAGTTTGTAATTGACCTATGTGGATGTGGCTACTCTCCCAGATTGGATTGCATTAAACAGTTCGAAACTGATTGCGAATTTTTAAAAAAAAAATCTTCTTTCCATCATTATTCATTTGTTGGTGAAAAACAAGCCAGGATCTTGTTTTTTTTTGTCAGTAAAAAAAGCGCGCCGTCACTTTCACAGACAGACCAAAAAGTTAAGCAAAGGTTTGTGTCTCCAAGGCCGAGGTTTGTATCCCCACTAACATTCCCCGGCATACCATTTCCATCTTCCTTCACTTCCCTTATTGAACTTCCTTATTTCTGCATAGCTATTCAACTTTCATAGCATACTAATTTGCAAATATGTATGCCATAAAGTGCCATAATAAATGTGGCGCCAGTTACGTTCACATTTCATTGGCCTCGGCACTGCGTGCGGTAATAGTCAGCCCCACCCATTCAAGTTGAAATTGATTCTGGGCTACACAGGCCCTTTTTAAGGACAACCATACTGTGGAACTCCACCTCTTCCGCGTTAAATTTCACTGTTTCCATTTGGAGTCTCCCTTGGGAATCAATACTGTGTCGGTCGGGGGGAAATGTCTTTCTTCTCCTCGGGCTATATGGAATATGACTTTCACTCAAAATGCGATTACGCAAACGACGGGGTAAATAGCAAGACGAAAAGA
Source organism: Cheilosia impressa (assembly GCA_948293265.1). Lineage (NCBI taxonomy): Eukaryota > Metazoa > Arthropoda > Insecta > Diptera > Syrphidae > Cheilosia > Cheilosia impressa. The sequence goes on along the minus strand of OX411883.1, from coordinate 50,665,923 downwards.
AAATTCTTCCTTGAGTCACCTTTCTTTCTTCTGCCACTTAACCTTGTTTAAAAGTTCGATTCATGGTTCCTATCCACACAACGAGTTTCCTCCGTCTATATTGATACTTTGTATTCATGCGAAAATTCGTTTTTTTCCGATCGGCGGCAATTTGCAATTCAACGCACGGCTTGTACGCTTGTGCTGCGCCTGGCGGAAAGTCAGCCGCTGCCGCCGGTACGGTGGTATCATCGTCATCGTCATCATCATCATCAAATCTGGAATTGTCGAAGAATCGGGACGGGAGAACCGTCGCTCTAGACAGAGAGAAGAGACCAACAATTGAAAAGGAATTGAAATGCCATCGGGGGTACAAAGAGCGAGGCGAGGACCAGTGTATAGAACTCATTTGGTGGAAAATAGCTTCGATGATAGCTATACGGAGACGAGAAGCATTTTTCCGGCTCCGGCCGGCATTAAATTGTCTAACCACCCAAAGAGCTGGACAATGGGTGCTTCGGTGTGGGTGTATACCTACGACGGATGCGTCGGCGAAGAACGAGCACGAGTGAGTGATTTCCTTCGTTCAGAGGATATCCCTCATTTTGGACTTCATTGCATTTTATTTTATTCATTGCGGTACGGATAGTTGGCCTTCTTTGTTGACTTGTCCGTTGTCTATAGGTATACAGGGATGTGCGGATCCTCCATTGAATTGATGGCAAAGGATACGAAATTGCCGTATTCATAGAGAGGGTCCATGTGCCTTTCTTTTGAAATTAAATCAATTGCAGGCGGAATATTATCAGTAGCTTGCTAGTTTCAAGAGGTTATTTTCTGCCTTTCTGTCTGCTTAGATGTTAAAGCTGATTGCGCCTTTCTTTGTCTGGCCATAGAAGGCTTTAAGTCAGCTGCACACTTTGTACAAAAGCTGATATAGCAAAGCTAAGACTTTTAGTGCAATATTTATATAGAGTATGTAACAACACAACTGAGTGATGAAAAAATGTCAGACTACAACTGGTGGAACGTTGGTAAAGCCTTAGACCTTAAGCCAAAACTTGTGTTGTTGAAAAACCTCAGACTTGGCCTGGTGGTGGGAAAATGTCAGTACCACGTCTCCGCCCTACAGGCATCATTGCAACTCTTAAACAGCTCTCATCAAAAACATCCAGTTTCAAAAATGCTTTACCGATCCTAATAAAAGTAAACCGCCCCTTTGCAGAGAAAAAAAAGGGAAAAAACTTCCTCCATTCACGTGCAAAAAATTACTTACGGCATTTAAAATACTTAAGGACCTCCAAAGTAATCTGCTATCCGTTTAGTTAAGCACTCATAACAGACTCTGCACTTTACGCTTAAAAAAATTGTATGTAATGTAAATAAGAAGGGGGAAAGAAAAATATTCTTAACCCCGAACATTGAGCTAACCAACCGACACTGATATCCTGCGGGCACAAGTACAAGTACATTCGCACAATAACTATGCAACAGCACAGACAACGAAAACATCAACATAACAGGCGAAGGAAAAAATAAACTTGAATGGAACGCAGAAAGGACATTTCTTGCTTCTTCAGCTTTCAGCAGTGTGCTTCTGGATCCTAGAAGAAAGTACATTAAGTGTCTCCAAGGAATAATTGCATTTGGATGTAATGAAAATTGTTTGCGAAAGTTTTTCTTTTTTCTCTTGAGTTGCCTTCCTTGTTGTCCTTTTTTTTCTGGAGGGTGAGGTGTATTTTGATGCTGATGCGAAATGTCTTTGTGAGGAGGATTCTTTAAAAGTACGATTAAGGATAACAGAAAAGAGAGATAAATAGAAAAGAATCCTTATCGCTCAACAATCTGTCAGTGATGGGATGAGGAGAAGACGTGGAAACTTTTTTCCTTGACTCCTCGGTTGAATGCAATGCAAGGTTAGTATGACTTGAATCGCTTTCGGTATAAACGAGAAGATTAAAACACTTGCAGTGTAATCCGTTGTCTAGACTTGACCCACAGTTGTATTGGCTCCCCTTGTTTATGAGCTGACGCTATAGAAGTTTGGCCAGAAAATGTTGGCTCATTAGATAAATTCATCGGGCAAAAGTTTATTGTGCTCTGCCCAGATACAGAAAATATCCTGCATATCACATACGAGTTTGTGTGTGTAGTGTACGTATTTGTGCATATGTTGTTGCTACTCTAACGATGCACACAAGGATTATCCAGAACGAGAAGAGCTTTGGCAAAAGTTATAATTGGCAGGCAACATGCACACAATTTGTATTGCCAGCCCAACCACAGGAGGACATCAGTCAAAAAATTGACTTGAAGAGGACTATTATGCTGTGGCAGTGGTTTTTTGGGCACAAAATCGAAATTAAAATTTCCCGCCTGAAGGAACAGCCAGACGTAATGGTGTGGGGTCGAGCGTGTATTGTGAATAGAAAAATTGAAAATGTTTTTTTTGCTTACATTTTATTTCGGAGATAGGGTGCATTTGGTTTGAGTTGTATTTTTTGAACATTTAAATAGGTGGTCGAAATCAGTTGGAACTTGGAAAAACGCAACACAAAAGCCCCTGAAAACGCAATAAAAAACTATTATAAAAACACTTAAAGAACACACCGCAAACTGCCAACAATCGCTCAGAAAATAAGTCTAGAGAAAGCCAAAAAAATCGAAAGTGTTCTTGACTTAATCGAAAGAAAAAACAGGCTAAAAACGGTGGAAATTTTTTTTAGATGTTGTAGCTTGTATTATGTTTAAATAATCGCCACGTAAAATGCCACAAAAGAAAGAAAAAGACTACAGAAAAAATTACAAAAATACGGCTCAGAAAACGTATAGAAAATTGAACCAAAATCGGTCCTTAAAAACACCATGGAAAATGCCCCAGAAACGGGTCGGAAAGCGCCCAAAAAATTACATCAAAAATAGACTCAAAATTATTGAATTTTAAGACACCTTTAAAAATCACTCCAAAAATACGACGAAAACGCTTCACCCAAAAAAAAAACCTTTGAAAACTGCTTAAATCTTGCACCGATAAATTACTCAAATAAACGCTGGGCACTCATTCCGTAATTTTTCAGACGATTATAGTCGAAACGATAGACCTCCAAAAGTAGCAACTAAGTGCCAAAATTACGAGTTTGAGACCTTAATCCGGTGAATTTTCCACAAATGTAAGGAAAGCTGATAGAGAAACAAATTTGGGCAGAATATAACTTCTAATGGTCATCAAAGTTTCAAAAATGATATCGTTTCGACGATTATTGTTATACGGAATCTGCCACCTGGAAAACAGCTTCAAAAAAGCTGGCAAAAAAAAAAGACTACAAAATCGCCAGTACAATGTCAAAAAAGACAACCCAGAAAACGCATTAAAAACCTTACAAAAGTGGTCCCGAAAAACAAGTCAAAAACGGTTTCGACAAAGCCTTAAAAAACTCCGCAAAAGCAGGGATAACGATCTCAAATTTTCAGTAATTCATACCGCATTGCATCCAATCAGTGCAGCGTTCCTTCTTGTTTTTCATCTTCATCGCTGCCGCAGAGCCTATATCCTCTCGAGTGGAAATTCATATGATGTGATTCCTTTTATATTGTCTTTCCTTCCTGTGCTCCTACGAAATGGATGATTTAAGAAATTTTCCTTTGAAGAATTTTTTTTTATTATTATTTCGTTTGCTTGATTTCTCAATGACAGGCATCGTTGGGGTAAACAATAATTCCGAAACAAAACGCTCGCCCCCAGTTGAACTCATTTCAATTATTTACCCTGCAATTACTCACAGTGTTTTATGGCAGAGCAGAGATGAATTTTAGAACCCTTTTGCGCGTAGACCATAAAACGCGTAGCAACGGTTGAACGCCATGCCACATGCGGTTGGTGTTTTGTGCTTTTAATCAGAGATTTTGACACACAGCTTGGCACCGTGACAAAGTGACAGTAATTTTTGATTTTATCCCCGCCGCCGCGGAGAGGATTGGTTTTATTCGCGATCCTGTAAATTGTGATTAGAGTTGATTGCTCGGGAAGCTCCGGTTGTAATGGTGATAATTTAGTGTGGTCTTCTGGGGGTTGCGATGTAGTTACTAGAATTTTACTGAATACAATTTTGGTTTGATGAATCAAGCACTTGAGTACTATCCGAGGGAAGGCGACTGTTGAAATCGATGTTCGTTTTAAAGCCATCTTTACAAAAAAAAACGTGGCCTACTTTATGCATTTTTAACTTTTCTTTTGAATTTGTTTGCATATTTTCAGGGTCTTATGTCCTTAACTATTTAACTTTCATAGAAGTTCTTTGAAGCATTCTATAACGATTTATACAAACAGCGTCTTTATTACTATAAGGGAGATATGACTTTATAATCGAATTTCATTGCATACTTTGTGGTGCTTTAGATGCCAGTTTTAGCAGAATTTATAGTTCACACTGTCCTTCTTTTGTACGATGGAGTGGTACAATTTTGTCTAGTTCAACCGTATATACCCACGACTCCAAAAAGTTCTCACCGAAAGTCCACTTATGGTGCTTATTTTTCTATTCATTTCCACTCCACCACTGAAGCTTTATAAACAACCACTTTCTTTCATTTGCTGAAAAATAAACATCCCAAGTCCCTGAGATATTTTCCTGCATGCAATTAGCACAGATTCGGATTTGCGCCCTCAAAGGACATGATCCAATTTTCTATTTATCTTTTACTAATCAGATTTAAATTTTAAGCACTCTTCACACTTCAGCTGTCACTTGCTCGTATGTGTGGTACTCCTTGAACGGATCAATCTTCGTGTGAATATGCAAAGTTGTCTAAAAATCTGTTTACCCCAAAATGCATGCCAAATCAGCTGAGGAATTGGAAAATTCCTTTACAAACTCCTCACACACGTACAGAGCAGTGCGATTGAGTGATTTTTCTTTCAGTGATTTAGTTAAGGACATACGAGTATATGTCGGTAGGACGTCATCGGGCGTTTCTCATCCAAATGCAAAGAAAAAAAAAATACAAAAAAATCTGATTTGAATACACACACCTGAGAGTGTTGAGGCGAGTGTATGATATTGATGATGATGATGACGTGTGTATTCGAAGGCACGTAAAATATTTGAGTGGATAAACGTGTTGGGAATTTAATTTCCAACGTTTCCTTTGAAGGAGTTGCGATAGTCGGAACTCCTTTGGTAAACAAAAACATATTGATAAATAAATTATTTAAAAATACAAATACAGTGCACAGCACACAAATAGCTGATATTTAATTGAAATGGGACTGCGAGCGGTTGGTTGTCGAAGGCATTTATGCAAATAAAACAGATTTTCAGAGAGTCCTTTATTCATATTGAAAAAACCGTTCCACAAATCATTCCCGATCTGTAGATACTCAGGTTCCATTTTATAGTGTCATTCACTTGTCAGCTAAAATATTGTGAAAATCTGTCTGAAACTAAGAATTTCGCATACTTTACAAATGCAGCCGTTGCAAGACATCTGTCCGACTTTCAGAAAATCGTACTTAAAAAATTCAGCCACTGAAGTAACCTTAAACCATCGATTTTTATTTAGTAGGAGTGTGCTAATGGTTTGGTCTGAAATTTCGACCTACTTGTCTTACAAACACATTCATGGAAGGAACAGCTAAACATCCGTCTGACTTTCAGAACATCGTATGTTTTGAATATAGCGACGCAAGTCCGCTCAAATCGTCACTTATCATCCAAGGCTTCAGTAAAAGCGTGCAAATGGTCTGTCTGAAATTCAGAGCCACACACGTCTTAAATTCAGACAGATGTAAACCTGTCTGAATTTTAGAATATAGGTATTTGTGTATACAGCTGTTGCAATGAATTCAAAAAATCGCTGATTATCAACGCCATCAGTAAAAGTGTTGTAAATATCTGTCTTTTATTCAGAACGTCTGTCATAGCCTTATGCGTGATCAAGTTCAATTGACATGCCCCTTTGTAAAGCACTATTTCGTCGTAGTAACCACTTTTCGCGTGGCCTGATCTGATAAAAAGTTAGCCCCAAACCAAACCTCTATAAAAATAAGACGAACCTTGAAAGTTTGTGAAACTTGCATAATTTACAGCCTCATAATTCCGCCCAAGGACCAAATGTTGAGGTGATCAATTATTTTTAACGCTCTTTCTATATAGCATAGCCCCGAATGTCTCTAGTCGAACGTAATTACTCCAGCTGTCGCCACTTCCGCGTCTTTGTATCAAAAGTTCACCAAAGCAATTGCATAATTAAAGAACACGTCCTTGCTTCGGCATCCTCACCGGCTCAACCGCGCACATCAAATGGAGAATTTTAAGATTTTCCTCCAACGCGCACTACAATCAATCATTTTAATGGGTCATTTGGCGCTGGCCCAGCCGGTACAGAGTCCGTCTCACATTTGCCACCAAAGTTGGACAAGCAACAAAAAAAAAAAAAACCTTCCAGTGCACTTTAATGACTTCACCTTTTGCACTATTTTTTTCCTCCTTCAGAATAAATGCTACATGCGTCTGGGCATGTTCGCAAGCCATAAACTATGATCTCGATATAGCGTGCTGGCGGAGTGTGCTGCTGCTCTCTATCACAATGTCCAATGGCTTTTGGTCGTCTTGGTTGTCCACTTATAGAGGAGCTTAGAAGAAGGATGGACCAGCTGCTGTTGAAGTGCTAAACTCCATTCCTCTATGAAGTGGTAAATGAAATTCCATTTCCTTTCCATTTTTAAGGTGAGGTTTTTTTTGCTCTTTGGTCTGCTAACGTCTTTCTTATTTTATTTTATTTTTTTTCGCCTTGGTATATCCTTTGAAATTATGGAGTTTTTTCCTCGGCATAAAGGAGGATGCATAATGTTTCCTTCGGTATGTAATTTGCACACGGTTAGCTCCGGAGCAAATCCCGGATATTTCCATCGTCTATCCTTCCCCAACAACCTGAAGGGACGTAATGTTGGTTTTCATAAATATGATCCTTTATACAAAAAAAGAAAAAATCCCCTGTTCATGGCGATACAGAAGTTGGCTAGTGCAGTGCAGTGTGCAGAAGCAAATCCTTGTCTTGTTTACCATCCGGTCTTTTGGTGTATGGCTGTGGAACGTTTTGTAAACGATTTGCATTTCTATTACCATTCATCATAAACAGGGAAGATGTACATTTTCGATTATTGCATGCTTAGGATAGGGGATGTAAATGAGAAAGGATGGGGCAGTTCGTTTCATGATTTAATTTTTTTTGCTAAGATTCGGCCACACTTTTGATGAGTAATTATTTTGCCCGTCTGGTTAGGGGGACTTCTTCAAACTCCCTTCCGCCTCTTTATTCCATCTGCTTCGATTGCAGTTTCCAAGCACGTCCTTGTTGCAAAAACCGTTAAGTAAAAGTCAACACAAAACACGCGCATTCTCTCTCTCTCTGCATCACACCATGTTCAACACACCGAAGCGTAACAAGGACAACAGGGCCCAAAATAAATAATGAGACAAACACCTAATTAGATTATTTTGCACCGTTGCCTGGCATACTCGCTGAGACTACACACAGCCATCCTGTGCCTTGTCTGATTAGCAATTCAAGTGGCAAACTAATGAGTACTTCAAACACATGTGTGACAACCCGAATGAAGGTCTTTATCTTTGCCAAAGTTCCATCATTACCATCGCCGGCGCATGAAGTGGAATTTTAAGGATTAACCATGCTATCAGTATCTTAATGGGAACGATTCCTTCGAATGTACGACATGTGATCCTGCGTTTATTTTCATAAAGATGAACAAAAGTCCTTCTAGATGTGTTTAATTATGTTGTTTCGACAGCACGTTCTTTTCCGCCCGTCCTTCCACTTGTCGTCCTTAATTAGGGGTTATTTCTGTAGTCCTCATAAAAGTTCCGAAAAAAACCCCTATAGGTATTTTAGTTGTCGCTGATTGGAATGATAATAATTAATTCCGACGACAGTAAGGAAAAATCAATTGCCTACTAAATCTTTCGGTCAGTGTCCTTAATATTTCCACACGAGTTTGATTAATCCTTTGCTTACAGGACATTATGCTCAGTATGAATAATACATTTAGCCGCAAAGTTTTGTAAGCTGTTGTGTATGGAATGGTGGACTGAATCAATTTTCAGGATTGCCTGATGGCATTTGGGTCAAGGGAAATAAATATTTGTCGTGGCTGAAAGGGACTGCCATTGTGGGCTTATTGAACTGCGGTTTGATGTGAGAGCACTCTGGTAAATAAAAAAAAGAACTGTCAGCCATTCGATGGAGGATGTTGATTTATTGTCTGTTAAATTATATTATACGTTCAGCGTACTGAGGGATGGCAAAGGACTGCATCTTCACCAATTGAGTGCACAGTCCCGAAATTACAGCGAATAGTTTGCTCCTTCGTCCATTGATTTCTAATTTATATTGCCGTCTAAAAAATTTAGCTTATGACACGAGCTAAACATATTAGTCGCTGCTGTTTCTACTCGCAACTTACTCCAACTTATGCTAAATATCTATAGTTGTCCCGCTGGCAACGCATTGCGAAGTCGTTTTTACGACCTCTTCAATATGGACTTGTCATCTGCTTTTAGGTTCAGTGAACGCATTGAGAAGGTCTTGAAGTTGAATAAACAAACGAAATTGTATATTATTCAATATCAAATACAACTGCCTAAATGTATGCAACAAATAATTTAAAATCTGATTTGCGATCGGGCCATACCCGTTAGTCCTCCTCATCATGCAAAGATCACTACCAACAATGGACTATTTTAGCTTCTTACGATCATCAGAGAAAAGGACGTTTAGAATGAAAGATTTATCATTTTTAACGCTCTTTGGATATATCAAAATCCAGTTTCTAACGATCATCAGAAAAAGGGACGTTTAGAAGAAAGATTTATCGCTGTTAAAGCTCTTTGGATATATCTTGGTTGCTTTGAACTAAATCACCGACAAGTCCCTTAAATATGGCGTATCGATCAGTGAAATTAAAAAGTGATCTTGCGATCGCTTGAGTCCGCCTTCAATAAATTACACAATAGATTGTCCAAAACTGATCCACGAGTAGAAATATTGATCGCCAAATGATCATTTTAAATTTATTACATCCTATTCCGTTTGATCTTCAAAGTTGGTAACTGATCAGTGATCAGTGACTGATCGTGCCAGGGAAATATCTTCAGATTCATGGCCTAAAACACAACACGACAGGATTAAAAGTTCCTGTAAAATTTCGACTACAAATCTTAGTAAGATCACCATGAAAAATCAGTCCTTTTTTAGGATTATCATCAGTTTCATACGCATCCAAAAAGTCATCCCAATTGTTTGTGCCTCCATCTGGTCATTTCTGATTTACTATCAACTTTAAGTGATTCACGTGATCGGTAAATCAAAATCCTTTCTCGCAATCAGAACACTGCATCTTTCACAAAGAGAGACCATCGCATCGTCCGAAAAGAATCCAATTTTCATTATTTCCCATTAAATGGCGAATCTGATTTAAGAATCCCCATACCGTCGTCGTCGTCCATAGCCAATTTAAAGCAACAAAAGGATTTTCGAATTTCCAATTTTTCTCGTCCTCGCCGCAACCAAACCTAATGTACCAGGGAGACTAGGAAAATCCCCAATACCTCACAGCATCGAGAAGGACAATAAACATCCAAAATCCTTGTTATTCTCCTGCGGTTGCATTGCTGTTCTATTTTCTAAAGGATATTCACACCACGTACGGGGATTATATTTCCTCTTTCTCTCGCCTTAGAGAGTATGGGAAAGAAAGAAAACTAATTTAAGTGCTCCGATTAAAATGAGGAAATATATAAATAAATACCGCCAAGGATATCGCAATTTGTTGACAGTGCCGCAAATGTCAAGGTGTAACTTCCCATCCAATTAAGATTGCAATCTTTGCTCTGACTTAAGAAACGAATTAAGGTGTGTGTGCAATAGAATTGACGGACAAATGTCCTCCTAATCGTGTCGTAATGGGGGTTTCTTTCGCCGCCGAAGGTATACTTATGTCCTTTGTCTAATTCAGCTTATTGCCACCCACTTACTTACTGCTCCACCGCAACTATTGTTGTATAAATAACAATCGGAAGGGAGGACGACGAAACGAGGTAAAATCGATTTCGTTAAGGATTTTCACTCAATTGGCAAAAAGTTTCTTCCTTTAGAGATTCTTCCCCCCGATCCTTATGGTTTGTGTATTTATTTAAGCTTCGACTTTGATATACAAAAGGTTAAGAGGTTGTTGGTCCGTTTTGATCCCATTTTAGTGTTACCTTCCCACAGTGGGTGGATGTGTGTTTGTTGGATTTTGTGATGTCAATTATGGAGCATTGGCCCATCCAACGGGGGGAGCGCCAAAAGTGAACAAATTGAGCGCCGGGACAATCGGCATGGCGGAATGTGAACTCTTTCAATTTACTTACGAAAGGGACAATAAATCTGCAGGGAGGCGGTATCGTAACAAATGACTGGGAATCGTGAAAAGTCATACAGTAAAAGGATTGCAAGGAGTGGATAAATGAAATGTTGTTGCGATGACCGCACGAGTAATTTTATTTAATGAGTCCACCGAGGACGATATCGATGCCAACCGAGTGGGGATTGAACGGCGGCGCTTTTGAATTAATAATGCCGAAGGGGACGACGATTTTGGTCGTGGATAATCGAATTTTGTTTGCTTACGATATGCCCGGGGAATTATTCAACGGCGCAGGTATGCATTGCATGCGTTAATTAAGGACTTTCGCTGCTTAATGGCGCTTGCATTGGGGATGGCGGGTTACTTATTGAACGGGCCCATGTATTGGCGGTTGTACATGGTCATGGTTTTGGTTTAGCCCAGTCTTTTGGAACTCTGTAGCCCAATTTTAGACGTCTTGAGTGAGTGTTTACTTTGCAATGACGACTACACGAATCACACTGGATACACAACTCCTGAGTTGGAAAACAGCGTCCGATGCATTTTTCGGGCGTTTTTAGGGTAAATTTTTGAGGAGTTTTCTAAGACTTTTTCGGGGTTTCGCGGAGGGGTTTTAATGCTTTTTGATGAGTTTTTTTTTAAATGTTTTTCGAGTCGTTTATCAAGTTTCTTTGGGTTGTTATAAGGGCTTTTATTTTCGGCTTTATATGCAGTTATTGGGGGAGTTATTGCAGCGTTCTTTGGATCGTTTTTGAGGCCATTGTTTGGGGAGTTTTTCTGTCGTTTTTTTAAAGGCTTTTAGATGGTTTTTTGTCGAGCGTTTTTTGATAAGATTTTTGAGAATTTGTTCGGGTTGTTAATGCCATTTTTTTTTTTTAGTTTTTAGGGCTTTTTTTGGTTGGTTTTTCTACGGCCTTCTAAGGAGCATTTTTGGAGCGTTCCTTGGGCGTTTTTTTACGGCGTTTTAAATAGTAAGTAGTTTTTTTGGGTGTTTTTGAACCTTTATCTCAGGACTTTCTTTTCTTAAAGTGGCTTTTAAAGATTTTTCAGAGTTACTTTTGTGCGCCTTTGGAGAGTTCCTTGAGACATTTTCTACGGCAACTGAGCGATTAATACTAAGTCACCAATCCTATAGAATTAAACAGAGAAGTTCGATCTTACAAAGATTTGCCTTCTTCCATTGTATGCACTTCCTTCAAGCAGCCAAGATTCGACAAGAAAAAGCGATTGTAGGACAAGGCTAAAAGCTTTGGTAGGCATGCTTAAATTAATTCAGTAATGATGCAAGAAATATGTGGGTACCTCTAAGAAATACCTGAAAAACGCTATTTTTAAAATGGACTATCGTTTTGTTAAATGCTAACTATCGACCTGTTTACTAAATTCCCAACAAAACATATTTCTCTCAAAGGCATCCCCATACATGCAGCATCAACTGCTCTTCTAAACTTCACCCTCAGCTAATTCCGCCTTCCCCAGCGAAGACAGTCAACAAAGTAGCATAATGCCTTCTCATTAAGTCCAAAGCGAAGAAGGAAAGTTGAAAAATCCCTTCCAGCATATTATAGTCTCTGACACTGTGTATAGTATCTGTAAAAACGGGGTTAGGCTATTTAACAAGAAAAGTTTTTTTCCCCTCGCACAAGCGTTCGGAAGAATTTTTTTTTCTTTTTTTACTCAAGCTTACTCGTACTTATGCAAAAAAAATAAAAATATATTGTACATGGTTTCCATTTCACGCGGACACGGTTTTGTTTTTCTTTTCACACACAAAAATGGAGGCAAAAGGGAATTTAAAACTTTTATTTTAATATTTCTAGGTTTTCTGACGTAAATTACACTTTACACTCAGCAGAAGTTGTTGTTGGTGCAAAAGTAGTAGAATAATGCAAAAAGCAAAAATTTCCATAAGCAAAGAGTTGGGCGGTTTGAGTGGCAAAAGCGTTTAATCATTTGGTCGGGTGTAAATTTGATTTCGTATTTCCCTTTTGGCTGTGAAATTGTTAAATTATTTAAATATTTTTCGGTGTGATTAAGACGAGTCGTCGATTGATGTCAGACAAAATGTTAATTATAAGTGATTTTGTAAAAGGGATTTATAGGCACACAAGGAATGAGAAGATTAATGATTGCTATGTCGATTGTAATTAGAGAAGGTTTCTTTTTTGCTGTTTAAAATTAATGAAGGAGTTACTTTAATCTTTGGACTGGAGGCGACTGGACTGCGTAAATGGAATCAAGTGATTTAACTTCATTAGAGGTTTAAATGGTCTTAGGAGACTAATCTTCACAAGCCGGACATTGGGTAGACATGGGAGACGACTAGCCTTAAAATTGAAAGACTTGAATGAGCGGAAGAAAAGTGTTGGCAGCGGAAACTGCTTTAGGACGAACCCGGGCAGCCCATGGGGAGTTAGAACGACGTAGTTGTGCTAAACATCTTGGTTTTAGTAATTGCTCACTAAGACGTCAAACTTTCTTAAATTAAATGCTGCAGGGAGATGATATATGCCTTATTTGTGACGCTTAAATCCTACCTAAAAAATTGCTTCCAAAGACTAAAGACCAAAAACGAAATGAAGTTTCATAAAAGCGGTGAAGTGCCTCAAGGTTCTGTTCTGCCACCAAAACTATTTCTGATTTATACCAATTCCTATACAGATAAGGCTTTCAAGGCTTTAAGCGTATTTAGCATTGTGCCACTACCTTCATGGTAGCTCAACGAGTATTCGTTTAATTAAATTCGTCTACATCACTGTCGGACTAACAGCTTCATGGACGGGGGCATTACAGCCCGATATTGCATACCAGAGTGAAGCTCTTCATTTTGAAAACTGATTATATTTAAATTCAATTAATGGCACGTCCTTTGCTCTAAAAAACGCTTTAAGAGTCGTTTGCCTTTAATATAAATGTGTGGAAAACAACCCCAAGTCAATAAAGTCAATAAATTTAAAAGCACCACAAGCTGACTACAAAAAAAAACGGGAGGCTTTCGTACAGCAGCTGCCCCATCCTCCGCCAGTAAATTCCCCAAACAATTTATGCAAAAATTAATGAGCACACTTGAGGCCAGCCAAATTGATACGAAAAATGGCTGCCTTCCCGTGCCGATGCTCCACAAATAAAAGAACACTCCCCCGCATCCACTCGTGCGCTCCCATTAATAAAGGTATTCACCTGTTGTAGACCCCGCTCTACAGTTCATCATCATCATTTTCGACTACCCGTTTAATGAAATCCCATCAAAAGCGCTTCATTGCAAAATGCCGTAGGTACCCTGAAGCTCTTAGCACGAGTGTTCAAGGATATGGACTAATGAGTGATTTATACGATTAAGGCACCTTTAACATTGCGACCATGATGGGATGAATGTGGAACACGAGGTCATGGCCTACTTTACCCCCCTGTGTCGTTCAGCTAGAGATTTCATCGTCTTCTCCTTTATTTGCTCTCTTTTTGTATATAATAAATTAAAAAAAGGAGCCGGAAATTGTTCCATTTTTGCAAAGTTTATTGGTTCCAGTGGGCGTAATATTTCATATTTCCTGCGAAACGATGGAACTAACAGCTTTGCTATTACTTACGTAATGAGTTATTGGGGGCTGATGCGAGAGCGGATTTAGCTTTCATTCGCCAAAGTCCGCTTGTAGTCCTGTGTGAGGCTGAGAGGATGGATAACTAAAGAGGCGAACGCGTTGGCTGTTCGGGTGTATGGATTGCGAATTGAATTTTACGACCGTTTTGGGGATTCGCCGAAAGGAAGGGATATTTTGGTAAATCGATTCGATATACTGTAACGGGCGAGACGCCGCAAGGAAGGGGTAATATTTTCCAATAAATTTCATTTAATGAAGTTGTACTGAGGTGAATTTGGGCGGTAAATAGATTGTGTTATTCGGCCGTTGATTCACTGATGGGTTAATGGTTTTTATAGGCGATGGGTGTCATTCAAAAGGGTTAAATGGTGGCCGCATATGGTAGGATTAAAACGATATAAATTTTCTACTTACACTCAAGTTGGTGGAGGTGTTAAGGAACTGCACTGGGAAGACTCCTTTCCTGCTGTCCATCGATGGCTATAGCTTGCGCCTGGTCTGAAAGTGGCTAATCACAAAACGGAAGCAGGCCGACATCATAGAGAAAGCAACAAAGAAGTGCAATGGAATTTATGACCTATTGCGGATCGCTCTGTTTGCGCAAATGGTGGGTAAGAAGCAAAGTGGGAGGTTCACTTCTTGTGAAACGAAAAACTTGGATGACTGTCAAAATTCATCAGGTCGACGTACCACCCTCCGGAGTCTAGTGATGAGTATTAATGTTGTCATTCAGCTAAAGAGGGTGTCACCTTATTAAATAAAAATAAAAGAAATGGCGCAACAGATCCGTATAGGGACCCTAAGCCTGAGGTGAGACTCTTTAAGGTCAGACTATGTAAAGCGAAAACGTCAAAACGTTTCCGTTCGCACGAATAATTTGCTCTAAGTTGCAGAAGTAAATCGTTCGTGCACGCGAAAACGTTTGAACGTTTCGCCTTACGGAATGTGGATCCTGGCTTCTCACAATTGTCGTTTTGTGTGAGTTTTTCATTTTTGGGGCAAATGGAAGGGATCTACAATTTTATGCCGAGTCCAAACGGTTAATTGAGAAGCTCTTTCATGACAATTATACTCTCAGATGTTTGTCAGACGTTAGCGAGAGGTGGCGCAGTGAAAAAAGAGCTTAAGATGGAATTTAGATTTTTTTCTGGTATCGGGCGGGACCGTTGTGCAGCTAAAGTTGCAATTTGGTAGTTCTTTCGACAGCCTGCTACAATTTTCTGCTATTTTGGCTGTTTTTTAGTGGGAAAACTCGCTTCAAAATTGTAAATAAGCTATTTTGCTTAAGGAATGACACTTTTTCCAGTGGCCTTTTTTATTGCGACTTTTCAGAATTTTGCAACGGTCACACTGCCTGGGACAGGTCGCTTAGTAGGCCAACACACTTACCACTAAGACACGAGGGTGGCTCTGCAAATAAAGACCGCGGAATTTTTCTTTGAGTTCGTTGCTTTACTGAAAAACTGACTGAAAAAGTGCTGTCAATTGAACATTCCGAGACAGACTTAAAAAACACACTTCACCCACTTATATCCCAGACATGGCATATCTTACCGAGGGCAAAAGTCCTCTGTGCAAATGTCATTAATATTTCAAAGATCTTTTCTGTCAGCCATCAGTCATTAGCTCTGCCCCTGTCCAGGGGCTACCTAATTCCATTTAATCCCTTCGTATCCCATCCTCCCACCCATTTCCAATTAAATCCGCCAGCCAACACCTGAGTGTCAGTCGCTCCCTTTCAAGGTATTCAACTCTCCATAGCCCTAAGTCATCAACAAAAAACACAAAAAATTATCTCCTCCCACCTCAGCACTGTAAATACATTTCGTAGCCGCGCAGAAAAGGCTGAAAAATCATCGCTAACTGAACAATTAAAAAAGTTTTGTGTTTGCTCCTTGATAAAACAAAGCGAAGCAAAAATTCTACAATTTCCCGCAGGACCTCTTGCTCAAGTGTTTAAAATTACTGTAGCTAAGACAGACGTCTTGAAATATTTTCGTTTCTTCGCTCTCCTCCTGCTGCTTTAATTAAGTGAGCAATTATTCCTAAGTGGATGGCAGACACCAAACTCCTCTCCCTCGCTAGGAATTGATACAACTTTAATTTTGGCGCACCATCCCTTCATGCCTATACCTGCTCTCTTCATCGATAAATTATCAAATGTCGATTAATTAACCGAGTTTTTCCATTCATGTATGTATGACATTCAAGGCTGGGACATGCTGCTACTGCATTCCTTGCGCGTCCACTTTCGACATCCGATGAATGGAAATTGTCGACGACCACTGGTGATTCGGGCGAACATTTTCCGGTCGAAAAAAAGCCCAAATGCAATTCTGTTAGCACCCCCACCAACATCAGTGTTGTTGGGACATCATCGTGAAAACCATTTGGCATGTTTTCACCTAAAAAAGAAATACAAGCAAATACCCCAAATAAACGTGCAGGCAAATTTGAATAGGCGCCAAATTGTATAGACGAATCGTGTGTGTTGTGTTTCGGTTGCGCACTGTGTGAATAAGTACTCAATGGGGGTTGAGGGGGTTGAAAACAGCTATAATAGAACTAATTGCGAATAATTGGAAAGCTGGTTTTTATGTGCACTCATCTATTTTGAATGAATTGACGAGCGTGCGACGCGTGGAGCTTCGTTCGGTGCGGTCTATTCATTTGGCAGGAGGTCATGCATAATGCAAACATCAAATTAAATGGATCAATTTCTGGTTATTGAATTCAGGGACATTTTTTAGGAGCTATCTACATTATGAAGCTTATAGAATCACATGCGACGCTATTGTGATTTTCAATTTTACGGCTCATGGGTTATGAATGGAATAAAAGTCAAGTTGAATGGCCTATCCTCCATTTGAGAATGGACAGCAGTTGAAAAGTGTGAAAAGGTTGTTGTGGCACGGTGAATGCGAGCTCAGGCTGCATAAATATTAAAGCTCGATGTGGGGGGCAATATTCAAGGACAATTTGTACAGATCAAGCTGCTTTCACAATATTCACGTTCGAATCAAATAGTGGCAAAACGAGTTCCAACTCTGAGGGAAAGAGACTGCGACTGCTGTCAATAATCTCCTTCACTCTGCCAACAACCAAAGTAAATGCCTGGCCTGACCCAGACAAAAACCCTATTTATATAGCAACTCATTTTTTAAACACAAGCGAGCCGCCTCGGGTCTGTTTCATATACGTTCATAAAATGAAATGCCATAAACCATAAACAAATTCAATAAAAAAACAAAAAAAAAACCTCTGCCCATATCGCATGTATGCAATGCAACTTTTCACATCCTTGTCTCCCCACAATGGCTCCGATAATGTCCCTTAAGCGTTCGGTCTTCAGTTCACCTAGAAAAACTGTCCAGAAACAGCCACACGAAGGAGCTTTGCTCTCACACGGAATCGAGTGACATGTTCCAAATTTATTGCAATAACTATACGGCTCTTCTTTGCACTTCATATGTGTGCGCTATACGTTACGTGAGTCCCCACTCTACGTGTGTCCTTAAGCTGCTTTCTTCTGTCCGTGTGGCACTATATACCTGGTGCAAGTGCTCGCATAGATTCACCACGAAAATTGATAACAGGATGTAATAAATTTCCCCATTTGAAAATAGAAAATTTATTGAGGTCGAACGTGATGGATTTTTACCCTTGGATTCCTTGGAGAGGGTGAATACGACACGAGTAACCTCCTTACACTGCGCTCTCCCTTGTCGCATTTGAAATTTTAATGTTGCAAACAGAATTGAAGAAACAAACTAAGACGTATAGAGAAAATTCGTCCAAGCCACCACAGGTGGTCTTTACCCAGGAGAGGCTCTGCTAATACTTCCCCACATCAAACACGGTTTTTCTGTAGAGGCCTACCAACCAACACCTGCTATCATCCCCAACCAATCTTCCGAGAATGCTTGAGAGAATTAAATATAAATTGACGTAAGGAGTTGGGGACTTAAACAAAGCCACCCGTAAGAAAATCTACAACACATCCTTTAATTATTTCGCTCACTGCGCTACCCTTACACCTATATCCCCACATCTGGTGGTGGAATAATTATCTCTTATCACGCAGAAAAAAAAAAGGAAACAAGAGAAACGGTAAACAACACCATTGTGGACCACCCGCCAGTAGCAAACGCACACACTTCATCCTACTTCATTGTCCTGTCTCAAGACCAGCACGGGGAGAACATAACTTCTTATCAAGTGTTATCTGCCACATTCTCCCTGTAAGGATATCAAGCACTACCGCCGCCGCACTACAGTGATTTTTTTTGTTCTGCTTTCTTGAAACCCCAGTTGGATGGAGTGTGATTTTCTGTTTGTTTTAATTATGAAACGTGTACAACATGACGGTGTTCGAGGAGGGGGGAGGCAGCAGCGCTGTCGTGTGAAACTACCTTCTGTTGCGAACAGAATGTGTAAAGTGTAAGCCCTTCAATATAGCGGATGGGGATTGGATGACAGCATCTTTGTGGCTTAACATTAAGAGGACGAAAGGACTTCATTAACATTTACCTGGGTAGGATTACAATGGATTTAATGTGTTTAACATGGGATAAGGGAAAATATAGTTGCTTCGGGGGTAGGTAATAGGATATGCGGCCACTATAACGGTGGACTTTTTCGGTTGCCTTTTTGCTTTTTAATAATTTTAAATTGTAATTTGTTGCCGCAGAGGTATACATTATACGGACCAACCTATTGACGGAAGAGGGGTTTTAGAGAGTTTAAAAAAAACCGTCAGACATTTGATATCTAGGTCAGAGTCTTTGGACTCGTCCTTACAAGGCCCAAATGATGGTCGCGATCTGTAATTTCAGCTTCACAGAGACCGTAACTACAGTGGAAAACAAGAGGATATATAAGGATGAACACACACACGGAGTGTGCGAAAGCAGACACCTTCTGTAGCTACTCCGACAATATACGAACGCTTTTAGCTAGGTACCGAATCTGACAGTTGTTCTTTATGATTGTGTGCTTATTCACTGAACTTCCTGTTTAAATAGGTCATTTTCAATGCAAACGGGAAAACATTTCCGACGTCACAAAGTGAATTCCCGACAAAAGAGCATTGGTTACCAAATTATTCCTATTGAGAAACATTGCGCGGTAGTAATCAGCATTTTTGGTAGGCATGTTTAGCGAACTAACAAAGATAAAAATTTCCATGTGAAACTATCCATTGTGACCTGCAAAATGTTTAACGTAAAAGTTAAAAAATACTTTTAATAATTCACATTGTTGTCTATTCGCTGATGGGCCAATACGCGGTACTTACAATCAGGTTACATTATTTTAAGCACTCACAATTGACGAAATTATCCGTCTAAAATGATCTTTTATTATAAATAAGGTTAATATAAAGGTGGCTAAGGCTGTCCACTGTTTGTTTTGGCTTTTTTAGTGACTTGCTTCATTTATTCAGACGTTAGCGTTTTGATCCCCTGATTTTCGTCATATATTTTTACTTTCCATTTCGGCAACTAATTTTTGATTGTTCGCTTCGGCATTGTTTCATAAAAATACTTTACAAGGCCATCTTTATAACAAAATGTAGCCGCTGAATAAGTTCGTACCTATGTATTTCTCTAAGTCGCACGAGCTAAATCATCAAAACGTTAAAAATTGTAGTAGATGAACTTGGAGATATCTAAACCTTACAACTTTATTTAAACACCCAATTCGACTTTAAATCTAGACGTTTCTTTAATTCCCAGCCTTGTTTTAAACCAACAAATACAATTTCTAATTAAAATATATTCCTTCTCCGAAAAAAACAAAAAACTCTCCACAGCTATTTACAAATGACACCAGTTGGCAACGCCGTTCCTTTTCTTTATTCTTGCTCAGTTTTGTACAGTGGGATCGCGTCGTGTTGACAAAATTTTATTAAAATTCTAACAAATTATAATTTAAGTGCAGTTGAAATAAACATTTAGCATTGTTAATATATTTTATGAAAAAAAAGTGTTAGATTTGTGCTCTAAATCCTCTGTAAATTGGTTTTGAAAATATATTCCGGTGCTGCTGCGCGAGTGAAATTTGTGTTCTGCGAGTCGTATTTGTAACGGGACTCTTCTGCACTGAAATTTACTTTATTCGGTGTGTTGAAAAACACTTGGAAATGTAAATTTACAATAAACCCATTGTAAATACAAAGAAAATACATTTAGCAGGTTATGTAGAAAATAAAGTTTTCGTACTCGAATGACACTCAGCTGGCGACGGGACAGGACAGAGTTTGCATGGGTATCAATTGAATATAGCTACGCCTTTTGTGGAATATCCTTTCGAGTGAGTAGGGTACTTGTTTTTCAAGGATAGGTGAGTCCTCCCCCAGTCTCTTTTGAACACAAATTGCTTAAATGTGGAGGTTCGTCTCAACACAATTGGTACTCGCTGCAACAATAAATTAGTAACAAGACGCATTTCTAAGTTATAATTTATTTTTCCAAAAATTTATCTCGAAAGAAAAGGATCCAATGGAATATTTATCTTTTCTTACTTTTCTGGTCTACAATTACACATATTAGTTCCATCTTTGTTTTAATAAAATATAATATAGATCACTTGTATGTCTTCTGGTGATTAGCATTTGCAGTCGGCGTTGCCTGTCTCGAGTCCTTTCACCAAAAAATTCATCTTGTTTCGATTACATTCTTCTTCTTTCATGGTTTATCAATATTTTTAAATAGATACAAAAAATATTTCTAATTCCTAACTACACCATAATGTTCCACAAACTAAAAACAAACGCGTTTCTCCAATCAAACGTCTGCGTGTGTGTTTGTTTGGGGGGATAAAAAAAACAGTAATACCAAATGGGAGGGGGAAAGTAAATTTAAGCATTGGGAAATGATTCGTGATTGCATAAATGAAAAACAAGTTAAAACAAAAGAATTTCGATTGAAAAACAAAAAATAAAAAGCAAAACTACATGTCGTCCGTTTATCTATTTACACATAACTATTTAGTCTTTCTTGTCTTCTCTGATTTGCTGTTCTAATTGAATGTGAATGGGAAAATTTGTATTTCTAATTCAGCATCTCGCTGTTCGGGTCTGCGTCTGTCAGACTATTTAGAAACTCATGTAACCACGAGCAGTGGAACGACGACGGGCGCAGAGGTATGAGACCAACACGATCAAAATGAGGGCAGCCAATGCGATGCCAACAGCAATTGGGACAATGTCTGGCGTTTCGGAACTGTCGCAGTCACGGGCAGTCGAGAACTCAGTGGTGTTGTCGCCACGGAAGGCCTCCAGTTGAACGTCCGAGAGTCGCAGAGTGCCGATGGGAGTTTTGTCGCTGACGGTTTCGGTTAAATTGAATTTCTGTGCCCGTGTACAGTGATAGGACATGTGGAGGGGAGCATCTAATATGTCACCGCGGTAGATCAGTTGAATAGTTTGGTTTTCTAAAAGAAGGAGTGTCTTTACGATGGCGCTCTGATTTTTGATGGAACATACCTTTGGCATTGGGGTAATCTGTCTTTTCGATTGGCAATGTGAACATAATCATGTAGACGTTGACCTTGCTGTCGTTGCTCTCGAATTGCATGACCAGCGAGTGAATTGCAGTATCGGGTCCCCAGTTTAGAGCAATCTGCTGATTAGTCTTTGACTCGCAGGATGCATCGTGAACGACTGCCGTGCTGGGGATGTTGTAGATGGCGGTGGCGTTCTTATTATCTGGAAAATGCAAATGAAAATTTGTTAACACAATTTGTTGTGTTGTAGATATATGCAGTTGTGTTCTTTGATAACTTACCAACAGTTTCGTAGGTGAAATTCAGTTGGGCAGCCATTTGGAGCAAAATGCAACTGGAGTTCCATTTGCCAACAGCTGGCTCTGGAATGGGAGCTGGGGTTGGTGCCACTGTCGTTGTAACTGGTGCAGCAGTTGTGGTAGTTGTCGTTGTGGTTGGGGCGGGAGTTGTTGTTGTTGTTGTTGTAGTGGTTGTTGTGGTGGTCGTCGAGCTGGTGGTGGTGGTTTTGTTAAGTGCAGGCACTAACTTAACCGTGGTAGTTTCGAGTTGTACATCTTCATTTGGCACAGCGACGGCTTCAGGTAATTGGTCATCTTTAGGAATCAAGGGTGCTGCAGTCTGAGCTGGAAGTGCAAATGGTTTTTATGATAATTAGGCAACATTGTGACCAAGAGAACAGGCAGCAATCAATGGACTTTAATGTGCACTGCAATATAACATAAACTGGATCAGACTTGGTGGTCATCTTTCCTCTACAAAATAAAATGGCAATTGGTAGTGGATAAGGCAATAAATTGATCCGACAGAGGCAACGTACCCTGACCACGCACGTCAGAAGCAACATACCCTGACCATTCCATAATTCAATTCGGAATAGATGTTGGTATGACTCCCAGCGTGCCATAAGAAAGCCAAACTCATCAATGAATCCATCAATGTAACCTAACCTAAGACGAAGCACTTTATCCAGCTTGATACGCTTATCATGTTTTCAAAGTCGTGTATAGTCAGTAAAAATGGAAGTTGCTCACTTTCTATTCTAGTCAGTAACTAATCTCGTCCATCACGATCTGCGCCACAACATAAAACCGCAAACTTTGCTTGCGGAAAACCAGTTTCCATTTCAGAACAGTATTCGCATATTTCATCAGTGTCGCTCAACAGTATTGGCTTTGGTCTCATGTTTTCAATTAAACAGTTGCGGGGGCTTCCCTATATCGATCACTTTAGCAACATTTTGCACTTCTAACCAAATTCAATCTGTGTGGCCTAATCGCTGGCGTCATCATCGAACAAAGAGTTGGTAATGCGATTGCATTTGCGGGTTAATCGCCGCAAATTGCGCTAAATGATTAAATGATTTCGAAGGTTTTATTCATCTGAAATATAACTCGTGATCTTTGGAAGACCAATTCCGCCACAGTCAAGTTCATGATTAATCTCGGCTCAGGAAATATTCACTTAGCTTCCGCTGTGTGCGATATGAACTGCGCGGCGGTGCCACTTTGTTGCATTTTTTTTTTCAGCTGAATTATATAATCAGCTTCGCGTCTTTCTATACACACTCGGGGCAGATGCGGATTAAATTCTTCCGAGGTTATCATTGGGATGTCGCTCATTGAATGGTGTACCTTAGGTCAGGATTTATGGCAAATCATAGCGCACACATTTGAGAGGGACATTCTTATGGCAGCATTATCGATAAACAGTGCCAAACAGTTTTATTGTCGGCGTCATTGCCACGCTATTGGTATCAATTTATTTTCACCACATTCGTAGTGAAGAGGAGAAGGCGGCAAAAGAAAAACAAAGAGAACAACAAGCAGCCAACTCGGCAAACAATTCCAGTTTGTCGATCTGTTTATTATTTACTTGAGCAGCTTTCTTTGTCTGCCAGCTAGTCAGCCACTGTGTGGTGCAAAATCAGCACTAACAACGGGGTGCCAGCGATCGTGTCTAAACTCAATGACTCAGCGCAATGGACGTGCTCAATCTGTGTCGTTGATTTCGTGTGAATTTGTAAATAATAATTAATATATCAAAGTGGCACGAA
Source organism: Cheilosia impressa (assembly GCA_948293265.1). Lineage (NCBI taxonomy): Eukaryota > Metazoa > Arthropoda > Insecta > Diptera > Syrphidae > Cheilosia > Cheilosia impressa. Next base: position 50,642,363 of record OX411883.1, on the reverse strand, counting down.
ATGGATTTGTTTCCTTCTGACAGAGAGACGAAACAAAAATTCCATTCCTAAGCTGGGTCTCTTATCGGGGTCGGTTTATCAGTTGAATTGTTAAACAAACGCCCGAACTGGTTGTGGGTTTATTGTTTTCTGAGCGCACACAATTGGGGGAGGCGATTCTTTCCGTCTCTGGAATTGTTTTACAGATAAAAATGTTTAAACAGTAAATGACACTGAGCGTTCTTCAGTTTTACTCAATTTGCATTGTTTACGATGATAAATATTGTCAGTTTCGACAAGAAAAAAACAGGCTATTGCACCAAGGTGTGTACAATGTCGAAAACTGTCAAACCTAATGATGTGAGCACCCACACATTATTCTTGGCAACAATCCAACCTTCGCAAATGCACACGCAAATAGAGTGTGAAGCTATTTGTGCAAGTTCAGGGTTACTTATCGTAAAGCCCTTTGTTTGAAGTGGAAGCAAGGAATTTTAGATTGAACTTGGGCTTTTCTCTTGTGACTGCCTTTTGCAAACTGTGTCCCTTAAAGTGCCACAAATGGCAGCTAGCGGTAACAGGTTTTAGTAGCGATTTTGGGAGTACCGTCCAGTTCCGGAGTCTTTCGAATAGCTCGACGCCACTCTTAAAATGCATTTACAAACAACATTCCCTGTGAAAGTAAACCACTGCAGACGGGACAAACTTATTGTCTATTTTGCAGACGGATTTTTAAAATTCGACGGAAATAGTTTCCGAAACGAATTATTTAAAATAAGGTCCACAGTTGCTTGCTACTTTGGGCCACTTTGGGATATAAAAATTAACTAGGCACGCCCTTATGTAAGTACAACAAAGGCACGCAAATAACTTATTAATAATTAACGACAGAAGAAAATAATGAACAGATGGAAAATACACAAATAGCCAGTGTCTGTGTGTATACACTTTTATGACTAAAGTTCTATGACTCATTTCGACAACAAATCTCTATTATTACCAGTTAGTTGGATTTCTCAAAGTAGTCGCTACGAAGAGGGCGACTGTTAAAGTCGTACAGTTTTTTTTTATCGGAATGCTACATTTTGACACTCAAGCAGGACCCTCAAAGAGGAACTCCACAGCTTTGAGACATCAATTGCATTTTGGAATTTAGTTTAGTTAGTTTGATATTGTATAAACTGGCCAACGTGCGAGTGAACAATTACCTTCCTCTGTTAACAGTGGTGTCAGCATGTAACTTGATAAAATCGAGTTCAGTTGATACAATCGAGCTCTGGCAGCACCTAATTTGTCTCAATCGATTATCCTCCATTGGTTATCCTCGATTGAGACAAATTAGGTGATGCCAGAGCTCGATTGTATCGACTGAACTCGATTGTATCAAGTTACGTGCTAACACCCCAGTACTCGTTCAAATACCATTCGGGAGTCTTGGGGACTCTTCCATTGAAACAGACTTAGAGACACAATTTCAGATTTTCTTTTTAGAGACAAGCTGTCGTGTTTGACTGCTTCTCGGTCTTTTTGTGTTGCTTATCAGCGCCTGTGACTGTTAACGTTTCAAAGCGATAGTTCTACACAAAGGTCGTTGAAAAACAAAACAAAAACAAAACAAGCTCGTCGCTTAGATAGTAAATGACACTGCGGACATTGTTTGATAATGCACCAACTAAGTAGACTGACATATATGATTCTAGTACGATCTGAACTGCTTACTGTTTCGTTTCGTGAAATGGCAAATCGAATTCGGATTTGCAATGATATTTTGATTCAATAATAATTCCATTGAAACAGGATTATCAATATCCGCGAATCAATTGTGAATTATGTTTGCAAAGTTGCACTTTCCGGAATGTACCCCTTCTGGGGAACGTTCTGTACTATCTGCCTCGCCGGTGTTACTATTACCCAAACACTGTCGATAGTAAACAAATATTCGTGTAATTTTGTTATCCTTTAGCAAGCAAGAAAAGTTAATGTCGGGAGAGGTTGTGCTCGCTGCAAACATAAAGAGATCTATTTAAAACAAAATAACGACTTGAAACTGTAGGTTTTGACTGTTGCAACTTGACTCGCCAACCCACTAACCTAACCTAAGTATGGAGTCTTTCTCAGGCTTCTCAAACGGCTGACGTAATTTTTTTATTCAGAATCTGATAAACGGACTACTAAGAGGAATGGGGTTGTTCGGAGAAAAGTATCAACTACTGTGCCAACGTTATTCAATTACATTATATTGTCAGTCAGCAATGACATCAAACCTTCGACTGAAAGTCGCAGCTTTATCGATGAAATGTTATCGCTACCAAAGTGGTTGTGTATTGATTCTAGATATGATACATATGATACTTTGTGCCCCATTTAGTTGTGGTTACTCGACTGCCAAAATGTTGAATTTCGCGAATTGTCAGTTAAACCAATAAAAATGCATACGTCCACAACTTGCAACAGATGAAATCTCTTGGTTAAAAACAAGGCACAGGTAGCTTTGGCAATTTTGTGGCCATGATTGCAGTAATTACAATAAGCGGTTGAGATTACCAAATATGTGTGTATATTATTTGCAACAAATAATAAACTGTTGAAAGGGAAACACAAAAAACTGTATATAATTATGCATGCTTATCCGAAATATTCCCCAACCGTGATTCATGCCAGCGAGTTGATGATAAATGAAAACGATGACCGCGTAACCGACTTCCCAACGAGTGATCGTTTCGCGTGCAAGTGTCGCACGGCAATCGACGCACGATAAGACCAACTTGAACCGGGTTCGTGTGCAGAAACCTAATTTATGTTGGTTTCCACTATCAGCCTCGTTTATATTACAGATCCACGCAGTGCGAAGCCCAAAACAAATGTACTGAAAATAACTCGTAAACGTAGCAATCAGAGTGTTTTGCCACACGACTTGTCAAAGTCCTCTACCGCTCGGGGAGATGCTGTTGCTCTATTGTCATAGCGCTTATGCGGGCAAATTAGTAAGGACAACGATGGTTAGCTTATCGACCAATAGAGCTGATTGTTGTTGTTTTTCTATGCAAACAATTTGACACAATATAGCAAAACTGTGATCGGTCTTTTTCAGAACTAAGAATGAGTATAGCAGCGCAATGAATGCTTCTCATTCAATTAGGCGAATTGACGCCTGAAAATGGTACTAGTCACCCGGCTAGGGGCACATTGTTGTGGAATGCAATCCTCGTTACAGGACAAGCATAAACAAAATGTCACACAAATAGGAAGCTGGCAATTGGCTGCTTTATGACTTCAGTATTCCATCAGAGAAAAGGGGGGAGGCGAGATATAGGCTAGAACAAGCGATTAGACTTAGCGATTATGCGTCATAAACTTTTGCTAGAAAGAGCTTATCGCAGACGTTTGGAATTGCCCCCACTTTTTGTGCATGTTTTCTGTTTTTTCTAGACTCCAATTCGGTGTTAATCAACCCGTTCTTTGTTTTCGTATGGAAAACGTAATTTTTTCTGGGTATTTTTAGAAATTATTGTTGTTTTCCAATTGCGTACATGTAAACACGGCGACATTGGAAGGTGGTCTTGGTCGATGATTTTTCGCATCGTCGTTTAATACAACTTTTCCCCCGCACTAGTCGATTATGTTACTGCGCAAATACTTTGTTGTTGATTTGTTAGTAATTGCCACTACTTACCACAAATGAGTGAGCCCCCAGCAACAAGCAGGCAAATTACAATCAATTTATTACGAAACATATTTTCTTTTGCAGCAGCAGTTGTGATTTACTTGTTATTTTTCCTTTTCCTCTTGTTTTTTTTTTCACTTTGCGCAGAACGGTTTTGAAATCTCTGCAATAGAAAACACAAAATTGAGGAATTTAAAAAAATTATTGAGGAAAAACTCGAACTGAATGGTGGAGAAAAGTTTTTTTTTCGTATTTTGTTCACCTTTAGTTGCGGAATTTCTGTTTCTCTTTTGGATTTATTTTTCTTTTGTTACAATATTTTTCTTGGTTCTGCGCACAACACACGAACGCTGCGTTAATTAAACTTCAAATGGAGATTGGCAAATGGCCCACAGCAAGCGGCAATGAATATCGAAAAATTCACAGCAAAGCAAGAGGAAGAATGTGAATATGAAACAGCTGTGAAGTGTGAGTAGGTTAGGCATAGGCAAGCAAGCAGCAAATAAGAATGATGGAATGGCGGTGGATGAAAATCAGAACTGGCTCGGTTGTCTCTTTTTAACTAATGCAATGTTTCAGGGTATCCCCCTTTTTTTCGCCTTTTATTTTGTTGCACAAGAAACAAGGTGTGCATGCGTTGCAGAGATGTCACACGCCAGATAAAATGGTACAGCAGCTCAATTTGTGCTTACCATGCATGCTCTTACATGTAGATGGCAGGGTGTGCTCTTTGTTGCAGAGTGATGCCAAATTTTTGAATTTTACTATCAAAATTCGTGCTCGGTTCGAAATGTTCATCGCGAAACAATGGCGCAATTGCGAGGCGAGTTTGGTGAACAGTTAATTTCACGTTTCGGGCCGGTCAATTGGCCGCCTAGATCGTGCGATTTGACACCATTAGATTATTTTTTGTGGGGGTATGCCAAGGCTAATGTGTATAGGGACAAGCCCGCTTCGATTGACGCACTGGAAGCCAACATCCATGCATTCATTCGTGAGATACCGGCCGATATGTGTGAAAGAGTATGCCAAAATTGGACTCAGCGGATGGGCTACCTGAGACGCAGCCGCGGTCAACATTTGCATGAAATTATCTTTAAACATTAAATTGCAAGGTTCAAACTATCGATTCAAATAAATATTTCATTAATTTTTTCGAATTTTTTGTGTTTTTTTTTTTTAAAAAGTTCTAAACCTCTTAAAAAATCACCCTTTACAATACAATAGAAAAATCCCAAAGTTAGTTCTCATCTGTCAATACAAAGGAAATCGGTAGAAGTCTAGATTTTGTTCGATTTTAGAAACAAAAAAGGTAAACACAATTCGTCACACAAATTAATGACACTGTAGGATGAAATAGTTAATAATAAGGCAGTACCTCCATGCAAACAATGAAACTGTCACTGATTTCACACCTAAGCTATCTGTGAAGTTAAATCTTGCCCTGATCGAAGCTCGGGGTATGAAATAAACTCTGTTGTTCTTGCTAGTTTATAGCAGGCACTGCTGCATAAAAATCTAAGAATATCATGAAAGAAAACGTTACCATAAAATAAAATGGACATCCGTTTAAATGAACCAATATAGCTTTTTCAAATCGGAATATGGACGGAACACAATTATTCAAAATCGGTAAATCAGTGTCGCCAAAGTTAAGCTACCTATTTAGAGCAAAAAAAACTAGTTTAATCCGAGGTAACAACCTTTCTGTAAATCTCAGGTTAGAACAGGACTCAAATATTGCTCCAATATGGAACCCAGTCTCGAAACATCCACTCCACCGTCTCGTCATCATTTTATAGATACGTTGTGTTCGCCTTTCCAAAGAAAGGTATTTATAAAAAGTAGTCAAATGCCCCGCCTTCCCCTGTGCATTCTCATCACCAATCGTAGTCCTTTTTAACAAGAGTCTCAATTTGATTTGTATTTTTCAAGCATAACTTTCGTGACACAACTATTTGTTGTCAAAACCATATCTTTCAATATTGGATACTTACCCTAAATAAGCAGCTTCTGTAGGTAAATGTTTCATGGAAGTCGCTTCGCAAGACTGTAGCTTTGTTTCAGGCAAAATGAGCAGAAATGCAAACGAAAAACACCCACTGACCGCCGACCCAGCCAATGGGCAATAAAACGCCCCAATTTGTTAAATTTTTGTTAATTTTTATTTCTCAATAATTTTTCCTCATTTACTTGTTTTTTGGTTTTGTTTTATTTCTTTTTTATTAAACAATCTCTAACATAGAATTGAATTGATGGTGGCATAGGAAAAATAAAGAAATTGTTCCTGTTATTACTTTCTCGCTATTGTTTGTATTTTTCGTTTTATAATTGTTTCTCCTCGTGTAGTGGATCCTTTTTGGTTTTTTCTCAATATTTGTCTCTATTATGTTCTGTTCTTTTCAAAGCTTGTTTGTTTTTTTAAATGAATTTGCTAGCTCTTTCTCGTTTTCAAAGGTGGATTTTTTTTTTAACTTTTTACTTAAATTTAACTGAATAAAAGATGTTGTTTGTTTAATCATTTAGTTTAAAATGCAAAAAGCTGCAGTGATTTTCGTTATTCTTGTTTGTTCTTTTTTTTCTTACTCTTAATTTAAATTCAAAAAGGAAAACTAAAGACAAAAATTTATTCGAATTTTGGTTTTGGTTTCTACAGCGGTTTTTGGCTTCTTGCTCTTTCGCGTGTATAATTTTTTTAATTTTTCCTTCTTTTATATTTGATAGAATTTTTAAGCTACTATTACTTCATTTTCTCCTCTTTAAACTTAACATTTTTATATGCACACACACATATGCATATATGTATGTTTGTATTTTATTTATATATATTTTAGTTTTGTTTTCTCTTTAATTCGAAAGAAAATTTTACGAATTTAAACTAACTAAAATACGAACAGATTTGCTCTATTATTATTTTTCTTTTCTTTACTGAAGATTATCTTTTTTTATATTTATATAAGAGCTCATGTATTAAAAATAAATAAAAGAACGTTTTCGTTAGTTTAATTATATAAGTTGGTTTCCTTTTACATCGGAGAAATTGTTCTGATTTCTCGTTTAGATATTTGTTGCCCCTTATTTTGTTTATAAAACTAAATGAGGAATAGAAATACATTTTTGTTATATAGAAAGAATTGTCATTTTGACACAACTTTTCCAAATAGAAAAGAATTGTTCTAGTACTTAATGCTGTCAATGCTTTGGTATTTATTTGCTTCATCATTCGATTTGTTTTATTTTATATGTTACAAACTCGCGAAGATTGCTGTTATGTGTTTATTTATTTTTGTATTCTTTTTATTTATTGAGTTTATATTTTCTTAATTCTGGGCAGTGAATGGAATATACACATTATATGTTTTTTTTTATTTATTTAGTTTGTTTTATCATTTAAATAACTTTAAACTTTATGTATAAAAAAAAGTGGAATTAAAAATAAAAGAAAAATCCGTTTTTCATGTTGGTAGTAGTCCATTCAAAAGCAATCGAACCGTTACGATGATTCATTCAATTTAAAAGAAAGACTCTCGTATAGTTAAATAAATAAGAGGAAAATGGTTTTAAACACAAAACCGACATACACTCCCGAGTTTCTTGTTCATTTTCGTTCTCTTCCATCAAGCACAGCATTTCGTGTTTTATTATTCATTCATTTGATTCATTTAAAATTAGAAAATGTTTCTTATTTTGTTTTGGTTTTAATTAATAAATTTGCTAGTACTTAACAACACTAATAGGCATGTGTACTATATGTATTATTAAAATTGTTTTTCATATATAATTTTGTTTAAATCCATTCTCAGCATTTTTTTCTTTGTTTAATATTTATAATGCAAAAACACACAATTTCATTTACCATTATATATATATATACGTATATATATAATTACATAATTTTTATCAGCATAGCGATCGTTATTTTGTTTTTTTTTTGCTTATATTTTCATTAAAGACTCCTTAAAAACCAAATATATATATATATAAATTTAACAATGATACATGTACTTTAATACTTCTTGTTATTGTTAAATGTATTTTTTGTATTTGTTTAGCTTTTAAAATGTTTAATTTTTATTTCTTTATGTTTCTTAATTAAGAAATAAAGCTGTTTGTTAGTTCTTCATCTTATATTTCCTCTCTAAATTAATTGCTGAAAATGTGAAGCAAAAAAATTGGGGGGGAAAATTCAGAAAGAGGAAGAGCGCCATGATTGTGTGTTTTCTAATATTTAGTCATTGCGCAAGGACAAGCATTTTGTGTAGGGCGATTTATGACAGATCGAAATGGGGTCAAGGTCATGCGTGGGATTGACTCTTTCGTGTGTGGGGTGGTATTTCTTGCAGCCGTGTTAACTTGCTGTTGGTGGATGATGGTTTTTTATTTTCTAACAAGCGTATGCGCATCATAAGGCTTCTTTTTCTTGTTCCTCAAAAATGTTGACGCGTTTACAATGCCTGGCGATATTGTAGTTGTTTTTTGGTAGTTTAGGCAGTAATTAGCTTGAAATTGTTAGAAGAGCCTGTTTGATTCGACATTTTTTAATGAAGCAAATGGAAACGGAAGTTGCTTGCGGAGGTGGTTATCTTCAGAAAGGTCATACGGAGTATGAGGGAGTTCTTTTACTGATATTTTGTAGCAATTTCAATTCGACAGTTGCAATGCTCTCACCCGGAGTATTTTGATAATTTTTGTTCCAATCACTGTTCAGTCGTCTATACTGAGGCAGTGATTTTCTTTCAAACACTGCAGTCTTTCATATTCTTGTTAAGCTTATCTAACTAGGGCAACTGAACTACTGCAGGCAGTTAGTGATTCCCTGCTTCGATAATGGTCCCGTCGAATAAAAACACCCAACGCTACCATTTTAGAAATTTTGAATATATTCTCGCTACAAAGTGCATTCCACCACCTCCCCCAAACGGAGTGCCTTAACTAGCACCTTCTTAATATCCAACTTACTTCACAAAAGATTGTTGCGCGGTTACATCCGCCCTTACATTTCCACTGTCGGTTAGTTTCGTTTGCTTTATTGCAATAAAATCGAACCAGTATTTGACATTAATGCGAAGCGCTTTGTTCAAATCGCACTTAGTCAAACTGACAGTCAGATCACTCACTGTTTTTGTGTTGCTTTTGGGTGTTGCGTGATCTCTTTTGAATCATTTTCTCTCTCCGACTGTCAACAGTTCGAATGGATGTGTACCAAGCTTAGTTGCAACAACTGACCATAAATACGCGTCTGTTTGCAAAAATATCAAACAGAATCCCCGCGCCGGCAACCAAAACCCCCAACAAAATATATACCACAGAAGAAAGTCAAAAATGTAGAGATATCGAGAAAATGTTGTAGAAAAATTAGTGTCAATGATAAAAATGATTGGTAAAATTTTGCGCACTATTCTGAAATGCACGCTCACTTTTATCACAAAAGAAATCATCCTCCCCTCATTTATATAGAGCAAGCAACAAACGCATATTTACACATTCATATACAGGGTGATTGAGGCGGTATTTTCTTAGCGTCGGTAAGGGAGTTTAAGGCAAATATACTGTTTTAACAAAAAAGAAAACGTCTTTTTGGTTAATTTTATGAAACATATTTTAAACAGTAACATAAAGGGTTCTCAAACATAGAGGCCTATCAAACGCGCACCGTGTTTAGTCCGTTCTAGTTAATTTGATCCGAGTTGTTTGCACTTTGGGTTTGGACGTGTCTACGCCCAATTTCGACAAACTGCTTACTTCCGAACTTTGTGAATGAATTACATGATTTTTAAACAGGCATATCGTTCCCGGAAGGCAATCCCGTTGGAGTTATCCAATATCCAATGTCCAAACCTTCCTTCGAATTGAATAAAGATTTCCGTGCCTATCCATAAAAACAACTCGTGCGGTCTAGATAGCCTATGATGTAAATTTTTCGTTGTTAAAACGTCCTCACACCCAAAAGTGTAATAATTTCTTTTGTTGCAAACACAACTGAATAAAACCAGCAGCGCGACCAAATCAACGCAACAAATGAATTTGTATTTTTGCCTTGACCTCCCCGACCACCTCTTAGAATTTAAAATCTCCGCCGGAACACCCTGTACATTTTTTTTCTCAAATTTCAAATATACATAAATTTTTAATTTGTATCTAATCGTTTCCAAGAAAAAGTTTTCGTTTGCTTTTCTTTGTTTTTAAACCTTGTTTTTTTATGTTTATTTAAAAGAATTTACGTTTTTGGTTTTGTTGTTTTTTTATGGTAAATTTTTATTTTTAAAATTTAAATTTGTTTGTTTTTTTTTATTTTAAATCTATGAACACTAAAAGCTAACAAAAAAATGTTAACATAAATTAAAGTTTTATTTATTTTTATTGTTTTTCTTTAACCTAAACAAAAAGCTACATTTTTGTTTTCTCTTATAAGAAAATTGTTTTATAAAGTATTTAGCCCCCTATGTAGGTGTTTTCTCTTCTTCTTCTTCTTCTTTTTTTATAAACAATGCGCTTAAGGGGGAAAACATATTCGAGTGGTTGTTTTGTTTTTTTTTTGTTTTAATTTTTAAGTACGCGTTTTATTTATTCTTAATTACAATGGAAACAGTATTTATTTTGTTTTTTAACAATAAAATGAGAGAGAAAAAGAAATCAAATCAACAACGAATAAGGAAAAATAAAGAAGTCGAACGAAAGTTGTTTCTTAATCTGCCTCTTAAATATTATTTTTTTTCATTTTTCATTGTTTTATCTAAAAGTTGATTAAAATTGTTTTTGTTTTTATAATTGTTTAATAAATAACCTGCTCTACAGATTTTTTTGTTTTATAATTTCTTTTTAAATTTAATAACTATATTTAGTACTATATTTTGGTTTCTTTTGTTTTATTTAAATTTATTTATAATGTATGAAGAGTTGTTTTTTGTTTTTCTTTAAGTTTCCTATAGAACATGCTGCGTTTAATGTTGTATGTTCTATACATTGTATTTTTTTGTTTTCTTTTGAAATTAAAATAATTCATTTTGCGATTTTTTGCGGGCATATTTATATATTGTTTTGTTTTTATAATACAAAAATAAAATGGGATTCAAAAATGAGAAATCATGAGGAAAGCAGTTTTCGGTTGGTAAAGTTTTTTGTTCATTATTATTATTATTATTTTGGTATAATCTAAATCAAAGATTGAAGCAGTATCTTGGTTTTTATTCAGTTTTCTTCTATATATGGAAATTAAAAATAATTTTTCATATATTCCTTTTTGTTAAAAACACTTAATCGGTGTAATTTGTTTTTGTTCTCTATAATTTATATGAAGTTTTATGTATTTGTTTTCAATTTGTTTTATTCTTCTAAATTTTCTTAAACTTAATTTTACAAGTTTTTTTCTTTTTGTTTTTGTTGTTAAATATTATTTCATTTTATTTCTTTCTTAAAAGCTAACTGCTTAAAATTAAAGTGTAATTTATTCATCTTTCTTGTTGTTACTTTCTAAGTGGATGGAAAAAAGGAGGCGAGGACAGGGGTAGTGGGAGGTTTCATCTTTTCTTTTCTTTTTCAATTTAATAATTATTTTATTTATACCTATATAACTATATTTTGTTTTGTGGTGGTGGTTTTTGCATTTCTTATGGTGGAAGCGGTGTGCAGGAACAATTAATTCATTTCTGGTTTTTATTCTTTTTTTTTGTTATAATATGTAATTGGGAATGAGGAGTGAAAGGAGAAGAGCGGGATAAATGAACAGAAAATAAATCTTTAGTTTTTTTTTTTAATATTTTAATATTTTTTCTTAATCTTTATTTTTGAGAAAGGTGAGTACAATTTCACTATAATTTTAGTTTTATTTGGTTTTCTTTGTTTTTTTTTTTTTGTTAGTTTTGTTCGCTCGTATTTGTTGTGTGTATGTCTCTATGGATTTAAATTATATGGGATAGAAATTAATAATTTGCAGGATCACTATGCTTGCTGAATGATGCTGTTTTTTTGTTTTCTTTTATTTAATTTTGTCCATTTTTTTGGTTTTTTTTTAAATTAAGTACAGAGTTTTATTTTTATTTTTTTTCTTCGCTGCGCTGAGTTTCGATTTTTATTATTATTTATTTTTTTATTTTTCATAATCGGGCTTATTAGTTTGTTTCCGTATGTTTTTGTTTTTTTTTCTTGCTGCAGTATAGTACTTATTTGTTTTATTTTTTAATTCTCTTTTCATTTATTTTAAGTATTTATTTAACTTTAAAAATAAAATTGGTTTTTATTCTTTTTAATAAATGGGGGTTATTCTGTTTCAAATCATTTAATGAATTTTTTTTATTTTTTTTTGTAATGTGTGCTTTTGTTTAAAACTGTTTTAAATATTAGATTGCCATTTCTTAATCAACCATCAATTCGAAATGGACGGATCCTCTCCTTTCAGAGCGATCATGATGAATGTTGCGTGCCCAGGCTTTGCATTCAATGTTGATTAGGACACCGGCTACAATAGAAGAAGAAAGAACGTTTTAAGTGTTTATTTAAATAGGCTCATTAGAAATATGTTGAAAAAATCTCAAACCACTCCGCACATCGTGAACCACACCTCAGTTTCGGCCCATAGACTCTGGAGCGAAGCCCGATAAAGAAGTTTAACCTTTTTTGGAGAGTCTACTTCGGACACCATCTATAAAATGATTGCGATTGTGCACCCAAGTTTCAAATTTTACAGCCCATCCCGCCCTCTTTAAGTCATAAGTTAAAGCTAATGAGCACAACCCTTAGTCGTCACTACACCACCCCACATTTACTTAAGTAAACTCATTTGTTGCCGTCTTAAGTCGAATTAACTAAAAGTAAAGAAACCTAATTTGCTCCTTGAGCTAAAAACATTCCACCCACCACACCACCGCTAGACATTCTGGCAGCAAGCGAAAATCCCTGAGAATATTGACACGTTCTAAGCAGACCATGGAAAAAGGAAAGTAATGGAACTTAAGAAAAGCCAAGGCTACTCCACCCATAAAAACATATCCTGCAATTTATTTGACCTTTTGCCAAAAATAAGCCTTAGCAACATACACACAGATAGTGGATGACTAATTTTTGCCTCCGCATTCGTCTTAGTCACGGCATTTGTTGTTCTCGGCTATTGTTGCTGTTCTTGATTGCATAATGGGGTATTTTATGTACATCATGTATTTTATTGCTTATTTTCATGACACCCAGCCCACCCAAAGCGAAAGGAGGACATAACGCCTTAAACGGGCCCTGCTATCACTTTCCTCTGAAGTGGATCCTTCTGTTGGCTGTGTTTTGCCTTTATCTATTCCGACCCAACGGAAGACCATTTTCCCCAGTAGGTATTCTCTTGACAAATAGACGAAACAAATTCCGTCCGGGGGCAGAAGAAACCATATCCTTGGTTCTCACCAGCACAACACAGTGAGTAATCTACGTGTACCATAAAAAGTTATGCATCGATAGGTAAATACATTCGTTAAAAGAACGTTCTGTGTACATGACATAGATACACAACAGAATACCCAACTCGCTATATGTGTATCCTGTTTTACTTTTACTGAAAGCGCCAGCAACATCCTCTCGCACTGGTACTCATATACATATACATATCACTTTTACGGAATTTCATTAAAAGCCACCCCGAGTGGCATCCTGGATTTTGAACCGTGTTTTTGTTTTTGCTGTACAGATTCTGGTGGAATATGCGAAGAAGGGCAGCGCTCTGTTAAGGGATCAAAATGATAGTGTGATGATGGATAAATCCGGGGGAGGAACACTTTCGTGATGGGACATTTATAAATTCATACGCTTGTGCTCAACATATAAGATGTAACCGTACCTTTTGAGTGCCGGAGTAAGAGACATAATGATTATTTTCATTTCAAATGCGAAATGTGAGGCAGAAAAAAATCGATTTTTATTATTTTGTTCGTCCTTTCACTGTTTTCGGCTCTTTTTATCATTTCGTCCGCTTCGAGTTGAAGTATTTCCGTTCGGTTTTTCTTTTTTTTTGTGTTTATTTTTGGGTGGAAATGATGGCAAAACGGCTCGCATGTTTTGGCAATAAAATGATGAGAATGTGTTTTTATTGCAGGTGGTTTGGAGCGTTTTATTCTCTCTAATACTGAGCCTATTCCATTTCAATTTGAATAAAAATGTGCGTAAGGTAGACGTGCGCTCTGATGTGGGGGGTCCCTATGAACCGAGGAATGGTCTTGGTCTCAACTGCATTTAAGTACCGTAGATTACTAGAGCAAATATTTTCATGATGATTTGAACAGTTAAAGTAGTGTTGGGGTGAAAATTAACAGAAGTTATCAGCGAAATCGCTGAGTGGAACCCTTTTTTCATTAGATATTCCAAATTGCCCCTCACGTAAGCGTTTTCTTCCATATGTGGTATAAAAAACTGACGAAACCATAAAAGAAACCTTTCTCAATGTTCACAATAACTAAAATACTTGTAAAATGCAAAACAGTGATGAGAGACTTTGGGTACTAATTTTTCCACAATGATGACCAAAAATTTCTTTTTTTTCGGCAACGCTCTTAGGAAATCCAATCATGTTTCCTAAGAAAATTTATACATAAAAAGCAAAGGAGTTAACTGGGAAATTCGACCCCGCTCCCTATTATTCAAAGGGAAATACACGACAAAAACAAGTAGGAGTAGGTTAAAAATAAAATAAATAGTAGGCGCAACAAGTCCGTTTAGACCCTAGGCCTAGATCTCACAAACATTTGTCTTGTGTGAGTTTTTAGGACGAATGAAAGGGATCTACAATTTATTGCCGAGTCCAAACAGCTAATTGTAAAGCTTTTTCATGATAATTATAGTCTCGGATCAGACGTTTGCGAGGTGCGGCAAAATGCGTGAAAAAAAACCTTAATTGGAGTACCTTAAAAAAATGGAATATACTCCCTTTTCTTGTTCTGCTAGGTACTAAAATTCCCTTCTTCCAATGTCTGTAGCTCTTTTAAAAAACCGAAATACCCTCACAGTGGGAAATTACCCACAATCTGATATCACTGAAGCCAAACACCGTCAGCATTCACTCGTCGTCAGGAGCTCCTAATGAACATTATTGTGAGATGACACTAGCTTAATCGTTAACAATTCTCTCGTGTAATATTTTACGGCAAACATCGAAAACTACGCACAAATTTGTAGTAAATATTCCCATAAAAAGAACAAGAATGAAAAACACTTGCATTAATATTCTTTTCCAATTCTTATATTTTTTATGACATTATTTTTGTGTCAGATGAATTATTCTCATTTACTTAATCTATTGCGAATAAATTTCATTCCGTGCATGCAGCGCAACATACTGTTAAAAAAGTCTGTTGCGAAAAGATGGTTTATAACGTTAAAAACTGCCGAAGAAGTGGGGGCACTGAATGACTTTTACCGAACGGAAGAGAGGGGACCCGCAATGTTATGCCGCATCTCGACGGCTGAATTAAGAAGCTTTCCTTAGACGATTATTTGCATGGATCTTTTTTCGTAAGAACGAAAGGTGTGTATATTGATTTTCGGGTGTTGAACCTGAAATCACTCGCTCTGAATCAACAACCTCTCCCACGGCGAAGTAAGTCTACTCTCAAAAAAAAAACCCTCATTGATATAACAAACCAAAATGCGGCTCTTTTCTATGTGAGCATTCTCGTTTTGTGCGAACTGCACTAATTAAATATTTCTAAAGATATCCCTCCTTTGGCTTGCAAATTTATTAATTTCATTCATTAACGCCGCACATCTCGTGGTGATGTAACACCGCCCAAATTACATAATTAAAATGCAAAAGAGAACATAATCACAACGCAGTTTGCCTCCTTTCTGAAAATTTTGTAATTATAACATTCTCCAACGAACTAACGCAAACAATATTATAATCAACCCGTATCCTTGTATATGTACAAAGAAAATTCAAATTACCATACACCCACCATGTCTTTGGTCAAGAATTGCTCTTTTCAACGATTTTTCTATGAATAAAAATGATTACATATATTTATTATGCACATAATAACCGACCGACCTCATTTCGTTTACACCGCCCCTTCCTAGATGTCCTCGCAATCCTAAAATATAAGTTTATTGATATATCCAACCTTCATGCGACAGCAGCTGTCACCACTAAAAACTTCTCCTTTTATCTATCTAAATAAACACAAATCAAATGAACAATAGAAAGCAAATGGCAAAGAATGCTTTCATATAGTATACTATATATAGGTATAGAGTGGAGTATGCTTTTCCCAGCAAATAAACAGACAATAACGTTGCCAGGCACCCCCTCAACCTCGTTTACAAAATACCCGAGTGGCGGAACTACCCTCTGCACTTTTTGTTCTTTTCTTTTCGTACAAATTGGGTTGGTGGTGGTTTTTTTTTTTCAAAAATAGAAAAAATATACATGCAACTTCCTTTAGTCGTTTAATGTGGGGGGTTTCGGTGGGTGTAGTGTCAAGAACGGCGGTTAACCGCCTTAAGGACATTATACAGTTGAATAGAATTGAAGCAACGAAAAAAAATGCACCATGTTACTCTCACTTTGAAGGATGGCCATACCATCGCGAAGGACATCTTGAGATGGAGAAAATAATGCAGGATGTTTGGCAAATATAGTGGGTGATAAGAAATGTTATTGTTAGTTCAAGTGGAAGTAAACGTGTTTATTATAGCCAGTTAAAGGATGCAATATCCAAGAGTTGGAAGTTAATGTCGGAGAAGGAAAATGTTTTTACCACCAAGTGATCGCCCTTTGTTTCTCATAAAGTCAGTCAGTAAGGAGGTCCTTTTAGTCTTCATATTTTGCGATTGATTTTTTACTGAATTGTGAAATTATGTTCATAAACAAAAGAAACAAATTTATGCAATTCGATATTTTAATCGAATCGCTACTACAAAAGCGCACTCGCACTGCCTCTCCCATTCCCTTGCTAATTCACCTACTTAAGAGTCAATGCCAAAAAAGACATTATTAAATATTTGTACAACCATTTCGTGTTTACTTTACATAAAGGAAAACAAACTTAAATAAACACAGCAAATGCACTAAGAAAACGCCCACAGGCGAAAGCGAAAAAACGACCAAAAGACACACACACATTTTTCCAATCATCGATTGATTTTTTTTATTTTTTTCCCCAACTACCCCGTTTGTCTGGGCTCTGCCGACTCAATTTATACATATTTTCCTTTCCTTTCACAAGAAGAAAACCGAAAACCAGCAGAGGAAAACAAAAATTAAATTCCTGAGATTGCATTGGAAAATTGAATTTTCTCCTACCATTGGATTGAGGTTATGAATGCTCTGAATTCATTAAGCAAAAAAGGGGGAGCAGGTCGGCATGAAGACAAAATTTAATGGAAAATACTAAAGAACAGATTGACCAGTAAGGGTTTTCACGTGGGAAGGGAAGAATGGAATTTTTCATCATTCACAGAAAGGAAAATGGTAACGTTTCGGGCGAAAAGTCTCGTTCCAGCTTCTCGTTTTTATCAACTTAATTGATTTTTAACTTTTGTCTGTCATTTGGCAATTAACAATTAAAAATAGGAGAAAATAAGACGAAAGCTTTTTGGGTGGCGATTATAAGTCAGCAGTGAAAGGGAGTTGATTTTGTTTTCTCTCTCTAATCCAGTTGGGTAAATATTTGATTTTCAATTGAGCAGGGTAAGCGAAAGGTATACATTTTCATTTAAAGGCGCTGTCCCTTTTGGATTGTTAAATGGATTTCTGAATATGCTATATTTTTTTCGAATTAAAGTCAGGAAATGTCGGTTCTGTAGCGTAGCATTTTAATTTTAGGACTGAGTGGTTCTCTGGGGAGAGTTGTTTCTATAAAAAGTTCAATGTGCCAAATTTGTCTACCTTTTCAGTATTTAAAGGAATTGCATTTGATTTTCATTGCAGTTACTTCCTAAATCGTATTTAAACTTTTACTACCTGCTTAAAATTTAACGAACATTTTGTGAAATTAACAAAAACAAGTAAAAGTGTTATCATCGGCCTGGCCGATGCTTTGATACCCTCCACTGCATACAAGTCATGCAAAATACCAGAACTACTTGACCGACATAGCCCATTTTTAATACCAACCTGACGCCGATAAAAGAAAGTCCTTTCACCGAATTTCATTCACCTACGTCAATTACTTTGGGCGCTATCGTGCTTTCAACAGACAGACAGACAGACATACAGACAGACAGACAGACGGACATGGCTAAATCGATTCAGAATGTGATCCTGATTCAGAATATATATACTTTATGAGGTCTCCGGTGACTCCTTCTTGGCGTTACAAATGTATTGGCAAAGTGAATATACCTTCCTCTGGAGGGTATAAAAAAAGAAGGAAAATGCTACCAAAACTGCTGCGGAGTCAAAATCATTCTGACACCCATTTGAATCGTAAAATCGATAGGCTTGTCCATATTCCTAACCCAGGCCAAATATAGGTCTAGTACCTTTCCAAATCTGATCATTTTCCTAAAGAGTAGGGCTCAGTAATTTTCTCTGATAAATTTCACAAATTCGTTACTTTTCTGAACAGAGTTTGGTTTGACCAACATTTAAAATTAATGAATAGAAACTATACCCCCTATATAAAGGGGGGCGTGCTATACCACAAGGATACCGGCCTTAATCAGTAAACTGTAACCAACTATGAGACTCACGAGGTAGCCACTTTATCACGTCACCTGTGCCAGTGAAGCAGTTACTAAGGAAAACTTTAAACACCTCAATGCACTTACTTACGAACCCGTCGTCCTGCCATTACTAGCTAGCCACTTAAATGCATATTTTCCTTCGCAAGTACGTGTCCACTTATAATCTATCTTTTATCTAAAAGGTCACGTATTCGCACTTCATTATCGCCAATTTCGCTCACTTAAAAGTAGTATTCAACAATAAAGTCACGTAGCTGGTTGCTTTGACCCACTTACTGCTTAGTTCAAAGTGCTTACTTCAATCAAACACTTGTCCACAATTAAGGACAAACGAGTGAGGTTTTAAAAAACGAAAAGAAAATATCTTAAACCATGCCTACATTTATTGGGCAACACTCTTGAAATACTTGTTTTCGGATATTGCTTTCGAAGGATCAACACACACACGTTAATGACAATGGGATGTGATTGACATTATACATCCCGCAAACAATATGATTGAGTGTTTCCAAGGGAACACAAGGGGATACTATGTCAAAGACAAAAAAATACAAAATTCCAAAAGTAATTACATATCAGAAGAAGAAGGAGCAGAATGGTGCACGTGAGAAGAGAAAATCGATCTACGCACACAAATCCACCGTAGGCGTATGCGTAATTAAATTAGCCATACACCGCAAGGACTGCTTTGAACTTCCATTTGTACGTTATTTGGAAAAACTAGCTGTGAACCGAGGCTGCATATATGTATACAGGCTTTGGTTCATTCCGTGTTGTTCGTTGCTCTGTCACGAATTGAATATTTGATCACCTGACAGGTTGGAGGACGACGGTTTTTGTCTTTTGTCCTTGTTTTAAGTATGCACGTGGTGGTACACGCAATTGATTGGTCTTGAATATGTTATTAGGTGATTTCGAGGGCGGATTTCTATGTGAAGGGTGAGTCGTTTCGTTTATTTCATTTGAATAATTCATGTCGAGTTTTTATTTTTTTTTCTCTCTTTTTGATGGCTCCATGATTGTGAACGGTAAATGTGTACCAATGGATGAGAATTCAATTATAACAGTCAGTTATTTACTTACTTTCAACGGTGAATTGAACGGCAACAATTGGTGGTATATATCCGGCCACATTTTCGAATGGGAAATAAAAGCGAGGGAAGCCCATTCGTGGGTAATAATCTCTGGCTTTGATGTGCTCGACATCAGCAGGGTTCTCACCTTCGCACGACACCCAAACAACGTTGGTCTGTTTAAAATAAAAAGAAATCAAAGCAGAAGAATCGATAAGTACATTCAATATAGGTTATCGGAAAGTTTTTCTAAAAAGAGTGCGGGTACTCACTTCAAGCGGTCTCAATTTTTCCTTCTCGGTAATGTGCTGTTTTAGCTCTTCGGGCATATGGGGTGGCAGGGTCTTAGAATCGTTGTAAACTTCTGGATTCCAGTTGTAGATCTGAAGGAGAAGCAGAAAAAATATTAAACAAAGCGAAATGTAAATAAGCGTTCATATTTTAATTCATCCAGGCCACCACCTTATACATTATGTTCACTCCCCTAAAAAACAAGTACAGTCCATTATTTTGCTTACAGGTCGAAAAACTAGTTTTGAACAAAAAAAGCCTTGACTGTCTAATAACTTGGAAAAATAGCGTCGTAATCAAAGAGTGTTATTAAATCCACCAAGTTCGGATTTTACTCTCTGGTTAGTTGGTTTTATTATACCCTCCACAGGAAGGTATATTCACTTTGCCAATACATTTGTAACGCCAAGAAGGAGTCACCGGTGACCCCATAAAGTATATATATTCTGAATCAGGATCACATTCTGAATTGATTTAGCCATGTCCGTCTGTCTGTCTGTCTGTCTGTTGAAAGCAGGTGAATGAAATTTTGTGAAAGGACTTATTTTTATCGGCGTCAGGTTGGTATTGAAAATGGGCTATGTCGGTCAAGTAGTTCTGGTACCTCCCATACAAAGTCAATATAAGATCCACATGTCTCTCTGTCTGTTGAAAACACAATAGCGTCCAAAGGAATCAACCTAGAGGGATGACGATTGGTGAAAGGACTTCTTTTTATAGTCGGTTGGTTGGTGTTAAAAATGGGCTATGTCGGTCAAGTAGTTCTTGTATTTATTTTTTTGAAATGCTATTTTTTCAGTGAAACATTTATGCGAATTAAACTGGTCACTTGCCAGCATAGAAGCACATATTCTTCTTGCATACCTCAGCTTCCCCATGTCAAGTTTGCACTTGACAAATACAACCCCACCTCAAAAACGGCTTGAACTTAATTAATTTGTTTTTAAGTAGTACTTCTAAGATTGTACTATTTAAACACACAGTGGCAGCACTGGAAAATTAAAACTCCTGATAAAACTTACCTTATTTAACTTCAAAAATATGCATGGCCTGGCTTGATGGAAGCCAAAGTTATTTTCAATAGTGCATGGTGCGTATTCTTCTGGATGAGATGCGCATACCTTACCGGGTGGAGGTGGTTTCTCGAATGAACATTGCACCTGATTGTGTTTTGGTAAATCATCATATGCTAGAAAGACACAAAGGAAAAGATTCCCACTCATTATAAGTCTATGCTCAGTCCTCAAGAGACGACTACTGAATTACTCTTTAAAAATCGTCCAGTCTCCTCAACCCAGTACTTGTAGTTGTCTTCTTTCGATGCTTCATACCAAATCAAGGTACTTTCGACATTCTCCTCTGGGGGCATTGGTCGAAAACCTAGGCCTGTCAAATATAAAAAAAAAAACGGTGTATATGTCAAATGAGGGTGTATACCATATAAGATTTTAAAAGAGTAATTACTGGTTAGAAAATTGATTAAAACCGCCACCGCCCAACCACAGTGATAAGCCAAATGTATTTTATTACGCTCTCGTGATGTACTTGGGTAAATCAATCGAATCCAATTAGTTAATTAAATTATTTTGCGGATTTTGTGGTTTTTATCCGTCTCCTATTCACATTAAAGTTGAAAATAAAAGGGAGTATCCCCATAGGGTTTTGTTTTTATGGAGTTTCTTCGTGTTCCATGTGGGCGCGGATAGTAGTTAACTGCTACCTCTACTTCATTTTAATTGATGGGCTAATACAGCATACTTATTTGATAAAGGTGAAGCCTTTATTTGGGGAGAAACTATTTTCCATAAAGTTATGGGCATAAATAAAGACGCGGCTTTCTGTGAGTTTTCAATGAAAAATTTCCCAAGACTGACAAACTGACATCGGTTTGAGGGGCTTGGAGAAAAACCACGCAAGTCCATGTGTGGATTTTTAGTTTCAAATGAATTAATGTGAGAAAAGGGACCATAAATAACTTCGTTATCTCGGAAAATAATTTCATTTTTGACAGCAAAATAATTGGATAGATTCGGATAACTAGTTTACCAAGCCGGACATCAGTTGTCATTTGTGGACAAATTTATGCAATCTGTCAGCCCAGCTCTACATTTGATTTGAAATGTCAGATGGACAGTTGACGAAGTGCACATCTTTAAAGCGAATTGATAATTTTTCCTTCCAATGTAGGATGTGTCCAACAAAATTTAAAAAAATCTCGCATTTGGTTTTAGCGAATTTAATTTTTTTATATAAAGAAGTGTCCCAGGTTAAGTGCTCATTAACGGCAACTGACATACGAAATTGTCAACTGTGATTTACACAAGAGTTTAGAATTTCAATCAATGATTTATTACCGTTTGCTCATACGACTCTTAACGATTTGAGTTCTACTTATAATAATAATAATTTTTACAATTAACAATATCTTAAACAAAATTTCCCCTTTCACCATAGACAACAACCTCCACGTTTACATTCCCCCAACAGATGGCTTTCACTTTTTACTACTGCACTTGTAGGTAGATCAAATAGGTGCTTAAATATCTTACCGGGATTCGAGCCTATTAAGCCATCATCCATCATCCATTTGGGCTTATCGTTTTGCAATGTTGTGAAAAATACCGCTAACATTGCGCCAAAGAATCCAGCTAACGCCGCATAGAATATAATGTAGAATAATAAAATTTTTGCTGAAAATGAAAAGAAAAAACACAATCTCATCAGAAACAGTTTATTTTGTATGTGATATATATACAAACACACAACAAGGACATACAGGGAGACTTGTTCAAATAAAAGAGATAGGATTCTAATTGCACCAGCATCTGGTACCCATAGTTAAACAATTATCCACTAATTTAGACCCAAATGTGGGTCGTTGCGCGTATGGGTGTATGCTCGATGAAATTACATTTCAAATTAATTGAATTTTGGGTGGAAAATCAGTCGGTCGAGTGTGATACGGATACCGCATTGAGCGTTTCCATGTGCATAATCGGGTATCGATTAACGTCGTTAATTTTAATTTTGCGCTGCAGTGGTGGATTAATTCATTTTACATGCCGCTGATGGACGTACGCGTACGTATACACATATTTCGGCATATCGATACGTGCATTGTTGGATAATTAAAATCGTGAATGGGGGCTCAGAATTGCTTGGTATTCATGATTTCATGTCCGGCACAAAAGAGGGATTATGAATATTTAATGCAAGCTGTTGCGGTGACCCGACAAGGGTAAAAAAGTTCATTAAATTGAAGTAATAAGGGACATAGTCTGTTGGGAAATTTATTCATTTCACTTTGGTTATTTATTGAGCCATTTATTTGTATGCTTATATTTATTGTTTTTGTCCTTTGGTTGTTATGGTTTGCATGTTACCTGATATCTTCCGCATTTGTTGTTAGCATCAAGGGGAAACATTTTCAAAATATTGTGGGTGCACAACTCGAACATAATTCCAAGTGGACTTTCAAGAACATCACATCACTGAACATATTTTACAAAAGACCATGTCCAACGTATATAACATAGGACAAGCACAACTAATCAAAGCCGGTGTTATTTGCATCGTTAGTGAAACAACTGTGCCCACCCTGCTGTTCTAACCCGTTTAAAAGTCCAAGTGTCTACGAAAAAAATGACATCCTTCTATCCCAATTTAAATGCAGCACCATGCCTAAATCCATTTATTTCTCTGCACGCTGTCAGCAGATATAAATTGCAAAATGCATTATCCTCGAATAATATTTTAAGTGACTATCAATACGGGCAATTTATTTAAAATAATTTTCCACAATAATAAATCAAAATAAAAATCCTTTCAACAGATTGAACATAAATATCTCTAACGTACGTGCACATAATGCCGCTGGAGCTCATTTGTCTTTCGTAGTCGAAGCTGCTACTGCCCTGCTAGATAAATCATGTCAGTCTATGGAGTGGGTCATGTCTGATGTTTAAACATGGAAATTACCTGTAAGGGGTTTCCCTTCAAATCAATCACCATCAAAATCACATCAAACCCCTTCCATCTCTGTAAATAAAGGACGACACGATGAGCGGAGTTAAAGTAGAACTTTTTTGTTTTTTTCTTAGTCGCAGTCTTAGAACGTAGCAGTGTACAACCAGGACATGTCTCTCAGTCGGTGTGGCATTATCAAATTGAGGTTTATCTCCGAATTGTTCAACCAACTACTGCAACGGACAATGCCAGTCAATTAATTTAAGTGAAAGGTCGAAAATGCGGGCAGAAGTTGCAGTTACTGAAGGGGACAAAACTTTCCTAATTTGTGGTCCCGAATTGCATGCTGGTTTGGAGTTGAAAGAACATTTTAGAAACTTACTCCACTGAAGAAAGCAATCCGATTGACAGTTAATCAAATATTTTATGAAGGGGTTTCTAGTGCTGAGACGATAGAGAGATACAACACAGATGTTGTTACTTTAAAGAATTTTCAGTTGCGTTGGATATTTCTTTAATTTTTTTCAAAATCTTGTCAGTACAACAGTACCAAACATGCAGGGGGCGTATACGTAACTTTTTTTTAATGAACTCGTTAAAAAAAATATGTAAATATGTAAACACTTCAAGATGGAAATAAATTTTCCCTTTTTGATCCTTAAAAAGATATTAATTTTAATTTTCTGTCCTGTTCTATTCGTTTTATAACCTTATACGCTGTGTCGTTAAAATGAAATGAAAATTTTCTGCTGTCATGATCAAATTTCGCCATCCTTTCGTCGTCCACCCAAACGATAATTAGAAAATGGAAAATTATAATTCGCTTTATCTGCAGCGGACAAACTGTATATATCGAATACTTGAACACGCTCTGGGACTTCCAAGTCCAGTCTCGTAAAGACAATGACAAACGTTCTCCCCACCTCGAATGGGCTGTGTTTATTTTCTGTTGTACATAATCCTGCCATCTGGTTAGAAAAAGGTTTTTTTTCTTATCATCTTTCTGATGGGTAGCATTTTGTGTAACAAGGTGCTGGGAGGATAGAGCAAGTTAAAATTAATGGCAAGATGGAATTAAATTAAATGTTGTATGTATATGGAAAAATATCCTTCGTACATAATTTTGGAATAGAAAAAGTCGTTTAAATAAAAATTGGGAACATTATTTATTAGATTTTTATTAAATTGGGTAGGCTCGGGTTCCTAGTGTTCTATGGGCCGCACTGATGATCATTCGTAGGTTTCGCAGTAAATTGCTTTTTAGGTGTACTCCATAGGACACCTTCAAGCACTCTTCAGGAAAGGACTGTGAAATTTACAGCCGAAAATGTATTACTGTAAGTATTTTCTATTAGATCTAGGTACCGTTATGCCCAATTTCGGCTTCCCTAGCCCTATGAGAAAAGTGTGAAAATGAATATATCAGTGATAAATGAATTTTTGAAGCATTTCTCAATTTGACTAGTTTTTGCCTTGAAAAATGTCCAATAAAAA
Organism: Cheilosia impressa; assembly: GCA_948293265.1. Classification (NCBI taxonomy): domain Eukaryota; kingdom Metazoa; phylum Arthropoda; class Insecta; order Diptera; family Syrphidae; genus Cheilosia; species Cheilosia impressa. The sequence goes on along the minus strand of OX411883.1, from coordinate 50,617,241 downwards.
CATTTTCAATGGTTTCCATTTATTTTTAAACATTTTTCTCTCAATTCCTTTATGTTTGACTTCAGCTTCTGCTCTTAGCGCAAACATTTCGGAACTTATTTTTCAAAAGTGACCACCTTCCGCCCCACCAACTCAAACTCTCCTCTTTAAATAGATTTGCACACCAATCAAATGGATTTGACATACCTACCACTATATCTCTCTCGCATGAAGTATGACCTACTTCCCAAAACAATGCACTTACACAAACAAACAAAAAAAAGTCCCATATAAAACGCATTCCCATTGTGCTGCACATCCTGTTCCAAATTCGCTTGCTGCAACATTATTCCACTCCAATTGATAAAACTATTTCATAAATCAGATAATAAGTTGTGTATTATATTGTGTAGAGTAAAATCTGCTCAAGGATATCTATTCATGTCATTTCCATGGCATAATCCTTTTGTTTGGGTACTTCAAGTGACATACTACAAATTCTGTGCACGCCTAATCTGATTATTCGCCAAAGTACGCCCGGTGAACAGAGAAAATGTCTCCCTCATTTGAATATCCTTCCAGCCGCAAAATTTAAGTCCAAACAAATCTATCTGGCTGTGGTTGGAAAAGGTCGTAGAATGACCTTTCCTTCATTGCGAGCACCAAAATATAATTAGGTATTAGGTATCTCTCGGAGAATATCTCTGCTTAGGTCGGCAACTTTCTCGAATTATCCTCTTAATATCACTCTACCTTCTGCCTTGCTTTTGTCTGTATCCCCTAAGTAGGATTAAGGGATTTTTTTGTTCGTTGCTACTGGAACGATCCACCTTGTTCAAGTCCTGATGTCAGTTATGCTGGTGGTGTAGTAATTAGGTGGTTTGTTACACGGTGACTTTGCTTCAGAGGGTGGGAACTAATACAAGCCGGATCGGGTTTATATCGGCTGTTGCAAAAGAAATTTCCTCGACTCTCAGTTAAAGTGAGCGGGGGTTTAGCACATTTTACGTCGCATATAGTAGGACCCCTCATAAAGCTTTTCACATAATAAGAACGGCGCAAACCGTTCAGTCTTCACAATAGACGCTATTCTATTTAAAAATGTCAGATGATAACAAAAAAAAAATATCTTTATCAGCGTAAGCCCCTGTCAACTAACCCTTTTTCGTTTATATCCCCATCAAACTTTAAACCCCCCAGAAAAAAATCAGGATCCATAAATTCAACTAATACCCTTGATCCTATCGCAAGGAAAAACGAGAAAAAATACCTCGCTTCCACATATAATCCTGTCATCATCACCTACCCATTTATATCACAAAATCACTATATAAAAAAAGGAAAGAACAAAAAATATCCACCAAGCGAAAAAAGACCTTAAGTATCCTTAAGTCCAATACCTAAATTTATTACCCTCGCTCAACCTCTGACAGAAACCATGACCACAGCAGAAAACGAACGAAAAATCCCCATGACCATATGTCAAAACCTGGTAATTCAATTTGAAGGCGTGTACGTGTACACCCGGGCTAATACCTTCTCTCGGCAATTTCCAGCTCGCAAAATTATGCGAATTTCGCAAAATGAAGACAAAATGTGAAAAGGGAAAATTTCCTCTACAATATGTCCCTAAAATGCAATTTAAGGCTGTATGGCTGTGTAGGTTGCGCTCTCTTAACCCAAAAAAACGTAAACGGAAAATTATACACACTGTCGAATAATAATAGATATATGCGAACGACGAAGAAGAGGAATGTAAAAGAAAGATAATAATAACCCTCGACGTAGAGAGGAAATAAAGGAAAGTTCCGTTTTTCCACTTCTCCTAATGAAACAATAACCAGCGAAACGGGCGCACACAAAACAAGGGAAAAAGCTGCAAAATCTACTCGACGAACAATATGCGGTGGAATTATGTAATTTACGAGCGCAATGAGTGAGTAGCTAGGTATACAGATACAGTTACAGTTACAGATGTCGAAGCCTGTTTGCTGCCATGGCACGGTTATTTTTTCTGCACATACTTTTGCCAAAGGGGGGCGTTATTGATTTTTCTTTTACTACTCTCCGTGCCATACTCCATGATAGTTTTCCAAGTGAATCATCCATCTCTCTCTCTCTCACTTTCGCATTTTGGTTTTGGTATGGGTACGAAAATACTGCAGAGACTGTGCTGCTGTATAACCACTAATCATACTCGTATCACCCGAAATAGAACTACAACCAGACGTCGTAAGTAATTTCGAAAATAGCGAAAATGAACGCAAAGTGCATCATTTCGCTCCTAGCGTTCTTGCAACATGGACTCATCCGAATTTTGGTCATCTCCCTGAGAAGTTGAAAAAACCCTAATTTTCTTGAGGCATCCCTGAGAATGATGGAATCGGTCTTTCTTTTTTAAGTAAGTCCTGCGAACAGAACAGACAATTTGGGTCCATGTTTCTTAAAACAATAAATCATAAATGCTAACCACGAACTAAGTTTAGCTGTTACTTTGCTTTGCATCTATACGAAGTGAGGTTTAGGAAGCCTTGAATGTAAATAAACTTGCTATCCCTGAAACTAAAGAAAACAAATTCTAAAATTTGTCCGTTTGTGTGTGGATTTGTTTGCGAATCACTTTAAAACTACTCAGCCAATTGGTTTGGATACCACAGAAAAATATAGAGCTTAATGCGGGGCAACATTTAGGTAGCCTTTCATCGCAATTCGGCATTTGGGAGATTTGAGAATTTAAAGTTTCCTGAAAGAGGACAGATGTCACTGTCACGGTACAAAATATTTTAAATCAGCTCACAGATTTTTTTTCAAACAGAATAGCTTGGTCCAAATCTGCCTGGAGATATGCAATCATTTTCGAAAAAAGTGGTATTTACTGTCATATTTTGCCGTATTTCTTGACTTTTTTTTCATGCCTGGGATTAAAAAACCGCTCGCTAAATATCCGGCCTATATTGGGATTTTTTTGTTAGAGTTTAGGGGTTGAAAATTCTGGGCCTTACCAATAAACACATTGGGCCTTACTTATCATCATTTTTAACCTCCACACTAAATATTTTGTAGGTCACAATATGCAATTTTGTAGGGAAAATTTCACCCTGTGTGCTCGAAAATTTTAGCCCGGACACTTAAAATGATTAGTATCGCGGATAGAGTTTCGACTTTAAATTTTAGTAGTTTACAGTACCCACTGTATTTTCCATACAATTTTCGCAAGTATGAGCTTCCGTAAACTTTAAGCCGAGACTTAAATTTGGTATAAATTGCTACAAAATTTTCTAAATTGTTTCAATCTTCTTACTGATTTAAATCTGTTTTCCCTTTCCAGAATAACATGGAGCTTGTATATTTGATATTGAGGGTGAGTTGCAAACTTTTTCCAAGCACATTTTAAAAAATTGTATATTTTGTTTCCAACATTTTATAACGAAAATGAGCCTTTTAAGAAATAATTCTGTAATTCAGTGAAAAGCTGCTATAAACCCAACTTTTCGAGGTGACACATTTGTTTTTTTTTTTCATGCATAAAAAATTCAAAAACCCACCGTCACCCGTTGCTAGCCGGCAATTAGTATGCTCGTTACATTTCTTGGTTTTGTAAATCCTTTGATCGAATGGTCGTCTCTGCTCTTGCGTATAATTAAAACCAGCTCCTGGGGTGAATTGTGTGAGCTATTTTGAACCTACGAATGAGGTCGCAATATTGATGGATTTTCCTCAAGCTCCCCCTAAGTATATGACGTAATATTAAGAGTGGAGTCTTTGGGGGATGGATGAGTATAGCTTCAGAGAAAGGCACATAAATGGGGCACGACGAGAGGTCATGCGCACTTGCAAGTGTTTTTTTTTTTTTGCTTCCAAATAGAAAGAGAGACTGGGAAAAAGTATCTAACTGAATTTTTAAGAAGGGAGGAAAGAGATGGGGATGGACATCACCCATATTGCAGGTGACAGTTTGACTGACAGACGCAGTAGGCACCTGTACAATGTACAGTTCTCCTCTGTAAAATGTCAAAGTTCATGCTTCAGGTATTCGGTGTGCCGTTGTTCTATTGTTGTCAGTGTGCCCTGCACATACTTGCATATTATACTTGTAAGGTTTACTGTTTTCATTTGTGGGGCGATATTTTCTCTTCATTTTTCTTTGGGTGGCTGTTCTTTTCTATCCCTGGACATGTATATTCAATATTGTTTTTTGATGGATGATATTTGTAAAAGAATGGAATAATTTTCGAGAGATATAGTTAGATGCGGGTGTCACATGGACTCAACCGATTTAGGTATGAGAGTGCTTGACGAGCGTTTCGTCGTAATTATGAAGGGCATTGTTATGTAACGATTTTTCAAGTGGTCGATGGGCTGTATTAGGTATGCCCAGGATGTACTGGTTCCTAAAATTGCATTGGTCGTTAGATTAAGCACAAGTTTTGAACAGGTTCAGTATAGGTAACTGAGCTAAAAAAAATATATTTTGGAGGAGGTTTGACAGTAGAGTTTTACCTCTAGGTCACCGTGTTGAGGCATAATCGTGCTGATGGATTTTTAGTCTTGTGGGGTTAGCTAGTGGGTGGATTTTTAAATGACAATTATAGTGTTGGATGTCAAGATTACAAAAAAAAATGTAGTATACCCACTTTCCCGAAGTAACTTTCTAATTAAGTAATTCCTGATTGGATATAGTTTTCGGATATATCAAAGTGCCTTTGGAAAATAAACATTGATACTGAGTTTAAAAAAAATGCGAATCTTTGCCGAAGGACAACGTTTTTGCCCGACAATTTAAACATGGAATGACATCAGTGGAGAAAGAAGAGGCTAGTAACCTACCATTCCACAAATAGCAACAGTTTCGCCAGAATTCATCCAACATCTTTACAATCCTCGTTCTGGGACTTTGAAAAATTCAATTCAGTTTGAAGTACATCTCGGGGGTCTAGACCCCCACCTCACTCTCTGACGATCTCAAATGACTTGATAAAAGTACGTGACGCTCATTTTAGGATTTTCAATTTTATTTCGCAACGGCTTTGTCAATATTTAATGTGCTTCCCGCAAATGCCTATACCTCGCATAGACTTCAACTTGACAGACAATTTCAAATCGGTGTATAGCAGGACATTGCTATGCCGAATATTTCTCCGTAGATTTCCTTCTTAGATGACTAAGGCCAGCTCAGTCTCTATGATGGATGATGGTAGCACAGTAGATAATCTACGTCTTTTTGAATCTTAAAAACTTATTTATATAGCTTCTGTTCGTAATGGATCCTTCCACCTGATACAAGGAAATTACACCCTCGGGCAGGCGGGAAGAAAAAACCACTCCATCCCCACGAGAATAACGTATTTTTTCCACCAGACTTAATGCATTGTGTAATCAAGTTGGGAGAGTGGTTTTTCAATTTTTCCTCGAACTTTATCCTGAAGGACATTGGTGGCACGAAATGTGTGTTTTTTTTTTTAGATTACAAGCAACCACTTCCTACTCGATAGCTAGCACGAGCATCGATTATCTCAACCCCGGAGCCATTGCATAAGAAACTTGTGTACACATAAAGGATATCGAATCGCCCATACAAAACCCAATACGTTAGAGTAATTTTCCTCGGTGGCAAAGTTTGTGATGACAACCACGACAACATGACATGGCGACGAAACGAAAATGCGAATTAAAATCGATTTGTTCGGAAATCCTCGGAAAGTCCTCGGATACAAGTATACATTCGAGGATTTTCACCACGATACAAAAGAGAGAAAAAACCCCAAGATTGCATTAAAAAAGAAATCTCCCCCAAAACTCTGACAATGCGGTTGGATGGATGGACTCATTGTAAAGTGGAAATATTTCGAATTCAACGAAAGAATTTGAATTCTCACAAAGCAATTGCACTTGGGTAGGAAAGTGCGCGTCGTTAGTTGTTGGAATTCATTACGATAAGTGCAGAGATTGCGAATATATTTTTGTGTAAAGGGTAAGAAGTATTTGATCGCATGAATGTCAAGAAGGCATAGCACAATGGCGTCACAATTTGAATTTATTTCAATCAATTAGCAAGTCTTATCTCGGAATTTTATGTATGAGTAATAGATTGTCATTGTTGATACTTTTTTTTTATTTTTTTAATTGGTGTCAAGGGTCGGACATATTTTCGCTCGGTTTTTAATTTCTAATAAACAAAGAAGTATACAGCCAGCATCCTTATCTTCGCTTCTTTTAATAAATTCAGATGGAAACATCAACTTTGCTACCAGATTGAGAGAATACTCTGAACTGAAGCAATATGTGTATTTTTTTTTTTATTTGTAAATATAACTAAAAATATCACAAGTAGCAAGAAAAGCAGATTTTGGGCATAGCTTTCAGTTACTTGTAATTAAGTGTGATAATCGCTTTTTATAATGGCGAATTTAGCTGATCAGTGAACAGGGTGGACAAAGTTGATTTTGAGCGAGTAATTTCAGACTCAAAGTGGAATCCTTTCACGAATGCCTGACAAACTTCATGAAAATATATAAAAATGTATTCTACATGCTTGGCCAAAAGAAGTCATCCGATGTTGTTTGGCCCTCATTTGTCTACTCCACAAATGTCAAAACAGATTTGACATTGGCGGCCATTTGCAAAAATAAGAGCATCTTCCAATAGAGTGATCTCTTTTGGCCCACCTTGTACACTAGTGGGCTCTGTTGTTTATGTGGAGCGATGGGTTTCGAGTTCAACCTGCGGAAAGACACAAATTATATCATAAAGTTGTATTTCGCTGCGCCACCTCTTGCGAAAATCTGACACACATCCGAAAGTATAACTGTCCTGAGAGAGTTTTTCAAACCCATTCGTTTCGTGGGATTTTAAATTTTTGGGTTAAGAAGACGTTTCCAAAATTTAAACTGATTCAAATCATGCACACATTTGCTGTTCCAACTTGAAATAGCTATCGAATAAGTCGGTCAGTTTTATGTAGAATTTTTTTACTATCATCGGATCATGAGCAATTAATTATAAAACACGCAAAGTTCACTCGTAAATATTTTTATCGAGATGGAATCTGATGATATTTGTAATTCATTGCCAGTTTTAATTGATTGCATTACGGGCAATTGTTGCAGGAGCACTCAATGTTTTTTGATCGTACTAAGTCCCAATTGGAGATGTAGGGCTGAACAACACGATCTTGTCTTTATCAAACTTTTAGTTTGACTGGGTTGAATTTGTACGTTCAAAATTAAGTGATATCCTTTCTTGCATTTTGTTCTGTTCAAAAACAATTTACTCGAGTTGCCCACTCTGGATTTAAATTTTCTGAGCTGAAAGTTCAGTACCTACAGGGTACATCAAACCTATAGCTAATGTAAAACTACAGCCCGCCTGAAAGCCTGCAAGCAATTCTGGTTTGGTGTGTGTATTAGCTGTTTTTCAATATCTTCTCTAACAAAATAAAATATTGTTGTGTGCATAGGATAAGAGCACAATTTTGTAATAAATTAATTATAAAACGCAGCTCATTCCGAGCAATTCAACATTTTTAAAATTCTGATGAATAAAACTGTATAGGTTATGAGTTCCGATCGAATTCGAGTTCATTCACATCCTGCCTTTGGAAAATAATACTTTCATTGCAACAAACGTAGTAGGTACTAAAATTTTGAACTCTTTTTCAACGATCGTCTCAACGAAATCGCTTTCGAAAGTTTAGCAGCCGTAATCAGCTACTTTCCGGACGTTTTTTTCTATTTAACTGTGGAGACTCCTCTCAAACTTGTTACTTTACCACTCAACTGAAAAAGTTATTAATTTTTGTGGTAGTCGAAAAATAAATGGAAGTAGTAGTATTTAAAAATAATGCACTTTTAGAACACTCAGCCCTGCAGCATAACCTCATACCAATGGTTCACGACGAATGAGTGCACTCTTTTTTCTTTTTTTATTGTTAACTACATTTGATAGAAAATACCACGCCCCTCATTGTTAGTCTAGTTTAAGCCCTTCGGTGTCACTGTCACAAGTCTCTGGTTTGGGTGTTTCCGAAACCCTTTCCATATAATTATTTTCAAACTCGATATAGCCAACGCGACTTTATCTAATTGTTTGGGAAACACTATTGCACAACCTCTTAAGCGTGAAACCTTGCACCTAGCCGTGACGCAGATTGACCTTAATTTTCACGTCATAAAAATAAGAGCAAAATGGCGTAACCATTATCTGATGGGCTAATAAGTCCTCGCCAACACGCGAAAACTGCACATTGCTATTCGCATTGGGATGCTTTTTTATTAGCACAATTTTGAACAAGTTTTCTTGCAACACTGGCTTGGGTATAGATTTTATTTAGTAGCTATTCTCTAAGGGTAGCCAATAATTTTCACACAAGGCAATAATGATAATTATTTTGTTGTGCATGTGTCGCCTTATTTGCATATCTAGCGCAATGGATTTTTTGCAACTGCTCGGGTGATTGATTGATTGGTGATGGTAATCAGTCTGAGTTTTAATTGGGAATAGCCGCACGTAAAACCTTTGAACAGAGATGAATGGTGGAGCATTTAGATTGTTGTCAGCTGGTGGATAATTGGAGAATGGAAGATTTACCGACGTGTGAAAGGAAATGTCGATCATAGATGTCTGTTCATGTAAGAGGGAAATTTATGCGGTGTTTGTGCCGCAACAAAGGTGACAAGTTGTAAAGTGTGCAATTTGGACTACAAATTTTGTAGAATAATGTACTGCTGCCATTGAACTAAAAACTATTCTTAAATCTAAAGTAGTAATGACTGCAGTTAACACCAAACTTATGTACGATCCTCCACCCCATTACACATATGACCACAAAATCTATTCTTAGAATTCATAAGAAGCACCTCTCCCCCAGCTAATGCTATGAATAACTTTTAATCAATTGAGTTATAAGTATAATTTCATTATTTACACCGAACGAATCCTTTAGATGTTGAAATCATCCAGTCAGGCACGTCCCTTCTTTGACATCAAATACTGCTTCAGTTTACCTCACTCAAGCACAAGTATTTGCTTTTTTTTCTCTTCTGAGGAAAGGAAAAACAAATCTTCAACTCTACTCAAAACTTCGCCAATTAAAACCATCCCACCCCTCACTTGATGGGAAACTTTTTAGCAAATGAAAATGTGAATAATAATTATAGCGTTAAGTCTTCCCCAACACGATGCCATCGAATGACCCAATTCAATTATGTAAAAAATAGCAAATGGGAAGCCATAGAAATTTTTATAGTATGCCGAAGCCACTCCAACATTACCATCATCGTCAACTTGTCTGCTGGGAGTCTATAACACGACGTCAACCCTCGATGGCGCACAACTTCTTAAGTAGGTAGGTCTTTATATTTATTGCTACCCACCCTTGACGTGCTAACAATGACGCGACTGTATAATTATTTGATGAGAAAAAGATACGAGTTGCCACTTAAAAATCAAATATCAGTATTTTGAGCTATCTTTGTTAAATCTCCTCTTTTGCAATTTAGAAACATGGCTTTTCATCCTGCCATTCCGATTATCATGCTCGAATGGTATATGGACACATGGATAGCCCATTTCCATAATGAATTGTATTGTCTGTACAGCAATCAATTGAGTGCAGCGCGCAACTCTTAATTGATCATCAATTGAATTGTTGCTACAAGCTTACCATTTCGAGCGAAATTAATTCAACGCCCCAGACCATCCTCATGTTGCCCGACAACTACGAGTAGTTGCCGTTGAATTGGGATATATGTTTCAAATTGCTATTCATTTTGCTTTTCATGTTTTATGTTCACCATTTATTGATTTGTTGTGATTGTGATTATATTTATTACTGTCTTATATGCCTTCCAGTGCTCCAAGCTTGAACATGGAAAACTTGACGTTTGCGTGGGGCAGTAGGTGCAGCTATTTATAGTTAAAAATAAAATACAAATACACAAAATACTGCATTCATTATGAATAAATGTCGATTGCACTGTCCGTAGAGTAATGAAAAATGATGGCAAAAAAATGAAGCTATTATTAATAGAACAAGTACAAAGTAGTGCACATACGATTGCGTGCAGTAGTTTTCGCAAATACCCTCTGGCTTAAACATCGACATTTCATTTACGTGGAGGAGGGTGGTCGGATTGGATTGAGGGCTTTTATTCGTGTTATTGTTCCAGTTCTTATGCAACTAATTGCAGAGAGCTTTTGTCTGCGGGGCTTGGTATGATTATTGGGAGGGGTAGGCTGTTCAATTTGATTGGGATGGTTGTGTGAACGTTCAAAAAATAAATACCACAATTTTACGAATGGGAATAAGAAAAAATTGTGTACATCTAGGCTGTGGAGTTTCATGGGTATTCACCGAAAAGCCGAGGTATCGAAACCTTTCTCATGCCAACACCTTGGACATCAACTATGTTTTGAACCAGGATATATATATTTTGTCCTTTGTGCATATTTGACCCTGACTGATAGCTGTGTCGACTGTTTCTACACAGCGTTTTTATGGCAAGAACGAATTTAACCAACAGATGTTGTATTAATATCACCTTCAAACTTACAAGTGGAAGCTAAATTGTAAATAATTTTTTAAACATAAATCGCGGTACTAACGATCATTTTTAGTGCCAGGGACAAATTTTACGAGCTCACAGTGAAAACATTTTCCATACAAAATGATCTATTGTGATCTACAAAATATATAAGGTTAAAGCTAAGTATCCTGCTCGCGCTAAATTTTATCTTCCATACAAAAATGCCTACAAAGATAAAATTTAGCGAGGCAGTTTAGCAAAGCAGTATCCTGTTCGCACGCGAAATTCTTAACTTCATGTAGATGGGTCGATGAAATGTCTCCACTCATTTAGCTCGCGAAATAAATGTCCGGTACATTAAATCGAAGATAAATTTTGACATAAAAAACGGAGGAAGGAGTTTGTGCTGCGTTTACTATGGATATTTGTTTGAAGGAAACCGCAGAGAAAAATTTTATCGAGAAAGAAAAGAAAACGCAAAGCCAAAAAAAACCTTTTGCAATGTTAATGGAAAACTATTTTTTTTAAGCTTCAAATAATCTTAGGTCTTTTGAAAATCAGCCTTTTTGCCTTTTTTGCAAATAGGAATTTATGGGACACGAAGAACAGTGTCTTCTTCTGCTTGCTATTACAGACATTTTTTGAGCTACTGCAGCAATAACAATATCTTCTTCAATTTTTCCCATACCCATTGTTTTGACATGATTCAAATACTGCGATGTCTTTGAAGTTTGAAATTCGAAAATTGTAAAAATTATATTTACTGATTACTGTCATGAAGAAATGGTTTTTGTCCCATCTATATGGTGTGTAATAATAATTTAGCGAGCATTTATCTTTGGTGTGGAGAAACGAAGTGGAGACTAGGGACGCTAAAATTTAGCGCGAGCAGGATACTAAGCTTAAGGTTAGAAATGGTTGGGCCAATATCAAAATGTCTGGAACTGCTATATCCAAATTGAATAGTGGATGGGACGCCTTGTAAGTTGTAAATATGAAAAACACAAACCGCCATCTTTTTTAGTGGCCTGGTTAAATTTTTCTAACTCACAATGGCAACATTTTCCATCCAAATTTGCGTATTGTGACCTACAAAAGGCAAAAATTCTCCCACGAATTGGAAAGACGATTGGCTTATGAAGCAAGGATTACAAATAAAATAAAATATCTACTTGAACACTTTCCCATTATTTAAATAATTTGTTTACACGGTTTGTACAAAATTACAATTCTAGCTCAAGACCCTCCTGATTCTTCTACAAAAAATTCTTTTAGCAATTGTAAATATAATCCAATCAAAAAAAAACAAATTGCATCTCTTTCTCCCTCTCGCCCAGAATAGTTGTGCCTATGAATCTGTTGCGGAAGCAATCGCGTCATTAATACCTTTTTATTTATTTACGTCAGTCTCCAGTGCATCGCATAAGACCGTGCGTCATTTGGCCAGTTGGTTTTGGTGTAAACCATCCCATGAGTATCAATCAAGCAGTGTTTTCCAGTGTTTACTAACATCAAATTATTACGAATGCCATTGACAGTGGCTGACCTTTTATGTGATCAGAACTGTCACACTCGAAAACTGTCAGAAGCAGTAAAGTCTTCATTTAGCGTATTCCCACAGATGTCATGTGCATTTCAATTGCACGAAGATGATGTTTATGACAGCACAGGCTGTTGTTTCGAAAACAATGTGAGTGTTTATGAAAAGTTGATATTTTTATTGTGTCTGTACTACGTATACTGTAAATTAAATGTTGTTTGCAAAATGGACATACATCTATTTACATACTACGGGACATTAAATCTCGCATCAAAATGTGTTGCAACGTTGCAATGGGCGATAAATTACAAAAATCATCAAGACTGAGTAGGGAAATTCCCCAAAAATTTTAAATTTCAGCACCAAGTGTTTTCAAGGAAAATCTAAAAGAAATTCAGCAAGATATGAGAACGACAAACAATGGCATAGTGAATGCGGAACAATTTTAAGCCAAACCCAAGTGATCCGTGAACTTTTCAATATTGAACAGGCTCTTCCTTTTTGCATAAAATGTACGAGTGGGTTTTTCTTCATATAAATTCTTTAGATGATTTTTTAGGATTTTTCAAAGTGACCCCACTTAAAACTGACACAGGAGATAAACTGAAAATCGTTCAAACAAACTGTGTCTACATAAAAACATATTTTTGCATAGACAAAAACATGTAAAAATAATTTAATTAGGGCAGCAAAAATAGTATCAAAGAAAATTCGGCTTCAAAGCAGGTTTCAGTTATAAAGGTCTTTCTTAGAAAAATATTAAACAAGAAGAGCTATTCATCCCTTGATGCTGCTTGTCCCTCTGATTCCTGTCTGTTAAATTTAAAAACTACACAGTGGGTCTCCTTTTGTGATTTTGATTTATAGATAACAAGTTCAAGTAATTGAATCTTTATCCATAAGTCGTAAACACCCATAATCGGAGGCGGGACCCAAAAAAGATTTTAGGGAACAGTGGTGTGAATTTAAAAAGTCAATACAAGTAGTTATGCAAAAAAATCTGCGACCATCATGTTTTGTTAACTCTACAACTGAAAGTATGCAACGAAAACAAATTTTCTCCAGTACGAATATAGAATACACACCCATGAGTGTGGAATGAAAATGTGAGAAGAGTTGTAATTCACATACGGTCTTGCTAATAATCATTTCTAACCTTCACTATAAATATTCTGAAATAATGGACACTTCTATCGTAAAATTTAACCCAAGTTCTAAAAATTAGCATAAACAATTTTTAAATAATTGCGTTAAAAAAAACAGCATTATCCAGGTGTCATTAAAAAAATGGATACCATCCCTGGTAGGATGGCAGCCGATTTCTACATCTAACTCCCTTATTATGCAATCTATTTACTTGGCAGCACACAAATCATGACACACTTCATCGTAACGATAATTTACAGTAACAAATGCAGACAAACTTGTGCCATCGATGCACTCAGTGAACCTTGAAAATATCGCAAGGCATTGTTAAACGTTTTGTTTTGCAAGGAGATTACGTAACTTGAGAGAAAGAGGCACTACGTTTCGTAACATAATTATCAGTGTGAGCTCTTGTAAACGATACTCGATGTGAAATTTTAAATGCCAAAAGGAAAAGAAAATCACGAAGGAACAAATGAGTGGAAACGAACAAAGCCGATTAGTGTAACATCAGTAGTTGCATAAGTGCAAAAACCAACCGAGGTAGAGTTCGTTTCTCAAACCATTTTCATAAATGCATCATTTCAATTTTTGTATTCTGACAGCAAGTACAAACAGAAGGAATCTAACTAAACCCAAATTGTCTGCGTCATTATGTTAAATTAATGTTTTAAACATATATTTCGTTTGCAAAAGGGATAGGCCGATGCACAACGAAAAGGGTGTGAATTATCGATCTAAAGTGAAGAAATATAAAATGAAAACGTGGAAACAGAAACTTTTCGTGTGTATATAAACGTTTCTTTTTTGCTCTAAGAAAAGAGCACTGTAACCAACACTTGTGCGAGTAAATACCAATAATACGAGCACACTTCTCGCCAACTCATACAGTCATGTACTCTAAAATATCCATGTGAGTGCCTACCACCGCAAGACACGGAATTCGTCCTTGGTATGGGTAAACAATATTTCAATACATGTGTGCGTGTGTATAATTTGTGTTACCCAAAAAAAAAATATCCCATTTTTACACTCCAACAGTGGATAGAGTGTTTCAGAGATACCCACTGCAGATTAATTTGCTGGAAATTAGATACAGGACTCCTGCCATTGCCAGAGAAACAGTCTCTTATTCAAGCTTTTTCCCATCCTGACATGAGAGCTTTTCTTTTTCTCTTTTTTGTTAAAAAAAAAAAATAACTCAGGACAACCCTGTCTTTTGTTACTCGCATACAGTAATATTTTTAATATTTCACTACAGAATGGCAAGGGAGTTAGCAAACAAAATATGAATCCTGCGAGCTGCGACTCTTGCGCAACTTCTACTTGTATATATTCCGTTGTTAAGAGAGTTGTAGCGACTACTTTTGGTAACGAATGGAACAGGGATGTCGGAGGGTTTCAGTTGAGCAAACAAAACGTTTCCATGATAACTGACGGTCTAAAATTTCTGAGTTTGCTAAATATTTCAACAATGTTCGTGTGGCAGCAACTTGTTTTTTAAGCCCACAGAAGAAATGAGATTTTACTTTAATTATAAAATTGCTTTAAGCTGTCTAAATCTGACGGCACTTTGAGAAACCCTTATCTCTTACAAGTCAACTATGCATTGATATTAATAGGCAATCATTGCAAGTGGCTCATGTCTGTCATCGGTGCCTTTACTCTCATCCTGTCAGAATTGCCCCAATTTGGGTTATTTTTAGATTGCTGATGGATAGCAAATAGAGCTTCCCGGAACCTGATTAATGCTGTGAGATTGACTGAGTCCTCAACAAACATCTCATGATTGATGTATGGCAACATTAATTACTCCCTACCAATGTTGACACACATAACGAGAAGCATCGATACCACTTAGTTGATTACATTATTGAAACTGTTGGCAATTATATCGGAAGCTCTGATTCATTCATATAGGAAATGCCTTTAAGCACATTTCTAAATTACAGCTCTACGACAGTAGAAGGCGGTAGTAATTTTTGCTCGTTAAAAATATGTACTACCTTTCAAGAAATTTAACTATTTAACCCTCAAGTAAGTTTTTAAATTTCCTTTAAATCCGTCTTGAAAATGCTTACTTTTGAGGCTCCATAATTAATTCATTCAAACTAATCCAACCCTTGTTGTGATTTTAGCTGTCAGGTGGATTGAATTAATTTGTTTGACCTTTCCTGTCTAAAAATATGTCTACCTCTTCCCGTATATTTTATATCGTTCAACCTTCAACAAATTGCCTTCGCGCTTTTCCTTTTTTCGTATCCCTCGCCGATGACAACTTCCTAATTGACAGCACAACTTCTTTGAATGCCAAAAGTCCAAAAGGAAAACAAAAAAAAATTCCTTTTTTGTTTGGTCTTTGTAAACATTGACTTAGTAAAGTTGCAGGATACTCTTGGATTCATTTCCCACAAGACACTAATTACTTAGGTAAATACTGTGATGGAGTTAGACTAACTGTCTGTCTCTACGATGAGCAATACAGCGGCTGTCAGTAGGGGGTTTCAAATTGCGAATAACTTATAACAAAGTCTCATCGATATCAATTAACATGATGAATTAATCGCCGCGCACATTGTCAAACAGAGGGTGCTCAACACAATCAAGCGGTCTCTTAAAATAGATTTTATTGAAAATGACGCTTAAAATGGGATCAACCTGCATATACGCGCGCGTGTGAATTTTTATTGAAATTAAACTGCGATAAAACAAAAGCTACGGCAATGTACATATAATCGCATTTTAATTTGTAGCTGCCGGTGGCTTTTATGCATTCGTATGCCGCAATTTGGACACTGGAAAAAGATTTGTTTTTTAATTCCAATCACGAGAAACAACATTTTGAAATGCAATGCGCGTTATCATTTCAATTTTTATTAAATGTCAAATGTTCTTAATAAGTGCACTGACAGACACAACAAGTCATATACAAATTTATAAAGAAAAGTCATACGATTTTTATTTATACGCAAAATGTCTCCATTTTTAAATCTACCAGTGACAGCCAAGGATAAATTTACTAAACTTCGGATGTTTCTTTTTCATGTTCTCGTTCAAACGTGCATTATATAAAAAAATAAGTAAATATCATTTTAATGACGTACAATTGACAATTGTCGCTGTGTCCGCTACTTTTATTCTATTTGTAACATTTCCGCATAACAGATAAAACAAACAAATATATAATCTAGCAAAACAGTGACATGTCTGCCATCTGTGTCAAACACAAGTAAAAGAAAATGACATTTGATTATTCTAATTGGCAATTAAAAGACTACACAGTTTGTGATAATTTAAAAGAAACAAATCCTCGTCCAAAGACAAAGTGATTCGAAAAATTTTACCCCCTTATTAATAAACGCTGCGTAAAAGTTATCAACTCGTTATTCAGAAGTTACGTCAAATTTTTGTATGCTATCTGATGTCTACTAGCTAACTAACTTGTGCACATTTGTTTATTAATACGGGGGTTGGTTTTTACTAGTTCGACGGACAATCGGAATTGACTTTTAAACGAATTTGAGTGACCTTTTCATTTGTTGCCTATTAAAATAATTTGTTCTTTCTCTGTTTTCAATCAAATGACAAATGGATTGTGGAAAGAGTTTCGATGATTTTTTTTCCGCTATTTATGAATACGGGTTTATTTTTTTTTTTAATTTAAGAGTGCTGCCAGCTCGATTTGATGAATTGGATGGATTTTTTGAGCCCGATTCGACATCGTTTGGTTTTGAAATTGACCCTCATAAAAAGATTGCGGAATGAATTCCATTTTTTCTGTCAATTGCAAATATGGCAATAAGTGCTGCCAATTTTATTTATTTGTCTTTCGAAAATCTCTTTAGATGTTTCAACTGAGCGAAATAGATTTTAACACATTTCTATCGACTTTGAAGTGAGCTGTCAAACTTGCAAGTGTAGTTTCCAACAATCTAACTTCATTTTGTATATTTAATTGTTGGTAACATTTAAAACGTATTTAGTTATAGAAGAAGCTGAATGACGTGCTGAATTGCATAATAGGTGCGTTCAAAGGGAAGTCGCGTACCTTCGGCTGTATTTTCTCCACAGATGGAGCTTATAATTTCCCGGATTTTTGCTCGCAACGTCAACGTTACTTGTCGCTTCGCTGGAGTTCTTATTTAATTTATTCATAACTATTGTAGTTTTGGCTTCAAAATGAACTCGTGGACTTCGACATAATTTAGCGGGACATTTTACCGAAATATTGGAGTCATAACGTGTCCCTTAACTATATGCGAAATTGCATAACGTTTAAAATAAACTGAAAGTGCAACACTCTTAGTGCTGTGTATTTCCATTTCAGTTCTGTTTTCTGAGCGGATGACATATTTCCTGCTTCAAGGGGGTTTGAAACTACGAAACATTTCCAAATTTAAAGCAGACCGTTTAATTTTCAAAAATCTTTGTATGATACCAATTTTCAATTTGGATTATTGAATTTGAGGGTAATTGTCCTAAGCTTGTAAAAAAATTTAACAGACATAAATAAGCTCCAACTAAATTTGAATTTAATGGTCCAATAACTCTGAGACAAGGATATTTTAAAAGCAGATTTCAGAAAACATTGTCCAACGTTTGTGTTCTCGAGCAACCACCATTGGGAAGGCCCCTAAAAAACTACGCCCAGTTCTCATAAGCCTGCCAATAGAATAAAGGTACTTATGGTCATTCTACAATGCCCGTTACAAAAAGTTATATCCAATATATCAAAAGATGTATCCCTTTGCATTACCAATCACTTTATGTAATTCCCAAAGCCGTAAAAAATATACAAAATGCTATAAAAAATTCCAACTTTCCGAATTCTAAATATACTTCTCCCTCATCGTGTGTGTTCTCCCTCCGTTGTGTTACATAACGATAAAGTGTTCACGCCAAGAGAGAAAGAAAAGAAAAGAAAAAAAGCCCTCCTAAGGACATGTTTCCCACGACGAACCATGCATACGGATTATCTATTCGTATAATTAAATTCCGCAGCCCATTAAGGAAAATTCCTCTAATCTTAAATTAAAAAGAAAGTCACTTATAATTAGGAAAACCGATAGAAGGACCCACGGATTGTCCTCTTTCGATCCCATTTATTCGCTTTTCGGGGAATATCCCTTAGTGTGGCATTTTCTCGCCCTTATTCTCGCGCTCTCTTGGTCTATCTTTCTCTCTCTCTCGCTCATTCGTTCTTTTCGATTGCATTCTCTTTTAACGCATACTGTGATACATTTTTCTTTTTAAACCATGACGTAACAACAATGCTCATTGATTTATTTCTGCTCTTTGTGTTATTTTTGTAGAGGGATCAAAAAATATCCCCCAAGTCTTTTTTTTCTTCTGCCAGAACTACCTTGTTCCTTGACATGTGTGTGAATTTTAAAATGCATAGTTAAAATAGATGGGACAGATTTGTAAAACGATTGGAATAATTCCAACAAATGAGTATATACACCTGAGGGGGGACAAGATTTGGGGAACGGGAAATTTCTATGGGAAATTTCGCATAGTCGAGGGAAATTCAGGTAACACTTTGGGAAATTTATTGAATTTGTTTAAAAATAGCAAATCGAGTACTCACCCCAACTGGATCCTGTCCGTCCGAGGCATTGACTAGTTTCACTGTTCCATAGGAATGTCCTGAAGCCCTCCCATTTGCCCATTTTTACTGGAGGGGAGTAATATTGTTCTGCGATTTTCTTATCGGCCATTTTGTTTTTTTTTTCTTTATTTCTTTTTTACTTGTCTATTACTTTATTTTATGGGATATTTAACTGTCTTTTTGAGTCTCTGTATATTGTAATCAACGAATTAAAGGATGATTTCCGGAAATTCGGGGATAGGTGACGACAACGGCGACGGCGGCAACTGCGGTGACAGCGATGAGTTGATAGAGAAGTTAGGGATCAAGTTAAACTAAAGAACTTAAAACAAATCTAAACTCCCGTTTCGTCTTTTCTTTTTCGTTAGAGAATAATTTTACTATCCATGTAACGGATCAAATTCGGAACTACCACCACACTTGTACTTGATCTATGTAGATATACAGAGATATATGTGTATGGGTGAGGAGAACAAGAAGAAGAAGAAGAAAATAGCTATACTTTAGTGGAATACACTTATCCTGAAAAGGAAGAAGAAAAGAAGAAGGGGTTTAAGAAATGAGAAAAGTTTTACTACAAAGAAACAACAAAAAGAACTATCTATCGTTACTAAGCACAAAAATAGTCTCAAAAATATCCTTAATAGTGCATTTTCATTATTTTTTCGTAATTTTTTTTTTTTTTTTTTGTGTATTCACGAATCGATATATCCTTTGAGGTTATGAAAGCCCGTGTAACACTTTTTCAGTCACAGAACACTTGAGTCGCTTTTTTTTTCTCTTATATAAATAATTTTACTTGGTAAAAATTTGTATTCACCAACTCGAAAGGACACTTAATTAACTGAGTTGAGAGATGAATATTTTTTCACTCATCATTCGCCGTATCGTCGCTAGAAACGTCTATTGTCAGCAGGCTCACCACACAACTTGTCGTCTTTTCGGTAGACCGTTATGTAACTCTTGTTTTTGCGGGGCCTTCAATTTGCCGTGAATCGGATTTTCGTGTCGCTCCGTTTCGCCGTTGTATCACTATCTGTGTGTGTATGTTAATGCCTCTCTTCCACTTGGTGCTGCCTCATGGCGAGAGCAAAAGGACCCAACCGAAAGCTTGTGTCTCCGTTCGATTGTTTCCTCGCAATTGCAAAATGAGAGAGTTCAACTCGGAAAGCTTTTGGTCTTAGTTTGGGAGCTTTTTTTCAGAAATACGTTTCTATACTTGGGATTGGGATATTTGGGGGTATTTTTGTTGTTGTTGTAGGGCTTGTGAAGGGACGTTGGGTCCTTCAAGGATACTACTATGTTGGTATACGCTTTTCGAAACGTAGAGTCATCTCCTTCTGTCGTAGAGAAAAAATTGTTGGTCCTTGTTCACTGTTGGACACACGCACACAGATAGAATTACTGTAGGTTCTTTTTTTCAGATACGCGCACACATCCAACCAAAAGCTGTACAACTCAAGAAAATTGTTACAAAATCAGTTTTTTTTTTCTTCCCCCCAATAGAGTTTTTCGTCAGTTTCTTTTGTTTAAAAAAAAAATCAACAACAAATGGTAAAGTTTAAATTTACCCAGCAAACACACTCTTCACACTAATGTTTCACTAAAATTTCTTATCAACCGGAGTTTTCCATCGTTCGTTGGCTTCTACTTTTCACTCACAGGACTTTACTTTTTCCGCGAAGGAGGTTAATTGTTCTCTGTTCTTTGTTCACTTACTGTGTTGAATTTTATTGCGAAACTGCGTGAAACTGTGTTCTTTTCTTTCTCTTGCAGAAGCGGAACAAAATGTTCTTCTGATTTTCTGATTGAAAATTTGAATTATTTTTGTGAACTTTTTTTTGCAGTTTGTTCAGTCCCACTTCCACAGTTAAAATGCCACTGATAGAGCCCAGCTACTATAAGAAATCAGCGAAAAGTTTTCGTTGCCGATTCTGCTCGGTGGTTGGTTTTGTTGGCTGTTGCGAAAGCCATTAGAGAAAAGCTTTGGAATACCAAATCGTATAGAATTGTGTGTAAGCTCTGAAGTGGTGTTTCCATTTTTTTTCCATTGAGGAGGGCGTGTGGCGAGGGATGTTGTCCAGAGATTATGAAAGAGTGTTGTATGTGTGCGGCGGTAGACTGAATCGATTTTGTTTCGGGGTGGTTGGAAGTAATGTGAGTGGAAAAATGAATTGGCCAAGGGAAGCCAAACAGAGCTTCGGAAACTGTTTGCGTTTGAATTTTTTAGCATTTATTCTTGATGCGGTTGGTTTCGTCAAAAAGGCGGCGGAAATTGAAATTTTGAGTCTCATTTCAAAAAAAGAGAAAAGCATCTCTCGGAAATGAAAGTTGATCTAGGTTCTGTTTTAGTGACGTTTATTTGCGAACCGTGCACCTGCCCTTCAGTCTCGAATAAAAATGTTGCGTTTAGGTCCTTAAATATCTCGTCTTTTGTATTAAAATAGAATTAAAAGCTCGACTCAGTGCAGAGTTTTTATTTTGCTCTAGTCCAAATTTGCTTGCTGTCAACACGCGATTGCAATAATTCGAGGGACGCCTTATTCACAAAGGCGATATTTCTGAGAGGTGCCTTTGTCAATGCTATTCTATGTTTAAAGGATGAAGTACCTATTCTATGAACCACTAAGAAATATATGTACATTGGCTGGAAGTGGATTTCCTCTTTTAAGCAACTACAATCTTTTTGTTTTGAGTCAAAATGTCAAATAAGCAAATAAAATACTCCAACACTAAATACACAGATAAAAAAAGTCCAATTGCTCACCTAAAATATATCAATATGTCCTCAGATAAATAAGTAAACTGCACAAACAGTCAAAGTAATTCTTGCAAGATTTGTAATGAATCCTCTTTCACCACTGACCATCAGTTTCAGTGGTTGTCGCGGACCTCATGTTCAATAAAGTTCTTGGTCAGTCAAAATTATCGTGTTAAACTTTTTTTTTCTTCGACATTCTATAAAATATATTTTGATTTTGATTTCGATTGCGTTGAAAACCATGTCTACTGGATTTGGAATTTTTTTGAAATAAATTCAACTGTAGCATTTTAGTTTCGATGTTGTGCTGCAGAGTGTTGCCATTCGATCGAGACGTTGGGCAACCCTTTCATACTCATGTGCAGTGGGAAATGAACTTTATGATCTCAGTACGAGTCAAACTCTTATTTCTCATATCCTCATATCTTCAACTATTTTGCCCTTCAAGACTTTTCAACGCACAGTTTAATGGCAACTGGCAAGCACACAATCCACATGTACCTTTCACCACAGATCCATCGACCATTCATCCATTCACTCATCGCTGGAAATAGCCTCGAGAAAGGCGAACATTAAATTTGCCACCGTTCCAGCATTCCTATGCTGATTACTGGCTTCCACGCGCATGTATCCTCCAAAAGGAGATTACAAAACTTTTATTGATTGATTCGATGCGGCGAACAACGGGCGGACGAGCGGCGACAACACTAAAAATCGTTGTTCGCTCCCACTATATGCATCTTGTGAGTGTCACACACACCTATAGATACGTAACCAAGGCACGTGAGTACACCCATGGGCACACACGAGAGGTTTTCCTTGTTCCGAACATGCGCATCCGCGCCGAGGAAAAGTCTCCGATGGCAAGGGAGCCAAAGCCATCTCGCAGCTCGCACTCGAAAAGGGTTGATTTCTGAACTTTTTTGTTTTTTTTTCTTCACAACTTTAACGATGAACCAAGAATAGGAATAGGAATGTGTAGAAGGAAAAGGATTTCTCTAGATCGACCTCGTTAAACGCTGTGTGGCTGGTGGGAGCTTGCGTGATGAGACGGAGGGAGGGCCAGCTTCCAGTCTTTGTCTTGAGAAAAATTTGCATTTCAGCTTTAGACCAGTTCGGCAAAAAGGAAATTTCTAGTATGGTCGCTCTCCAGGAGAGTGGATTTTTGTTGGTACCACGTGATGCTGGGGCAAAACTCTCACGACCCCTTTACGATGTTACGTCATACCTCAGCTGTTACATTGTCAAAGTTAAATATATATTCTCCCACGCCTTGCAATCGGAACGGTAGTAGCAGCAGGGGTGTGTGTTTCAGAGCTTCACCCCTGAATACAAGGACTATCGACTAACATGGTTTAACACTTATGGCTCCCTCTGGTTGTGCTTAGCGTATTCAAGCAAGGCTTCTGCTGCGGGACTCACACAAGAACTAGGCATGTGCCTATGTCGGTTCGTTTTGTGTGTGTCCATCGGGTGTTACTGGCTGTGACAAGTCAGCGATATGGGGGGTTGTTCTAGAAGAGTGTGCATGTGATTTGCAGTCTTCGCAAGGAAATTGAAAAATAATTGCTCGCTGGTGGAGGTATGGCTGGAAATCAGTTTCTAACCACAGAAAGAAAGAATTAAACTGAGGCATTCTTGAGGTGCAACTGACACAGGGACATGTGCACTTGAAAGGAATTTAATTCCCAGGAGGTTTTTATTTTCTAATTTCCTTTTTCTCTGGTGACAATTGTGGCATAGTAACTGTTGTTTTTTTTTTCTTTCTGTGCGATGCATTGTGTAACTGTGGTACCAAATGGAAATGCAAAAGAGAAACGTGAAGCTTTGTAATGAGGGTCATTGAGTATGTTGTTGCCTAGCTTTCGTGCGACCATTTGCCAACAAATCGGCAATTAGAGGAAATGTAGTTGGATAGCTATAGAAATAGGGGGAGTTTGAACTAGTTTGTAATTTCCAGCTGTAATTGCCCTAAAACTATGTGCGACTGGTGCATGAATGAGTTTAGTACCCGACCTGTCATTAGCGTTGCATACTTTTGCGAGATTCGTGATTCGATTGGGGTAGGAAAACAACAGAGGGGAGCATTTTTGAAGACATCTTTCGTTCTACTAATTGGTTCAACAGTGGATCTAAAATGGGAGCTCCTAACTTGAATTTTAAGTCGCCTTCAAAAGATACATTTTCTTCAGTGAGTCTTCTTCGTTGTTGTCCATAAAAATGGTTGCTTGCAGCAGCACAACATCGACGGGCGTAAAGGAAAATTTAAAAATTGTCTGCTGATAAAACAAGCTCAAATGCCCACCAAGAAAAGCACTAAAAGTATAGGACTGATAATGCAACTCTGCGGAACGCCGCCTACGTTTTAATCCTCCATCATCTTGAGTTATCCGGTGGCTGGGTGTTGTCTCAGGCTGCTGCACAAGTAGGTAAATGTCAAAAAATGAATATCCATTGACAGAAATTTATTAGGGACTGCATTCAATATTTCTAAATTGGCTCCAAATTGTTGCAAATCGTTTCCCAACGCTCTTTAAGTGTTTAGTATTCTCCGTCCTCTTCGTTGTAAAACCTCCACGAATTGAATACTTCGTGAATACCTCGGAATACGCTCCTAGATGTGCTCTAAAATGTTCGCAAAGCCTCCGAAAATTCGTACAAATTTTATTACATTTCAAGGAGGCTGTACGAAAATGTCGGAACTTGGTCAAAATGTTGCCGACTTTTTCCTCAAATGTACCGAAACTGGTGACTGAATGTGTAAGAAGTTTAATTTTAGGATCTGACTGAAATCTGTTCCGAAATGTTTGAAAAATGTCCCAAATTGTTGACCAAATTCTTACACACTTTTAAAATTTTTGAAAATATCAGAATTTGTATCAAAAAACTCGATGGTTCCTAAATAAAAATGAAAACTTTGCTGCTGTCAAAAGTTGTCCAAATTTAATTCAAAATCGTGCCAAGATGTCTTACAGAATTTTCGGAACTTGCTACTGAATTTTCCGTGCACCTTTAGGTATGTCGAAGAATGTATTTATTACATAAACAAATTTTAGTAGCCACTGCCATTGGTGACAGTGTCTCAACTGTGTCTCCATACTGTCGTTCGCTTCTTTGGTCATCTTGTTTATTTCGCATTCCTTCGCCTACACTTGCATCTATCTGTCACATTAAAGCGGACTACCCTTTTGTTAAGTAACTATTCCAGCACCCATACTGCCTTGTGCCGAGATAAAATCGGTGCATCCCCCACCTCGCCCTTGTCATATACCTATTACAACCCGTATACAATGCCAATCCACCCCATTACATTTCTCGTAAATATTACTTCATCCGTCCACACTGCCAAGTGTCCTACATTAAATCAGAGGTAAACTACCCTCTTCCCAAACAAGAACCGGACCTATTACGCAAATACCGCCGGATATCAGTGTACGACGTGCACGTATGCAATCGCAATTCCTGCCGTTTGGCCTAAATATTGTGTCAGCAAGACGACTTTACAATTATCCACCAGTGCTTGCGTATGCTCCACGCCTGGACGACACATTGGATGGGGGTGTACCATATAGAACCATATCCAAGGCAACACAGCCATTTTGGTGCCAAAAAATTTTCGGAAATGTCTCGAACGTCCGCCAAACAGGATTACAATCGAATTGACCCACTTTGCCTGTTCGTATAATCGGATTCCTTGCCAAGAGGAGTTGGTTTTTTATTTATTTTTCTGTCCCCCGATTCGCATCCCAAGAAAGAGAGAACATTGCGAAGAAAAAACTACTTAGGTTTATTTGGTTATAATAAATTAATTTACAGCTATGAGATGGGCGGAAGGCTAAAACTGGTGCGCTCAGTATTCAATCGTCACACACTTGGTCTTGAGGTATTCGTTGAGTGCCTCCTGGCCAAGGTCCTTGCCGAAGCCACTCTGTTTGAAGCCACCGAAGGGCGCAGCTACGTCAGTCTTGTTGTAAACATTTACAAATACTGTGCCGGCGTCAACGCGATCTGCAAAGGCGAGGGCTTTGCCGATGTCGCGAGTGAAGACGCCCGAGGCGAGGCCGTATTCGGTGCGGTTGGCCCGCTTCATTACGGAATCGATGTCGGACCCATTGAATTTCGAGACAATCATGATGGGGCCGAACGATTCCTCGTTCGCAATGAACATGTGGTCCTCGACGTCGGTAAAGACTGTCGGCAGGAAGAAGAAGCCCTTGGTGTTGGGCACTTGCTTGCCACCGTAGACCAGGGTGGCTCCTTCCTTAACGCCTATCTCAGCGAATTCAATCAGCTTTTCAAAGTGAGCCCGGTGATTCTGCGGTCCGTGCGCCGTGGACCGGTTGAGGGGATCGCCAATGGTCATTGTGCGCAGGTCTTTGACCACACGGCGGATGAACTCGTCGTGGATCTTATCTTCTACAAAGAGCCGGCCAGCGGCAATACAGTTCTCACCCTTGTTGAAGAACACCGACGACATGCCCTGTAGAGAGAAAAAAATTAATTTTAGACCGTCTGCCTTGGTGGGGGAAGTATATTTGAAGAACTTACATGCTTGACAGCCTTGTCGAGGTCACAGTCGGCGAAGATGACCAGTGGGCTCTTGCCGCCCAACTCCAGGGAGCACTTTTTGATGTTGGAATCTGCGCAAGACTTCATGATGGTCTTTCCAATGGGTGTCGATCCGGTGAAGCCCAACTTCCTCACCAGTGGATGGTCAGCTATGGCCTGGCCAGCTTCGCCACCCCTGCCGGGAACTACGTTGATCACTCCCGGTGGGAAGCCGGCTTTCACCGACAGCTCTGCGAACTTCAAAGCTGTCAGCGGGCTTACCTGGGCGGGCTTGATAATGCAAGTGTTGCCGGCTGCAATGCACGCAGCCATCTTCCACGACAGCATCATGAGTGGGTAGTTCCACGGAGTGATCAAGCCGCATACGCTGAAAGCAAAGAACACAGATTAACCAAGGCATGGACAGCTATTCGGGGCTGTTAACCTACCCAATGGGTTCTTTCTTTGTGAAAGTGAGTACGTTGTTCGGTCGTGCTGGGTTCACCGGGATCGTGCTGCCTTGAATTTTGTCGCACCAACCAGCATAGTACCGCCAAGCATCGATGGACATGCCTACGTGAGTCTTCAAGGCCAAGGTGTACACAGCTCCTGAGTCGACAGCTTCTATTGTGGCCAGCTCCTCCTTGTGTTGCTCCATCAGGTCGGCCAACTTCAACATTATCAGTCCTCGCTGCCTGGCTGAAACCTGCTTCCAAGAGCCATGGAATGCCTTGTGAGCGGCTTGCACAGCTATATCTACGTCCGTCTTCGAGGCACAGGCCACTTTGCACAGCTCCTCGGCGTTGGTGGGGTTGACGATCTCCAAGGTTCGCCTGCCTTCGGCATCCACAAACTTTCCGTCAATAAACATCTGAGTCGGCACCGGGATCTCCCGCTTGTTTGCGTGCATGACAAACCCGTCGAAGTACACCTTTATGTTGGAGCCCAGGCTACCCTGTCGCAGGGCTTTGACAATTTCCAAAAAGAACTCGTCAAACACCGGCGCCATGAAGACCGCTTCGTTCTCGAGTGGCACATCAAAGGCATCCTTGCATTCCTCAACCAAGCGAACCACGTCCATGGATCCCGCTCCCGAAGCAAAGAAATCAGTCTCGCCCTCAATGGGCGCCTTCAAAATCGAGTTCCAAATGCCGCGCAGAACCTCCTTCTTGCTCAGCTCGTCCTCGGTTATGTCGGTGATCTGCTGTCCCTGAGCCTGGTTGTACCAATCACCGGCTGCGATCATCTTGGAACCCTTCTTCACGCGCCTCACGTTTACGAAGGCACCATCAGTTCCCTCAATAAGTAGGCCATCTTCATGCACCCAGGCTGGCTTCTGCAAGCCTTTCAGTCGCAGCGAGCGACTCTTCACTGGTCCCGCCGAGTAAATGTGCGCACCAAAAAGACGAATTTTCTCCTCCACCCCATCGTCGCCCACGACAACGGCAAGCGCTCCCGGCACCGAGTCCAAGCCGCGGATAAAGTTGAAAATCCTCTCCGCCGACTGGTTTAGATTAATCACTTGATTCTCCTCCTTAAACATGGCTGGGTCATAGGTAGCGCCAATCTCGGTTTGCGCTATTTTGGGCGCCGCTCCACGGGCGACCAAATCTACAGCTTCGCGCATCGACTTGACGCCCTCGGGGTATAGGAACCGCTTGTAAATCGTGTCCAATGTATCTGTCGACTCGAGCGGGCATTGCTTCTGCAATAGCACTGGGCCGGTGTCAAGGCCGTCGTCGGCCCAGAAGATTGAAAAGCCGGCAATGTCATCGCCCTCAATCATTGTCCAAGAGATGGCGCTGGCGCCGCGATGTCGGGGCAATATGGACGGGTGGTAGCAAATGCTGCCCAATTCTGCACCGTCGATCACCTCCATTGGAATGAATTGCGAACAGTAGGGCAGGACGTTCAGGGTTGCTCCGATGGACTTGTACTTTTCCAAAACCTCCGGAATGGCAACGCCTTTCCTGCGCCATGATGCGAATTTAAAAACTGGAATATCGTAACGTTTGGCTGTGGTGGCGAGGATGTCCTCACGGCTGCCCTTGTCGGGAATGGTGAAAACCCCGGCGATCGTGTACTTCTTCTCGAGCAGAAGCTCCAACACGTCGGCGGCGAAGTTGCTCTGTCCGATGATGGCTAGACGGAGGTTTTGCTGCAAAAGCAAAAATTTTGTCTTAGTTTTAGATTTTAGTCTGGATATTTTTTTTTTAATTTTAAAACCAAGTCTGATTGTGAAAGGAGGGGCAAGACATTTTCAAAATGAACTAGGGTTTCAAAAAGCCACAAAGTGACAGGAGGGGGATTTTTTTTTTAAATTGGTTTGAACAGATAAGAAGTTGCAATCAAATGTACTTTCTTTTGACTTTTAAATTATAATTCTACCGCCATCTGGTGACCATTTGTAGCAACCACTTAAAGCAACAGATGGCGTTCAGAACAAGTGCTGTTTGAGGCAAAAATTGGTAGACCTCCATGAAAACAATGTACGTCATTGTCCGTGACAACTAAACTCTCAGACTGATGTTTACCCGTTTGAAATGCACACAAAACCAATTAAAAAATTCAAAAACACAAATCACCACAAGAAACAATTACAACACCCAGTGACAGGCGATTGTATAACGTTTTTTCCACGAACAATGACACAAACATGACAGATTACTTTTAATCGAGATGACAAACTGGATTTCGGTTTCCGTGGAACAACAGAAATGAATAGCAAGCGCCTGCTGCACCAACCAATCCTCTCTACCGCATTCATCAAATGCAACATTTCACAAATATGAAAGAAAGGCACACAAAACACACACAACAGACTAGGTACAAGTTGATAGAGATACTAACTGTCATTATGTCGGCGGAAGATGTAATCACGGATTAATGAATTTAATTTTGTATTTTCTCCTTTTTTTCTTGAGTTTTTTTCTTGCTGATTATCACTTGTGTTATGCAATGTCTCTCACAAAATTTGATTTCACTCTGTGGCCAGTGTGCCAGATAGATCAGTCACAAATGAAAACGTTTGTTAGATTGTGGCTAAGCAATGGACGGCGCCTTCTATTTATTCGTTTCGAACTGTTTTGAGAGGGGTTTGGGTGCATAGAAGAGGAAACTCAACTGATAATCATTGAGCTGTGATGGTGTTTGTTATATTGATTATGTTGCACTGTTTTAGGTTTGTTATCTGTCAGTATTATTATTTTTTTGGAATGTTTACAATTTACAATTTTTTTTTAAAACTGATTGTCTAAAAATTTTAGAGACAATTGGTCAACAGAAATCATATTCAGTAGGTCCGTGCCTATTTCATCACGGATCGTTCGCCATATGTCATTGGGAATCGTTGAGCATTTTCCCGTTTCCTCAACTCAAAAAGTGTGTAAAATTTTCCTTGTCAATTTTAAACGGAATCTGGTATCGTTGATCGTGTTTTAAATGTTAGCGACTGGCATTTCCGTTGTAGGTTTTCAAACTGGCAAAAGTCAAATGGAAGTTTGGTGGTATCTGTGCGAGTAGCATTCAGTGACAGTCCATGTAAGCTTTTTGTAAATCGGTTTTGTTTATTGTTTACCTTTTACCGGTGTTGTGTTATTATGAGTGACAGTATTTTGCGGCAAATTAAAGTGGGAGGAGTGGAAGTCAATTGCAACATGAATTGCTTTGAAAATTTATAGTCAATAGGATTGAAAAAGGTTTCGCAGTAAAATTGCACACACGTTTTTGAATTTGTTTTGTTTTTTTTTCTGGGCGAAATTCCAGTTGCAATAAAACGAGCGTAACCCTGATTCAAGCGAGTATTTATACAGTAGTAGGTTAGGTTTTCAAAAACGCTCAGTGGCACTCTAATTTCCACCGGAATATGAACGAGGAGTTTTTGGAATATCCAGTACGGTGCCTGGAACTATTTTTGATGTCGACTTTAAGTGTTGCAAACTTTAGAAAAAATACAAATTCATGAACCTCTAACCTCGTTTTTTGTTTTAGTTGAATGGGAATTTCATACAATGGGTTTCGAAAAAAAATACCATGCGGTGTCCAAAAGGCTGAAATTGAAGAGCTTTCTCAGTACATTTTCACTCCCGAATGTTTGTCAGACGTTATCAAGAGTTTGAGCAGTGCCCAAAAAAATTCAGGAGCAGTTTGTATGTTTTTTATGGTCGAACTTGGAAGCAGCACACTTCTTTTGTTATAGCCACAAAATTCAAATCTCGAGTTCTTTGCAAATATTTGAAAAATTCTTCCTGTTGGTTGGTGTAAATACAACTTGTCATTTCTCCGGACAATAGGTATACGCTCCCATAAAACTGCTCACTTTTATTCTTATTCGCAGCTACACTGTAAGAAAAAAACGTTCAAAAACCATTATTGCTAAGATCTTACATTTTAAACATAAATTTAAAAAAATCAAGCACAGAGAAACAGCAACTTTGACGTAAGATTTTTAAATCATAAATTCTTAATTTTTGTCGAAGAAGAAGATTTTCGTTTGCCGACAAGTTCATCTGGGTATCAATACACGTCGAATGTCGATGGAAGAATCGTCGGTGATTCGCCTCATGGAAGAACATCTAGAGGAATTTTTTAACTAAAATGTAAATAATGCAGAACTTCAGAAAGTCATCTTTTTTTCCCTTTCTATACAGCAATTTTTTTTGGCTAAATCTACTACCTTTCACATAAAGTGTACCAAAGTTTGTGGTGAAATCTTTCAGATGAATGAGGTGATCCATTGGGTGCCTTAGAAAGTACGAGTAGGTACTTTGCGAAACAATTAAGCAAATGGGTTTTTTTTTTTTCAAAACTAGATTACTGTGAATAAGAACTAGTTCATTCAGCTACAGTTTATGTAGAAAGTGCATTGTTTCATTCGTGTCAACCCTCACACGCCATCTTACCAGTAAATTCCATATACGACAAACTTTTTTTTTTTATACCCTCCAGAGGAAGGTATATTCACTTTGCCAATACATTTGTAACGCCAAGAAGGAGTCACCGGAGACCTTATAAAGTATATATATTCTGAATCAGGATCACATTCTGAATCGATTTAGCCATGTCCGTCTGTCTGTCTGTCTGTCTGTTGAAAACACGATAGCGCCCGAAGTAATTGACGTAGGTGAATGAAATTCGGTGAAAGGACTTCTTTTTATCGGCGTCAGGTTGGTATTCAAAATGGGCTATGTCGGTCAAGTAGTTCTGGTACCTCCCATACAAAACCAATATTAGACCCATGTGTCCCTCTTTCCGTTGAAAACACAATAGCGTCCAAAGGAATCAACCTAGGTGAATGAAGTTTTGTGAAAGGACTTCTTTTATCGTCGTTAGGTTGGTATTCGAAACGGGTTATGTCGGTCAAGTAGTTCTGGTATTTTGCATGACTTGTATGCCGTGGAGGGTATCAAAGCATCGGCCAGGCCGATGATAACACTTTTACTTGTTTGAACTTCGCTTAATTTTACCAAGAAGTTTACTAATCTCCCTCTCCCATAAAGTGGCAGCACTGCCCCCAAAAATGCAAAACTACTAACGATATCGTACATCTTATACTAATCGTTCGCTTTCCAGTTTTAACCAGATTTACTATTTTTGACGACAGGTGTAAATGAAGCACAACAATAAATAAGCACTAAAAATAGATTTACCGATTTAAAGTGGGTAGAGGCAGATGAATTGATGTTTGATTTATAAATTAAATGATAATGATCATATTATTCGAATGCTAATACCCACTGCCAAATGTCAGTTCAATAACAAACTTTCGGTGGACATCCATAGTTATAAAGAAAAATACAAAAAAAAAATAGAAACACCACAAAAGAGAATGAGAGTCAGTTGTTATACAAGTTGCGTGTGGTGGGTTGTCTGGCGCGCCTATAATTTGTATGACATTTGGAAGATGGCATTGAATTTTTGTAGACTATTTAAAAACAATCCGCGATACCAATAATAATATTTAGTGTCCAGGCTAAATTTTGCGAACTCACAATGGCGAAAATTTCCATAAAAAATTGCATATTGTGACGTACAAAATATATAAGGTGAAGGTTAAAAATGATTATTAGTGCGTCAGGATGGTTGGCAAATTATTTATCGCATTGATTGAAATTTTAAAATTTATTTCCAACTCTTTTACAACTGCTGTTAATTTTTTAACTCAATGACAGCGGTCGTTAAAATGAAGAGTTTTCATCTGACAGCGGTTTAATGCATGCCTTTGAGGAGGAAGGGTCCTTCCATCTACCTAAACGAGCAACCGATTAAGCTCACTCAATTATTTATTAAGCGTGCTACGCCAAGTTAACATAATAATTATCTGCACGGATGTGAATGGACATCTGCTGTCAGTGTCACTGCTCGATGAAATACATTTGGGCACAGCACTGTCAGGAGGATTATTATTTTTTTTCTTATTGTCAGGCAACAAAGTTGTCATTACAAAAGCGGTGGATAGAATAAACAAAGTCATCTAGAGTCTGACTATAAATTGAGCGAAAATTAGTAGAATGCCAACACCATACGAGAAATCTGTTCTAAAAATTATAGACTTTCTGTGGCCAATAAGAAGATCGAAAACAAATTACCTATTCGCAGATTTGATTATTTCATAAGCGGATTTCAGTTTGGTTAGAAATTGCATTGTCATCCTTTAAACTGAAAAGTGGCTAATCTTTAAAAAATAAAAATCCCTTATCGGCGCTGTTCGCTTTACGTTCCTTAATATGTTTATCAAAAAAACGAACGGCTACCCAAGTAGCTGGCGCTGTTTCAACGGATGATGGTGCAATAACCGACTTACAGATCATCAGTCCTTATCGCTAGTGTCTGCTCGAGCAGCTTTCTCTCTCGCTGCATAGATATAGAACAATAACCGGTATCAAGGTCAAACTCGTTATGTTCCATCGACAAATTCGTGTAGGTTCCCAACATGGGTGTGCTTCGAGGTCTGCTTCTTCCCATGTCAACACATAGATACCTACACCATAATCGGTGTCGAGCATAATTTCGCACGTAACAGCCACACAAATGAAATTATTTTAAATAGGTGAGCGAAAAATCGGTGAAAAATTATTTTAGAGTTCAGTGGAACTGGTATTTTTCCAGATTTTTTTTTACTTCAAATATAGTCCCATTTAGATAACGCAATCTTATAACTGGCAATAAACAACTGTTTTTCGAACAGCGAACACCAGTTTTGTCTGGTTTTGCGTTCAATTGACCAACCGATCAACCGGATTTCACGTTTGATAAGTCAATTTTTGCAATCGCATAGGTCAAGCCCCGACTAGACAGAGTGTGCGACTTGCCTTTCTCCGAGGCATTACAAACATGTAAAGCGAGCGGCCATGTTAGATATCAACAAAAAAAAATACCAACCCCATCGCATTCATCCCCAAAAGGAGTGCTCTCCCCTGTGTAATCTGTGCGATAAGGTTTCGAGAAACAAAAATTTATTTCACATTTGTTCACGCAAACAAACGCTGTTCGGATGTGTTCTTGTTGAGTGGACTCGATTCGGAAACCACTCGAAACTGGATTTTCGAATGAAAATAGAAATATTGGATTCTAAACTCTAATCTGTTTTCAGGGTTCAATGGGTGTTATCGAATTTGGATCGTTCTGATTCCAGTGCGAAGCGGTTTGCGTGCTTTGTCGTACTTATCACCGAGTGGGTCAAACTGAATGCCTTGTGGTAAACAAATGGAGTAAAGTTGCTAAAAAAAACAGGGCCACGAAGGTTGAACAAAGTATGAGCGAAGTATGAGCGGTGCTATGCTGGATTTGGTTGGTCCTAAAATAGAGCATATGCGGGAATGACGTGCGGTTGCTTGAAAAAGTTCCTTAAAAACACCGTGACTCCAGTGGATTTGGTCGTTTCATTATCTAATCACTAAAAAAACAAAAATACATGCCTCCCAGGAGGCATGCCTTTAGAAGATGACAGATACCTTGAGGGTAACCTTGGAATTTTGTAAAGTTTTGCTTATCTCGAAGATGATGGCTCATGGAAACAACGGAAAGTGTAAGCTCGGCGGGGACTTAGTTTTTGAAAATCACACCATAACCTTGTTTGGGATTGCAAATGGTTTTGATTCTGTTTTTTGTTTTTGAATAAGATTGAGTTGGGTGAATAACAATGATAACAAGGGGCTTTTCAGCTAATCAGGCTTGAACTGGTTTTCTATTTTTGAAAGTGGCTGTGAACCCGACATTCGTTTGAATTATGACAGTTGGGATTTATTTCATGCGAAGTCAGGTAGTCCAAAATTTTGTTTGTTGAGTTACAAATGTTTTTTTATACTGGGATACTGTGCCTCTTGATATGCTGCAGCAATTTTTAGCCTATGCTGCTGTTTTTGTGAGAAGATGGTTCATTTCTCAAGTGATTCTGTGATTGAACTTAAGTTTATCATAAATTATTGCATGCAATCACCGCCGGACAAGGGCTTTCGAAGTCGTGACTCGCTTTTCTTTTAAGGAGTAAAATGTCCTTCCATTGGCAATCAAACTTGCTCCCAATAAAACTCCACTTGACGACAGATATTTATGAAACTTAGAAGACCGTCTTAATTTTTGTTTTTTGTTTTATTTTTTCATATTTTATTTCAAGAATAATTCAAACAGTTGCTAACTACTTGTGTACATATTTAAATATTATTCTCCCCCTCGGGTGGCTCATCAAAAATCAATGCAACATCCTGCAGAGCCGCAACTCCAAAATCCCTCTCCTTGCAACAGCGCCAAGTCAAATCTGTTTGCGATTCTGTTGTCCCACCACAAGGCTTCCTGATGAGCGACGCTTTCCCTTCGCCATTTCCCTTCTCTGTGGTCATCCACCCAGCTGGACTTGGATCACCCTTCTCCATCCATGCAGTGCCAGCTACTGCATCACTCTCGTCACACAACCCCATAACTTTATGTTTGCAACCCATTGTGTGTTCGCAATAGCAGTTGTCCCCCACCTCCATCCCAGTGGATGTACTCGACTCATTTCCATAAACTGCCGACAAGTAGGGTATCTTTTTTATTTTCGTATCACTTGCATGCTGTTCGATGTCACCATCATCGTCATCGTCAGGTTCGTCCTCTGACAATGCTGTCCCATAATCATCATCAGAATCACTGTCGTTACAGTTTGGCCGAGTGGTGCTTACACCGCAGCTAGTGTACTTTGGTGATGATGCGGGTGGCAGTGGTAACTCCTCCAATGCGCCCGTTGTCCGCTTGACAACCATCAAACGTCCATCGACTACTTCCAGATTATCGGCGTACTTATCCCTTTGGGCGTAGACTCGATCAATCATCTGTGAGACTCTTGCACGTTGTTCTCGATTCATTTCTTCAAATTGACGGTTGATTTGGTCGCTGCTTTGGGTGGAGTAGTCCCTTGTCAGGGCATAGGTGGTGAGGTATCGTGTTGTAGTGATGTTCTCTGCAACTTTGTTGAATGAATTGAGGACATCCCGGATGGTGGTGGGTGGTTTTGATTCGCCAATAACATCAGTTGATGGTAGTTCTGGTGGTTCTGCGTGATTGGGGTGAATTTCGACTTCCGTTTCGTGAGTTTTTGTTAGAATTTGTTCCAGCAGAGCGGAAGCTTCTACGTTGTCTTCGAAAGATTGGGTTTGATTAATAGTTGCTTCAAAACTGTCATCGTTTGTGGGTTCCTTGGGTGGTTCGGTACTATTGCGAGCAGCTGCTAAGGTTCTCTCCCACCAAGAGACATCGCAAGGTACATTTTCATTGGCTGAAGCACTATCAAGCTCACTTAGTGTGACAGTCCGATCGGCTAAAGGTAGTCTGGTCAAAACTGTATCTTCGGAGCTGTCTTCCGAAGCCTCTTCTTGTGTAAGTTCAGCGCCTTCTTGGGAAATATTGCAGACTTCAAGGCCTGCTTCACTGACGAGTGAAAAGTGTTTATTATCGAAAACTTCCTCATACGGGCTGGAACAGGAAAATGAGTGGGATAATCCACCAAAAGACTTGTCTTCAGCTTCGTCAAGCCATTCTTGTATATTCTCTGATTTTTCATTAACGGTTTCCAATGCAAAGTGTTCTTCGTCTTCAATTTTTCTGAGAATACTCTGCAGCATATCGTCTTCTTCGAATGCAGCGTCTTCACTTAGCCCCAGCTCTGTGTTGTAGATTGAAGATAATGAATCCTCGTCACCCTCAACGCTTGGTGTATACATGTACCCTTGCTTCTCACCCAAGTCGTCATCTTCATCACTATCTCCAACTTTGTCTTCGTTTCCCCCAAGCCATTGCTCCAACTGTATGCGCCTCTTGTTGAAATCATCTGATGGCAACTGTTCTTCCTGCTCTGCTTCCAATGTTGCCAACAAATGTTGAAGACTAAGCTTCTCTTCCAAAGCCTTCTCTTCATCTTTCTCAAGCCATTGGTTTAGTTGGTCTACGTCGAGGTCTTCAGTTATGGAATTTTCTTCTCTATTTCCTGCGAATGTTGTCAACATATTTTGAAGGCTGATCGTCTCATCTTCATCTCTGTCAACCCAGCGATTTAGTTCTTCTGATAGCGACTTCACTTCTTCTTCGTTTGTTGTGAATAAAGTTTGAAGACTTACGTCCTCATATAAAGTCTCTACTTCATTGTTCCCAGCAACCGGTTTTTCATCTTCTATTTCCTCTCTACATATTTCCCGTGATGACTTGTTGTCTTCTGTCTCTTGAGATATCTTCAAAATATATTCCAGCAAAGACGAACCATCGCTCTGGTAAGAGTTTTCAGATGAAGACTTCTCACCTAACTTTGTAGATGCTGAGTCTTCAGTCTTCTCACTGAAAACTTCTTCTTCTTCAGTTTTTTCCATAAACGGCTCTTGGTTGGTCGTTTCGACTGATTTTGCCAGATTTTGGTCTAGCAAAGCTGAAGCATCCAGTTCATCCAGAGTCATATCCTCATCCGATTTTTCGACAAACAAACTTGAGCTCAAAGTGTTTGCTTTGCTCGATGTCATCATCTCCGATTGCTGCGAACTATCCGTAGTTTCGTTTTTATCTTCATTTGCTTTGGTCTCCATGAGTTTTTTAAAAATCTCATCTTGCCAAACCGAAGTTTCGGAGTCGTCCTGTTGGCTTGATGAAACAGATTCTAGAGCTGGTAAGCCTTCATACTCGTCATCTGACTGCTGCGTTTTTTCTGAGGCCTCAACTGAGTTGAAAATATTGAAGTAACCCGAATCTTCTACTTCAGATGTTGTTTGCATATTTTCGTCGTGAGAATCTTCGACATCACTCAGATTTTGGTCTGTCTCCGAGGTCGGACTTTGTCTTATTTTTTCTGACCACGTTGAGTGTTGCAATTGAATTTTTCCCCGCATTGCAATATCAAATGTTTGGTCGAAACTTTGTAGGCTTATTGAATGCAGACTTAATTCCGAATCGCCAAATTGAGATTCCGAAGATATGTTAAATGAAAACTTTTGAGTAAGCACTACTGCATCTGTTTCTTCTTCGGACTTAGCTGCTTCTGCTTCTCTACACGCTTGCTTCAAATTGAAGTTCTTTGAGCAATTTTCTCTCTGCATATATTCCGAGGTATTGTCGGCATTGTCAGATTCATCTATATTATCGGCATCATTTGAAGATGAGTCGGAAGCTAGCGACGGATCTAATGTCAAAGATGTGCCCAACGTCGAAGACTCGTTCCAAATTGTAGTCTGTTGTGAGCAACTAGTAGCGGATCTCTTCGAGTTAGGTGGAAAAGGCTTAGTTAGACCTTCTTTGTTATCAAAAATTGATTTTGTCGTATTATCGTTCATTACACTTTGATTTGCATCTTCAAAGGCTGTAGGTTCAGTCTCAAATTTAGCTCCTAAATCATGCGATTCGGTGGCCTTTGACCTGTTGATCGTATCACCAGAAGTGACCAAGTCTCTTTCTTCATGAGTCTCAAGAATCTGTTCCAGGTATTGTGACTGAATATTACTGCTAGTAGCTTCAATGGATGTTTGGTCTAGCTTAGGCTGCATTTGAATGTCTATCACACATTCGTTTGGTTCACCGTCAAGTCCATCGGCAGACTTTAACACGCTGC
The DNA here is from genome assembly GCA_948293265.1 of Cheilosia impressa. Classification (NCBI taxonomy): domain Eukaryota; kingdom Metazoa; phylum Arthropoda; class Insecta; order Diptera; family Syrphidae; genus Cheilosia; species Cheilosia impressa. Next base: position 50,579,072 of record OX411883.1, on the reverse strand, counting down.
TTTCAGAGTCAGAACTATCCGACAAAGATGATTCGGAAGACTTAAGCTCCATGTCAGATTGGCTGTCTTTAGTTTTGCCAGCTGGATCCACTCCGGTTATTTCCAAGTCAGCGTTTACAACCTCCTCCGGTATCTGTCTAAGCTTTTTAGGTTTACTATTCTCCTCTTCGTCATCTGTTGACTCCAAAAGTTGCACATCTCCACCGCCTTGCTTTTGCCTCAGACGTAAGGTAGCTGTGGATAGAAAAATAATTAATATTCACAGCCTTTTGAATGCTTTGCATATAAATTTTTCACTTGAAAGCCTACCATTAACACTGTCTCGGATCTTCTTGCGGTCCTCTCTCAGCCAACGCTCATTTTCTCTTCGTTCTTCTTCATATCCACCACGCTTCCTAAAAAAGAAGCCAGTTTTAAAAGTGTATATTGTACTCTAAAACCGAACTCACCAAGCTTCAGCACATGCTCGGTCCTTTGGAAATACAGGACGGCTATCCAGGTAGGTTAGGTTTTTCTGTAAATAATCAAACTCTTGTATTCCCTCAAATGTGAATTATGTGGTCTAAAACAGCTTACGCATTCCAAAATCAAAGTCTTCCTATACTGCGGCACTTGACTTACCACAGGGTTACCTTGTAGCACCAGTACTCTTAGCTCTGGCATATTTGCAAAAATCTGTAAAACGGAAATGATGTACTCAAAGCTACTGTCTGTCGGGAGACTAACCTTCACCACCAAAATATCATCGATGCGGTTGTGTGACAAATCCAACGAACACAAATTCCTGCAGTTCACCAACTCTCGCAGTCCTTCGCTGGTTCTTAAATAGTTGCGTGACAAATTCAAAGTCGACAGCACTGGCAACACATCGACGCCACAGTTTTCGACTCTTGTTATATGATTACTCGCCAGATTCAAAGTATCCAATACGAGGCAGGAGTCCAGGTTTTCTATTTTCTTGATCAAGTTGTTCTGAAGAAACAGACACTTGAGTTCCGGTTGACAGTCGAGACCTTGAATCTCAGAGATGGCGTTGCTCTCTAGCCACAAGCACTTCAGTCCCGTATATTCGTCGAGGCTTTCAATGGCTTGGAAACCTTTTTTGAAACAGGCTAACAAATTTGAAAATGTGAGGCAAATGACAAGACTCACCCTGATAATGAAGATAAAGTTGGTCATTTAGGTGTGGTGTTTGATACAGCTTGTGCTTCTTGCATAGCTCCTTAAGTCGAGTCTTTGTTATCTTATTGAGGCCTAGTACCTCTTTGTTGCTCATCGTTTTCTGTTTTATTTTTTTCCCGATTGAAAATAGTTTGTTGTTTGATGATTTGAAAGCGAATAGTTGCTTATCGATTAAACAAAGTTGATTTTGGTTTTTGTTTAGTATAGACTCGGTTGCTCTTGTGTTGTCATGGGAGAAGTGGTGACAAGTAGGTTTGTTTATGGAAAATATTTCTTTCAAATTTAAGCGAGAACCATCACAATAATCTGGCTTAAGCATGAGTGTATTTACTAAAATTGTGCGTCGGGCACAAAGCTATATTTTCATCCATGTTTGACAGTACCTTAAGCCCACTTAATCCTATTCAAATTATTACACTTTTCTCTAGAACTATTCATGATTTTTATGATTTTTATTTTTAAGATTTTGATGAGTCCCCTAGTGTCATAACTTCAACGTGCCTCTTACTAACGTAGGTGCATTTAAACTGCCCTTGGTTGAGCCCCTTACCTTAATTGGTTTTCTTAACAATATTCTACAAACTATTAAGTTCTTTATTCAGACAAAGCCTTTTTGGGCTTTAGCTCGTTCCAATACAACTCCTGCTGAGTTGCGATTTCAACCTTTCGCCTGAGCCGGTTTTGGTAACACTCCACCAAACACTTCCACCACAAAGTCAACCACTTTCCGCTTATGAAGTATAATGCCTCAATGATGGCCACAATGCTGAAACCGTACATTATTCCGCAAATACCTCCATAGCGACCTGCAAAATTCCAACTCTAGAGTATAAGGCTTTACACTCAACCGTTGCTCACCCAAAAGAACCACCCAATCGCCGCTTATGTCATGAGTCTTGACTTGTGAAAGTGCAGTTTTGTAGAACAGCTTAATCACTGTCGTTGGGATTGATGAGTTCAAGCCGTCTCTACAAGTAAGCGACTTTGAGTTAACAAACGCACAAAACAAACTCCAAAACAACTCACAACACCCCAACTCTGTAATTGCCGCCATTTTGTGGCAAATTCAACGGCTTCGAATTGAGATTTATATTGTATCGCAGGACACTGCAACCCGGTAGACATTCACTACACATCTCCAATTTAGACGGGGCCTGTTTATTCTCCGACACATAGTCAAATGAGCTGTATTGCCACCAGCTTTTCTTCCAAAGATTGAGGCATGGCAAATCCTGTAGGACACAGTAGGATACATTGTATGACATATTTGGCAGCACCGGTATTATACAGCCACAGTGACTAATCACGCTACGAATGCGACAATCAAGCATGCACTCACTGAAGGTGTAGTGCTGGCTAAAAGAGTAAGATCTGTTTTTTGAGTTTTTCAAAGGTCTGTCTGAGTCGTTACCGTTTCAACAGCTGCTGACCTTCGTCCAGAAAGTAGCAATGCCTTGATTTCGATGAAAACTGCCTCATTCTTGGTGAGCCTTCTAGTAAGTCGGGTACAATAGCAATTTCATGCTCCTCGTTGTGGCCCACAATGGCGGTGGTTACGCTGCCCATCTCAGTGTCCGGATAGTCGCCGGGATAGAAAAGGACGGTCTAAGTGGGGAAAAGTTCTGTTGAGAGTGCTGACTGACTGACTGACTGACTTACCCGATAGCCATCGCATGAATACGCCTTCAGAGCATGGTCTTCGATGTCGTCTTGTATAACCAGTTGAATCGAAGAACGTATGCCAGATGTGTCGACGTGAATGCGGCGGAGCTCCGTGTTGCTCTCATCGCTGTCGTTGACTTCGATGCTGAAAATTAGACAAATTTTAAGCGGGACCATTTATCAATGTCTGGTGGAGAAACATTATTTTGGAAGCATTTATAAAAACCCAGTTTTGCCTTGTGAGTAATGTTTCACTTTTTGTTAAGCTGCTACATATTTTCTTTCGAAGATAGATGCATAAGAAACCTTTAGGCCTTAATCCAGCCTTCTATCCTTTTCCCACCTCTAATGGACTACAATCCGCCACTCTAAGCTTCCTTAAAACATCTTCCTAACTCGAAAGAGTGCCAAGCCCCCGCTCAGTCTGACCTTTATATACCTATACCTTTACTTTTTGGGAAAAAAAAAACACCCCACTGCCCATTCGCACTCACCGACCCATAACATATTTCTTCCGTCTATAGTTCATGATACAGCAAGCTCCTGCAGCTGTTATCCTCATAGAAAACACTTCCGTGCAGTTAATTGGATTGTAGTCTCCATGATAGCACCGCAAGATTTGATGCTTGCACTTGGGCGCCAGTGCCCGAAGTATATCCCTCGTTTGATAGCTCTCGTTACCAAACTTGTAGGCCAACAAATCGTGCAAATTCTGAAGCTTATCGGTCGTAAAATGATGATCGATGGGATGCAACAAGAAGCCACTGAATGCGAGCATTCTGTTAGCTATTTCGTCCGCTGAGCCGCCTGCTAAGTTGGGGTGATGGCGCTCTTGAAACTCGTAGCTGAAATTTGTTGCAAAAAAAATACAAATAAAAAACAAGTCATGACAAATTCACAGTGGATAGGTTATAGGTTTGTGTATCGGTTAAGTGGGGGAGTATGTGATTGTGACATTGGCTGTATAGGTGAGCCCTTCAAAGTGTTACAGTTTGGAATGGATAGTGGATTGTGTATATGCTAATGAAAAAATGCAAATAAAAACCGATTCGCCAGGATTTTTCTGGTTCCTGGAGTTTTTTTTTGTTTATTTTTTTAGGTTTTAATTTTTGTCGGACACCACGGGTTTTTCCATGCAAAGATTAAGACTCCAACACCTAGACCGACCTATGACTATACAAGCGGTAACCAACAGGTGATCACAGAAAGGTTGCTGACTTAGCTAAGCTAGAGCACACAGCAGAAAGGAAGGAACAGCATTTTCGATGGGGAAGGTTTTAAAATTTAGTAACGACCAAAAGTTTGAACTGACGTTTTCATATTTTCTTTGGGCAGTCGGCTAGATAGGTCTGGATAAGATGTAACCTTGATCGGTCGGGAACGTCACTTTCTACGTCAGTCACATATGCGAACTGTCACCTTAGTACTCAGTCACGAATTCGTCGGCTACCCCCTTATAAAAGTCAACTGAAGCAGCTGCTCATATGACCGATTTCAGGCAATCAAAACCGAGATACATCTAGACAGACAGCCGTCAGACTTACTAAACTAGATTCCCTTTGCTTCTTCTCAAGCATACCTTTTGACACTTTAAGCAAAACTGGTGGCACGAAATCAGTCACCAAAACCTGTTCTTTCTATTGTCCTCTTCGAACTTTAGACTTCCATGCGAAATATTGCGCAATATTTTCTTCAAAGCGTAGGTATAGCGAAAGGCCACTCAAAGTCCGTCCGAAAACACTGGCGGCTATCAGTCCTAATCAGATTCTGGCTAATCCCATAAAAGTTGATCACGTAACACGGTATGTAATCCAAAAGATTAAACCCCAAATCTAATCAGAATCTTGTCCGATTCTATCTAATAGTCGAATTTAGCCATGTGCCATAAAAAACAGAATGTACCCAGCAAAACTAGGAAAAAAAAACTCCGCAGCTCGTCAAAAACAGTTTCTTTATTGAAAAAAAAAAAACACATATCTATCTATCTACCGATGCCAGCTTCCCTTACCATCACAATCAATGAATCCAAGGACTCCTCTGCAGTTGGTATAATCTGATTAGCGGGCAACCGGAAACCGTACCAAATATTCAGACTAGAAGGTCTCAGCTCGAAACAGAAGGACAACTTCACTCCTGCCTTTCCGTAGGCCCAATCCACACTGGCTCCAGCAGCTGGATAAATGGCATCGTGGATATTGCCGCCAGTGTACTTGGTTCCATATCGCTTGGCAATGGCTTCGACCGAGACATCGAAGATCCTCTTCAGCTCGCTATAGTTTTTGGGCAAATCTCCAGTGTGTCCGTAGGGGAAGAGCAACAGCTGCGAATATGAGTGATATGACACGTATAGCAGCAACTTGCCCTCCAAACTAGCAATGTACTCAGCCAAGCTCTTGGTTTCTATTTCTGAGAACGGAGCTGGTCCGGCGAATGTGTCCGAGCAAGAACTATTGCTTGCGCCAACTTCATTCCAATGGAAGTCCCAATTGCGGTTCGGATCGACACCAAAGCAATCGTTTGCCTGTGGGCTGCGGGTCTTTCTCCACAAACGGTTGGTGGTATGCGTGTAGACATACCCGTCAGGGTTCGCATGCGGAACAATGTACCAGTCGAAGTTCTCAGCAATTAGCCGCACATTGGGGTCTGCACTTGTCAGCAACTGGTTGGCCATGTAAGTCACTGTTGCCGGACCGATCCATTCACGAGCGTGCATGCCACCTTCAATGAAGACGCCCTTATTGCCCTCCTTGTAGGAGATCTTGATTCCCAGAATCTTGCGACCTTCGTAACTTTTACCGGCCTCGATGAGTTGCACCTGTTTTGGGAATCTCTCGGCCAAGCTTTCAAGCCAGCTGTAGGTCACATCCAGTTCGTTGTACTGCTCCCAGTTGTAGTCCTCCAATTTAGCGAGAGTTTTACTAACGACTTGTTCGGGCTCCAACTTGCTTTGGGCATTCTCATCGATTAGTTCATGGGAGATGTTATGAACGTCGAGTGCTTCCAAAAAGCCCGTCACTTCGTTGGGTCCAACAATCACATAGAGTTGGCGATTCACATGATTAGCCCCTTCGAGGAAGAGAATACTGTCACTGATGCCGTCCAAGGCCTGCAACGCAGAGAGTTGCAACTCATTCTCAGCAGCCACTTTATAAACGCGATAGTTATCGTAACGTATATGTTCTGCGCTGGCCACGGCCAGGCACGACAGTAGGAAAATTAATACGCGCGACATGGCGTTTAGTTTACGAATGCGAACCGATAGTGTGGATTAGGAGACTTTTATAGCGGTATGGAGTGGTGAAATGGCTTGAGTCTAGGAATGTGCGGAAACGTGGTAACGAAGCTGACACGACAGTGGTGATGGAAAGTTTTGCGCTGTACTCAAAATCGAAAGTTGGCGCTGAACTGTTCACAAGACGAGATTCTTTTAAACAAAAGTGGATGAAGTTGAACAGTACTTTACGTATAAAAATCATAAATCCCATAGTCTGTCTGGTACTAGCAATAATTTTCAGTGTCCACGTTCATTTTTATGAACAAAATTTTGTGCAAAAATGGTCAATTGTGATCTTAGCTCGCGCGCCTTAATTTTTTGACAGCGTGTCTTACTAATAATCATTTTCAACCTTCACACTAAATATTTTGTAGGTCACAGTATGCAATTTTGTGTTGGAAAATTTCGCCATTGTGATTTCGAAAAATTTAGCCTGGACACTAAAAATGATAGTTAGGATAGCGGGTAGGTACTGAAATTATAAAAACACATAAGCGCCGTACTAATATCACATTTGGCATCCATGCTATATGCCACGAACTCACAATGGTGAAATTTTCGATATGAAATTAACCATTGTGACCTACAAAATATTTAGTGTGAAGGTTAAAAGTGATTACTAGTAATGGCCAAAGAACTGGCGACGTTACCAATGAACATTCTTAGTTTCGACTTTAAATTTTGGCAGTTCACAGTGGCTATATTTTCCATAAAAAATTTGCGATTGTGAGCTTCCGTACATTTAAAGTCGATAATCAAATTTGTCATTAGTGTTTTACTTGTAAAAAATTCTAGTATTCACTTTTAATTTAGCGAAACTCATAATTGAACTTTTACCCCTGTATTAATAAACAAATGTGGACAAGTTAGTTAGCTCGTATACGTCAGATAGCAAACAAAAATTTGACGTAACTTCTGAATAACGATTTGATAACTTTTACGCAGCGTTTATTAATAAGGGGGTTAGTTATTGTGAACTGATACTGGTGTCAATTGACTTTAGAAGTCATATTCAAATTTATCCGGAAATTCGTACACGACTTCTATAGAACAATTTTAAAAAATTGTACCCAACATTTAGTTTGTATATTTGACCCTACTAATAATCATTTTTAGAGTCCACACTAAATATTTCGTAGCTCACAATATGCAATTTAGTATGGAAATTTTCGACATTGTGACTTGTGAGTTTGAAAAATTAATCGTAGACACTAAAAATGGTTATTAGGAGCTCGGATTGTGTTTGTGACGTAATTGCCTTTTTAAAGAGTCCAAGTGTCGCAAATTTCATAGGCGATAAACGCCACGTCTTTGGTTGCGTAAATATATGCAAGGTGTTCTGTTTGACAGGGTACAAGGACTCTGATACCAAATCCATTTCTGAGACTGTCTGAAATGATTTCTTCTTCATCCCACAACTGTAATTTAAAGAATTTATTTTATTTCCAATTCAATTCCAGTGGCGTTCAACGACATTTCAAATACCCCTGCGCTGTGTCCATTGCTTACTAATCAGACAATGTGCTGCCAAACTAACTGTTATCGCAAACTGAAGGAACGACATTTTACACGTACATTCGATACAAGCAGTGAAGTCAAGGCGCCTGGCACATGCCAGTAATTTAGATAAGACTCGACTGCAATTGTCGGACATGAGTTTGATTTGTATCTAATACTTGTGTTCTACAAATCTAAAGCGAATGAGACTTGAAGAGGTTAGAGAAGCAGGTTATCTAATCAGTTGGTGGAGAGTACTTGAGGAAAATAGGGTTTGTGGTTCTGTCCATTGCTGCAGACATTGTTTACATAAAGTCTTCACAAACGAGCTCCAACTCGAGGTAGATACAGCGTCGAGGTATGTACTTTTTTTTATTGAAGGAAGCGCACAAGTTAGTAAATGGAACTACACTTGTTGAATAATAATTATTTGCGAACAGTTTTTAATGTTTGGGAAGTGAGAAAAAATGGCTTCAAAACAGATGATAGTTTTTGTTTTTATTTAGAGAAGATATTGTGTAGTGGGACGGCTTAAAGGATTCGTTATAGGTAGGCAGTCGTTGAAAGATGAAAAGCCTGTTCTGTTTTGAGAAGGCTCAATTTTTTTAGGGTTACAACTGAGCGAGGACAGAGAACTTAGAATTAAGCTGCCCCCAAGGCACTTCCATTTGAAATAAATGCTGGAGATTCCACTTCACTTTGCTTTACACAGAAAGAGGTCCCTTGCTGTCATCTCCTTCTGCTAAAAACCGGTAAAACGTTCAAAAATATTTATCGCACTTAAGGACAACTCAAACAAGAACAATATCCGACAAAAAATGGCTACGCAAGGAGCCTAATTCTTGCCTGAATGCAGCTCTGTCAGAAGTTTATGTTTAGTCAATGAATGACAGATTTTATGGTCCTTAGGATGAGCAAAACCTTTCGCACTAACCCAAAGTAAAAAGTTCAAAAGCAACCCAGTTATAAAAACGAGTGATTCCACGACTTATAACGCCAATCAAAAAAGCCATGTTTGCAGGTTCCAGTTGAAAGCAAGCACTCTGACGTCTGAAGGCCTTCTCGAGTGTCCGCTGATTTGATTTACATTTGTTAATTGTTTATCAACCAAACAAAAGTGATTTTGCGATTTGCCCATAAATTTGTCTCTAACATTTGATAAGCGTTTGATAATTTACAAGAGGCAGCAAATTTTAATCACGCAGCCACTTCCCAACAGTAGGATGCCTTCAAATGTGTTTCCTAGCTCTCCAATGAGATCTGTATTCGTGTCAGATAATGATCGCAGCTTCGAAAACCCGACCCTACAATTCACCCTTTGAAGGGGCAAAGACCTTATTTCGAGCCATTGAGCCGCGGAAAACAAACAATCATTGTCAGCTGAAGTGGCGAATTTTGTACACCCGCACTGTAGTCCGGGAAACCCATTGAGACATAGTAAAGACCACTTGAATGCGTTTCTTATCGCCTGAAAAACACCTCCACCCAGCTGGATATAAAGCTGCGAACCTTGCCGTAGAGAGCTCATACAGCGAACTTAGAATGTCGCGAACACTTGTGGTATTTTTGGGCATCTGCCTAGTGTTGGTAGCGGGCGAGCGGGCTCGCTACGACAACTATCGTGTGTACAAAGTGACCGCAAGCGATGTGAATCAGTTGGCAGTTCTCAAGGACTTGGATGGCAGCACTGACAGTCTGATGTTCCTGGACGGAGTCTACGTTCTGAAAAAGGGAATCAATGTTGTTGTCGCTCCTCACAAAGTGCCCGATTTTGTCAACATTTTGGCCACCAATGGAATCGCCTACGAACTGGTCGATAAGGATGCCCAGAAGCGTCTCGACGAGGTGGACCTGGGCTTCTCCTCACGCGCTGGCTACGATTGGACATCCTACCACACTCTGGACGAGACCAACAGCTGGTTGCGGACATTGGCTCAAACACATCCCAAGACTGTGAGTTTGATTGTGGCCGGCAAGTCCTACGAAGGACGGGACATTCTGGGAATTAAAATCTCCTACAAGGCCGGAAACAACGGAATTTTCATCGAAGGTGGCATCCATGCCCGAGAGTGGATTGCTCCAGCTACAATTACCTATTTGGTGAATGAACTTCTTACAAGCTCCGCCGCCCCAATTAGGAACATTGCAGAGAACAACGACTGGTACGTCTTCCCACACACCAATCCCGATGGTTATGTGTACACCTGGACAAAGGATCGCATGTGGCGCAAGACCCGAAAGCCATATGGCAGTTGCTACGGTGCCGATCCCAACAGGAACTGGGACCTCAAATGGAACACAGTCGGAGCCAGTGACAGTGCATGCTCAGATACCTATGCCGGTGCGTCTGCATTCTCCGAAGTGGAGACCAAGTCGCTCTCGAACTACCTTACATCGTTGAAGGGCAAGATTCAGCTGTACATTTCGTTCCACGCGTACTCCCAGTACTTGCTGTACCCATATGGATGGTCAGCACAGCTGCCAGCAAACGTCAACGACCTCAAGGCCGTGTGGAGCGATGCCATCGCTGCCATCAACAAAAAGTACGGCACCAAGTACACCGGAGGTAACATTTACGATGCTATCTACCCAGCTGCTGGATCTAGCATTGACTGGGCCTACGAAAAGATCGACGCCAAGTTGGCCTACTGCTACGAGTTGAGACCCTCGAGCAACAACATTTGGTACGGATTCCAACTGCCAGCTGCCCAGATCATTCCAACAGGAGTGGAGACCGTTGACTCCCTGGTCGCCATGGTTGGCAAGGCCAAGCAGTTGAAGTACTTGTAAACAGGGTTTCCAAATAAAGAAAGATGTTTGAGAATTTTCCATAGATCGCCGCTTTTACTTACAGTTTCTCAGCGAACTCGTTCAGGGACTTTCTGCTGATTTGATTGTTGTTGCAAATCGCGATACCAGGGAAAACCACATCTTTTACATGTCTGACCTTTGTTGAGAGTCTTATTTCAGTTGGCGCCTGCATGAATTGGATAAGTAGACGATAGACATCCACGTGAGTTAGGACAAGAATCCACGCCAAGAATCCCAGCCAAATATATCTGAAAGGAAAGAACAGATTCAATTCAGTTGTCGAATGCAAGGGCATAGGTTAGGTTAGGTAAACGGGTAGGTAGAGCATTGAGAACCCTGCGCCACCCAACTTAGATGCAAGGGCATAGTCTTACAGCTTCTTCTGGGAGGTTGACCTGTCAAAAATAGTCTTACATCAAGTGAGACCTTGCCATGGGAAGGTTTTTAGAATAGCTCTAACAGCTTGTGTAAGGGGGAGTTAAGATTGTTAAAGTAGGCACGACCTACCGAGCAAATGAAATGTTTTGCGATTTATAGGAAGTCTCTATGAACTACAAAATTCCTGGGGGGACTTTTCATCCTTCAAAGTTGCAACACGTTTCACGGAGCAGCGTTGAAATGCAACCGATCAAACAAGCGAAGACCATAGTAGAGTTGGGAGTGATCCAGCTTAAGCCAGCATTCAGGTGCTTTGAACTTAAAAGTAAATGAAATGTACAAAAATTTAGGATCGTCCGCAGCTTCTTATTCACTCTTCTTTATGAACACGAACAGTTCTTACTGCCCTAAGAACTGTTCGACTTGTTGAGCGATATTTAGGCGAAGCTTTATCTATTTTTGAATGGGTCGGGTCTTAAGTCTCCCAAGGTTTAAGTTGTTTCGGAGGACAACTATTAAGTTCACAAACTTTTCTATTCAAATTTAGGCAAATTCGAACCTCACCACTAAGGCCGCTCGCACACTATGCAACACAAGGTGCACGTATTCATAATATTTGTACCAGAACACACACTTTTTTGTCACCATCGACAGTGTTTTTTGAAAAATCATTAGAGCATGTCTGCGACATGTTTACGACATATACCACAAAGCTTGTGCAACGACATTTACTTTATTTAAGTTGTCTAGCTTTTGGAATTAAGCACAACCTTGCGCTAGCTTGGAAAGTAAAAAGAAGAAATAAAAACAAATTCAATGTGGGCTCTTAAGCAATATTTGTTTATACAAAGAAATGTCCATCTGTAATAAACGCACGCCTTTGTCCTGTACGGACCCGTCACACATCGCTACAAAAATGGAGTTATAAAGGGTGGGCCAAATACAAGTTTCTTTTTCAAAATGCAATAAAATGAACAAAACTATTTTTTTTCAATGAATGATAACTTTATTAGTAAGAGCAAACCCAATGGAAATTAATTATGGAACACGACGTCGTTCAAGTGGATGGTCGCGCGCCTTTAATTGCTCAGTCAATTGGACCTTATAAGCGAATAATCCGAGATCTTTGTGAAGAATTCTCACCAGGCTAGTGCGTGAAATTTAGAGCTCTTGAGATCGATGCCGAGTTTTGAATAGATTTTGAGCGGGAAACAGCTGTTGGTGTCAAAATAACCCATGATTTAATAAGAAACCACTAGATGGCCCACCCTGTACAAGTAAATAAGATAAATGAATTCTCTAAGTAGCCACTATCGTTTGATTCGGGAGAATATCCTGCGCATAACTAGTAGCGCTTAAAAAAATTGTCAAGTTAACAACAGACATTTATAAACTGATATTCCACCCTGTAAGAAGGAGCTGTTGGCTCGGACATGGGTACGGCAAATGTTCGCAGCGTGTTTTGTTGCTTTTGCATTGCATCGTGTGCGGAAGGCCTTATTCATCATCAGACTCCAGTAAGAGATTTTTTGACAGTCGCTTTTCCATTAATATAGACTACCGCACTGAATTTAGAAACCTTGCCGAAACAAGTTCAGGTTTAGAAGACTACTTTCGACAGTCGCATTTACCAAAACAAATATAATCAAATCTAAACTGCAGGACGATAACCATCAGCTCGCTGAAAGTAAAAACGTTGACCTTGCAGTTTTTTTTTAGCCGTGCGCTGTAATCGGGCCACCAGACATCCAATCTAGTTCTGTTTACGGTACGTTAATCCCTCAACAGCAATCTGCACCCATAAACCTTTCGGTTTACTTTGATTTATGCGATTTTTTTATTAAAATTAATCAGCGTTTTCAGCACGGTACTACGAAAAATGGTGACGAAAGTTCGATTTGTTAAATGTGCTTTTTCTAAACCACTGTCAAAAAAAAAATGATAAGGAAAATATAAATTTTGCCAAAAGATCCTTTGAAATGCCTCTTATCATGTCCCAGCCCTAATGGCTGTTATCAGAATCAAACAAAAGAACAGGCTACCTATATAACTGGGCAGCACTACCCCGCTAGCCTCATTAAGCGAAATGTCGCGAACACTTCTGCTATTCGTAGGCATTTGCCTCGCCTTGGCGGCTGGCGAACGTATACGTTACGACAACTATCAGGTGTTTAGGGTCAGTGCGGCTGACGAAAATCAGCTGAAAGCTCTCCAAGACCTCGAGGGTACGAGTGACAGTGTTATATTCTTGGAAGCACCATTCGTCTTGGAGAAAACCCTCGATGTGGTTGTCGCTCCGCACAAGGTTCCCGATTTCGTCAACATTTTGGTGACAAAAGGAATCGCCCACAACCTCTACAACAAGAACGCCCAGAGCCTCCTAGACGCAGAAGACATTGGCGCCTCATCGCGTGCCGTTTACGATTGGACATCGTACCACACCCTCGACGAAACCTACAGCTGGTTGCAGTCACTGGCCAAGTCGTATCCAAATCAAGTGAGCCTTATCGTTGGCGGTAGCACCTATCAAAATCGTCAGATCCTTGGCATCAAGATCTCATACAAGACCGGTAACAGTGGCGTTTTCATCGAAGGTGGTATCCAGTGGCGATTCCTGGTCTTAAGCATTGGGTTAGCTACGTGCTCACTTCTCACAAAAAAAAAAAAAAAAAAAAGCTCACTCTCATATTTTAAAAGCACGACAAAAATATTATTATGTATTTACTCACATTTATAATCCACGCAAATATAAAATTATAAATCGCACTTTACTTTTGGTATGGAATTCAATAAGACTATTAATTCAGTCAAATAAGAACACATCGACACATTCTTACTGCAATTTCACTAGAAAGAGAAACACACAGAAGTACAAAAAAAGATAACGCGCAAAATATACCTGCTTGCTTACACTTACACTCTACTTTCAAGTTTTATCGCATTTTTTTGCGCTTGCCCTTCCGTATATTTTCCTGTGCTTTGCTTACGACTGGTAGAGGTATAGTCAAATTCCACACTTATACAGAGTGGAGGAAATTCGGTAGCGCAACTTTTTTACGCTAAAATGCTACAAGCAGGAGACTTTTCTATGGGAGTTTTAGATTGTGTGTGTGCGTGCAGGCAGGGAATTTGCGGTATCGCAAGTTGTAACGCTAAAGAGTATTTCAAGTGAAACTTATTGCATGGGAGTATTGTGTTGTGTGTTTGTGTAGGCAAATATTATTTGTAAATGATAGTTTTGTTGCTTAGTATGTCATTGATTATTGCAATTATTAATCTGCATAATTACTTTTACCATGTTATTTGCTGTATTTTGCGTATATGTATTTCAATTTATTTTCTTGGTTTAGCGCCGCTAAACTAGCTAACTGAGAGGAATCGCCCCTGGTGGTATCCATGCCCGAGAATGGATCGCCCCAGCTACAGTCACCTATTTGATCAATGAACTTCTCACAAGCACCGCCGCGTCAATAAGGGACATTGCAGAGAACAACGACTGGTATATCTTCCCCCATGCCAATCCCGACGGCTATGCATACACCTGGACAAATGACCGCATGTGGAGGAAGACTCGCAAGCCCTATGGCAGCTGTTATGGTGCCGATCCCAACAGGAACTGGAACTTCTACTGGAACACCGCTGGCTCCAGCAACAGCGTTTGCTCGGACAGCTATGCCGGACCGTCACCGAATTCGGAAATTGAAGTCAAATCGCTGTCGAACTACATTTCATCGTTAAAGGGCAAGATTCAGTTGTACATCTCATTCCATGCGTATTCGCAGTACTTGCTCTATCCGTATGGACACACGAAGCAACTGCCGGCGAACGTTAACGACATTAAGACGATTTACAACGCCGCCGTTGCTGCTATCAGCAAGAAGTACGGAACCAAGTACACTGGAGGCAATATCTATGATGCTATTTATCCCGCTTCGGGATCCAGCATTGATTGGGCCTATACGAACGCCGGCACCAAGTTGGCCTACTGCTATGAACTGCGCCCATCGAGCAATGGCGGCGGATTTGGATTCCAATTGCCAGCCTCGCAGATAATTGCCACCGGTAAGGAGACTGTTGACTCGATTGTCGCTATGATTGGCAAGGCCAAGGAACTCAAGTATTTGTAAATAAATTTGTCAATTTGCTTAAGTTTTATCTTTATTATCCTTAAAATGGACGCCTTAGGGTTTGCGGGAGAAAGTTTTTAAACATCCGAAAGGCGGGCAGAGTCTTGTCTTGTTTGGGAATGGCTTTTGGTTTCTCAAGAAGTCCTCTCTAATCGTTTCGTTCATCAATCTTAACTCAAAGTTACGTGGCGGCTTCCCGGCGTGAGCTTGTTACTTCTTAAGGATCGAAGGTCATCACCAGAATGGACTCTTTCAGACTTTGAGGCGGGAAAGCAACTTTCTGTCGTGAGTTTGTTTTAAGAACCAATAAACTGAACTATTACAAGGAATCGTCAGTGAGTGGTAGGTTAGATACGCATCAAGTTTAAGGCAGAGGAAGTTACACTTTCAACGTATCTACCTACAATTTACTGAAGGAACCTTGTAATAGTTCAGCTCAGTTGATCGTTGTGGTAAAAACCCAGTACTTCGGTCTCTCCCTAGCATAATTTTTAACCAATCATAGGAACCTGAAAATTGAAGTATAACCTCAGACTCAAAAGTGTTTTTGGGATAAAATATCCAAAGATAAGTTGACCCTAAGTTCAACGACTTCGTAGATGAGTTGTGTGATTACCCGCCGGCAATGGATGGGTTGCTTCACGGTCAGCTGCTGTGAACTCATTTTGAACCAACCCTGCTACTTCTTTGCGAGACGTCGCACATAACGCTCTGATCAAAAATCTATAAAAACTACTCAGAAGACGCCGTCATCGGTTCGAAGAAGAAACCCCCCACCTGTCAAAGTTTAATTTTTAATCTCCGATACCAGGTAATTAAAGAAAAAAAATCCGATAGCTGGCGGAAAACATTTTATAGCGGTTACTCTTTAACAGCTTTTGGTCGGCCATAAATCGCCAATAATTGCCATCAACAAACGGCTATCGGTCGGTTTACAACCGTCTAGTACACTCTGATAGAATCAAACCAAAACAAGTTCTAACAGCAGATATATGACGACCACATCACTGTCAAAGCAGATTGCCGCGCTATTGACAACTATTGTCATAATTCGAAGGCAAAAATCCTGAACTGACTTTAAGATATCTGGCTCTTGGCATAATCAAGTGGCCGCTATCATGTTCCACCCCTGCGGTGGTTCTTATCAAATTCGTTTGTGCCTATAAAATTAGGCAGCCATACCCTACAAACCTCATTAAGCGAAATGTCGCGAACGCTTTTACTGTTCTTGGGCATTTGGCTCGCAGTTTCTGCAGGGGAACGCGTGCGTTACGACAACTATCGCGTGTATCAAGTCAGTGCGGCTGACGAAAATCAGCTGAAAGTTCTCCAGAACCTGGAGAGTGCGAGCGATAGTGTTATATTCTTGGAAGCACCGTATGTCTTATCGAAGACACTGAATGTGGTTGTGGCCCCCCACAAGGTGTCCGATTTTGTCAACATTTTGGCAGCCAAGGGTATAACTCACAAACTGACAGAGAAGAACGCTCAAAGCCGATTGGATGTGGAGGATATTGGCATATCATCCCGCAGCGGCTACGATTGGACATCATACCACACCCTCGATGAGACCTACAGCTGGTTGGAGTCCTTGGCCGAGAAGTACCCGGATCATGTGAGCAAGATCGTCGGAGGTACCACCTACGAGAATCGTCAGATCCTGGGCATCAAGATCTCCTACAAGACCGGAAACAAAGGGATTTTCCTCGAAGCCGGTATCCATGCTCGGGAATGGATTGCTCCGGCTACGGTGACCTTCTTGATTAACGCACTTCTTACGAGTACCTCGAAGACAGTTCGAAATATTGCCGAAAACAACGACTGGTATATCTTTCCGCACGTGAATCCCGATGGTTATGTGTACACCTGGACAGACGACCGCATGTGGAGGAAGACCCGTCAACCTTTTGGCAGCTGTTTTGGAGCTGACCCGAATAGGAATTGGGATTTCTATTGGAACACAGCCGGATCTAGTGACAATCCTTGCTCGGACAGCTATGCCGGACCGTCGGCGAATTCGGAAATCGAAGTGAAATCGCTGTCGGAGTACATTGCGTCGCTGAAGGGCCAGATTCAGCTGTATGTGTCATTCCACTCGTTCTCGCAGTTGTTGCTATATCCATATGGGCACACGGGGGAGCTGCCCGCGAACATTGACGACATAAAGACGGTTTATAACGCCGCCATTGGAGCGATAAACAAGAAGTACGGTACTATGTACACGGGAGGGAACATCTATGACGCCATCTATCCAGCTTCGGGATCGAGTATTGACTGGGCCTATGCCAACGTTGACACGAAGTTGGCGTTTTGCTACGAGCTAAGGCCATCGGGTTATAGCAACGGCTTTGGATTTCAGCTGCCAGCTTCGCAGATTATACCCACCGCAGGGGAGACACTCGATTCAATCGTGGCTATGGTTGGCAAGGCCAAGGAGCTCGAGTATTTGTAAATAAACGTTTGTCGTTGTCGGTGCGGAGTGAGTTTTGTTTCTTATTTGTTGCCTAAAAGGCACCTTCCCTCCATCTATTCTGAAGCGAGGACTTAAATTATATAATTTTCAGACATCATCTTCGAATATGTTTCCTTCGAACCCTATAAATTGGTCAAGGTTGGACGAAGTGTCCATGAATGAGTTGTCTGGGACTCAATGTGCTGGGTATGAATTGGCCATGGAGAACCAAAGCCTTCTATGGACACCTTGAATTGTTGCATAGTCGAAGGCTTGTGAAGAAGATTTCAAAACGCAGCGAGCCACCCAATGTGAGATTTTGTCGGCCGCTTGTTTAACCGATATTTTTAAATTACTTTACGAAAAGAACAGCATACTTTTAGGTGCACCAGAAATTCATAAAAATATATTGTGATTTGTGACTAACCTTCCATACGAGTCTCCCTCTGTTCGCTTTATCATCCTCATACCGTGGGTTATACTTTTTTCAAGAAATTCCACATACAGCCTGTAGGCGACGTTTTTGAACACTTCGACGTTGGACAGGTTTCTATTGACAATTGCCATTTTATCTATGGCAGGCGCAGAACCGCCTCGTACTCGTCGGCTATGAAACAGATACTGAAGAGCACTTTTAGGATTGATTCAAAGGAAACTTGTGTATCTAAGAAATAAACATCAATCAATCATTGGGGATCTGCCTTAGCTGTGATTATCTTGTCAAAAGTTAAACGTCCTTAGTAAAATTTGTAGGACACCAATTATGGTGGCCGGGAGGCATGTATTTATTTTTGTTTTATTAAGGGCTCTAAACTAATAGCTTTTGGACGTTTTTGCGTCATTTTCTAGCAAAAGTAGATGCTTTGTGTCGAACAGTGGAAAATATCCTCGCACGATTCAATGGGTAGCGCGGACTGTAGACCTTTTCATTGATATTTTTACAAAGTCTAGACTATTTCTTTTCGACAAGGTATTGGGATATAAATTTTACTGACTTTTTGAACGCACTTCACCTGCAAAAACACTGAACCTGAGATCGAACTCATCTATGGGACATCTCATCCACAGCCATCTTCAGTGTCAACTCGCGGCAAAGGCCTTAGCTTCTAGTATTTGATTTTCGGACATTATCCAGCAGCATGAGGAGGACTCGATTTGTTTCTTAGTTCCTTAGGAGCTTACCTCTTACAGCAATCCATACTGTGGATGAAATGTCCATGGATGGGTTGGCTGCTCAGTTAGCTTGTTGAGTAGGTGACCTTTATGGGTCTAAGTTGTGCTCATCTTCTGAAAGCATATCCTCGAAATGCCCAGAGCAGGACTCCTACGCGGAGTCTTCTTATATTCTCTATTAAGGGCTTTTCTACAAATTTTGCGTTCTCAGGTCAAATGATATTTTTTTAAAATAAGTTGCACACAAATAGGCCTCACACTAAACAGTTCTGTCAGCTAAATTTCGAAACAATTTTATTACTCTCTTTTGAAAAAGTTAAAAATCGGTCTAAAAGTCAGATAGTAGATAAATTCAAAAGCCGTCACAATACTAAAGCCCATGATGAGTCCCAGCAAACCGCCAAACGAGGCCAACATCGACAGCCAATTCTGATAGATATCCATTCTGTATCTGGTCGACATCAGATCACTGAAGAACACATGCAGCAGTATACTCTCCTTGGGGTCCTTATTCGTACTGTAACTAAGAAAGCCTATACAGACAAATGCTGTGATTTTTAATAAAAAAATGCATTACATTCCTGCGATGTTGTTGGCTGCAAACCTGGTGTTTAGCCTTCCCATCGTGATCTCCGATGGGTATTCGTTCAATTCGCAGTCGGGCAGACAGTCGCAAGCTGAACCGACAGCTACCGGCCCTCGAATGATGGTGTCCTCCAGACTTGGCAGAGCTTTGATGAGGATATCTGTGAAAAAAAAAATCACAAAAAATACACTAGGGATCCCTTTTCTGTGTAAAGCAAGGCTCACCTCGATTGTTGATGATGCACAGCATCTGTCCGTAACTGCACACGGGATAGCTGCCATTGTTCGGCATGTTGACAGGAATACAATCGCATATCTTGTAGATCATGGTGATCCTGCACTCCATCAGGCAATTGATGTGCGAATACCTTTGCATCGCCTGCAACCGCTTTTCGCTGGAAAACAAACAGCCTCTTACTTTTATAGGCATCGCCCGAACATCCGCTGTTGCATATGTTGATTCGGGTGCTATACGAACAAAGCTCTCCCGCTGCGAGGTCAATACTTTCATTTCGGCGTTCTCATCGGGAAAGTCGTAGGCATCGTGGATCATCAGTTTAAAGCCGTAGCTGCTCACGTAGGTGCCAAAATAGTCCTCGATTTCGGGATTGAGAAGCACCGTCAGCCCGGTCGGATAGCCACACCCGGTCACTCGAAAAGGTATCTTTGGGATTTGGTAAGCCAGCTTGCTGAAAGGAAAGAATGCGAGTTAACCCTTTGTGGGACCGGAAAGTCCTTGAGTATAGATCTTACGCGGGAAAATTATTACTCGCCATTCCAAAGTAGTTGAAGGAACAACAAATGCCCTCTGTGGTGTTGATCTTCTGGAATAAACTGTCGCACCGTGTGCTTGTGCCCTTCCAAATACATCGGGCTATCATGTCGATGCAGTTGGGCGTGAGTTCGTCAAGGAGCCGATTCACAGTGTAGTTGTTGCGTTTGAGGATTTTCTCCAAATGTCGGAAATCCTCTTCTGTGTAGTTCAATGCGAAGCTGTTGTACATAGTGATTCGGAAAAGGCCAGCGATCTCTTCAACGGTCCGGTTTTCGGTTCCGCTCCTGAAAATTCACAAAAACGGAAATAATTTTCAAAGGAAGCTATTTATAATTGGCGTATTGGGAGACCAAGAAAAGCACCAGCTAATTAGTGTCAGTTTGTTGAACCGGTGAAATTGGTGCATAGATTCCAGTGCCATCTAGTGCGGAGATTCAGAAACAGCTCAATACACTTTTATTGATACAGAAATTATGCAATAACAGCACGACGCTGTAAGATACCAAAATTAAAAGCAAACATGGTAACGCAATTTTGAAACCGTAGAAAACTCTTGTGGTTTCATATTTCAGCAACAGATGTCGTAAGCTACTCGTGTAAATCTAGCAACCAATCTGCAGTTCTTTGCAATACGAACCTCAGTCAGCTTGCGGCTTATTTATTTGCAACTCTCAAACAGATGTGACTTTGAAATTCAGACCAAATGGCTAAGAAATGCATTTTCTTCTGTCAATTTAGTGAGAACACGAACCATTCACTCGAAAAATGTGTTAAACTGCAACGACAACTCAAGGGATTCGTACGAACTCATCGATCAACTGGGTTTAATTTTCTTTTGCTAGGTTTTCTAGATTAAACTTTCTATCGGAGTATTTTTGGTCATGGTAACTAGTAGGTACACAAACCTCTCGTTGGCATCGCTGTTCATAAACTTGTTTAACGTTCGCCATAGATTGCGGCGAATACTGAATAGTAAGAGCAATCCCACTGATCCACTTACATTTTCTTGGCCAAACTCATCGCCCTGAGCTTGGAGATTTTATTAAAATTGCAAATCGTCACCGCCGGAAAGGGTACATTCCATGTCGGAAAATGCGAACTCTCTATCACCGTCACCGTTGGAGTTTCACGATTCGATGTCCACGATACCGAAACTAAGACAATCGATGAAATAATCGCGACAACAACGACCCCAATCCAAAAGACGCGCTCGCCAAAAGAAATACCCTCACGGGTTATGTAGTTGAAACCATGCAGGCTTGTCGTCTCGCAGTAGTAGTTGAAACTCTCCGAAATCCACGTCTTGAAAAGCCGCCACGGGCTTTTGACATGCCTGACCTCGATATTTTTAATCGGTTCCTTTGCCTTCTCTGACGTAGGTGGGGTAAACGGTTCCACCGTACGAATCGTAAAGATGCGTTTTTTCGACATCTTCACTTGTCAAAGGCCGACCAAAGACTGAACAAATAACCGACATAGGTACTTGTGGGTGTTTCTTTATTGATTGTCATTAGTGCACTTGTGGTTTATTAATAAATCGATGTCGTGTTATTAATCAATTAGTGTGCCCTGGCTGCGAATACCTTCGCCTTGAGCCGAGTCGCCAGTTTGACGTACAAGGGCCGAATGCAGATAAAGAAAATCGCCTCACACAGGGACACGCAACTGAAGCCCATCGCAAGGCCAGTTATTCCGCCAGCGGTCCCGACAACCGACTGCCAGCTATCGAGCGGGTCCATGCGATACACGGGGATAGTCAAATCGGCTGGGAACACATGGAGGTGCATTTGGTCCGTGATTGTGATGTTCTGGCTGGAAATGGAATTGCTCAGACAGTATTTTAAGTGCGAAAGCTAAGGACTCACAAGAATCGGTTCACTCCCCTCACAAATGTCATGTTCAGCTGGCTGCTTGATGTTATCGTGCGGTATTTGTTGAAAGAACACTCTGGCATGCAGCCACATATCTCCGTGGCCAAAATGCTCGGCGTCTCGACTAGTTTTTGGAAGATTTCTACACACAAACCGGTATGAGTCGCTACAGCAGTCGCTGAGGGTTGTTATATGCTTACCGCTCTCCAGAGTAATACAGTCGACCTGTGTCATGTTGCACAGCTCTTGTCCGGGTTGGTGGATCATGTGGTAGGGAATGCACCCGCACGCGACCAGCACTCGGGAACTCAGACACTCGGCTTGGCAGTTCCACAGGGAATACTCTCGAAAGTACTTCAAGGGGTGCTCCGGATCAAAGGTGCAGCTTCGCCTTAAGAAGCCCATGTTGCGGAGATACTTCGTCCCATAGGTGACTTCGGCCTTGACGGCAATATACGTGGTCGTTCGTACCGACAAAAATTCAATAGCAGAGTTGTCCTCGGGATAGTCTTGGGCGTCGTGGACTATTACCCGATAGCCGGGTGATTTCAAATACCCCGCCATGTAGTCGTCCGAGTGGGGATTAATAAGGACACTCAATCCACTTTCGAAGCCACACCCGCTTACATGGCGTGCGCTCTTCGGAGCCAGAGATTGGATACTCCTAGAAAGTAAATCAGTATGACCAGTTTTAAATGCCCCTCAGACTCACTTCATCGGACGTTGCACCTTCTCTGCGTAGTAGTTGAACGAGCAACAACGTCCACTTGGCGCGGAAATGACTTCGAAGAGCGAGTCGCATGGCACAGTTCGGCCTTTCCACTCGCACCTCAGCAAGTCCTGCATGCAGTCTGTCAACAACTCGTCGAAAAACCTTTCCAAACTGTAGTTGTTGTACGACAGCATGTCGTCGAATTTTCGGAAGTCCTCGGCGGTTCCATGTATGTTTTCGGTGGCGTACAGTGGGACTTGGAACAGCCTCAGGATCTCAGATGTCGCCTGGTCCATTGTCGCAGCACTACAAGAAGTCCTTTGAAAAGAAAAAAAATGCTCTGCCTAATTACTTACAACTTTTGGGCCAACTTCAGCCCCCTTTGCTTGGAATATCGATTCAGACTGCACAGTGTGACCGCCGGAAACGGTATCCTGTAAGCATGTTCGTGGGTCGTCTCGATATACGTTACAGTAGGGGTGCCTGCGTTGATGACCATCGATTGGAGGAAAGCTGCACCCGACATAATGACCGTCAGTACGATAAACAATTTCCACGTGATTTGTTCGCATTTTGTGGTATTTTTGGTCAGGACGATCATTGAGAGTCCATGCATGCTGGACGATTCACAGAACATCTCTAGGGAGGATTTTTCCTCCGAAAGCGCACTGAGTCGGGCGGGTGTTTGCAGTTGTTGGACTTGCCTGGCCGGTGGCCTTGGCTTGAGGTAGTTTTCGAAATTCACCAGGTAAATGGTGTTGTGCTCGCTGGCCATTGTGCGCGTTACTAATGACATGGAAATGTCGGCCGCAAAGTTGGAGCAGTGCCTGTCTTTGATTTAATGAGGTGCAAAGACATGACCGCCTTTGGGTTGTTCTGCTTTTCACACAACAAGTGTAATTAGCGGGGAGGTTTGCCTCAAAGTATGCAGGCAGTTTGGGCCTGCTTTCAGTGGCCCCCAAACTTTCAGAGGTATTCACTGAATCCAAAAACTTTTACAAACAAATATTGTTGATGGACCAAAGAATTTATAATCACTTACAGTACAGTAATTAAAACCATGCACCTTGATCAAGTGGGGATTTGATAAAAACGGAAGACCTGCCTACAATTAAAGCTGGATACATAGGACCTTTCTCTGTCTCATCGGCTTTGATTTAACGTTTGAGAGCAATAGTAGGCAGTCGTAAATTGTTTATCTCTGACTGGTTGCTGCTAATTCATGTTTATCGACGAACGACAAGCAACAAAATGGGCGTTTTCTGGCGGTATCTACAGCGTATTTTGTTTTATTTTCCCAGTTGTATATTATTTCTATTTGCTAACGAGATTGTCATCGTTTGAGCTGGGGCAACCAGTATCAAAAGAATTTTTACAAGCAAACTCGTTTTATATACAAGGACAAAGCTGAGCAACTTGTTCTCCTAACAAGTGGTCCATTTTATTTATAAAATGTTAAAAAAATGATTCAATCGAGAACTTTCATTGGTTCGTGGGGCTGGATAAGCGTTTTTCAAATGCATTTAGGCCTGCGCTTCTAAGGCAGTCGATCGACTTATTTGTACTCAAGGTATTTTTACACCTTGAGGAGGTGAGTAAAATAATGAGAAGAATTTATTTCTGTATAAGAATATTTGGTAAATTATTAAATAAAACCTGAATTGTAGGTAAAAACTACGAATAAGTTGGCGCATTTGAGATTTTCCTTCTAAAACAAAAAAAGTATCTCTAAGCTTCTAATTCTGAATCGTTTTCTAGACCAGGTAAACTGATTCGACTACTTTTCAGTAGAAAAACCTGAAAAGGCATCTTTCCTTAGCAGACAAATATCCCAGACTTAAATTAGTTGGGACTTCCCCCGAGTTTTTCATGCGTTTGGGTCAAAATTTCGTTTTCTAAATTCTGCAAATATAAAGTAACTTAAAAAAATCATTTTTAGCACTCAGCGTTTTGACATTTAGCATTTTGGTTTTAAATCAAATTTATATGGGGTTTTTTTCATACAGCATTTGTTAAAAAAAAAAAAAAGTTGTGCACCTAGGAAGAAAACCAATACTCGCTCCCTTCCATTTTCAATACGCTTCTAAAATAAGCTATTCTTCGTCCTTGCATGCGGGAACTGATGCCCGCAAATTCATCTCTCTTTTGGTTCATATTTTTTTAAAAATCAAGTTCGAAATAAACGCGCAATCATAACGACAACTAAAATGTGAAGGCTACTAATACAATTAACCTTTTTTAGTTTCGACTCTAAATTTTAGTAGTTCACAGTGGCTTTATTTTCCACACGAATTTCGCAATTGTGAACTTCCGTAAATTTATATTGAGACTAAAATTTGTTATTAGTACGGCACAATGAGCATTTAAGATTCGACTTTCAATTTTAATATTTCAAAATTGCTACATTTTCCGTACAAATGTTGCAATTGTGATCCTCCCTAAATAGATATGAGTTTCGACATAAAATTTTAACTTGAAGTCAAATTTAATGCTTTAATGCCATTTCTTATAATTTAGACTGTGAGTTGTTTTTTTTATGCCAAAAGTCGCATCTAAAATGTTTTTTTACTAAGGGCCATTGTGAATTGCCAAAACTTAAAGTCGGAAGTAATAAAATAAATCTATAAACATGATGATTTGAATGGCACACTTGAGTGGTTGCTATTAATATATTTTTACTGGGCCGTACTAATAATCATTTTTAACCTTCCCACTAAATATTTTTTAGGTCACAATATGCAATTTTGTATGAAAAATTTCCCCATGGTGAGTTCAAAAACTTAGCCCGGACACTTAAAAGAATGGACAATAATGCTCCAGCTAAGAGGATCTTCGAATCCCAGCCGCCTGGTTCGAGACGACAAGGAAGACCAAACCTCCGTTTCAAAGACCAAGCCATCGCGGATGCCAGAGCGCTTGGTCTGGATAACTATAAGCAGCGTGCCCGGGATCGCAGAGGATGGAGGGCTACAGGGTCTCAGGCAGAGACTCTTCACGGGTCGGCAGCCCGTTAAGTAAGTAAGTGCTTCAAAAGATTATTAGTATCCATTTAAAGGGGATTAGATTTAAGAACGATGTACATCCCTAGGTTCCTATCATTGGATATAAGAGAAAGCCATTTTTACAGAAGTCACATCTGCTTCAGGTAATTCTCCTTGATTCTCGTTCTTTGAGACCCCAGTGTTTGAGTGGGGACACAAAAGGGATCTATAGGCGCAACAGCAGCTGTTTATTAGAATCGTATAACCTTGCAAGAGCTGTAGTGGGATTTTTAATCCTTTTTACGATGACTCCCTAGTTGTCTTTTTTTAAATCTCATCTTTGAACATTAGTTGGGTTGACCCGTGCGAGAACTCTCATGCAATAAGTACAGGGTGGGCCAAAAGAAGTCATCCGATGTTGTTTGGCTCTCATTTTTTTTCTAAATGAAAAACTTCGATTCTGTTTTGATTATGTTTATTTAAAACTTTAGAATTTTTGTGTACCTAAAGTTTACACTATAAAAACTGTTGTTGCAACCAAAATATTCATTTATCTTTTCACTCTTAGATTTGTTGCACTGTGATCCTCGCAAAACGAACATAACTGTTGAAATATCTTGAAATGCCAGTAGAACTCTTGCGTGTTTTTATTTCTAACAAGTAGTCATTTGAAACTGCAGTAAAAGCCCTTTATTTCAGAATTTTTTAACTCGGAAAATTCGTTTATTCGGACTGATCTTCCCCCCAACCATTTCGAATTGACGAACTTTTACTGTATATACACATGTGAAATACATTTTCCACTGTTAAGATTTGAGAGCAGCAAAATCACTTCCCAAAGTCTTCGCGCCTCCGACAGCATAGTAAACATTAATGAATCTCGGAGCGAAATGTCCAAATCATGAGTATAAAATGTCGCTCAACTGCAGGCATTGATTGATTTCGTTAGAAACTCGTCTCAATCCATTCCAAAACGATGATTCCATTCCAATGTCCACATTGATTCACTGAGAAAGTAATCGCCTTTTCCAAAAATTCAGCTGATGATTCCCAGAAAATATGACGCTTCGTGCTCACAGGTGATATGGTTCAAAGTTTTTTTTTCCGACAAAACTCCCGTCATTTCGTTTGAATTTGTGACGCATCCCCCGTGCAACCACCCAATAATCTTCCATCTATCGCCTTACGTCTTGCAAAGATAAATCAGATTTTTACGACGGCATAAACAACTGGCAAATGTTTTCCTTAAGATCTTGAAAAAACACTTAGCCAAGTGCTTCTCTGTTTTAATTCAATAACAATTGCTCTCGTAAATACTTCAGTTTATTGGATTTGTTTTTTTTTTTCTGCTGTTGTTGTTGTGGGAAATGGTATACGATTTGTTTTTCCTTGGATGTGTTTGGAAGACAGATGCTCCGAAAATACCCAATGGCCTGTTTATAGTAGAATCTTAGAACAGGTAAACAAACGAGCAATCGGACTATTTTCGCACATGAAACAACAAACAGATCGCATTATGGTTTCGATCGTCGCGTCGATTCCAACAAAATATCGTCGAGATCTAAATGAGTCGACGGGTATGGTCTTGTGACCCGCGGGGTCTGTCTCATTTATTGATTGGTAATGGTGACTCCTCGACTGTTAATTGGCCACACTTGGAGTACTATACAGGATGCCTTACGTATATGTACCCCGAGTCGGTTAAATATACGTTGCTGTCAGTTTTTTGATTGAGACTCGAAACGACTGCTGCGCATAACTTGGACTAATAAAGACGTTCTATAGTATTCCATCCCTGCATAGTATTCTGGCGGCGCCATTGCGGCTCAGTGATGAGACGGGCGCGTTTTCGTTTAAATTTGAATAAAAGCGGTCTGGTGATCGTTCTGTGAAGGCGCCTCGAATCTTCCACGTTCTGATTGAATGCAATTTGGTTGCTCGACGAATGTATAAGTGTGGCGAGCTTAATTAAGGTTGATAAGAGTTTGTTTATGTTGTTTGATTTGTTTTTTGCTCCTCTCAATATTCCGACATCATTGTATGACAGCGAGAAAAACGTGGCCGCACGCTCGAAATACAAAATGTGTTTCTATTTCTGGACGATAACGGTTTTTTTTCCTCAAATATGTTTGATAATGAGTCTTCAATTGTCAGCAATTATTTTCGGTAACTGTGTTCGGTCTTTTGGGGAGATTTTTAAATTTGGAATTGCGAATGACGATGGAAATGAGAATTTAAAGAAACAATCCAAATCATATCACATTCTGTTACCTAAAGAGAAAAACTGGGGCAGCAAGTGTTCCATTACATAATTTGTTTAATTTCTCTAATATGATCATCCTTGAAGGGGCAACCACCCAAATTGATTTTTGAACTGTGCCATTCATCCATACTTGAATATAGGCAAATACCCAAAGACATTTTTAATCACAACAAAATTTAGGATCTGCTTTTCCCACAGTTAAAACAAGTACCTACATCCTCTGGAAGGTCAATAACTTTTTTACTTATTTCTCAAGCAAAACATAGGCGATTCGCATTTCATTCACTCTGAGTTCTTCATAAGAAGATCTTTAACATTGCTGACGCCGTGTACAACCAAGTAGATAAAATTTGCTGCAATTCGTTAAAATCCACGCGGAGGAACAAAATGCGAACATTTAGAAGAAGCTTACCCGAAAATTCCGACAAACAGAGGGCGATTCGATCGTTTAACATTGCTGACGCCGTGTACAACCAAGTAGATAAAATTTGCTGTAATCTGTTAAAATCCACGCGGAAGAACAAAATGGGAACATTTGGAAGAAGCTCACCCGAAAATTCCGACACCTGAGATTTCGTTCGCCGTCAATTTTATCAGAGAATCCCGGGCGATACATAATTCGTATTACATTGCTGATGCCGCTATATTTCGAAGAGGAGGAAATTTGTTGCAATTCGCTGTAACCCACGCGGATGAACAAAATGCGAACATTTAGAGGAAGCTCACCCGAATACATACAGGGAGATTCTGCAAACTTCCTTGAAAACGATATGCAAATTAATAACTTAAAAAAATGCTCAGCGATTCGTCAAAAATCCACGTGAAAGAAGAAAATGCGAACATTGAGAGAAAGCTTTCGCGAATTTATAAAGGGAAACTCTGCAAACTTTCCCTAAAACAGTAATAACATTTAAAATAACCACCAATGGTTTGCTGCGCTATATCGATCAAAGAAATGCATACAAAGATCATTAATCTCCACTGTGAAACATGTCTTCCGTTTTCCTTGCACGTATCTGCAATGCATGCGTCAATGCAAAGTCTACCAATCCTCCACCTCCCACTAACAAACACAGCCTGACTTGTTACAAAAACACCGTTAATACCACCCGCCCACTTACTCGTATATCCGTACTGTCTCCGTAAACAGTATTTTACAAATATTCCCCTCAATGAATTCCGACTTCCGCTTATTCACCTTTATGCGTAAAAAACGTAACTCGCCTGGTGTTCCTCTTAACTCAATGTGACACTCATCGATGGACCGAAAGAGCAGAGAACTACCGTACGGTCTAACACAGTCATAATTTAATTTCTTCTCACCCAATTAGCATTGACGTCATAGCTCATTCGAATCATTTCGAAACCACCAAAGAAATTAGCATAATCATTTTAATCGAATTAATTAACATTTTGCTTTAACAGTTCATTAGATTGTTTCGAGTTGTTTCGTATGTACATTGCCACTTCACCCAAATACGTTTTGTACCAGCAGTTTACCCGTGTGCACATAGTTTGGAGTAAGAATATGTTAATCAGTGGTTAGAATCACCTTCAAAGATGCGAATAGACACATCGGGTTTATTGGTTTAGCGGCTGAGTTGCATTAAGCGGCCCATACACCGATATACGTTGCATAATATGTGTTGTTGATGGAATCTTTTTCTTTTTCCATAAGCAGGTAAATACTGGGGAATTCGTTGAGTGGAGGGTATTTTGTCCTAACCATATAACAAAAGACTAAGAGACCCAGAACGGTTAAACATGCCAGTGAATGGGCCGCTTTAGGTTTTTAATATTTTTGTGCGAATTTTTTTATCCAATGGAAGTAAAAAGTTGTAAGGTGTAAAACTCTGACTTAAAGTCGTTTGAAGTGTAAGCCCATACAAAGGTTTGAGCTACGTCAACTTTTTTATGTGTCAAATTTTCATTCTCAATTTTTGTTGCATTCTTTAGTTTTCAACACTTCCTGCTGCCGAATGCTCGTGGTTTGAGAAGTATTCACAAAAATGATTCCACTATTCAAACTGATTGGTCCAACAAGTTGTCGCCTCTTGTAAGCAACTATCTCGCGACATCCGCAACAACAACATTCCACTGCAATGAACACACTTGCACAACTTAATCTCCAAACAACACCTCGCAGCAATATCTTACTGATTTCTCAGAAAACGGAAACTATCTCTCGTAGCGCCGCCTTCACTTTTCTAAGTAAACCGAAAATATTTACTTTCCAGCTTAGGCTTCCGCAAACGTAAGCATAAATTAATCAATATAGCCGCGTCTTTTGTGTACATTGTAACCGTTTCTTTGTAATTCCGGGTTTTCGTGGGAAACTCCTTTATCTTATCTGGAAGATGCTTGTTTTGCATTTCTTGGGATTGCTCAATGAGCAACATCCTCAAGTGGGGGCGACCAAAAATTCAGCTTACACAGTGCTTTTCGCAGAAATTAAATATTGTACCTGGAAAGAATATAAATCTGATATCGAACGTGGATCGCAGGTGCATTGTACTTTTGATAATTTACTTTGACGTCATTGTTTGGCAACTGCGTTCGAACGACGATTTTTTAAGAGGCTCGCATGCGAAGTCATTCCGAACAAAATGGGTGCAGTGGTTAGTGACTGGACTTTTTAGCGTGACCCCGGGTTAGGTAGAACTCACACAATTCGACAGCTATCGACGGAATTTGTAAAAAAAATGTTCGCGCTCTTTGTTCAAATAAAAAAAACTCTCAAACTCTGGTGAATTGGTAGATTGTTTTCGAAACTCAACCCACGATAATGAACTATATTCAGCGCAATTTAAATTCGACTGTTTTAGTTAACTGATGTAGATTGCTCGCTTAAAAAACAAAAAAAAATGAAGAACTACCCCTCAGTAGCATCTCGAAGTGAACTCCTTCAGGGACTCTTTCAATCAGCCATTCAAACACGTGGCATAAATCCATTTCAAAAAATCTCCAACCGCCGACATCACTTTCAAATGCAGTATTGACAACGAAATTCGATTAAAAATGCCTCCGCTCGACTTTTGCTTTCATTTTGCTTCGACTCTGTGGCTCCATTTGACGAGGTCGTTATTCCTCAACTTGCTTTGGAAATTTTGCAAAGCTAATGCCTTTTTCAGGGCTAATGCCATATGGCAAGGGCCAGTAACCCCTTCTAGACATTGATTTATATGCAAAAGCGGCTCCAGCTCCAGTTCACCCAAAGTCGATTTTCGCTGCTGTGAAATGCAAGAAAGCCACAAAACACACACATTTAATTCAGTTTTCGCTTTGGTTCTGCATTCGAAATTCAATCGCCCGATCGTCATTCTCTGCTTCTATTGGTGTCTCTATACCTTGCCGGTCTATAACCCTAATTGGCAAATAACCTCAAAAATTTCATATACCCTCCGTAGATGATAAACAATTCTAACGAGCGACAGCAAACAATTCATGTAGATGTATACAACAGAAATGACACAACAATGGCGCCTCGACTAACCGATAACACAGTCCGTCCGTAGTCACAATGAACTCTTTTCCCGATGGTCCAGACAAACACAACTACAACAACAAAACTAAGAACACATTCCGCCGATTGACGTCAATGGGCACCTAGCTCTCATAAAAAGCCCCCCTCATTGCGAATGTAAACTAGATTCGGTGTCTGTGCCGATTTCGAATGCATTTGCGCACAATCTATGCACGATATTAGAATCACATTGTGACCTTCTTGTCGACCGATTTTTGATGTCCTGCAGAGTTCAATATCACCACAATTTGAGATTATAAACTTGAATTCGATCCGCAATCGTCAATGCAAATGTCCACAACAAGAACCCAAGCATTAGTAATTGGAATCGGACGAGATGTCAACCTCAAAGTTGAGGTTTTGTTTTGCAAAACTGTGGAACGCTCTATGGGTATTGGAATATTTGTTTTTAGCGCGATTCTACTTCATTGCGTTTACCGCACAATGAGTTCCCGCAATAGCACTGTAACTGATATAGGGACCGCTGAATTATTAATTGAGGATCAGGTTTGTCATTGCTTTGTATTTAATTGAGAAATATTTCCATTCCAAAGTAGCTGGTTTGACAGCTCATAAATGTCACTCGCAATTAGCTGTCATTAGTATTTCGAATGAAGTATTTTGTTTGCGAGAACTTGAGTGACTGTGGGCGTCCGAAATGTATTTGATTCAAGCAGTACAAGTAATTTAGGTAGCTGGAAAATAATTATGACACAAGCTGACTAATTCGTATAACGTCCTCATTTGGGAAAGAATGACGACATTTCCGTTGTCATTCGCCGATCTTACGCGATCGTTGACTCAGTTTTGCGGTGTCGAGAAAGGTACGAAATTCACTCCTAAGTATTGAGTCTTCCATTAAAAGGAAAGGGTAGAGGATTTTAATTTTTATAAACGGAAATGATCTTCAGTCGCCGATCGCTAGTAAGCTCTTTAAATTTGCTCGTATTTTGTGCTGCTACAACCGCAAGATTGCACAGAAAATGGCACACGATCGACAGCGATTATTGATCATTCGTCAAAAGATCTCCACCGCATGTTAGTTCTATCGGTCATCAGTGTCAGCGGAAATTTTCATCCCAGAGCTGCCTGGGGTCTGGAGGGCCTTTTTGGTTGAGTCCAATTTCCACCCGGATTGCGGCGAGATCCGAAGTAAAGTCAAGAAAGTAGATAGAGAGCGATCGCTGGTCGGCAATTTAAAGCAATCTTCGTTGAGATATACCACATCGGCTTTAAAAATTGCTTAAACCCTTTACTGCAGATGACGTAATCGTGAGTTGATGATCTATAGCGACCATTTCTACTAACTGAACGATCTTTGTTTGGTGAGCGGTAATAAAATTTCATAAAAGCATTTTGTAAATATATTCCACGACTAGGCGAGAGATTTACAGAGAACTTGAGCGATAGTTCAAGTTAGATCCCCTAACATCTTGTCAAAAATTATGGACAATCTGATCGGCGGTAGAAGTTGTCGAAATAATATTCCTTCCTTCAATTACTTCTAGTGCAGTTCGTATAAGAAACACAAGGCTAAGTGAGGTATTTAAATTGGGCTAAAATATTCTGCGACGGTCCCACGATCGATAGATTTTGATCCTGACTAAGAAGTTCTTTTGCTAGATCTAGTCAATTTATCTGTAACTTATGTTAGGGCTTTAATAATTAACTTTATAAAGACTTTTACCGATCACAAATTCGAATGATCGCCCATTAAGAGGGATGGCGATCGTTAGATTTATGTGCCATCTCTCCACGGCCGATCCCCCAATACATTTATTTAGAGATGTCTATTTTTGAACGATCAAACGATCGTGCATCGATTATCGCACAGTGATCGTTATCTGGTAGGATCCATTATATATTTTAAAACGAGGATCATCTTAAAATAAACAAACGCAGATCGTTACCCTATTTTCATTTGCACGATCAAACGATCGATTGACTTCAGTCAGTCAATCTGATTAAAGTGATCCTCCTGGGCGAACAACAACCGGTGATAAGAACAAAATTTCCACAGAAACACGTTAATACGTTTGTTTTCCCATGAGATGCACTCGACTGTCACGTTTACGTCAAAAGCTAATTAGATGCTCCTTTCTATTTTAAGAACATATTCATAAGAATAATATTACAAGTAGTTGTCGTACACACAGAGGAAACAAGTGCGACTTGCATTTTGTTTGTCACTTGGCTTGGTTTCTCTGCGCCATATTTTTTTATTTTTTTCCTGTCTCACGCTGACAGTGTTGTAAAATTGTTTATGCGATCAAATGAAAGCAGATACATTAAATGCGTTCGCACATGAGTGCCTCCTTGAATGAGATTGAGATTTATACATATATCACTTGGGTGTGGTAAATTATTATTAATACGCCATTGGAATACCAGAGAAAAGTCATCTGCATACGGTGTTCTTTTGAATTTTTATCCGGCTAATCCCATTTATCACAATATTTCCACTTAATCATCTATATGGACTGAAAGTGCTCATTGTCATCCCCATCAATAGCCTGATGTGAGTGTCGGCTGATCTTGTGATCTTATCGCATAGAATGATTTGTTTTTGTTTTAGAAATTTAAATTGCGCTTGATTATGGGTCTGGTGCGAGCACACGCTACCCCATATTTGATGTATCATTTTTTAAAGAGATGTGACGTGCGTATGGAAGTGGAATCGGAATCGGAATCTCTGTTATACGCACGCTAACAGTTTGAATAGTTTGTTTTTTAGCCAATTTAATTGATCCACGTGACATCGCACCATTCACGACACCCCTATATGGGTCAGTTGAAAATAGAAAGTGAAGTGAAGATTACATGGAATGTAAAGTAGGCTTGGGGACAGAGAAACACCCCATGACGTCAATCGTAATCACAAATATACGCGAGTAATTGGGGACAAGGGGTTGAGTTGAGATATTTTCCACTCGTCTAGAATTTTTACTTGATGAGTTGAACATTCAAATTATTTGAGGAAAGACCCAGCGATTTATGGCACTTGATGATGAGTCAGGTGGGCTTTTAGAATTACCAGCGGTTGACCTGTAGGTTACCATAAACGATCGTGGTGGTTTTTAAGTCTAATCAAAGGTTGAGTGGTTCGTTGAAGTTTGGCCGTGATGCTGTTTAATCGGTCAGAGCTAAAATTCGTTTATATTTCGGTTTCTACTACACAGAACGCTGACCTCGATGTTCGAACTTGAAATGCTGAAGTTAAAAATCAGCTAAAAAAATTACCAACCAAAAAACAGAATCGTCATTAAAAAGGAATCACCAGGGAATCGGTCGGGGTGATGACAACCGCATCTATAATTTTTTCAGACATTTTACTTAGCATCGGCTTCAAAAGGCCTGAGGCTTATCAAATCAATATAATTCAATTTTAACCAGCTGCCGGACTAGATGCATCTTTGTTCTGATTGGCTGAAATCGGTCGTATGAACAGCTGTTTCAGTTGACGTTTATGGAGAGGTAGTCGACGAATCTAGTAAAGAAATTCGTAACTGAATACTAAGTTGACAGTTCGCAAATGTGGCTGACGTAGAAAAAGTGACGTTCCCGACCAATCTAGTTTTTGCCTTCAGGTTACATCTTATCTAGACCAATCTAGTCGATTTAAGATAACTAGATCAATTACTTTCCTCTCCAATGTCTACTCTCATCTGTCATTTGTGTATTTCTGTTGCAGAACAAAAAAGAGGTCCTTATGCCCATCAATTTCATAAATTTGTATTTTGTTTCTTTCGTTTGTTTGTATGTCCATGCATAACTCACACGTCACTAAAGATCCCCTGGCTCTAACTCTTTCTAATCGAAGCGGACTCTGATTCTAGAATAAATCGTTTTTTAAGTAGTCCGCAGGTTTTGCAAAAATGCGTTCCACATTTGCTCCAGTTTGAACAGTTCTACATCCCCACACGAATTGCCAAATTCATCAGACGAATTCCATCGAAGTGAGCAGTTCAAAACCTTGAGGGTCATTCTTTAGATCCTCCATGAAAAACGCCATTAATGACGAACTGACATTGACGCTCATTTCGTTCTTCGCAATATCGTCCTGCTTTGTTACAGATCCATTCAAAGGTGAAAATAAACGGATGCCATTATTTTCTTGAACTGCCATTCATAACAATCATTCAACATGCGCGAATTAAAACACTTGTTTCTTACTTTTAAAATTAAACAATATTTATTTGGAACTATGTCCTTTATTATTGAAATACTTTTTACTAATTCTAAAAGGAGCTTAAGGCTACTATGTAGTTACAATAAGACTGTTGATAAATTCATCATACAGTCGTATTTATATACTTTTCTTATCTATCTACAAGGAGACCCAAGCGTACAATCGTCTTGCTTGATAATGAAGAAGAGATAATATTCCAACATTGTATACAAACGATATTATCTCTTTTACATATGTTATCATTGTAGCGTTGTGTGCAAGACTGTACTAGAGACTAAAGATATCATTGAATACAAATAATGTTATCTTTTTTCTCAATATGTTTTGCTATGGATACTTAACTCCCCCCCTTGTTAAACGAAATCGTCCCGATTTTTCGACGCTATTTTTAACATTTCTCTTTCATAAGTTTTGTTATATGCGTCAATCTTTTTTTGTTTTTGACGATCTGTTATACATTGTATAGTTTTTATCATTACGTACGTAAATGCTAGAATAACAATCAGTGTTACAATTGTGTATATAGTTGATAATATCGGTTTTTCTTCAAAAGGAATAATTAGTTTTTTTAAAGTATCTATGTTATCGAATTTGTACATTGTATCTTCTTTAATTATTTGGTCGATGTAAGACTCTGAATTATGATTTCTTAATATAACTTCTTTAATTTGCTTATGCATGTTTTTGTATATTTTATCGTCTAGATTTATAGTATTTTCATAAGTAACTAAGTTTATACCATTAATTGTTTGATTATTTAACTTATGCTTACCGCTTAATAACATAACACCGGATTCAATTTCTAAGTCGTAATCGTATTCTTGTTTAATGTTGCATTTTGAAGTTATATTCTTTAAAAGTGGAATAAGACAATTTTCTTCTTCAAAGTTAATTTCACAAATGTTTTTACTTAGATGATTTTGACAATTTCTTGTTCTTAAATAAGTTTGGTTACATAAGGCAATTGTTTTATCTGTAATGATTTTTCCATATAGACATGCTATGCATTTTTTGTTGAAACTCTTTGCTTGTTTATTTAGATCGGGCCAGTAATATTTCTCTGAGATTTCTTGTATATTGTTACGTAACCCTCGGTGTGCTCTTTCGTGAGTTACCCTTACAAGTTTTAGTTGTTCCTCCAAATTTGTCACGTCTTGAAGTTTTCTTGGTGTGAATATAAATCTTACTAGTGGGAATTCTTTTTTTATGTTTTCACCATATTTGTATATGTTTTCAAATTTCGTATGCAAAGCTACAATCTTTTGGGGTTGTATAACTTCTTTCATCTGCCTTAGTAAAGAGTCTTTGTCCTTAAACTTTATTATGAGTCTTATTTTGTTACTAAAATAGATTTGTGTTTCGATATTATTTGTTATATCTTCAATAAGTTCGAACTGTGCAGTGTATGCATTAAAAGGCTGATTCACAGTTTTTATTATATCATTAGAAGAACTTTCAGCTGAATGTGCTGTTTCTATGGTAGAAGTATTTATGCGTTGACGTGATAATGCGTCAGCTACAAGATTTAGGTTTCCTGGTTTATAAACTAATTTTGCTCCAAAGTCTTCAATGATTCCCTTCCAACGTTTCAGCTTTGTGTTGGGATTTTTTTCTGATACAGAATATATAAGGCTCTGGTGATCGGTATATATGGTTAAGTCTGCTATACCATATATGTAGTTTCTGAGTTTTTGTAAGGACCATATGATCGCTAATAGCTCTTTCTCGTTTGTGCTATAGTTCTCTTCTGTCTTACTCAGTGTTCTTGACAAGAAGTGTATAGGTTGCTTATTCTGACTTAGTACGGCTCCAATAGCTATGTTGGATGCATCAGTAGTAAGCTCGAATGGTTTACTATAATCCGGTTGAAAAAGTTCGACTTGTTCTTTCAAATAATTTTTTAAAATTCTAATCGCTTCTAATGCTGAATCATTCAGATTTAACTTAATATTTTTACTTTGTTTTTTGTTTACTTTACCGTTATCTCCTCGTAAATATAATGTCAGGGGCTTGGCTATGCTTGCGTATCCTTTTATAAACTTACGATAGTAACCTGTAAGACCTAAAAATCCTCTCAAATCCTTTACCGTTTGTGGGACTGGAAAATTTTCTATAGCTGCTATTTTCTCAGGGTTCGTAGTGATTCTACCATGTCTGATTATGTGACCTAAGTATTCTACTTCTTCTTGAAAAAACTTACTTTTCTCATCAGATATTTTTAATGTGGCTTTATTGAGTACGTCGAATACTTGACTTATGTGCTGTATATGTTCTTCCTCAGATGAAGAATATATCAATACGTCATCAATGTAAACGTGTACGAATTTACCTACAAAGTCTCTCAAAATGTCGTCCACGCATCTCTGAAATATGCTTGGTGCATTTTTGAGCCCGAAAGGCATTCGTTTAAAATGATATTTTGCGCCATTTATAGCAAAAGCTGTTTTTTCTTTGTCATCTGTTTTGATTTTAATTTGGTGGAAACCTGACTCCAAATCTAATGTTGTAAAGTACTTGGCTTTACCTAAATTTTGAATTGTCATGTTGACATCCGGAATGGGGTATCTGTCTGTTACAGTGTGAGCGTTAAGTTTTTGGAAATCAACAACCATGCGCCGTTTTGGTTTTCCTTTTTCGTCCAAACCTTTTTTAGGTACTGTCCATATGGGACTGTTATAAGGACTATGGCTTTTTTCTATTATATCGTCATGTAAGAGTTTCTGTATTTCTTTGTTTACGAATTCGTTATCTGCTATGGGATATGGATATTGTTTAACATAAACCGGATTATCATTGGTCGTCCTAATGCTTGCTTCTATAGTATCTGTAAAGGGTAACGGTCCTATGCTGTTATTAATCTTCATCAGTCTATCTATGTCTGCTTTATAAATATTATTTTCCCCAATTATGTAATTAATTTTCTGAATAGATTCGACACTGCTTATGGTAGTTAGAGTCATATTACTGAAATTTATTTCCGCGTTTAGAACTTTAAGTCCTTCATATCCTAATATCATATCAAAAGACTGAATATCCTCTAATTCAAAAAATGTTATATTTTTCTTTAATATCCTAACTACTTTCTTTGTATCTACCATAGAATAACCATGCATTGTTTTTATTTTTATAGGTTTAATTTTAATTTTTTTGCTAGAATCGCATTTTCTATTAATGTAATTATGGGTTGCACCAGTATCAATAAGAATTTTATAAATTTTCTTAGAAATAGTACTAGTTAAATTTAAGCAGGGCAACCCGTCTACTAGTTTAAATGATCTATTCTTATGTTATTATTTACCATACATTCCGTTTCATCTGCTTCTGCATATGTACTGCTGACATCGTCTCTGCGTTGTTGTCGGGAGTTATTTACTCTCTGCTGCTTGAAGTTCTGCTGATAAGATCGTTGCGGTCTGTTGTGTGTGTTGAAACTCCCGCTGTGTTCACGTTTCGCTGGTGGATTATATACATCGGGTTTGTATTGATTCCAATTTTGTCGCTGTGCATGTACAATTTGTCTCGAGTTTATCTCCATCGGCTGTGGTCCTTGATTGTGTTGCTGCATATTATCGTATTGCTTCTGGGGTTGATAATTCGTTGTTTGGCTCGAATAATTTGGTCTTCTTTCGTTTCTGCGTTCATGTGGCATATTTTTGTGGTGCTTATCCTGAGTGAGATGTAAATGCCTGTGCACATTATCATGTTCTATTCTGCGAGCAATTGCGAATGCGTGTTCTAGATCATTTATTGTAGCTGAATATAATGATCCTCTTGTAAAGTTGTCACTCATACCATCAATGAATATACGAACTGCGTCGTCGTTAGCATTTTTAATTAGTCTGTCGATTATATTCGGCGGATCACCTGACATAGTGATTTTTGATATTATTAAATTGAGATTTTTATTTATCTCGTCGTGGTATTCAGACAGTGTGCTTCTTTTTTGCGTGATGGCTTTCATCATGTCTTGTAGCACGTATAGAGGTTCTTGATTAGAGTACGTATAATCTAATCTGTTACGTATCGCCTCAAAATTAAAAATTGTGTTATAATTAGTTAACACATTCGCGGCTGCACCCTGTATTTTACTTTTCACTATAGTCAATGCTGCTGCGTACTTACTGTGTGTTTTGAAGTTTTTAATGCTGTCCATTAATCTGGATGCTTCTTCGCGCCACGACCGATAATTTGATTGATCGCCGTTGAAAATAGGTAGGCTTTTAAATGCGTCTAACTGTATTTCACTACCATCTGTATATGTGGTTCTTATTTCCCCTAGCACAGGTATGTTTGGTACTATGCCTAATCCAGATTTTACTTCATTTAGTTTTGTTTCTAAATTAGTGTTTATTTGATTTTGGTTAGTTATTATTGCTGCTAACCTTGCATTCTCTGTGCGTGTGTGCTCTAGGGTTTGTGTTACTGTGTTGCTCCTGGTTTCTAAAGCTTCTAATCTTGCCATTAATACTGCGAGTTGTTCCATTTTGAACTCGTGTCTGTTGTCGTCGAATTTGTGTGTTTTTTTTCTCCACATATACACTTTCACTGAATTGCTTTGCTGCTTCGTACGAAGAAGCTATATTTGTACCTGCTATGCTAGGTAATTCTTGTAACCGGTAACGCGAGTGTTCTGTTTATACTAGATTTCACTACTTGTTCCCGAGGTCCGCTCGATTGAAGTTAAAAAGTATATTTAACCTCCTGGCAGGATCGCCAATTAAAACACTTGTTTCTTACTTTTAAAATTAAACAATATTTATTTGGAACTATGTCCTTTATTATTGAAATACTTTTTACTAATTCTAAAAGGAGCTTAAGGCTACTATGTAGTTACAATAAGACTGTTGATAAATTCATCATACAGTCGTATTTATATACTTTTCTTATCTATCTACAAGGAGACCCAAGCGTACAATCGTCTTGCTTGATAATGAAGAAGAGATAATATTCCAACATTGTATACAAACGATATTATCTCTTTTACATATGTTATCATTGTAGCGTTGTGTGCAAGACTGTACTAGAGACTAAAGATATCATTGAATACAAATAATGTTATCTTTTTTCTCAATATGTTTTGCTATGGATACTTAACTCGCGCTCTTTAGTTTTCACAAGGACTGCACAACATCTCTCGATATCGACAATTATTTGTTCGCATATCACGCTGGAAAATAATCACCGCAAGCGGTTTATAAATAATTGCAATAATTTATTTAAAATATTTTCAGCAGCACATTCGATCCCTCGTTTACCCCCACTCACGCCCCCTTCGGACGTGCTCGCCATTAAGATTTTGTTGTTTTCCGTTTGCTGCCGCTGCCATCCCACCACCCACTACAGTAGCATTGTAGCTCGAGAGGCTACTCGGATCGAGCAGAGTACAATGCATCGTGGTCGTCGTGGTGTACTCGTTACAATACCCGTATTCGTATGCCTATGCGAGCAATGACGTCAAACGAGGCATTGAAATAACTCCAGAGTCCGCCACTGCTGCTGCTGGCGATAAACCAGAAACCACTCCGCGTTCTGTCATCGGTATTGCATTTTGCAGTTCAGCCGATATGTGGGTCTCCGTATCCGTTGGTGCGGTTGCATTATTTTATTTTGCTGCGTCCCTTTGCTGGTTGCCTGTTCGTTTGTAGTTCTGCTGTCGATGCGTTCTTGTAACGGTATCGTGTTACCAATTTTTTTTTATATATAAAACCCACCGAAAGAGACTCCAAAAAGAAGTTTTATGCATGTAAAAGAAAAAAATAGAAAAAAAATGTCTCATTGACGTCAGTGCGGCTCTGTCAGTGTGGCACGTCATGCGAAACTGCTATTTCTTGTTTTCCTTTGTTCGCAGATGGCACCATCTTCACGAGATTCGTTATCCCCGCCATCAGCACTTGATTTTCTGTTTATTTTTTGTAAAAATCATTTAAACTGACCAACAACACAGAATTGCCAAAAATAACTTTTAATAAAATGGAGTGCGACGGGAGAACATCGCATGAATGGAGGCCGTAATCAGAGCGCTTAATTTTGTTGGCATAATTACACTCTGGTCGATAGTACTGCTGTAAATTATCAGAGATGGCGGTAGAAGGGAGGTAAAATAGCACAGAGACCCCACCGAATATGAGATTGACGTAGGTAATGTTTTTTTTTTTTTGATAATAATATGAATTAAATTTATTTTTAAGCAAATACAACAATTTTGATTTTGTCGCCTAACTCTGATCTGATCATGTCACTATTTTCGTGGTTTATCGCCGGTTTAACCTTAAGTCCAAAAATAGCTTTTGATAGCAGGTATACTTGAGAGAGGGGAATGGCTTTCTGTGTTAGTGACGTAGAATTGAACCTTGTGTGTCGCATAGTTGAGTTGAAGGGTAGTCCAGTTTGACTGATCTGAAAGGCTAAAGATGGAGAGGTGAAAGCTATGCATATTATGCGATCATTGAAGTTTTGCTGATGTGTAGATTTGTCGTAAGTACCTCTTGATGAAGTGCCAAGTTCAGCTTTCACTGACATTTATTTGGAGTTGCTATTGGTCTTCTGGAGCGAATTTGCACGCGAATTGTATATATTAGAAGGTGTCTGTCCAGGGAAAAGGTAACTTCGAAGATTAGACTATCTCGGCATTGAATGTCGGCCTTTGTTACAATTTTTTACGACTGGCATTTTTAGTTGAAGGAGATGCATACAGAATATAGAATTTTTCTTTGCAGCCTTTTGGGTGATTTTATTGTGCTACAATCTGCCTTCATATTAGTTCGAGTGTGTCTCGGCTAAGAAGCTACAATTTTAATTCGCTTACGAACGGCAAAATTGAGAAGCTTTCTCATATCGTTTATTAGAAAAACCAAAGTTTGTTCGTCGTTTACCCAGACACAGTTCTATTTTTCTTGTATTTCCTGGAGTTAAAACTGGATCCAGCACTCTAACCACTGACCCACCGCTCAAAAATACGTTTACTTGTCCAAGTCTCTGAGCTTTATTGGCTGAGATCAAAGTTCTACTTTTAGCTATTGCCGTTTCCCAACAGATGGACTTTCAGAACTTTGGAAAATGCCTGTCATATTGCCAAAAGTGATATTTTCCTAACTGTTGTAGTTTTCAAAGCAGTCCTATAAGAGTTTTCAGAAAAAACGTCTATCTTTGCAACATTACTTCTACCATCTTCCGCTAGA
Organism: Cheilosia impressa; assembly: GCA_948293265.1. Classification (NCBI taxonomy): domain Eukaryota; kingdom Metazoa; phylum Arthropoda; class Insecta; order Diptera; family Syrphidae; genus Cheilosia; species Cheilosia impressa. The sequence continues at coordinate 50,536,439 of OX411883.1, read as the reverse complement.
TGGACCTAAGACTCTTCGGCAAATGTCTGTCGTTTTGTATTTTTGGTTAACTCTTTGGTTGCTGCTATCGTCCGGTAGATGGTCTTTGAAAAGATCTTTTATTTCGCCTAAATGGATGCTTGCTTGACTTTAAATACATTCCAACAACATTTTAAAACAGTTTTCTGTAATTTAACAAAAAGAGAACTAGGTAAACTTTTATTGTTTCGTATTTTCGTTTCTGTGCTAAATAAATTGTTTTCCAATAAGAGGTGTTATTGTGAATGACCGGCTATGTCGGTAGCTGTCACTTTTGAAGCTTTTATGCTTTAACATTTGACAAGTAGAAACTACGCCATTACTAAAAATGGAACGCTAAACGCTTCAACAACGCATTGAAATTATTAAAATTCACTACAAAAATGGTGAAAAAACGTAGTGTCTTTGCTGATTGGGTCCTGAAATGCATGAAAATGATGCGGAATTCCATCGAAAAATCATCTTGACTGATGAGGCCCATTTCGACCTCGGTGGCTACGTCAAAAAGCAAAATTGTCGCATCTGGGGCTCGGAAAACCCAAAAGTTATTGTTGAGAAGCCTCTCCATCCTCAACGTGAGGCTATCGAGGACATAGGACAGCCACTTTGCGATTTGGTTATGGAAAATTTCATGAAAAGGATATGGTCCTGTATGCGTGCTAGTGGTGGCCATTTGGCTGATGTTGTTTTCCATTATTAACGGCATACCTTCCTCTTTATTATGAAATAAACATCCGATCATTTATCTCAAAAAATGGCATTTTTCTTTGAATACCAAAATAACACCTCTTATTGGAAAACTCTTTACTACCACAGTCTGGGAGATATTTTGCTGTTGAGCCTTAACAATTTTTAAACCGTACTCAGAAAATTCTGTCCTCAGTAAAGCCAACATTTTAATCAAAGTTTGACTAATTAACCTACCATACGGAGGGCCACAAAGAGCCTGAGTTGGCGCTACAGGTCGGTAGGGACCCTGGGCCTAGCTTCTCGCAACCATTCGCCTTGTGTGAGTTTTTCATTTTTGGGACGAATGGAAGGGATCTACAGTTTTATGCCGAGTCCAAACGGCTAATTGAGAAGCTTCTTCATGACAGTTATACTCTCGGATGTTTGTCAGACGTTCGCGAGAGGTGGCGCAGTGGAAAAAAACCTTGAGTTGAAATTTGGGTTTTCTCGGGATTCGAATCTGGGACCCCTCGCTTAGTAGTCCAACACACTAACCACTTAGCCACTGCGCCGCGTTTACCATACCTATTATTAAACATTTCACTTAAATGTGGTAACCATTTCTTCAAATGTATTCGATTCAGCTGTCAAATGCTCAACCCTACTTAAGCTACAACTCTTGCCTTCATTTCTTCAATAAAAACACCATGGATTACCTGCTGCGAAAAGATCAAGCACTACGATGTAACATCTCCTAATACTGACAACTGAGCACCCTTGACATTTGATAGAGTGTCTACAACTATGCATTGAATGTGATGACGAGAGCACCCCCTTCATTACAAAAATTCAAATAAGCAGCGATATTTAGCAACAGTACACCAACAACAACAAAAAAAAATAAACACGAGACTATCAACAATGAGTTTGTAGGTTCATACTACGCTTGAACTTGAAAACGAATTTTCATTCGACATAATGTGGGGGAGTGTCTGCTTGTCTGCCAATCTAACAGATAACGTAGCCGTTGACTTTAAATTAAAATAAAGAAAAAAAAAAACCCACCAGTATTGACAGACATTCGACCTCAAAACAGATACCATAAACTAACTATTAAATAGACTGACAGCTTCAGCCAAAAAAGAGAAATTGCCTACAAGCTGAATTTGACCTTGATGTAGCCCAGTTTGAATTCATGTATTAGTGCCAATGTTAATCAAAGGGACTCACTCATACTTGACAAAAAACCAGCCTACACTCTTCCGGTTTAGACCGGATGTCGATAACCTGTGGTGGGGGGTCATTTCATTATCGTGTGTTGCGGCTGTGTTGGGCAAATTAAAGTTGTTCTTAGTTCCTCTTCGAATTCGTTAGTTATATTTTGAACGTCATTAAAGCATAATTATATAAAAATATTCGACTTGCTTATTTGTTCGTTGGTATCAAGTTATTATATTATTTTAGAACACCATGATATAAACAATTGTTGTAAACAACGAAACTACATTAGCCAAAAGATAAAATTTCAATTCAATGCCAATTTTTGTTTGTTCGTGAGACCTTTTCCGGCGTATGTAATAACAAAATACTTATTGCAATTAATTTATCACCGACCGATTTCTTTTTAATGTTATCATTATTGATATTTGAATTTCGCCATCACTTTTTCTATTAATTTTTCCCTCACATTTTTTCTTGAATATTCGCTAGTGATTCCTCTGCCTATTTAAATGTTTTGAAAAGTCAGCGCTGTGTAAAAGAGACTAAATGTGTATTAAGAAAGCCGCAAATTTTCAAACCTTTATTTTCATATAATCTTAAAATGTCAAAAATAAGCTGCCAGCAGCTGGAAAATATAATTTGAATGCATTTTTTGATGTGTCTACATTAATAAAATTGGTGTGTACGCACTCACTCCCATTGGGAATTTTAGTTTTAATTTTTCGTACTGCTCTAGTTTCATTTTAAAAGCAGAAAAAATTAAAAAAAAAAAAAAATTAGTGTCATACGGGCTTTATTAATAATGAAACATCTACAGCCTTATTTATTAGAATTTGGTAAACACGCCTATACACCTGTATAGTTATGCAGTGTATAAGAATTTATACAGCCCTTATACACCCTTCCAAAAATTCTTATTTATAAAACACTTTTCCACGCATCCTAGTTATACAGGGCTTGTGTCAAAAAAAGTACTGAAAAAGAGAAATCTATTACATATATCTGTCCGAAATGATAAAAAAAACCTAAGCAGCTTGTGAGAAATACAAATTCAAATACAAATAGGAATAACAAAATGGAAAAGCAAAAAGAAAAATATGGGAGATTCGGGACTCCATGAAATGGTGGTCATATTCAAATTTTAAGAAAAATTTAAAACAGCTTAAAATATCTTATATCTGCACATATTTCTTGTCGAGAATATTTGTAGAATCCTTAAAATTGAAAAAAAAAACTGGAAACAATCTATTCAATTTATTTTTGATTTTATTTGAAATAAAATGTGACAAATTTTTTTGAGTCAAAATGACATTTCGATACTATTCCACCTCTATACAAGCTCTAAACAACGTCCAAGTGCGTTTAGCTTATACAAGCTCTATACAACGTTGAAAAATTTTTATAAATAAGGTTTTTGCGTTTAGAGGCATTATAGAGCGTGCATAACTTTATACATTCTTTATAATACGTTTATAAATAAGGCTGCTAGTAATCAGACATTTTGAATGTGATGTAGGTAATTCGTATGATTTTATTTTGTTTTCCGCAATTAAACGGAATTTTTACGAAAAGATCATTACTAAAAAATATTTCAAATCTTAATATTCGTAATCAATTCTTCTTTTTAAATTCTTCGGACATTACTGCGGAGTAATTTTTCGCCAAAAACAACAAACGAAAACAGACTCAATTATAATTATAGGAACAAAAATATTTTATTTGAGCGAATGAATTTTTTCCTTTATTACCTATTTATATTGATTACATTCGTTATTATACAATTTGTCGAATATGAGCATTTATTCGTTGTGAAATAAAACAACGAATTTGAACTCTCAGAACGCATCCATCAGCAGCAGAAATCACCAAACACACAAACTATCAGTCAGTGTTCTTAGACGTCTCTCTTTATTTTTCCCACGAAGTGTGTTCATTTTCTTTTTTCACTAAACTTATATTAAATAAAAGTAAAATTTGTATTGTTCGGACAAAAATCAAAATAATTAATCTTCAATATAAAAATCGGAATTTGCTAACACTTTAATGATTATTTTTTGGTACTAGAAATTGTTGCTATAGGCAAATCTTCTTTTTATGTTTATATTCATGGTCAAATGTGGTCCACAATTTTGAGGTTTTTTTCCTTTTACGCACAAAAAGTTTTTCGAAAATATTAAATTCCCTCAAAAAGGTTGAGATACAACGATGTAGGAACACTGCTGAATTCACACGTATTCACAGACAGTAAAATTGCGAGCGGGAGGGAGGAGCTTAAATTAAAAAAAATTTGCGGGGGGAATCGGTGAGACGTAGTAAAGCTGTCAGTCTATTTCATACTTAGTTTATGACAGATACATTATTGGTATGCGTATGACTACGAGTACAATTGACGACAGTCGCGTGGACAGTTTATCCGTTTAAGGAAACACGTCCTCGTACTGGGTCAGGGCCAAATACACTCCTTAGCTTGACATTTGAATTAGGTTGCGGTTTTCTTTTTGTGCATAATTTTATATAAAGACGCCACATTGTCTCCGGGGCAAACTAACTCGTATGTCATTTGTTTAAATAAACTTGAAACATCATCGGTCGAATTGCGAACAGGTTTTCGTAATTTGTTTTCGCGGCCTGCTATTGTTCTTTGAATCGATTAAGTTAAGGATTTTGGAGGGGTGGATCAGAAGCACAACTCGTGGTCATTTCATTTTAATGATTGACAAAAGATCATACCTGACGTATGTGGCTCATTAGAAATCTTGATCGACAGCCAAATTTATGGCTACTATTTTAAGATATTATAAATTTAGAAATAAATGATTATTTTAAAAAAGTTTTATGGTTCGATTAGCATAAGTCGGGCTATCGTTAAACAAATTTTATTACCTAGTTCTAAACTTGAGGGGGTTTTGTAGAAATTCGGAAACGAATATTTGACATATAAGTTTGTATTTGAAATGAATTGCCTTTCTTTCTTCGAATCAAGATAAATTTAAGCTGCACATTAGGATTATTCAAGTTTTGTTCTTCATTTTGACGAAAAACTCTGACACAGAGGGTGTTTCTAACTGTCAGCCTCAAAGTTATTAAAAAGAGAACTTTTTTTGAGGGTTTTTTCTTCTGCGCCATCTTTAATGAATTATGGCTCAAATAAATCGGGACCGAGTTACTTAAAACGTTTCTTTACATTTTCTTTTAAATCCAGGGAGCCATTGTTGAGTTAGGATTGTGTAACCTTCTAATGACAGATTTTGACCACCTTTCTGCCAACTAGACTTTGAATAGTCAGCTCCTAAGTGATAGAGGAATTTTAAGTTCACGTAGTCGCGAGGAATAGAGATGATAACTAAATGAGCACCTTTCACATTTAACTCTATTCGGTTAACACTCTGGAAAGAACAGCGCCACCTATCGGATTTCATTCAAAAAACTACCGCAACTAATCGGAATTGGTAGATTACTTTTTTCGGACTACACACCTACCTTTAGACAGTATAATCCAAAGAAAAACCAAGTTTAGCCAAATATTTAACTCTTCAGGTCCACTGTGTTGTGGTTTAATGATTTCAGACCGAGATCACGTCTTTTGTGAAGGTAAAGGCATGCTCTATATAGATTGACGTCAATGTAAATCCATTGTGGCGTTCACAGTTCCGTGAAATTTACGAGCGATTTTTTGACGCGGGGTTAGTGCCAGTTGGCAGAATTTTTAAAAGCCTCACTTGAATTGTTTCGACTAATTTTAGGTAGTTAGTAGGTAAATGGCTAATTTTATAAGACCTGTTTCTAAATAAATGCAAGCAGGGACAAAAATAGTCACTGACGTCGGCGTCGGTTGAAATTAGTTGTCATCAACGGATCAATTACGGAGGTTGACCAACTAGGTCCAAATTAAATTAGTTAAACATATTCACACTTGGTTCCCCTAGCAGAAAATTGCTTCCAGCACACATCCACGTTCTTGCTGAAATCTTCCAAATCGATAGCGAGAATGACCGGAATCATTCGATTTCAAATCGGACTGTAACTGTAATGACTGCCAGGTTCCACGTATTAAACGCCTTTCCATCGTAACTAACTGCGAAGTACTGCAAAAAGCGGATGTAATTTTATAAAATTGATTGCTTTGGAATCAGTGCATATCCCATCGCATGATTTCGCCTGGCGGGACGTCACGATAGTTGCGTCATTCCGATGAGCTGATAATTAGTTTAACGAACCTCATTCAATCGTTTGTATACTCGTATTATTTTCTCTGCTATCAGGGATTCCCTTCGCCTTCCCCACCGCCCGATGGTAACACTGTTCGGTAACGTCTGTCCGCTGGTTGACATATGCCAATTACTTGAAAATAGAACGCAGTTTATTTTTAAAAATGAAAATCAGTTATCGTTTTGTTAAATTTGTTTTAATATATTTTAATTCCGTAGTCGGTGGGCAGGGTAGGGTGTTTAATGGGTGCACCTGCACTTGGGTTACTGATAATCAAGCGAGAAATGTTAAACGTTTAGGCGTCTGCATTATCTTAATACGATTATTGAGACAGTTTGCCTATGTCCCTACTATGTCCCTACATTTTTAGGCTATAGTCGTGTCGACGTTCTATTGATTCCGATGGCTCTTAATTTTGTGGTGCATCGTTTTAAAATCAGTCGGCATTGGGTTGGTACACATCTCTGCGTTGTAATCAACGGAACTCCTCTAACGACTGACGAAGTATCTTTGTTATAAGAAAGCTCCTCCGATCAGGAAATCAGTTTTACTAATCAAATGATTAGAACGCTTCCATTTCCAATCATTTGCAATCCTTTTATACATCTCCAATCATTTTTGCATTCTTTTTATTCATTTGCCTTTAAATACTTCTAAAAATAATTGGTAATGATTGGAAAACGAAGGTAAATGATTGAAAAAAATTTAAAATCAGTGGTAATGGTTGGAAAAAGAATGCGAATGATTGAAAAGGTACGAAAATTGTTTGTAAAAAGGCATGCAAAAAAATTTGGATCTCGAAATCTATTGGAGATCAAAACTTCTCATACCAAAACACTATGTTCTGTATAAATTCGAACTGCAAATAACTGCCCACAAATTTTCTATAAGCTTGTTCGTTTTGAAGAATAATTATATATTTGCCGAGCAAATAATTAGTTGCTGATAAAAATCGTCACACACTTTCCGCTGATATAATTTATTTATTCAACAGAGCATTACCTTTTTATAGGCATAATTTTCCTATTATCTTGGAACTAAATTGCCCGTTAAATTAATTGTTTTGTTTTTTAAAAGACTTCATTTTTATTTTAAAGATTTTTTGCAGGATTTCGCTGTTTTAAATCTAAAATTCTTTATTATTCTAAATTTAAATAATGTACCATTTTATGTCGTCTGTCGAGTTGCGGTGTTTTAAAATTCATATTCATAAGGTCGCTGTAAAAAATGCATGTGGAGAGCTATGAAAAGAGTTTAAATCGACTTTGTCGAGTCGCAAAAATGTTGACTTAGTTCAGATTCAGTGTCACATTTTTGAGGATCACAAAATCCCCTCGCTATTACTTTATGGTGTCACGTATGCACCTCCATTTGATCTTGTCGCTCCTTATCTGTTGCTTTCCCACCATCCAGATAATACCGGAATTTAAGAAGTTCATTATCTTTAAACTGTCATTAAACTATAAACAAGATCCTAAATAAAAAAAAATGCTAATTATACTCCGCACTATCTCGACAAAATTGTCCCACAATTAGATTTCCCACATAAATCCATCCGCAAAAATAAATCTCTTGTCACTAAATCAAATAGCTTGTTGTAGGTTAAGTAATTATTATTATATTTTTAAGCAATCTACCGTCGTAGCCCCATCAGAGCGAGCACACTGTCGTTACCATAAAAGTTCCCATAAAAACGCACACTTTATCGTACGAGTACTTCATAAAGTGGTAGGAAAATACAAAAAAATGGTTCGTTCGATTGTAAATCAAGCACAGCAACTCCACCAAAACACTGGCCATGTATGTGAATGTGAGCCAAACAAATACACCCTCATTATGTATACGGACAGAGGTATCATCTCGTTTGTGTGCCACGACAGACCGAAATGAAAACTGCTGCAATAACTTGATTTGAGTCAGTCTTACGCCGCCATTCATTCAAGTAGCGAGCGCCGTCGTTGTGTAAAATTGTACTCCGAATTGTTTCGGAATAAGAAAAAAAGAAAATTTACAAGAATAAAGAGATATACTCGTATATCCAAGAAACAAAATAAATTAAAAGATATTTTCAAAGTGATTCACTCTATATAAGAGGAAACGTCAAAGTGAAGTTTATTACAGAATTGTACCCACCAAAGTGAAGTGTAATGCTTTAAGAGCACAAGGATTCATAAAGGATACAAATTAAAACCCATATACATTTGAAAGAAACAAATAATTGCTGTACAGTGTTTTGACAGAGAATTATGACTTCAACAATTCTCCAGCCATCATCAGCACAAGCAGCAGCAGCAACAACAATGGCATGGTCCAATGAAAAACTTCGTTTATCTTGTGTTGATAATATTGGATTGCGACAGCTATGGAAGTTAATTATATTGGATAGCAGCAACACTACCACCACCAACAATAACAACAACAACAACAAGAAAAATGTAAGCTATTTTAAATATTTCACTCTATCTGTGTGACAGACGGTAATCAATTAATTAAACCTAATCGTCTATAAACACCCGCCATAGTTATTTACTCAAGTGGGTAAAGATTAATGTCATTTCGACTGCTGCAACTAGTGATTACTTAAAATGAACGAGGCACTCGATTACTTAATTTTCGAAGACACAGCAGAGAAGTGAAATCGACTGACAGATAATGTCGGATCAGGCAAATCTGGGCGGATATCCGGAAAAGAAAAAGAAAGTACATTTCTCTTGAGCTTGTTGCTTCTGTCTCTTCAGACTTTTACCGTCTTTTGTCGGCTATCAAGTGCCAAATGCTGCGACGTGAAATGCCCAAAAGGTTTCGATGGGAATTTTTTTTCGAGAAATTTGTACTGTTCGATAGTTTTGCTTATTGATTCCTTCTGCTAATGATTACGAATGCGGTTGTGTGTGAATTTTCTTTAACCTCTGTGCAAGTAAACAACACTGATTACAGGTAGTTAACCTGTTGGCTGCGTTAGGCTGTTTTTATAGTAAAAAAAAACTCGATTGTGACGGTGAGAGCGTTAATCTTACCGCTTGGACTGGGAGGGGTAAATGTATGTTATTACTGTAGCAGAGCCTCATAAAAAGATTAAGGAAGACATGTGCCTAGGAATCGTTAAGTTTTATGTATTTTAGACTGCTGTAACTAGTGATTACTTTAAATGACCGAGTGCACTCGTTTCCATCATTTTCCAGGACACATCAACAAAAGCGAAGACGTCAAATCGACTGACACATGATGTATTTAGAAATCGTTCGTAAGAGTTATTTGAGCTTATTGCTATCAAGTGTTACCTATAAGACGACCCCGATAGACCCTTTGCTTTCAAAACTGTAACAGTAATTTATGTATTCACATCCAAGTCTAGAAATCGCCGGTTGTTTTTGTGTGCATTGATTTAAAAAGTTCCCCACAGTTGAGTCTGAAATTTGACTTCTGTCGTCGACTAGTGACCGGAACTAGTTATGGCAAAATGTTGCGTATACGACACCGAGTGGCTTCCTCACTGGTTTTCAAAAATACCCTATTCATATGTGAATTCGGGTCTTAGTTTTAAACGCATTTTTTTCACAAAAAGTTCTTCCAAGTTTAGCCCCAAGCTCAAATTTGGTTGTCAGAAAAAATCAGGCCCTGTCTTTTTGAGTTTTGATCTTAGCAAAGGAAAGTAAGATTTTCAGCACACCATTACAACAACTATTGTGTGTCTCGAAGAGTCAAGTAGAGCGCAGTTATTGCGTGCTGAAAATCCTACTTTACTTTGCTTTGCTGAGATCGAAGCTGAAAAAAAAACAGGCCTTATGTCGTATGCAAAATTCACATAGAGCGATCAATTGTTTGGGTAGTGGGAAGCGTTTTCGTCAATTTGTATATCCACGACTCAAACAATTTATTTTCAAATCTCACCTGCTAGACGCAAATTGTCAGTAGGGTGGTATCCTGCTTCGAAACACAGCATTTCATGAGCCCGATAGCAACTCAAAATATTAAGCGGGTGGACAACTCTGTCGGTTGTAAATTCCTGAAGCTATCAATCAAAATATCAACGTGGTGGTCCTCCCCAGAAACCATTTTTAGCTTAAAATTCAAGCGATCCACAATAACTAACTTCCAATTTAAATGTTGCTATTGTGACCTTTCGTAAAATTAAAGTCGGGCTATTGTATTTTGTTGTTTTTTCTAAGTTGTACTTCACACAATAACTAATTAATTTTCCACAACTGATAATTGTGTCGAGGATCGGCAGAGAACTACTTTTGATAATGCTTTTTGATTGAGCTGGCGCCACGCCAGTGATTGAAAATATTCCCACAAATCATACATAACACTGATCACAATCTATTACAAACATTTTTGAACGTCACTGTATAGATTCCATTTCGTACCGATAAGCATCACATTGTAGAGTCGATCAAACGGGCCAGCCCTTTGCGCGATAATAAAATTAAATGTTTAGCTCCCTAGCCCTTAAGACCGTGATGACATCAACCAAGTGTCACTGGGCCACGAAAACAACAAACCTTGGAAAATTTTGGAACAAAGTCTAGACAATACATTTACCTCCAACCATATGTAGGTACCACATTCGCAGGCCCGCGCCGCAAAGCAAACACAATGGCGAGCATGTTGCCAGCCCCCTAATAAGTGAAAAATATTTACCCATTTACCTTATCTCACCCCGTGTGCTATCCGCATTCTCAAATCCAAACAACCATGCCAAGATAATTTCTTCAATTCGGGCAAATATTTAACCGGCCAATTGACTAAGCGATAGGTACGACAAACGCATCCTACCATATCCGTAGTCCTCAGCCACAATCTTATCGCGCCACAGTCAACCATAAAAGATAAACCTACCTAGTTTTAAAACACAAATATTGAGACTTTTGTTGATAAGCCCCATGAAGTCATGGAGCAGATGAAAAAGTCAAAACCCCCAAGAGATTTCATTCATTCCTATCGAACACTACCGTTTCACATGTCTGGTCATTACTTTCGCTGATGATCGGCACTACATTATACGTGTTTCTTATGTAAATGACAATTATTCTTTCGCTATACTCAAAAAGACACAGACGACACTTTTTTTCTGTTGTTTTTGCTTCTCATTTGACCTCAATTGTTTTATTATTGCAGGCAAATCAGTTGGCCAGTTGTAAAGTGATGCAGGCAAATTGTTTGACAGTTCTTAAATAGAAGTGTCAATTGATCGATAAAATGGAATGAGAAACAAGCATTGCATAGAGAGATGTGTTTGGAATTTATTGCGAATCATAATCATAGACTTGTAAAAAAAAATTGACCTTTTGACATTTCATACGTGGCGTTTGCAGTATACAGTTATGTGCAGTTATTTATGGACCTTGGGTGTAATAAACACGACTTTCATGATATTCTTAGAGACTGCTCAGTAGAATAACCATCCGCTTGACAGGTGTTAGGAATCACTCAGTTGTGGAATTTCGCCTCATTAAGCTTTTTATTCTGTGGGGCCGTGCAAAGAATGTTGGATTTACATGTGTGTTTATTTATAACGCAGCTGTAGTTACAGTTGGGTATATAATTACTGAACAATGGGCAATGGAGCTTGCATAAAGGTGGTTTATTTTTAATAGCAAAGTAAAATCATCTATTGTGACCTTCACAGTGTTTAAGTTGAAGTTTTAAAGTGATGCCCATTACCAAAACGTCAGAATCGTTTAGCAAAAAATGTGGCAATACCTAAAGGTTGTTTTGAATTCACAAGGCGCAACTTAGAGTCATTTTCACCTTCGCCTTTAAATTTAAATAGTTCACAATAGCAGTTTTTTTTTCAAATTCAATTGTGAGCTTCTGTTAATTTGCAGTCGAGACCAACTTTTCCTATATAACTAGTAATCATTTGGAGAAGGTTTCTCCTCGTAGGTTACAATAGATCATTTGACAGAACCCACTTACAGTAAGAGACAACCTTAAATCTCAATAAACCTTTTCGAAAAACTCGTTGGTTAGCTTTGAATCAATCACGATCTCTAAGCTTTTCGAAATAAGTCTTAAACTTGATATTTTGACCAGGGGACGTACCGCAAAAAATCTCATAATTTATATACCTTAAATATTCCACATTCACATTGATTTGTATATTTCTATTTCTGAAGTCAGGTTTTAGTGTACTCCGCTGCTCCTAACTTTATTCCTGTTGCCATTCGAAAAGGTCAAATAAGTGGTTTCGTTTTGAGTTCCTTATATAATCGTTGTCAAAGTCCACATTCTATCATAATCTTTCCGCCGGCACATTTGAGCGATAAAACTTAGAACTGTGCTACTTTCTATATCTTAAACGGGTAACATAGCGCCACCCAACTGAGTGGCATACCTCAAAACCCAAGTGTCAGATCCAATCTGCACATTTATTAACTTCAAAGACTCCTGTCACGAACTGCTTGCTAATCGCATTATACATCTTGTCACTAGGCCATGTCCGCATAAACTCTTACAGATTATTACTCACCCTACTTAACTGTCACCGAAAGACGTCATTTGAAAACCGCTTACCTGTTTGTAATTGCCTTACACGCTTTCTTCGAACCATGATGAATTACCTGCTCTTCGCTGAAATTACGGTTCGCATTTGCGGTCTTACATGTTGAGTCAGCACAGTTTGCCCTGTCAGTTCTCACTGACACAACCATCTGTTTCACGTTTTTTTTTCTCAGCTTTGACTGCAATCAAAATTAAATATAGACCAAGGCTTTGATTTGTTTTTAATGGACAAAACAAAAAATGCATTCTAAGGTAAATAACCTTATAAAAATCGCACCAAGAAAACACTCCGATAAAAACACCAAATACAACTTTCTTCGTTTTTGCGTTGGCTGTTTGCTTTTTTTTTCTGCGCCTCTATAAATAATTCAAGTATTAACATAACCCTTTCTCGCCAACAAACACACACTTACTCACTCGCTGCTGACGTCAATGCAAAACCAGAAAATAAAAAAACAATAAAAAAAAACGCGCAAAGTTGAGTTCAAACTTTGACGTGAGCGCTGAAGAGCTATCCATTCACTAAGATATAACGCGATAATGTCATGGACAGGAACTATGGCTTTAATAAGTTAATAAGTTAGTCAGGTTTTATTTTTTCGTTGCTTTTTTTGTTTTAATTTTATCTATGGAAGGCGGGTGGCGAAATATGACAGAATGCCTACGTACGAGATATGATGCGAGGACGACCTAAACGGAAAATCATCGCGAGATGAAATCAATCACAATTTGGAATGAATTGCGCTAACAGAAGACCTGTCAATAGTTGTTGATCGACCGTTGTTGTTTTTACTGAATCAACATACGTCAATGGTTTAAATTTTACGAAAGAATTTGCACAAACAAAAAAAAAACAAAAAAAACGACAAATTTTTCGTCTGTCAAATAAATTTAAAAATTATGAATGCCACAGCTAAAAGTGTATAATATGAATTGTGCTTGACGTTTGAATGTTATATGCTAACGTGCGGTTCAAGGTCGTCCACCAGATATATGTAGGCAGATGTATGGAATTTACAAAGCAAAGTATTGGTGGAAGATTCTCTGTTAATTGATCGGCTTGAAAAGTAATACCAAATTTAGACATTTGACAGATTAATTTTAATAGTTGAGTACTGCTATTCGATTTTAGCTGCTTGAAATTATTATGCAGATAACACATTTTTTTTAAATAATGCGACTGTCAGGAATGACATTCGGTTGGCATTTAGAGCGTTTTCTCATGATATTAAATAAATAAAATAAATGCCAAAGTTTTCGCTGTATGACATTTATGCACAATTTTGGATATATCTCTGAAAGAACAGCATTGGATTTTGACAGCCGTTTGTGGTGATCTGTCCAGGTTGTTTGTATGTGGTTTCCCTCTATTTAATCAGACTGTTTGTTTGTGGATGTCACCTTGGAATTTTAGATTTCCAACTACATCATCATTAAGTCAAAACCGCCAATGGTATATTATGCCTGACAGATGTCACTTGCTGCCAAGTTTTTGCAAAGAGAAAATCTTTCAACATCTTCCATCGAAATTATGAAACTCGACAAATTGTGTATAATTTCCGCAATATCCCATAAACATTAAATACAGACTTCACGAGCAATTCCAGTTTACAAATGCTTTCTTTCTTTTTGTGCGGAATAAAATAAAATAAAATCAAAAGTCAAGGAACTCAGTTTGTCATACAGACACTGACTGTACTTAACTAAACTCGCCTGCAGTAATGTATTAAAAGTGGGGTTCATTAAGACTGCGAACATATTCTCGCATTAAAATCAATAAATCACTCAAAATTAGTTCTCCTCACTCCGATTTCGTATCCAGTTTCGTATACGCACTTTGTCGTCTCTCCGGCAAGTACTTACATACATCTTATATAAAATGAAATATGTATGCCCACATGGCTGCAACGCAGAGTAATTACTTAAGTACTGGAAGCTGGAACATTTATTGCATTAACAAGAAAAAGTAAATAAATAAAACATTTCGCTGTGGGGAGTGACAATCAGTTTTTTTTTCGTTTTGTGTGTGCGTGTTGTTTTCTTAATGCAGTTGTAGCTTAAAAATGTTTTTTATTTTTTTTTGTGACGTCAAATGTTGCCTTCATAAGAGTTCACGTAACAATTATATGAGTTTATTGTTTTATTTATTTCGGAGTTTAAAACCTTCACGGTAAGCATTCGTTCATGATAGACAAGTGTTCTTGAATCCGTTTTTTTGGGTTTGACGCAAATGGGTAATCTTTATAGTTTAGATTTGGACAAGTCGGATAAATAAACGGAGATTTGGTTGTTTTTCAATGTCAACGAGTTAGAATATTTCGTCTACTGTCAAATAAAAGTCAGAGGCGCCCCTGCTCTATATCAAGAGCACAGGGATGTTAATTCTCCAATTAGTATACATTACAGCGACAAAAAAAAAAAAACATTTATCAAAGTGACAGATTCATTTTACATTTCCAAGACCATCAGAAATTAAACTGTTACCCATCAAGCTATAGTTTTTTTTAAGGCTAATCACCTGGCAATTGTCAATCATTACACGCGTTTCCCCTAACAAATTTAATTGAGTCGTTAAAAAAAAACCCACTAGACATCCCTCCACAGAGATCCGCAACAGTTAACCCAACCGTCGATATGTGTATTCCGCTTAATCATTCCATATTGTTGAACATGAAATTCCATATAAACGCGACAATTGTTCAGCGAGAATTTCTATCAACTTTTTTCTGAGACCACCCCAATTCACTTATAGAATCTCGCGAATGAGTCACACTTAAATCGCTCAGAGCTCATTTATTTCCAAAGCAAACCGTACATGGACTGTCACGTAGAATTCCTTCACGTTAACGTTTTCGCCATTATCCCGAGGAGACGTTATTTCTCGGTTGCGAACAAAAATATTAAATTGAAACAAACATGCTGTAATTGAACGATTTATATGCGTACCAGAATGTCTCGTGAAAGCCGGGTGGTCCGAATTGTTTTCCAACTCTTGACAGGCGAAAACACTCGTGCCTGAAATAGCTGCAGCCGTAGACTCGCGTTTTAATAGAACTAATTTAGTCTGACATTTGGCGAGATGGAAAACGTAAGCCGACCGACGACGCCCCCCGCCAATTAAATCTGATAAAATAAATGAAATTAATTGTTTTGCTACGCAAAACGCAGACAGTGCGAGTGCTTAAGTGATTAGATTGTGTCGCAATAATAGTGATAATGAGAAAATAATTTTCGCAATCATAAATGTGTATAATTAGGCTTAAGTGAGAAATAAGTGCTCACTGTAATTCAGCTTGCCGATCTGTGAACTAATTGTGTGTGCGTATGGAGGAAGTTTTTATTGACATTCGATGGATTTGAGGGTGTGACGTTTGGATGGACTTAAGTTTTGAGTGGGTGATTGGATTAAAAAGGGGGAGCTTTCGGCAGATGGACATACATTCCTCGCGGAGTGAATGGCCGCGTTCCATTGCCCGCTAGATGACTAGCGGCATGTCAAACACATAAAAAAAATTTACATTTCACTATTCGTGCTAGACGTCAAACACTTTTTATGAATTGTCACTTTTGTTATATGGAGTTTGACATGCCGCTAGCGAGCAATGGAACGCGTCCAATGTTTCAACAAAAATGCCATTGACACGATTAGATGTGTTTGGTGTCAAACGCACTTCTTCGTCGCTAATATAATGTTCAAAGTGGCTATTCAGTCGTTGCCGTGTCTTTAAGTGACGTCTAACTGAAGTTTGAAACACGGGAGATTTTAATAAAAATAAATAAATATGAATCACGACTAGCAACAGCCCCAAAACGCACATCCTACTTTTTCCCTTTGCCAAAGACAATGCAGTTTTCAAATTATATTCAGTTAGCCAGCTCTATAAATATTGACAGTCTTGTGACATTTTAGCTGTCATCTGCTTTTCGTTTGCCGTGAGTACACACCTTAAGCTTTGTTTACACTTGATCTTAAGGAAGCTCAAGCACCTACTTCAAATTGTTAGCTCATTACATGTATTGCTAAAATCTCTGGCAAGCTTTGTTCATGTCTCCGTCAAACTGTCAGTTTACTGTCTATCAAATTCCCTATTTGCGCCTGTAGCGTATCTTTTCTTATATACATACAAAGGAAAGCAGATGACATCTCGAAAGACAACAACTTTTTAGCACACAAAAACAAGGTCAAAGTTCCAATAAATCTTTCGCCACACACATTCTTGGCTAATATTCCACCACACCGTACAGCAATTGACTTACAAATTCCGCACGTGAAGCCCATATATATATTTGATTGATCAGTTAAGGCAATACCCTACCCCAAAAGGCTACATGAACCGCTTAGAAATATTCGCATTTGTTTGTTTACATTGATTTTAAACCTGTATAAGAGCTCATCGCTTAAAAAAGACCCACGTGCTTCTGTTTGGCAGCACACAATACTTTTTTAAACAGGCATAGATCGCACTCTTATGTTATTTATTCACAACTGCATGCATTCCATTTCCAATTTGTTTACCAAAAGTATTTGTATTCTCACTTTTTTTGCCTTAGGGCTTATTAGCACTTTTTAGCACACACATTTGAAAACAGCTCTTCATGTGCGCACTGAATTAAATTTGAATACATTTTTAGATAACTCTCCAGTAGCTGGCATTTTTCTATGTCATTATGTCATATACCTCGTCTAACAAAATGTTCTGTCAAAAGAATTTGCGCCATTCGCTGTTGGGAAAAGCACGTTTGGTTGCACGAATGGTTTAAACAGGCTACCCTAATGAACCAATAAATAGCTGCGGTGCTTATATTGATTATAATTAAAAGAAAATGTTTAAGTAATTCAAAGTGACAGATGGAGATTGTTCTGATTTGTATGCACTACTGAAGTGCTAATTGGTATAGGGAACTTTTTAAGGGTAAATACTGTTTTCTTACAGCGCACTGAAATTAACATGTGACATATTTGGCGTTAATATTTAGACCCGTCACATGTACGACAAAGTAGTCTCTCAGACAATCTTTACTCTCTCTCTGTCACTCATTTTAGTCATTTTAAGTTGTCAATACATATTTTTTGGCATTGAAGTGCGAACAAAAGTAACAAATTACAAGATGCCTACCATGCAACTGTAAATACAATATTTGTGTTCCACCGTCATTCCAAAATTACATCACATGTGCTGTAATTTGAAGTGCATGCATACATGAATTAATGTCACGCAAAGTTACTTAATTTTTTTTTTAAGTGGCGAATGACGGCACCAAACTTATGAATGAAGCAAAAAGTTGTAACAATTCGCTGCGCACTCTGCGTAGGATCACTGGAAAAGCAAATAAATAAACCTACAACAACGTGTTGCCTTACAAGTCACACCCTTGTCGATGGAACTGCACTCTGTTGGGTACAAAGTTTACTCAAGTAGCGCGTCAACAATTCAATTGAATTGTGTCAACAAACAAACTACGCCCATTGCCAGTACCTTCGAATACGTCAGACCTGAAAGCAAGACACCCTCTATTCGTCATGCAATTGATTTATTTATTAATTATTCACTTTCGGCGGAAACTTAATCAAATTAGTTGGCTGGCACTTGTTTGTGCTAAAGCGGATATGTCAAAATATGACATTTGCATTAAATGTTCCCTATTGGGCAAATGATGGATGTTATCCGCATTCATCTCACATTTATAACAAGTAAACAAGAATGATTTACTAGCTTGGTATGCATGTGATTGTTATACAAACGTTCCTAGTCATGTGCAACTTTTAAGAGACGACTATCTTTAACACGATCAAGTTTAGGGCGAACTACAAACATCATGCAGTCTGCCAAAGTTCAAAAGGAATTGGTCCAAGACACGATGCTAATGTTTTGAAAACGATATCGTTTAGAATGCAACTGACCCGATGTAGTCATCCCTTCAAAGCCGACTCGCTCTGAATTTGACAGTTTAAATGAAAGCCCAATTTGGCAATTGTCACATTAACAACTTATATTTTACCAATTTGACTTTTTGATATTTTTCAAACCACAATTTCCCCATTCCTTTTGACAGAACCAACAAAATGTCAAATTGATTTTGGAGTCATAAAGGCCTTGACTATGTTGCAAATTCAATGCCACCTTGCTACAAAAAAAAAAAACAATATATGCCACTCTGTACGCATTTCAACAATACCAACTGTTGTATGTCAGTTGCAAAATTCCCCTGTCAACGTCATTCAACGTTCCGTAACCAAACCGCTTGATAACTTTGTAATTTTCTCCACAAACAATTATTTGCAATTACTGTACTTCCTTCCACTGTCGGGTCGTCCCTGAACACAAAATTGTTGGCATACTTTTACACAAAAAATAAAAATATTAAATTCAAACTGTCAACCAACTTTTCGGCTTACCGCCAAATTTTTATCTCCTCCTGATAAAAAAAAATCCCACAACAAAGAAAACCACTTAAAAACAAACATGCCTATCAAAATCAAAACAATGCAATAAAACTACCTCTAGTGCATGCGTGGTACCGTTGTTAACAACAGCTGTCAACAAGCGAAATCTCGACTCAGTTGACAATCGCCATCCGTGTCAGTTAAGCGTGGATACTTTCGTTTTAGGCATTTTGATTTTATAAAAACTGCAATGGAAGACATTATGAACTCTAAGGTGATTACTCAGAGATAGATTGTAAGCGCGTGCTGTGATGGTTTAGTTATCCCAATCGAATATCAATTAGACACGTTTCTCTAATCATCTGTCAATTAAAGCGCGCTTCTGTTGAATTTATGTTTATTGATAAGCATTTCTGATGCTAATTCGTTTATTAATTAATTCATTTTCTTTCTTCTTTTTTTCCTTTACAGAAACTCAACGTGAATAGCGAAAATTTCGCCGAGTTCTTATCAAATCGAGATATACTGCCGCCAAGTAAAATGTCACTGCTGAAGTTCTTAGCAATTGTAAGTACATACATACATGCGGTTGTAGTTTTTTCAATTCCTCACCTTGTTTAGTACACTTTTGTTGTGATTTGCATAACAGTTTTAGCACATTATTCGCTGGCACATTTATTTTGTTGATAAGATTAGTAGAGTTGCCATTTCGATTAAAGTTCGATTGATTGTTGCGTTTACACTGACGGATGTCTGAAGGTCTTCCACAGTCTGCAGATGATAAGCCGTTCTGTTTTGAAACAACTAAATAGAACAAAACAATCGTCAAGTTTTAGAAATGGGCGTGCAAAGAACACCCAAAGAGAGCACATATTTTCAGTAGTATAGGACCAGTGAAAAGTGTCACATCATGTGTTTTGATTGTTTTTATGTATCAATATTGTTTTAGCACTTGAGACAGCTATGACGTCTTTGCTTTGAGTTCAAAAGTTACAATAAATTCTGGGGTCCAGAACAGATAGCCTTAGAAGGTCGGGCATATACATTTTTAATGGAAACTAGGTGACAAGAGCTTTAATCTAAAGATGTTTCTTTGACAAGACTTTGTCGAGTGACAGTTGAAAGATTATTTTCGATATAGCCGTTAATGCAAGACAAGTTGTGCAAAGTAATGGATTTGTGTGCTAAATCAGTTGAAAAACTGCTCACGGGATTAGTCTGATCCGATCAAAATATCGCCAGGCACTGTTTTTGTCATTTGACAGTACATACTAAAAAAATTAATCAACAGAAACTGCTAGACATAATTAAGAAGTTTGTTTGCGTTTTCATGTCGTGTGACAAAATACACATAGACATTTGTCAGTACAAGTAAAAACTACATAATTTTATGACTTAACGAATACCGAAGCTGTCACCGCAATCGAATTGATTCATTTATTTAATATTCAAACTTACACGGTAATGGAGACTAAGAAGAAACTATGATAACATTTTTATTTTTCAACGACGATAAGCACTTTTTATGCTAAAATTTTGACAGTCTTAGTGTATATATCTGTCTAGATGTTTGGCCAACAAAACCAATGGACAGTCGCAGACGAAAACATACGTCAACTAATTGCTACTTTAGGAATTGACAGATTGACTGAGTATGGCTTAAGACGGTGTCTTGCAGACGTCTACAGATTAGATTGCAAGTATGACATTTGACATTTGTGCACACATTTTAGGAAAAACACATTGAGTTTGATGCGAGTTTGAAGTCTTACATTTGCGGAAAACCTGTTCAGCAATAACCATTGACACCTGTCACAAATATAAATAGAATGTCCCAAAAGCTCTAAATTTCATTACAAAATCATCCCCAAACCGTATAAATAAAAGAAACTGGAACCTTACGATTATTTTACGAAATATCTGCTTGAATCTGGTTAAAGTCGTCTTCTCCTCTTATTTAATCCAGGCGCGCGTTTATTTTTATTATTGAAGAAATCAGCGCCCTTGATCGTGACAATACACTCAAGCTGATGAAACACTTCTTACAGATTGCACTCTATAGTATTGGAATTATTTTTAGAACAAACAGAGATGGCAACTTTAATGGGACGACCTGATAGTCACGCCAGGCGCTTCATATAGGTATGCAAAATGACAGCCGCTACTTTATCAGTTTAGTTTATTATACCGCTACACCTATGTTGTTTATTAGTTGTGCATTTCACACCGATAATAATTTAAATTGAATTTTTTGAGCGATATTAACGATCCCACAAGGTAGGCGTATACACATCGGACAACACTGACATTGCTGTTCGAAAAGGAAGGAGGAAACGTCGTGTTTGCATGAACGTGGTTCTTCTTCCGAATTGCAAAATCAGAAACATTAAAATTTCGCCAGCGTTGCGTTGTGAATTTCTGATTAGAGACACTGAAAAGTAATTGTCTACAACGAAGCGTGAGCGTGACGTTTGAATGTCGGCTGATGAATTTGGGGATTCTTTTAGCGAACACCGATTCGACTGCACTTGCTAGGAAGTGTTGTAGATTTTACGGAAATACTAGTATACCCGACTCTGACGTTTCGGAGGGTATTTCCCGATTGGTTTGACGTAGCACATTTAAGCGATAAACATGTCAAGTGTTTTTTCGCTAAAGAGTCAATAGAGATTTTTGCACTTCTCGAACGATTGTCGGTCAGATGTGAGTACCTACGCCTTGCGGTTTCGATGATTTCGACTCTAACAAGCCACATATGAGTAGACATTCAAGGCGTTCAATTGGGGAAGGGCGGGGTTCACTCGAATTGGGGATTTTTAATTTTTGAGTTGTCTTTGTTCAGCTGCCACTGACTATTGAATGTCAGTGGCAGCACAGCTGAACTAAGCTGTCAAACATACTTTGCATTCTTTTATCATGCGCCAAGCCCTCTAAATGAAAACAAAAACATACCCACAACGTCAATGCCCTGCAAGACCTTCCAACTTTGCTTTACAAAAATCACTGACATGAATTTAGGTTAAAGCCCGACGAATAATTAACAAGTTCGCCGCCACTTGGAAGGTCTCTTCTGACGTCTATATAGGTACAACGCAGTGAAAGTACCACAATGACCCACATACCCTGCAAACAAATGCAAGCACTGCAATTGCTATCTACCCAAAACCACTGGCTCGCCATCTCCGCATTGTTGTGCTAATTATTCGAGACTTGGTGGCACACCGTGTCACCTATTTCCACAGTGATCTAAATTTGCTATGCCAATGCCAAGTCGTTTATGCTAAACCATATGCATACATACAACATACATACAACAACAAGGTGTTATCATCGTTGCCACAATTATTATCGCCTGGGAATTATCTGCTTTGTTTTAGTAAATAGCTATTCAAACATTTGTTGTTGCATTTTCTAGTTGCACTAATCGAAAATTGAAATTTTGTTTGTTTTGCTTATAGAACGCATTGGAGTTAAGCGCCCCTGCTTCGCCGGTTTTATTGCAACAACAGCATCAGCAACATACAGCTGCTGTAGCAGCTGCGGCGTGTAAACCGAAAGGATGGATGCAGCTATCAGGACATCCAGAGAGGTGAGCATATATTTCCTACCATTTTTCCAAAACTCGGTCGTCATTTTTATGCGGACGGGCCATTTTCCATTGTTCTTGTTTTGACACTGCCACCAACTCTTCTAAACTATGATTTTGCTTTCCCATTGCAGCATTGTACCGACGTCCTCTGGCATCGTTCGCAAACGCGTCGACTGTCCCACAGATTACGAGGCCAATTCGTACGAATTCCTTCGCAACGATCCAGCTGCCGTCAAACTTGTGCCCAAATATTTCGGCGTCACCGAGCAAAACGGCGAAACCTACATCCAGCTGCAGGATCTTCTGGCCGGCTTCAAAGATCCCAATGTCATGGACATCAAAATGGGCTGTCGCACTTTCCTCGAATCGGAGGTGACCAACAAAACGCTCCGCCCCGACTTGTATCAGAAAATGATCTCTGTCGACAAGGACGCCCCCACACCCGAGGAGCACGAACTAAAAGCCATCACCAAACTCCGCTACATGCTGTTCCGTGAAGCTATGTCGTCCTCCCATTCAAAGGGCTTCCGCATCGAGGCACTTCGTCTGCGCGGCGCCAATCCTATGAACGACCTTAAAACCGTTCGCACCACCGATCAAATCGAAGAAACAATTCTGCAGTTCCTCAACGGGAAGAAGAGCGTCACCAAGGACCTCATCAAACGCCTGCGCACAATGCGAACCTTGATGGAGAAATCGGACTTTTTCCGACTGCACGAAATCGTCGGTTCCAGTATTTTCATCATCTACGACGATGACAAAGTCGGAGCGTGGCTAATTGACTTTGCCAAATCGAGACGACTGCCTGCCGATACCGAGGTGAACCATCGCAGTGATTGGATTCCCGGCAACCGTGAGGAGGGCCTACTCAAGGGAATGGACGAGCTGATTAGTGTTTTCGAGGCGGTCTACGACATTCAGAGTGCAAAGAAACCGATGAAGATGAATTGAATTGAATTTGTTTGAATTTAAATTTAAATTATTTGCCGCAAGACTGATCATTAACACCCATTTTTTTTTTTTATTATTATTTTCGATTGCACTTGGTTGCTTCGGCTTCATTTTTATGCAGAGTTTTTGTTTTTTCTTTGTATTTTTGTTTATTGTTTCTGTTCCATATTGGAAAGTTGTGTCGCAGTAACTTTTGAGCTTTCTGCTTGGAGGAGTTTTCGTCCTCTGCATCTAATCTAATGTATTATTATTTATATTTTATATATTAAACAAAAAGAAATTACATCTATCACAAGGCAATGCTTTTAAAACGAAATTGTTATTCGATTATTGCTTTGATGTTTGTGTTGAAAAAAAAGTATTTTTTATATTCTTTCTTATTTAAAAACTAATTTGAAAAAGAACAGATTATCTTTCTGTAAATAAATAAATAACTATTTATATGTAAACGAAGGTGTTTTCTTCAATTTGACATGGTAATCCAATGGATCAGGAAAGCTGCATTTGTGAAGGGAGTAAAAGCGGGCAGAAACGATTTTCTACCACCCCCACTGAAGGCTACACCTCAGCAAAACTATTACTTTTGTATTGTCTTTCAGTTGAGTCGGCAATTTTTAACAAATCTAAAGTAAAGTGGCAGCCACAATTGAACTCTTCCACATCCATACTCACTCACGTTGTGTTTATTTTTATTTTTGTCTGTAAACGATTGCTATGAATGAACCAAAACAGGGGCCCGAACCTTTTCTACTCTGTATTTCGAAAGTGGAATGAAATGTACTCACCTATGTCGGAAGCGGAAGGGGAAAGCTATTTTGAATGGAAATAATAGAGAGTAGGGCCCCAGATCTGATATACACCATCCATCGTTCATTAAAAATCCATCTCGCATAAAAATCAACTGAAATTGGTGAAAAAATCATCGTAAGAACCATTCGCCCAGAAATTGTAGTAGATGCACAGTGGCAGCAAAGTAGAAACTTGAAAACCACAGACCACACCCGCTGCCATGTGAAAAGTAGGTTGATGTCATGACTGCACCCAATAATCCCACCATCGAGCCGATAGTTGTTGCATACTTATTGCTGTTACGTCGATTTCTGGGCGATTGGTATTTTGAGAAGAATTTTGCACTCGAATTGCAGACCTTTTTGTTTATGTTGAAACCGGCGAATGGATTCTAAATCCATTATTTTTGTCCACTCATTTTGAAAGGAGAACCTTTAGGTGTAAAATTATTATTCTTACTGCTTTTGGAAGCCACACCTGCTAATTTTAATGGACGGGTGTTTATTGGCATGTGGTTTCTGCTTTAAATGGGATTGGGCTTGTGTCAGTTGGTGGAGGACACCGCAAGATCCGTTCTCAAGATTACTTTATTGCATATTGAAAAGGGTGAACATTATGAATATGTTTAGAAAAATTGATGAGTGGTTGAATGACCCAGTTCCTTTTCTTGGCGATGGCATTTTTGCACATGAATATGAATGGGGAGGATATGATGAATGATGTATTCGTGGCATAGGTTTATGAACGAGTTGTGAGGTGATGACGGCTTTACCTAGAGAAAGAAAAATTCATTGTGAGTCCAATTGTGATGTGGCACAGGATGGGTCACAGTGGTATGAGAGGGAAACACAAAATGTTATGCACTTGCTTTTCAGATAGGATTGCTTCAGTTGAAGGCGTGAAGAAATGTGAAAATATTTCAATGGCTGGGCTGTACTTACTTAAACACGTGCACTTCTCTTGGATTCTTTAATAATACACTAGCCATGGGTTGTATGTTTGTAAATAATGTTTGTTATTTATAGGTACACGAACGTATTAAAAAAATATTTGTATTATTTGGATTGCTGAACTTGTCCATTAGTAGAAAAAAAACAAAGAACAAACGGACAAACGAAATCCGTCACTTGCAACACGATTAGACATTAAACAAAAAGCGAAAACCCGTTTCGAAGGCACATTGGGGAATCGAGAAACAGATAAAACGAAGCTTATGCTCGTACTCGGGAGGCTTTCTTGCTCTTATCGGCCTTGGGTGGTACTTCAGAACGGTTACCTTGAACATGGCGATTGAACAAACTGAAATAAACAAGATAAATAAACAAAATCTCCTCACAGTACTGTGTTTGGTTAAACGTACATCTTGTAGGTCTCCGTCTTCAAGTACTCAATGACATGACTGATGCCAAGTAGATACTGCTCCGCTATTGGTTGCACCCATGGATTCTCTTCCATTTTCATGACCGACTTGTTGCCAAGCAAATCCAATTGTGCCACCTCTGGTGGCAGCACCGTCAATCGATTGTTTTGAATGTGCAACTCGCGTAGGCGCTGCAGTTCGCCAATCTCTCGGGGAATTTCCAATAAATCGTTATCGCGTATGCTAAGAATTTGAAGATTCTTCAGATTTCCCAGCCCCTTGGGAATGTATTCGAAGTCGTTGTCACCCAAATAGAGCGCACGTAGGGTCTCCATCATGAAGAAATTACCGGGCAAGTTGTTTTCGTTCAAGTTGTTGTAGGAGAGGTCGAGCACCTCCAGAAGGGGGAATGCTCCGAAACCTCGTGGCAGTGTGTCCAAACGGTTAATGGAAACATTGAGAATTCTTAGCTTTGGCATCGACGAGATGGATACAGGCAGCTCCCGGATGTTGTTATTCGAGAAGTTGAGGATTTCCAAATTGACCAGATTGGCGATGCCCGCTGGCACGGTTACAAGTTTGTTGTGGCTTAGCGTGAGGCGGGTAATGTTGACCATGGAAACTGAAAGATAAATTTTGTGAAATTTCTGTTGATTCCCGCAGAAGGAGTGATGGACAAACATTGGACTTTAAGTGGACTGTTATATTGCATTTACCTACCTAATGCTAAACTGAGAAATTGTGTTCCAGAACTTAACACCGAACGCAAAAGCCGATATACCTACGTCTTAAAATTGTTTTAATGTTTTAAAGTGGCCCTAACCGAACGTACCGTTTTAAAGTCAGTGGCCCCTTATACCAATCAGACATCCTTATAACAAAACAAACTGCTATACGAGAGACAAAAAACATTTGTAGGGTTTTCCTTCGCTGTCAAACTGACATTTTTCTAATTTTTCACGAAAAAAAAACAACCCACTCACAAGTCCCAACACAAATTGAAAACAGATGATCTCATTTCATGTAATTTCCCATATTTTCACTAACAAATTTATAATAAAAACCTATTCACTTTTATACAGCAGTATTAACAAATAAAAGCACTTCGTACTGGACAATGTAAACAAACGAATCCTTCAGCTGCGACGCAACTCAATCACCTGTCAATTTGATGGAATTTCATCCAAATATGGTCAACGAATTTCCATCAGCATCCTGACCAACAGGAAATGTAAACTTTGCACAACACTTTACTTACGCAATCCGGGCATCTCCTCGAAGGAGGCGATTCCCCTCTCGACCAAATCGATTTCCCGATTTTGAGCTTGCCGCGCCTCGGATAGAACTCTATTCGCCTTCGACATTTTTGCGTTTACTGGCAGACATGATTGACTCATGATGTTGCTGTGCTTGCTCCCAGCGGCAGAAAGTCTTTCCCCTTCTTGCAGCGCCACACACAGTTAAAATATTCTAATATATTATGTTGTTTTTGGATGTGTCGTCGTCGTCTTTATTTTTTTGTTATCTTATCTATTGGCTCTGCTGTTGTAGGCAGGCAGTTAGCACCTACGGAACTAG
Source organism: Cheilosia impressa (assembly GCA_948293265.1). Taxonomy (NCBI): domain Eukaryota; kingdom Metazoa; phylum Arthropoda; class Insecta; order Diptera; family Syrphidae; genus Cheilosia; species Cheilosia impressa. The sequence goes on along the minus strand of OX411883.1, from coordinate 50,509,163 downwards.
AACTTGAGTGTTGGTCGCGAGAAATGGAGAGCACACAACTCGATGGTAGTGGTGGAGACGATTTGTGACTTGATTTGTTTAAATTAGCCAGAGAGTGTGATAATGGAACCGAAGAGAAAGAGTTCTTTTATTTGGGACACTGATCGAACACAAGCACGAATAAATAGAGCAAAGACAAATAATGGAGAAGACCGAAAACTACAAACGCACTTGAAATGGAAAAGGAAATGATGCTATGACAGATCTCCATGTGAGTCATGTTTCATATGACATCTGGGATGGGCGTTGCAAAAAGTGTTGCGGTGGCAATGGTATTTTAGTACTAATCGTATTGTGTTAGGCAGTGGGTATCACACATTTTGAAGCAGCAAGCTGATTTTTCAGCAAAACCAAAGGTTTTGTACTCTGTTCGCACCGTTCTGAAGGCCTCGAGAATTTACCAGTACAGGGCGGGCATATTTAAACCTCGAAAAGCCACTTCAGACAGTAATTGTTTTGGAATCTGTTATGGCGTTGGCAGATTTTGTAGTTTAAAGCCTAGTATGCTGTTCCAGCAAAAGCTAAAATTAAGCGCCTCTTCAATGTTTCTCTCCACCACTTCGCTTAATTTTGACAGTGTAAGTTCCGCAAAAAAAAAAAACTGTGTTGGTAAAGTTGATTGACTTGCTACTGTTAATTTGTTTTCGTTTGAAATTTTGTTGCAAATACCGATATTCTCTCTGATCTGTCAAAATTTAGATGCCGAAAAATATATTTTACAATAATACGCTTACTTAAATTCTGTAGAGATTTGTTTCTACAGAGGCTAACAAACTTAGCTTGAACTGCGTACTGCTTGGCTTAACCGCTTTGCTTAATTTTATCTTTGGAGGCATTTTTGTATGGGGTCTTAATTCAAGCGCGAGCAGCATAGGCGGCATTTTCCATTTGAATTTTTATGACCACTGTGAGTGCATTCAGACAATCGGATTTGTGATTTTTAACAGTCTGCTTGAAATGGGCTAAAATATTGTGATGGATGGTCTAACTTATTCAGTAATGAAAAACCGATGTAGTCTGGTGCTGGGCGCCATTTCGTCATATCTTTTATTCCCTCCATCATTGGCAAAGCCTACAGACATCGTATTTCTTTGGAGCACCGCAGACTTTCCTCTTGCGCCAGAACAGATTCAGATAATTTCGGCATAGGCATTGATCTTCAACTGTTCTCACTACACAAAAACATCACAGAATAGAAACACAGACTCTGCTTTAAAATCAAACAGCAGACATCCCATACAAAAACGAGTGCTAAAGGTTAGGAGATTATGTGGGCTCAAGCTAGTGGACAAAGGCCCACCTAATTTCAGTCAAATGCCTGCCAAAGTATGCAGGCCCTCTCGAGACTCCACGGTCCACACGAATACTCTGTTCAAAGAGTTATACCATACCTTCCATCTTCATGTCATTCGAAATAACTGTCACTCTTTGTTTTTTATATATTTTTTTTGTAATCAAAATTGTTTTCATTTATTCGTTCATTCCAAAAAAAGTGTTTTTGTTTTTGTTTTCAATATATCATGTCTCAATAAATTCACTTATTATCTGTTATTCTCTCGCGCGCATCCATTTTTGTTTGTTTCTCTTGCATGTCCATTTCTATCAATACAGTGTGTCAATAGTAATCTTCTGTTTTTCTTAAAAGTAAATTATTTTGTTTGCATTATGTATATGTATAATTTGCTTTCCCTTACTTATTTATATTTATATTATATTTTACATGTAATTTGAATAAGTTTTAACTTTTGGTTTAAATCAATGGACTTAAATGTTAGAAGTAATATTTAATTATATATATAAGTAATTATGTAAGTTTTCTGTTTTATTTACTTAAATCCAAGGGGCTTCTAAATGTTCCTTGTTTTGTTTAATTAATTTAAATCACAATTAAAACACATTTACTTTTAGTTTTCTTGTTTCCACTTTATTTTGGGGGCCGTTTTCTTTTAAAAATAAGTTTTTGTTGGTTTCCCTTCTTTTTTTTTTGTTTTGTTTTGTTCAACTTTGAAGAATCTAGAAGTACTTGGTTTTTACTTATTAATTTATAAAATAGAAAAAATACGTTTTTTTTAGTAAAATAGAGGTATGTGTATATCTATAAATATATATATGTATATATATAATTAATTTATTTATTGAGAATTCAAAATGGAACTAAAAACGAAAAGAATTGAAATCAATCTTAGTAACTATGTACATCAAGTTTGGTTTTGTTTTTAACTTTAATTTAGCGTGCAGCATTTTATTTATAAATAATTATTACTTCTCGTATAGACACTCATAAAAATGAATTTAATTTCTATCGTATATAGTATTGTGTGAGGGGGAGGGGGAGGTAAACAAATTAGATACACATAATTAATTAGAGGCAGGGCAACGATGATATATTCCATTAAATTGAAATGTTTTTACAGTACAAATGCGTTTACTAAATATTTGCGCGGAATTGTTGGTCACCGGAAGCTTGATTTACAATTTGTTTGGTTGTTTAATTAGTTTTAAGAAAGCATTGAGTAAAAGTTATTTCTTTAACTGGTTGGTCTACAAAAGGTAGGCTACGTGAAATCGTTTAGTATTTTGTCACCATTTTAAATAGTATTTTTTCTTTTGTGTTTCATTTAGTATTTACAGAAATGTACAACTTTGGATTTTTGTTTTTATTTATAATCTTCTTTCGGTTATGTTTTTTTTTTTGTTTTTGTGAGATTGAATTCCTTTTATTGATCTATGGTTATAGTTTGAAATAAATAGGAAAAATATAATTGTGATAAGGAGAACTAATAATGAAATAAAGGTAACAACAAGTTGATGGAGAAAAATGTTATGGTACAGGATCACATCTAAGCTATCGCCCGTATTGAAAGAGGTTAATCGCTCGTTTGATGTTGGTTTTGTCTTCTGTGTTGACTAGGTATGTTTGTTTAGCAAATTATGTACCACAAACCCGTTTTAGCGACCATCACGCTCGTAAATTTCTCTCCATTTGTTCTTGGGGGAAACATAATCGGCCCTTGCGAGGTATCCGTCGGAACGGATAATTCTCCGCAGCGCATACTCTGTCGGAACCTCAAATCACATTCGAGCTATCCGTTTTCGGAGAAACAATACCTAGTTGAAATGCGATGACGCATTTATTTCAGGTGTGTATTGTTTGGTTATTGTTTTCCTCTCAATTTTGCACTGGAAACACAAATTAAAGCAACAAATACAAAAAAATGCGTCGCTGTTTTCTGATTTTTCATGCTCACATTTATCTGAAAACCGTAAATAAATTCCGCTACCGATCGTTGTCGGAGGATATCGGCAACAATACTTCTAAGGCTGTCAAAAATGTCACTCAAAATCAAATTCCATCGCACTGCAACGCAAAACGCTGGAGTGCGTGACACGTTTATAGGAACAAATCTCCGGACAGCTGTTCGGAAGAATACCTCGCATTGAAAATCCTCCAAATCGTATAAAATCGGAGAATTTTCCGTTCCGACGAATACCTCGCTAGGCCCGAGTAAGACTTTAAGGGCCGTTTGCTCATACGACTCTTAACGATTAAAGTTCTACTTAAATACTTATGGGCTACTTTTTTCAGGTCATAAACTGTCACATAAGAGTTTATGTGGAACTTAGTTCGCTATGAGTCGTATCAGCAAACGGCCCTAAGAGATTAATTTAGCTTAAGCCAATGAGCAATCATTTATAAATAAAATAATATGCCGTGAACATTACGTTCGTATTCGTACAATTTCTAAAAGTTGCATTTTTTGGGGACGTTCAAGTATTTAGTTGTAAGTCTGACAGCTGACCGACTTACTGAATCTCAATTTTGATTGGCTTAGATCGGTCACATGAACAGCCTTTTCAGTTGACGTTGATATAGCGTTGGCCGAAGAATCTAGTCAAGAAATTCGTGACTGCGTTCTAAGTTGACAGATCGTATACATGGCTGAAGCAGGAAATTTGACTTTACCGCCCAATCTAGTTTTGGCGTTCAGGGTACATCTAGTACAGACCAATCTAGTCGACTTACGATAACTAGATTTTTGAATGTGTCTATTTCGCTGCCGTCAACGTTCCGCTTTGTCAACGTGTTAATCTGTCACTTCTACAGCCAGAGTATCCATTGCAACAAGTTAGTAGTATCAAACAGCAAGTACCATCCTTCGCCTGCATTACTGCATTACTAACGGTGAGAACAAACAACTATACTAGCGAATGACGAATGAACAAGCATAACATTTCACAATCCACAACCACAACACAAAAATTAAGAACAAAGTAAACTAAAACTGAAATAGAAAACCAACAAATAAATTTGAAAACAAAAAATAAAACATACGTGGCACCATTTTGTTTGTCTTTTTATTCAAAAAATAAAAATAGTATTTCACTAAAATACGAACAAATTAATCCGTATTATGTCTTAAAATCATTTCTGTTTCACTATTCGTATTGTATAATGTATTTTATGTACAAATCAAAAAATTTAAAACGCAGTTTCTTTTGTTTGACTAAAAATGATTAAAAAATAAAAGCTTACTCTTAAAATTAGATGTTTCTCTTTTATGCCGTTGTTTTTTTTCTTCAATACTATTTAAAACTAAAATTAATCATACGATGAACAAGGGAACAAACTATTCGTATAAAAAATACTTGGTAATTTTAAAATGAGATTTAACATTAAATTTTTGTTTTAAAATATAATTTTAACTTACGTTGGGATTTATAATGAGTTTTTATTTTTTTTTATTTCGAAAACAATTAACCGTTTTGGACGTTTCTTTCCATTGCATACATTGAATATTAAACTAACGAGAGAGTATAATCATAAAACTAGCTTTTTAAAATTGTTATATTATAAGGCTTTCTTTCGTGATGATTTAGTTTGGATAATTTTGTTTTGAACCAACAGAAATTAGTAGAAAGGCGATGGAAACGTTTTTAACGTTCTTTAGCTTAGTTTTGAGAGAAATTCGGGAACATTTGGATGGGTGAGGAATGAAAGCCGCGCGAGACAAGCAATGTCCCGAAAAAGTGGATGATCAGTCGTTTAGTTGGGACCAGAGACAAGGTATACCCAGACACCCCGACAATTAGGTCTTACACTAACGAGAATTGAGTCTCAGTAAATCTTCCCCACAGCTGGGTTGGGTCCTATAATGAGGAAAGTTAACAGAAGCGGAGGAAATTTAAAGACAATTCGTGTAGTCATCACGGCCCAGTTGGGCGTAAACAGCTAAAAAGCATCCCCAGTGTCAGTACGAAATGAGGCAACAGGCACCACAGAGACTCAGGGAGATATGTGTAAAAAGAGTCTCTTGCATTCGTGATACCAGTCCCGCCCTGTTTGTTATTAAAAGGAAGATCTTCTTCAACGAACAAAGAGCTTCGTGAAAAATTAAAAAGCCCTCTGCTGGCTATTACCTCGGACAAACTTGCACAGAGTTTATATTTCCTAAAACTTCTATCCTGATGTTCTAAATATCAACTGGGACACTGCCCACTACTACTGCAACTGCGCGTGATCTGATCCTGAGTTTTCTCAATTCCTCTCGAAATGTCCCTCGCACTCTCTCCAATATTTCTATGCTACAACCATTTTACTAATCAACAAATAAAAAAATAAAAACTACTCCCACGACTACTCTAACAATTTGGAGAACACGCTCGTATTCAACGAAATTAGATTTTCCTAAAAATAATAAAAAAAAAAGAAAAAAACACTCAACCTAAACATACATTTTGAGATAAACTTCATACTGGATAAGGTAAACATCAACATAAATCAATCGAAAACAAAATAAAATCAATCAGAAGACAGAGTAGACAAAAATCTCAATTAAGTAAAACAAAACACGCACACACAAAGGTCCGAAATAAAATAAAAATAATAATATAGTACGCTCTTCTTTAAAAGGAATTCAATTGAAATTTGATTATTTCTCATTTTTCTTGTGTTCTCCATTCCATCATCAATCATCACCATCATCTTCAGAGCTCTACTACGAGTATATATATATAGTTTTTCTTTGTGACCTAATTTCTTGCGTCTTCCATACATTTTGAAGTTTTTATTTTGATTTTTCTGTTTTACGTTAATATCAGTAGTTTCTTGTGTAGCAATGTTGATGATGATGACAAGTTTTGCAAGTTTTTAAATATAACATTAATTATAGTAATAATAGCATTAATAATAATAGTAATTACATTTTGATGATTTGTTGCAGTTGTTGTTGGTTTTGTTACAGTTGCAGTTGTTTTTGTTGCTGGTAGTGTATGCTTCAATTGTCGTCCATTTGGTTGTCAAACTTTACTATTTGGGGCACGTGAGGGTGCTTCATACGCCCCTCGTCCTGTGTATGCCTCTGCATATAGTTCAGGATTGTGCAATGATGGCGGTCGGTTATAATTTACTGGTTGCGGCCCGACGGCTGTTGAAATGTTTTTTTTTTTGTTTTTAATTGGAAATCATTTTTATGTAGGTACATTGATATAGTTAGCAGAAGTTTGGATCAAGTTAAGGGGTTTTCATGCAAGTAAATATGTACATGGGAAAAAGGGGAAGTTAAACAAAATTGCGGTTGATAGTAACAATTAGTAACAAGCTCTCAAGGTCGGGGATCTATTAAGGAGAAACTAGGAGAGTAGCTGTATTTCAAATGGTACGTAATGGTACAAACGTTGGTTAACTGTGGTGGATGCTAGAAAAACACACAATTGCCGGAGGAACAATGGTATGGAGGGGGTCAAATGAAGGATACTGCACAGCAATTGCTGCGGAAAGAAAGTGGAGGATCCATAAAAGTATCATTCGCAGACTCCAACCCATCACGTTTAAGGGGTTCTTTGTCATAGTATTCTCGTTGTAATCGGATTATTTCTTGTATTGATTGCTTAGGGGTCGTAGGATGTTTCTCGGTCGATGTCATCTCAATTCCAATGCGAGTCGCCTCTATTTGAACAACAGATAGTGGTAAGTGTGCAAAAATAAATAGATAACGCAATGGCGCGCACTAGACTACCATTTGGCATCCTCGTTTGTAAAACACCCAAAACGGATGGAATGCAATCAACAGCGAAGCAACGTCGTTATTCTTCATTATCGCTGAGTAAACTTTCACCGATGTGCTACCACCAAGCGAAGTAATTTCGAAATGAAACACAAATGAAGAACTAAACTCTGGCATAGTACACACAAAGTAATACAACTCGGTTTCGCATTGCATCAAGGATTTACATCGTTACTATGTGCATACAGGAAAAAGAAGCCAGTTAAGACAAAGTTCACACTACTTGTGGTGTGTCACTCTACGACCTTCTGGCTTTTGTGAAACTTTTCACACATAGATGTGAATTTCGCAGCAAACAAACTTTGTGACAAGAATAATGCACCGACAATGAACAACTGCATTATACTGAGCTAAGGGTAATTGCTTTATTTTTCTGTGTTTGTCACTCAGGAGAAGAGGGAAATATGTAGTACAGGCCATGCAAACACAATCAAACACATAAAACTACAGCTAATGTTAGTAAATTTAATGAAAAAAATCAGTTATTTACAAAAAAAAATCAAATTCAATATGAAACCAAAACAATAACTGCACAAAAGTTGGTTCTAAAAGCCAAAGGTATTCTTATCAACGAAAAATGATTCTCTGCCGTTATTAAAATGGAAAAATAAAATCTTGATCAACTCAAAAGGATTCTTTAGAATCTGTGTGCTGTGCGTCATTTAAATAAAATTTCCACGAATTCCATGGAAGCAAAATAAAGACGAAAAACAATATGAGAACATATATGAGAAACGTGTAATGAACCAACTGCGTATTACGACGTTCGTACGGGCTTATAGAACACACCTTTCGGCGGATAATACTGTTGTGGCTGTTGGCTTGGCCCCCGCCCTCCACCACTACCACCACTTAAATCTGCATACCCGTGTTGTGGTGCCGCCGATCTTGAGTTACTTGTCGGTCTTCCGCTGTGACGACCGCCCGCACTGGGCGCTCCACCTCGGCGACCGTCACTTCGGCCACCCGGCCGGCTTGGATGCTGCGGCACGGGTACGCCCGCAGATGCTCCACTCCGGTCGGGATGCTGCCGACGATCCCACTCGGGCGGATGTCCTCGGGATCGCTCTTGAGCTGGCGGTGGTATGCTTCGTGGTCCGGCACTGCGATGTGGATGTCGCTGAAATATCAATAACAAATAGAATGTTGCACTTGAGGATTTGAAAAAAAATTCACTTCATACCATTCTCCGGAGAGTATTCATTGGACCCCGCAGCGTTTCACTAATTCGCCGCGCTGGTCGCTTTTTCGGATTCGAACTGGGCGTATGCACAGCGCAGCATTTGATGAACGCACCCATCACAATGATGAAACCAATCCCCATTAGCACAACAACGTACCAGTTCTCGGTCACCCATTGGGCCACCGTCAGCAGTGTCTCCTTGTTGAGGAGGAGATTCTTTAGGCGCACCAACGGCCCGTCGGCATCGACGGCTCTACACTTTAAAAACACATCACAGTAGCCCTGGAAGTTGTCGCACGGTGAACCCGGTCGCAGACTGATACCACCATCGGGCAGTCCATACAAGTGGGCGAACTCGCTCGTGCTCCTACAGGTGCCGGTGTCATTGCCGTTTTGACACGCCAGCTCGCACAGCCGTCTCTTATCGACCTTTGGCACTAGATGCGATGTCAAGAAGCACTCGGACATGTTCCACAGCAGGCATATCGATCCAGAGCACTCGCCCTTGATGCACAACGCCGTGCCGTTGTTGCATTTGGTTTTGTCGTCGCGTGGCTTTGGTTCCGGACATTCCGGCGTTGTGCCGTTACATGTGCTGGACCAGGAACACTCTGTCTCCTCTTTACATTTCATATGATAGTGTGATGGAACAAATGCACAGGAATCACTCAGACAGCACGGTCCCTGGCTGGGACTGCATTGAGTCTTGGCGCGGCGTGTACACCCTGTCGCTGAGGAGTTCAATGACAGGTCATACTCACTGATAAGCCGGGGATAACAGCAAATATCTTTGCATTCATCCTCGTTAAAGCCACAGTCGCATTCTTCGCCGCTTTCTACGATCTTATTGCCACAGAAGGCGCCTTCGGACGCCTCAAAGCAGTCGCGTTTCGTATTGCCTACTAGGACGTCTAGGACATTCGATATATTTCTAATGGAACATGGAGAGAATTTGCTATTGTTCGGCCGGTCGCCGCTAGTTGCGCTTGCAAACATTATAAAGTTTCCGTTCAGCCCACCGGGACGGCACTCTTGTGGATAGTCGTGCTGGGGAAAAAAACAAAGATTTTCGTGCAGTTAGAAGTTTGGTTAGAAATGGAATTAGCTCTATGCTTTCTAAGCCGCGTTTTCGGATGCCACATGTTACAATTGAACTCTTGGTACCATAAAAACAGCCAAAACAAACGCAAAGTTATCCGAAAGGACCTCTATACTTACTGGCGATCCAAAATTATGACCTATCTCGTGAGCCAGCGTCAACTGTGAGACCTTTGGCGGTACACGACTATTGTAGTTAACAAATGTGATGATCCCAGTGTTGAGGGATCGTTTTGTGCTTTGATATTGGCCACCAACTGTTTCGGTGTAAGTCTTATATTTTTCACAAATGCCACCAGAAGCACCTGATGCGGACGCAACCCAAGCTAAACCAAGAGTTCCGCCCGTGAAATCTCTACAAAATTAAAACAAAGATGTCGTATGTGTATACTTATGACTTGCGGTCGCACAACTGCACACTCACCTGTAAGTGAACACATAGGCCAGACAAAAGTCTGAATGATCCTCCAACGAGTGCAAATTAAGGAAGTTCGACACATCCATGTGCTCATTGCAAAACGCATTGTGTGGACCGTTGTACGACGGCTTGCATGCTGTGTCATCATCTATCTTAATTCGTTGCACCTTAACGAGAACAAAACGACACACATTTAGCATACAATTGTAGATATGTCGGTCGGTTGGTTGGTTGGTTGGTCACTCACCTCAAATCGAATGTTCCGGTGCTCAACCCGTCCGTCAAATTTCGTATTGCGATAAATGTAGTTAACGGCAGTGACATGATGCGCAATCAACGACAGAATCTCTTCCCTTGTCTTCTCATCGATTTCGTACTTCCGACCCCTGTCATGCTGCGCAAACAGAGAAAATTTATTTAAAAGACAAATAAAACAAAATCCATACAGGTCTCCCTTCCATTCATCCTTACATCGGCTATTCCCTCCCGGATATGTCGCCATATTAATGGATCCGTTTGTATATACAACGAGCAGGTATTCTTTTTATCATCCCGTGAGCGTGCACCACCTGATGTGGCAGATGATGACGCTCGACGCACCCTCTCGTGTACACGCTTGTGCCAATCATCATCTGAGGCGGCAGCATCCGCCGACAGCAGGATATCATCTTCGCCATTCGGCATAAATTTCCAATTCGCCTCCTTCGAGTATTTTTGATAAGGATACTTGAAGTCGTCTCCATTTGAATATTTTTTCGGTGGATGTTGTTTACCATGGAGCTCTGCGGATCTGGGTGGTGCTAATGGAGGCGGTGGTGACGTTGCCGGTGGACTACTACTACTACTACTACTTTTGCTATCTTTCGGCTGCTGCTGTTGCTGCTGCTTTTTCCGCTCATCCCTCGGCGTCTTCTTTTTGTTGGCATTTTGTGATGGAAGCACTAGTACTTCGTCGTCGGTTTCTTCGGCAGATTCGACAGCCGAGTTTTGTATATTCTCCATCCATTGGGAGACTTCGTCGGTGATACCACAACCAGCTACGTGTCCTGTGTTAGAGAATAAAAAATAAATTGACATTTGTTATTAAAAAACAAAAAAAAAACGAAAACAAATAGGGAAGTGGATTTGAGAGGCACAGCTCTCTTGGGAGGTGAGAGGCGAGTACCGCCCACAGAGCACAAGTCGTCCTTTGAATGATTCGTTCGCTTTTTCGTACGAGTGTTGTACATTTTTTTCCTCTGTTTAAGTTTTACTGCTTGAGAGGCTGTTTGTCTGTGCATCTGTTTATTAGAGAACATTAAACTTGAATGAGTCCCTGGAATTTGTTGAAAATTGGAGAGCAATTTTATCTTCCTCTCTGGGTGTGTGTGTGTGGAAATTGAATTTTATGCTTCTGCAGGTTTTACAATTTGCCAACAGAAGCTGAATTTTACGGTGATAAACATATTGTTTATATTTTCTATTTATTATACTTCCGATTGTTGAGAACGCGCTCGCAAGAGGTTTTTTCTGTTGAGCCAATAAAAGGGGAACAATATGGGTTTGGGTCTGTTGGAATGGTGTCTTTAGGAATATTCATCATAAAACGGCAGGCAGATGCTTCTAATTTATTGGAAAATGTGATTTATGATAAAAAATGAACACAACGGCCAAGAGTCCCTTTCTTATATTCCAATTTACATCTCTCTATGTTAAGGTGGGCTGTTGTGCGGCACAGATTTAGCCTCGTCCGAACCGTCTTTAAATTTGGGTTACCAATTAGTGCGGCGCACGTTGTTACTGCTCGCTTACAGACAGAGAAATTGTGTTTTTCTTCTAAAGGAACCTTAAAACCACACATAGGCCTCTCAAAGACCGCTCTTTGTAACTTAGTTTCCAAGCTGTGATAAAGAAGAAGACCGCAAAATCAAACAAGGACAGTTTGTGCTGCTAGAAGTTGCGCTCCCCAACGCATTTGAATAACTTTGTTTCTGATCGCTTCTAAAGAAATATGCAGAGCAGATTTGGTGAAGAAGAATAAATAAAGGGTTTTCCAATAAGACGTGTTATTGTGAATGACCCACTATTTCGGTAGCTGTCACTTTTGACATTTGATCAGTAGAAACTACGCCATTACTAAAAATGGAACGATACACGCTTCAACAACGCATTGAGATTATTAAAATTCACTACAAAAATGGTGAAAAAAACGTCGTGTCTTTGCTGATTGGGTCCTTGAAATGCATGAAAATGATCCGGAATTCCATCCAAAAATCATCTTGACTGACGAGGCCCATTTCCACCTCGGTGGCTACGTCAACAAGCAAAATTGTCGCATCTGGGGCTCGGAAAACCCAAGAGATATTGTTGAGAAGCCTCTCCGTCTCCATCCTCAACGTGAGGCTATCGAGGACATACGGCAGCCACTTTGCGATTTGGTTATGGACAATTTCATGAAAAGGATATGGTCCTGTATGCGTGCTCGTGGTGGCCATTTGGCTGATGTTATTTTTCATTATTAACGGCATACCTTCCTCTTTATTATGAAATAAACATCCGATCAGTTATCTCAAAAAATTACATTTTTCTTTGAATACCAAAATAACACCTCTTATTGGAAAACTCTTTAAATGAATGTAAATTTAGTTGGACTACTAAGCGAGGGATCTCTCGTTCGCTTCCCGGAAATACACTAATTTCATCTTAAGGTTCTTTTTGCACTGCACCAGTGCAAACATCTGACAAACATCCAAGAGAATACCTGTCCAAGAAGGCTTCTCAATTCAATTCAAACTCGGCCTCAAATTGTAGGTCTTTAACCATTCGTCAAAAAAAAAAAAAAACACACACAACTCATGCTTGTGCGCAGCCAAAGCGATATCTGCCGCTCAAACTATTCTTCAAATTTTATTAATCCTTTTCCATACTCCTCTCCAATAATTTAAAAAAAAGAAAAATCCTCTATGTACACAATTTCTTTTGAAGTATTAACTGAAAACCATTAAAGCCAATCCGGCAGCGTCAATACCATTTGTAAAACAAATAAAATCATTACCCCTCGAGCTATTGGCTCTTATCCTGTAATAAGGGAAATGGAGAGAGAACAACCTGCGCCAGTCCACACAACCGATACATCCGCTTCAGGTTCTTTTTTTTTATTATTGTTGTTTTTGCAACGCAAATATAATATTTAAACAATTTCCCTTCTTTTGTAAAACAAACAAATTCATCTGCTCCAGTTAATATGATACATGGAGGATTTGCTAGAATGGGCGTGTGCGAGCATCGTTCAAGGCTCAAACCCCTACCCGCCGACCCACCGATGATGATCAAAATTACCCCATTGTCCTGCTGGACTAGGGAACAATAGCTTTTCAATGGAAATGTGCTTGACATTCATTAACAGTATCATCATTGTACATATCAACAGCGAAAGCATCAGCGGGATCCATGCGAGAGGAGTCCCGACTGGCTTGCTCCGAATTCCCCAAACCATCACCACCGGCCCACATTTCTGCCCGCTGATTTTCATCATTCATTTGTGACGATGTACATCCACAGCTGTTGGCGGTTCTGGTGCTTTTCTACCGCTGTGCGTCTGCTATGTTGAGGTATCATGTGAAAATCAGTTTCTACCTTCGTCCGCACGTTATTAATTGAAGAGTTGATTTTATATTCCATTATGTCCGTAGCTCCTCCTCCTTCCTTTTCTCTCCCGAAGGACTATTATTGATATGAAAATATATACTAGGAGGAGGGGTGGATTGATTCGAAAAATTGCGAATATTATGATGCGTTACTAATTAATGTTGCATATGTGGGGGGCATTAAATAGAAACACAATTTAAATATGTATTTTGAATGCGACACAGATTCTCTGAGGTCGCAAGTGGCTAGGGCTCTCATCCCTGGATATATATACGGTCATAATGTGGTTCATGGCTTTAGCATTTTAATTAAAATTATTAAATTCGGACGATGCGATGGTCCGATTATTAAATATTCGCACGCGCTTTCCGGGTAGGGTTAAATAGGAAATGCAACTTTGGGGCGACGATTAAAAAAAAAAAACAGTCGCACGCTGCTATAAGGATGCGTGTATGTGCGAGGAAATTAAAATATTTAAGGATTTAAAATGGAAATATTTTCATTTCGTATTTTTGTTGTGATTCTGTGGAAAAACGAGAATTGTCATTTATTAACAAATGGAGTCAGCTAAATTAATTTTAATTATCTCAGGTGGTAATGTGCATTATTGCAGTCAAGATTATGTTATGTGCGGTCGGTGGAACAGGTTATTTTGGTTTGGCCTGAAATTAGCTACATCAGGAAGAGTTGGAAGATCTGGCAGCGTTTTCTGTTAAATAAATAGAAATGAATGCAGGCGCATATAGGGCCTTTGGCCCAGGTTCTCACCTTATCCCTTCTCCCTTCGTGGTCACAGTTGCTATTATTATGGGGGCTCCGTCCACAACTATATTTGGAAGCCATCTCCTCGCCAAATGTTGATTTCCATAGGCCATGGTTGCTTATTGACAATATTTTACTTCGAAGAAACTGAAGCTGCCATTTGGCGGTCAACCGATTTGACTCTTCTGAATTTTTTCTGTTCAAAAAAAATCATGCACAAGAAAAGCCGATTCAAAGAGCTTTACAAAAATGTAGTTTCCAATTTTAAGTCTACAAGGAAATGTGCAAAAAGGCGGCCAGCTTGTAGATCCAAACTTGATCTTGTACCGGGAAATATTCGGAAGCTGAAACCAAACCGCAACTCAAGTGGAAGGGAACCTTAACCAACTTAGCCTGCGGATCCAGAGCCACTGACTTAAGATCGTGCTGGCTGGATACGCTTCTGGTTGAGGTCCAGGTCCACTTCGGACTGTAGGAAGTAATTCAAAACCCAAGTCACTCATACTGATATAATAATGACCACAAATTTTTGCAGAACAATGCCAACCTCCAACCAAGCAGTTCAACGAATTTAAATAGACAACCAGGATCCACGTGCTCATACATTTGTGTGAATTTATAAGGAATAGCCCGCAATCACTATGCAGCGTATATAGAGTCACTATTTATCGGCAACATCTTTGTTGCACGAGACTCCTTCTTTTATATATCACCGCACTGAGAAGACAAACACGAAGGGCACACTACTTCCACTTGACCATTCAATATCGTTATCTGCAGTGCATTCACTTTGAAAGGAAGAAATATTCATTTCCACTGAGTGCTCCATATAAATAATGCATCTCTTGGTACACATGAAGTGATTCCCAAGAAACGATTCGAAAATGCAACTTTCCGAAAAGTCCCCAAAGGAACTATACCGAAGGGAAGACGTACAAAAATTCGAGTAAATATCCAAAATTCCATTTGAAAAACTTTTCTCGGCAGCAACTTCCCGATTCAGAGCCCTTCAAACTGGTTTCCTTATAGCACCGCCCCCCTCCCCCCTAACAGCTCTACTAAGTCAAAAACGAAACTAAGAAACCAAACGAAAAACAATTTCGGCAACAATGTCAATATTTATTCAAAACGGGTCATTGGGTGCTCTTTTCAGCTTTTTCGCCTTCCTCTCTATATGTGCGAGGGCTGTGCGGCAAGTTCGCCTGTTATACGTATATAGGTAGAGATAAAATGTTTCACAATGTATCCTTATCCTAAATTTCCACACTGAAGGAGAGCTAAAGTATAGTATCAAACTTTGTGTCGGTAGAAAAAGTTCTTCGACCCACTAACACAAAGCAACCAACCATACACCTACTATGGCAACCAACCGATGCTGACAAGAAAAAAAAAAATACAAACAAAAAAAAAGGCACAACAAGTCCCATTTCGAGGAAGAGCTCTGACAATGGGTGACAATGATGACGAAAAAGTCAAACTGGAGGTTTTCCTATGTTTTTTTTTGTGTTCAACCAAATCCCGTCTATATCGAGAGTCCTTTACATCGTGTATTTGTATTTGTGTATGCATATGTTTGTGTGCCTGTGCCTGTGTGTATAGCCACAAGAAAACAAAGAACAGGAATAATGAACTGTGAAACAAAGACAAGCCACCCACAATGCACACGACAGAAAAAAAAAATGAATATATCCCTGATCTACCTTAGTCCTTTGTATTTCTCCCACCTAAACTTTTGCACAACTTACAATAAATTCATTTATCTATCTGTTCGTCGAATACAGACTAGATCCACCATTCACTCAACCTCCTGCTATATCGAACAAAGGAAATGTGATGTGGCGCAGGAGGACTAACAAGGAGCAGCAGCAGTAGCATCAGCGACAGACATAATAGAGACAAAGTTAAATACACACTTTTTTCTTAGAATTTTTTGCCTCGCCTTCTTTGCCCAAACTTGAATTCATGAACGGCGGAGGCGGAAGGGGAAAAAAAACCAAACCGGTGGACGGACGTAGGAGGAGATTACTCTCGAAGGAGAGAGTGATAGTGAAGAAGATTGCATTTCCCGGGGCGGATTGAGTTGATGTTGAAAAAGGATCCTAACTTTGTTATGACAGTGAATGAACTATGGCTGGAAAAGGGGTTAAAATGAATGACAATCAAGAGAGGATTCCGGTTCTTTTTTTTTTTTATACAATCGTTTTCCATCTTCGCGACATTTATCCTTTGGAGATATTCAACTTTGTCGAAAATCCAGTTAAGAGAGCAATTCCTCAGAGAGTTGTCTCTAATTTGAGGAATTGAAAAGTAAGGGGAAAAAATTAAAAAGAATAGGCG
The DNA here is from genome assembly GCA_948293265.1 of Cheilosia impressa. NCBI lineage: Eukaryota > Metazoa > Arthropoda > Insecta > Diptera > Syrphidae > Cheilosia > Cheilosia impressa. The sequence goes on along the minus strand of OX411883.1, from coordinate 50,492,635 downwards.
GACTAATTGTGGTCAGTGGTTGCTCAGTTCTGATTAAGGATAGATATTTCTTAAGCCACCCGCTTCGGTTTGTTGCGCTTTCCTGTTCCAAAACAGACATGGTTGAGTGAGTTTCGTTTGCACGACCTAGCGGGTCCAAATTCAGTGATTTTCATTTTTGCCGATTGTGGATATGAGTTATTTTTGTCCATAAATATAAAATTTGGCTACAGCGCCACCTATCGGATACTAACTTTGCTATACCTATGATCTATGAAACATGGCGTCGACAAATCAAAAATACCGCGTAAATATGACACCGATCGGTCAAGCCGTTGAGAAGTTACACGATGACAAAAGTAACGAATAAAGTGACATATGTCCCACATGACAATTTTTCTGAAACGAATTCGTTTGTTATGCATTGTTATGAAAAAAATTGTTAAAAATTAAAATATATTACAGACGAACGAACTCATTACCCAACTCGAAAAGTTTTCTTATGAATACTAGACTTCAAATTTATTCCATAGATTGTCTTATTGATTTACTGAATTAAGATTCAGAGTAACGAATTCTGATAAATGTCAGATATCGAAAAGATATCCAGAAATATCAACGAATAAGTGGAAAATGTGAAACACAAAAGTATTCGATTTAATTAATTTAAATATTTAGTTTTCCATTCAAAGTACCGAATAGTCGTCACTTTTAAATACGGAAAAACAAAGATTATTATTATTATTAAAACAGAATAATAAATTTTACTGTTAATAGGTAACAGGGCTTTCGGTTAAAAAACATAGATCAGAAAGCATATATTAAAGAAAAAGCTAAATTTTCTCAAATAAAAAAAGAATCGAGTAAAGTTTTAACTAAAACACGTCAAAGCATGAAGCGCAATTTTAACGAAGTTCGCTTTAATGATTTACGTCATTCGACAGCAAAAGTTAACGGTCGGGAATAACAAAATTCGCAGAAGATGAACAGCTCCACCGAGCCCAAAAAGAATCGAGTAAAGTTATTTTCTGAGCTCGAGATTTCATATTTATTCGATAGATTATCTAGGCAAAGTAACGAATAACTTAAGCAAATGCTTGCCGGATTTAATGATTTACGGGACTTTAAAACCAAAGTACCAAATAAAGTTAACTGACAGTAAATAACAAAATTTTTAGAAAAAGAACGCTTTTATGAATTTAAAGAAGCATCGAGTGAGGGCATCCCCTGAGAGGTTCGGTTGTTTGTAAGACAGCGTTGGAGCTTTGGTAAACTAATGGCGCTTGCCGGATACTAGTTCAAAATCACAAAAATTGATCTGCCAGGTGTACGAGGCTATTCAACTATTTTTTGTATTAAAGGGGCTCAGTTCAAACCACTGTCGCAAGTAAACTTTGCCGGTGAAAAAGTCTGGTCTGATGTGAAAAAGAAGAGCGCTTCACATATTTGGAAGTATGACAATCGACCAAAAGCAAACTAAAACAGAACATCCTCTGCGCCTCAATGTCAATTCAGTTCGCAACACCCTATCCACAGCCATACACGCGCCAACCGACGCTAATGGCAACTTCGTTAAAAATCATCAACAGCCGATCCTTACACGAACGCCTGTTGAATGCCAAATTAACGCTAATAGCCTTCCATGCATTTCAATAAACTCTCGCCTATATTCGGTTAATTATATTCCATATTGCATATTGTCTTCACTAATTGAAGCGCTCATGCATTTTTACAATTATTTCCATCTATAAACAATGACAGCATTATAATTCCACCTGACTCGACATTTATTATCTCTCGCCTCACACTCTCAGGCGGGCTATTAAACTCACTTAAGGTAAATCACCCCCCTCTGTCGAGAATACAAAAAAAAACACACATATGGGACCAACATAACAGAGAGAGAACGAGGGAGTGGTTATTTAAAAACAGCTCGCCCTACACCACTATCGCACCATATCAAACAAAGGAAGCAGGAAAACACCAGCAACGACGACAATAGACTGAATGCACCCTTGCATGTAATTCAATGGCAGAGTGGTCGCCGCTTCGGCATGGTCTTGCCTTGTTATCCACTTCAATGTCTCTGAATTTATATCCACCTCTGCTCGTCTAGACAAATTAACTTCCAGCAGAGAGTACCCAACCTAACCTACCTACAATGGATAAAACAATAGTGCGTGCAAATGTATGCACACTCTACTGGTACTGGCTTCTGTCCACAAGATAAGCTGACTGACAGCACAGTAGTTTTCTGTCACGCAAACTGATCGAAAGGGGAACGACTAACACACAAAAACAACGAAAACCACTAAAAACGAAACGAACACACACAAAATTGAACTTTGGTTTTGACAATCGCCAATTAACTACTTCCGGTTTCGTGTTCTACCACTTAAATTCTATTTGCAACGAAATTGACAGAGAGATGTGCCTTTGTGTGATTGCACCGAGAAGAGGGGCAGCTGACAGACAACAGCAGCTCATGCCCAACTCAACTCAACTCAACTCAAGTGCGGTTATGTGTTTGTGGTGAAATTACTTTTAACAAAGGAATGACAATTGTGACGTGCCAGTTCGAGCTTTGATTTTACAACAAAAAATAGAAAATCAAGAAAGAAAGAACGAAACATAATCGTAATGGAACATTAATGCGCAAATCTAATTAGCAGCAACGTATGCGTGTATGTATGTATGTATGTATTTTTTTTATTGAGACTTCAAAAATGTTTACAGTAGATTTCGATTTACATAAAGAATTGAATAAAAAAAGCCGACTTGGAATTGGTCTGGCTGTCACAGAGGTATTTAAAAGGAAATTCTTCGTAACTTAACGAGAATGTAATATTAAAAAACTTGACGTTGTTAGATATAGATACACATGTTCGCTCAATAGAAACATGACAGAGTGTGAAAGGGTAAAATAGATTGGCTACGTATGCGTGTCATAGCCAGCGAATTTGACACATGTTACTGGCGATGGCTATGGATATGCATCAGTGCACCGCCAGCTGCTGATGCTTTACAGTTTACATGTCAACCGTAGGTAGATGTGTCATTAAACAGTAGATTATGATGGATCGATGACTCACGAAAGTGTGTGTGGTCGCAATGCATGGATGGAGGCCAGTTCGCTGACCTGTTTTGGTCACATTAATTAGTGGCATTTGCTAATTGTTATCTAGCATTCGCATTCGGTAACAAAAAAAAAAAAGAGAATTATTTAGCAGCAGTTAACCATAGTTTGTGTAGTTTTCCGCCTCAGAGGTATGGTTACGCAACTTTGGCGGTGCATTGTTTTTGACAGACCGCCAAGGTGACCAGCAAGACTTAATGTCAGACTTTTAAATATGCTGCCGTTTCTTTTTCAGTCAATTTTGTATAAAATTTGACAGAGGAACATTTTTACGGTCAAAGTCCGCATTGCAAAGCAGTGCAAGACCGATTAAAAACTGACAGTTTTTACAGCGGACACGATTAAACGTCAGTTGATGTGTGTATTGCAAAGTCCTACATTCTTGCATAGCATTGCGTAGAATTTTTGTTGCGGGGGTAACATTTTTTCGTTTTACTTGGTTGGCTGGGTCATTAACAAAACTTTGCAACAGGATTTATTCAAAATTCTGTCAGTCTGTTCTTAGATAGCAGATAGTTGGACGTGCAAAAACAGACAGAAAATAGAAGCTCAAATCATCATAATTTTGTTGGCGTTACTTTGAAACCAATTTTTATAAAATATGTACCAAATGAAAAGTAGAAGCTTTTCCGGAAAATAAGCTTAAGTCAAACTTGGGCAAAATTTTGGGGAACCTTACACAACTTACCCTATATAGGGGCTTTTTCAATAAAGATTTCTCGGTATAGTTTGCAGTTTTATTCAATAACGTTTGACGCTTCGTTTAGGTTATGTAAGGTTTTAGGTAGAGCCCTTCTAAAACCCACATAGGTCATTGTGGACCGATTGTGATGCCCTCTTCGGAGGTCAGCCTTTTTTGCTGCCGATGAATTTGTATTTGGGATTGTCCTTGAGGAATCGCACTTCCAAGTTATTCGTTCACGGAATAAGTTGATTTTACATGTGAAACAAAAACAAATTCCGTCACGTAATGCTCGTTCACGAACGACGCGGTTCGACCGAAGATGTGAAGATTAGACAGTGGAACATCAGAAAGTTCCTGTATTTCATGGAAGTAGTAATTTTTAAGTGTTTTGTTTATTCAGTGACAAAAACTTCTGCCTGTCAGAGGAAATGAGGTGTGTCCTCGTCCCTGCAGACTCTATATACAGGGTGGGCCAAATACAAGTTTCTTTTTAAAAATGCAATTAAACGAATAAAATTATATTTTTAAATTTATTTTTAAGATTAAACATTCCCATCAAATATGGAACGAAGCGAATGGTCGTGCGCCTTCAATTTCGAAGTCAGTTTGACCTTTTAAGCGAATAATCCGAGATCTTTGTGCAGAATTCTCCTCAGGCTAGTGGGTGAAATATTGAGCTGTTGAGATCGATGGCGAATTGATGTTCGTGAATTGGGCTACGCAGCACTCACTTTGGAAATAAGTTTTCAATATTTCCCAACGTTGTTCGAGTGTCAAGCGACTCATTTGCGGATATATGATACTGACTTTCTGTCAAAATGTCGAGCGGGAAACAGCTGTCAGTGTCAAAATAAACTATGATTTAAAAAGAAACCACTAGAAGGCCCACCCTTTAGATTTTCACCTGACATTTGATTTCTTTGTATGCTGTTTCTTCACAAGTTTTGGCAGGCCAATGCCCTAGCTGAACGACGGTTTGGAAATTATTTAAAAATATTCCATGTTCGAACTCCGTGCAACATTAGTTCACCAGAAAATTGTTCAGTGATTAGAAAACTAAACCGTGATGGACATTGGAACGACCTCTTGTTCATTGCAGAACTGCCATGTCACAGCTCCAAGATAAAGCAAAATCCTAGTTGTTGCTTTATAAAGTCGCTCTTCATGAAAGGCCCTTTAAAAAACCGACCAGAAAGTTAAAAAGCTTGGTCTGAGCATTTTATGGATTTTTTTAAAGACCCACCCAAATATGTATATACCACTTTAAAATGCCGTCCGTCATACCCATAGATTTTATAAAATGCTTCCAAAATTTCTTTCTCCGAGCTTTACTAATGTCTTAACGAGGACCTTAATTGAACGCAGCATTTAAAAGGCGACACACAATCACATCTGATCACAATTTCCTGATAAATGTGCTCTTACCTATAATCTGCTTAATTAACCGGAAACCAATCTTAAGGCCTTATCGATTCACAAGAGTCAAACCCATCTGCAATTGGCACCCACAAGAAACATTACCCACACATGGCTCTCCCCGAAATACATACCTACGCTTTTTATGAGAGATTTCCATTCAACCCCTCATGAGCCGGCTGGCACGGAAACGTGCAATGATTACTCTATGCGATTATTTCGTGTTCTAATATTCGCAATCCAATTACACCAAATGGATAATTATATTAAATAATATTTATATTTAGCTTAATGCCACAGCAACCAGTACATTGTATACTATATGCGGAAAGCCATTCACACCGCACACAGGCCATCCGCAATAATTACAAAGATTGCCAATAACAATTACGCCACCGGCCGCCAACAAAGAAGCCATAGGCACTCCCTGCCCTTCCCCTTGGTTCGTGTGCACAGCGTGTAGTGTAAATCTGGTTGTTATTATGTAGAACACAGTAGACTATTTGAATTCTAAATCAAAATCAATTTTCGAAATATGTAAATTCGTGCACCCTACACCGACATACCCGCAAATATCAAGGCTGACGTGCATGGAGTAATATTCTCATTATTAGGGATCATTCTGGTGGTCATTCCTGTCAACTTTGTCTGATGGATGCGCGATTATAATTGCTGTCCGCCATGGCTTTTGTTTTGCACACACACACACACCCACACACTTGGTGCGAGAGCGAGTGAGTTTTATATCTGCCCGGGTAATTGTCACACACACGGGCTAAAGTTTTACATTTTCAAATATGATCATGCGATAGTGTTATAAAGTGAATTATGCAAAGTAGCCGGCGACCGCTCTGATAGAAATCTCTGTATGTGGTGCAGATTGAAACTGATTTAGCTATTCGAAATAAGCGATGCGTGCAAAGTGATTAGTCAGTTGTATAAACGCCTAAATGGGGGTAGAGTCGGAGTGTTGTTGACCCTACACGAGTTATTAAAATTCAAAATAAACGCGAGTTGCGGTAATGAGATTATTTAAATATTGCCCAACTAATTTGTGACAACTTGGCAATTTTTAACTGATGATGGAGTCTTTAATTGAATTAAGGAACGAGGCAATTTGATTGACCGGTTCAAATTGTCAAAAAGGTCAAATGCATTCAGCATCACTCAAAATTGCACTGCCAACAATTTTCTTTGGTTAAAGTGAACCCAAATATCAAAATCTTTGATTTAAGAATGAAATTGTTGGCCATGGAGAGCAATTATTCTTACGCTGAATACCTTATTCTTGAGAACTTAAGAACGAGTTCTTGTTAGCAAAAATAATATTTGAGCCAAGAACATTTAACTTACAATTTTTTTAAAAATATCAGACTTCTCCGCTTAACAATCTTTTTTTCTAAGTGATGGCAAATAAGACCTTTGAACGGTTTTGACAAGCGTTATGGCTCCGGTACAACTGTGGGTAGTAACCCTCCATTTCCAAAAATAATAAATAGTTGGCGCAACAAGTTCGTAAGGACCCTGGGCCTAGCTTCTCGTTTTGTGTGAGTTTTTAATTTTTGGGACGAATGGAAGGGATCTACAATTTTATGCCGAGTCCAAAATCGGATGCTTGTCAGACGTTCGCAAGAGGTGGCGCAGTGAAAATAACCTTAAGTTGGAATTTGGGCTTTTTCGGTTTTCCTCTTTAGTCAACATTTTCATAGGTTAAAGTTTTTTTTTGTCGTACCATTTGTGGCGTTTTTTCGAAACCGATTTTTGTGAAATTTGTAACAAACGGAAGAGGAATTTTCGTAGGTGAGTTCCCTCATGTGTTGTGCTTCCCCTTCAGTCAACTTTCAAACGACAAATCGTCAAAATGAATACTGAAAAATTCCAAAATTCTATCCTTGCATACATTCGTAGGCGAAATCATCTCTCCCACCATTGTTTATTTTTTTTTAAAGCAATCTCCCACGTCTTTTGCCAAACCTCTGACTATACAACCGCATACTGATTAAGTCCCTTGTTGTTGTGGGAAATTGTCGTTCTGACCGTCCATCTGGACCACAACACACGTGCCATTCCCCATCAGTGCCATAGAGAGTGCGGAAAGCATCTACATATAAATATTCCCTATACGAAAGCCGTTCATTAGAGATCATAGTCGGAGGAATTCCCCACCATTAAGATTCTAAAACATATCCCAACACTCAATAAAGTTTTAACAATTATACTGTACAACAAGAAGATGTCCTTTGAAATCATGTAATTTCCCAGAAGATGGGTCTTGATACCCAATTTCCTAATGTGTTTCAGTCTCATTCGTTATTCTTCACACATGTAGTTTATGTATATGTGAGTATATAAGACTTGGGTACTTGTGTATGAACTGAAAATGCCACTTTAACCCATTAAACATTTCTGCAAATCGCCCACAGGCTCCTGCATCGGCACAGAGAGATAGAGCGAGAGATCCGAAAATCCTCAAACTCGTAATAAGTTCACACCGAAACCCCCTCCCCCGAGAGATCATCTTCTAAATTCCAAACCCTCTGCTGGTGCTTCGTTTGCCTCTTTTGTCCTAATTTGGAAATTAATCTGCTGAAGCTTAAGTATCTCATATCCCCTTCAGCAGCAGCACAAACACACACTTGCACATACAGATACAGACCCACATGTGGCTGTGCGCAGTTGAAATCCCAATCCAAACGTACAATGGGAATTCGGTTGGTGATGGCCTGAATTCAAACTTCCGAAATTGGTACACCCCACCCCTCTGTAGATATATATCCTCATTCCTCATGCAAGAACGCCTCCAACACTCATATTCCGCCAGATGTGACCCGATTTTCCAATTCGCATTCACACACGAGATTTATATTTTGTGGTCAGACCTCGTGAATCGCACATAACGATGGCGTAGAACACCGTACCGCTCGGCACCGCACCGCACCATCTATCCTGACCGTTTTCCACTTTACATGATAGAGGCGGACCTTCGGGGACTTTCTTGTCAAGAATTTAATTTTCCGATGACATGAATCTGCAGTTTCCGTACACCTCTGTCGGATCTGTCGTATCACCCAAAGAACCGGAGAAAGAAATGCTTTCCGAAGTGATAAGTCAACATTGGGTCAGGCTTTAGTCTGTCCATATGCACTTCCTAGAAAGAGGACCGCACTGATCGGTGAAAGAGATACTTTTCTTCTTTGGACAGACACACAAGGTCCGCAAAGGTGCTGGGGGTGTTGAGAATTAGGAAAATGCTTTCCAGGTCATTCTGCCTTTACCCAGCACAAACATTTCATTCAATGAAAAACTCTAATTGAAGCGTTCTGGACAAATGTGGGGAGGAGTTGATTTAAAGCTGCAACCTGAACTACGGTACCGAAGTCAAAATCTCCATATCGATGGATGTTGTTTTTTGGCAAAGGGAACGAAAAAAAAAAACCACCCACATCCCTCTGCCGGATGGTTGGAAAACCTCAACTTGCAGCCTGTTTGGTTTCCCATTTAAATCTGTTCCGTTGCCAAACATCCGAGAGAGGCAGAGCGAACCTGCACCAAAAAAGACTAAATGAAAATAAAATACAAAAAACATCTTTGGACTGTGGGTGTAAATGGGTTGATTTGCAACGAAGCACCAGGTGCATGAGGAATGCGAAAAAATTAGGGCACCATCCCTTTAAAGCATTCTTGTACCTGCTGCTGGTGTGGCCGACGACGTTCGAGCTGCTCCTACATCATATATGCATTTTCGGAAAGGATATGCAATTGATTTGATCCCGTAGTCCCCATCCCCATCCCCATCCCAGTGGTGTCGGTGGTGGCGCAAAAACGGCTTCCGAAAATGAATTGATGCTTCGGGTTTGTCGGTTCGTTGGTGGCGGTCGGTCGATCGGTCCGTCTGTCGGTGTATAGCTGCCGTCGAAAGGATGAGGTCTATTCTCTATTCTATATGTGCGCACACAATGTTGGATGGTTTTTTGAATTAAAATTTAGTGCGGCTCGGCGGGGGAGTGTTGAAATGTTCATGTTTTTGCTGTGTAAGATGAAATCTTTGCACGGACGACGACGAGCACGAGGTGGATTGCAGTAATGAAGTGAACAATGTTGGTTTTCTATTATATATTTGTGCCGCCGCCGTCCTCTCTCGTTCTGCGGATGCCCATTCGAAGTTTCCTTGTTTCAAAATGTTGCAAATGTTTGCGAATTTCCCAAATTGAACCCCTCCGGAGGATAACACTGTGCGGTCTGAGAGCTGTTCTTGTTTGTCGAATATTTTCTACTTTTTGCACACATGTGTGACGGGTGCACGATATATGCACTTGGAAGAGGTCAATTCGGGTGGGTATCTGGATGTTGAATCAAAACTTTTCAATTAGGTACTATTTAAATTGTTGCGAATGAATGACGCTCGGTGTGGGTTAAAAGTGGGCGTGTATGCTTTGCCAGGTGGTTTTCAAGGCGACACGGTACACGCAGTTAAAGGTTGCGAATTGTTTCTCATTTGCAACAAGTTCAGTCGGCAACTTAAGACTTTTGTGTTCAAGGTTTGGTAATGGCAAATCTTTTGTAAATATTTCAACTTAAGAAGATCTTCATCCGAGTGGAGATGCAGGAGTTTTTGGGACTGAAAACCATTATTGCATAAACAAATAAAACCCAGATAACTTCGACCGTTTGCACTCTATCAATGAATTCGGATACGAAGTAGATGTCTGCAACTCTCTGCCGTACAGATATTACCAGTTTTGCCAGAAAGGTTTACTCGATTACATAAAATACGGCTTCTATACCGATAAGCCCCACAAAATCCTGTTTACCAGGACGTTGCAATACAACGCATCCATTGTGCTCCATTTTCTATTCATTATCCCATCAGGCAAACCAACTCAAGTACAGAAATCCCATTCAATTGTCTGACGATACAGAATCAACGTCACTTTAAATTCAATCCACCTCGAGTGTAAAATCCATAAATTCACTTATGCGCTCACTCTATGCTGCTGCATTTTCTCTTTCAGAAAATACACACAAACAAACACACCACCGGTGCGGTATAAACCATAAACAGGATAAGTAAACAAAAAAAAAAAAAAGAAACAATTTTCACTTACCTTCTCTCACATCCTTGTAGGGATCATCCACATGCTTTTCATTATAGATAATGGAATGAAATCCATCCGTTTTGTACGTATGATTTGGGAAATAATGCTTTGCATTCTCCACATAGTATGCATCACGCTCGGTTACGATTTTACCCTCAAACACTCCGTCCAGTATTGAGCCAAATACAAAACTATTACGTTCACCTATCACATCGCCCTCGTATATATGTGATGTTGACACATCAATTGGGCCATTTGTTGAACTACTATGTATCTGTCAAAGGCGAAAGTAAATGTTGTTTTATTACACTCGCACAGAGTCATATGTGTCAAGTCAACTCACCTCTAACTTATCACTAAATGTATTTAAATCACGTTTTAATCTAAGATGAAATTTCTTTCCATGTGCGGAAAATTGTAAATGTACAAGATGATCTTTGGTCACTGATCGTTTAGCCCTACTGTGACTAGCCTTTGTGTGCTCATGATCATAGCTGAGGGTTTCGTAATGCGATATGTATTCATTGAGGCGATCATAACCTGAAAAGAGACGAGATAAAAATTAAAAATGTGTGAGTAATTTTTTAGATTTCACAAAACAAAAGTTTAGAGTCCATCACTGTAAGCCGCCATTGATGGAATTTAATTTAACAAAAAAGCAGTTGAGGAATTTTCCAACGCCCAAAAATTGAGGGAACAAAACTAGTCGCGCAGTGAAAACGGATCACAGCACGAATTTCTTGACAAAGACGAGGACATAGCTGAATTTACCGTTGCGAAGGTTTTTCAAAAAGAGCAAACTCCCTCCCTGAAGAAAATAAAATTATTAAAACTTACACCAAGTTCAGAGCAGAACAAACATATAAAGGGTGTCCCATAATTCAGGCAGAATGTAATTTTGATAGAAAATACATGGGGCTAATCGCGTCGTCCGTGAACGAGCTATACGTTCACGGAATTATGTCGATTTTGCATGTGAAACAAAAACAAATTCCGTCACGTAATGCCCGTTCACGGACGACGCGATTCGACCTCAGATTTTTAATTAGAAATCTTAAATTGTTTTATTGATTCATAGAGTATGCAGATTGGGGTTATAAATGGCCGCCACGGCTTTGATGACAAGTACACGTCCTCTTTTATTGAAATTTTCTAAGACCTTTTCGCATAAATGAGGCTGAATTTCATTAATACACCCGCCAATTTCCTCTTTCCAGGCGTTGGTGATCTTGGGCTTAATTTATTACTGAAGATGATTTTGTTCGGAAAAGCTGACAAACTTTTATTATTTTGAAAATACTGCTGAACAATGAATATGAGTTGTTCTTTCATATAGCGCTCCATTTTTACTAACCCTCAACTGTCAGCTGTCACATTGTTATATTTTTTCCGTTGGCATCACTGTTCTATTAAATGGCGCAAAATTCAAGGTTTGCGTGAATTATGGCACACAATTTACCTACAGTCAGCTCAGGACCCTGTTGAAGCGTTACAGCTAGAGGTTAGCCTCTCCCAAGAGTTTTCAAAAAAAGGAATAGCAATTTACAATCTGATGAATACAACATGCCAAAATTTTCTGCTTCAATTATATCTCTGGGTACAACCTGTATAAATATAGCCAAAGGTGTTGCAAGGCAATATTTTCCGAATTTATTGGACAAGAGATTTAACCATATTCGCAAAGTTAAGAGTACCTACATTAAAAAGTGGAGTACATTAAAAAATGGATGGACGAACTTTTTAAACAGAGAGTTTCAAAACTTATCCGATGTAAAAAAGGTTAAAACAAAACTTTTAGGAAATTAAATTCCCCACAACTTTGGTCTTGAACAATTCGTGCCACTCTTGTATAATAAAAAACAAAGGAACCAACTTAAAGTACTGCTTTCTTTTACACCTTTCAAAGTATGATTTGTTGATTGCGTATGAACATCAGATGTAACGTCGAAAAATATCGATGGTAGACAAAAAATGGTCAAGATCAAATTTGAAAGGAATACAGTTTTCTACAAGTTTTGTTAATGACAATGACAACTTTTTGCGCAAAGTTGGATGTGGACGTTCACTCAAAGTGGAAATTGTCTGCCGATTAAAAGGAATGACAAAAAGGTTGCACCGATTTGTATACCCTCCAGAGGAAGGTATATTCACTTTGCCAATACATTTGTAACGCCAAGAAGGAGTCACCGGAGACCCTATAAAGTATATATATTCTGAATCAGGATCATATTCTGAATCGATTTAGCCATGTCCGTCTGTCTGTCTGTCTGTTCAAAGCACGATAGCGCCCAAAGTAATTGACGTAGGTGAATTTGGTGAAAGGAATTATTTTTATCGGCGTCAGGTTGGTATTAAAAATGGGCTATGTCGGTCAAGTAGTTCTGGTACCTCCCTCACAAAACCAATTTTGCATGACTTGTATGCAGTGGAGGGTATCAAAGCATCGGCCAGGCCGATGATAACACTTTTACTTGTTTATTCTAAGACAGATTTTTTATTCTAAAACAATTTTGAAAAGTTTTTTAAAAATAGATGCCTGACCGTAAAAACTTCGTGCAATACTAATAATCATATTTGGTGCCCAGGGTCCATGTTCTGTAACTCATGCGATAAATTTTCTCATCGAAAACTAAGGAAATGTGTTTTTTTTTTCAATTTATATCTTTTTAGTGATACTTGAAAAGGGTTATTCATTCTGTCGGTTTCGAAAGAAGAAAGTAGAGCTAAATAAAACACACACAGCGATACATTTTTCATAAAATTTTTTATATCATTATAATGTTTGGACTTTCCGCTTAAGTGTGAAATACAATATCATTCAATTGGGAAGATTCCCAGCATGCGATTCTTTTGAGGTAATTTTAACCACTTTTTCGCACATTTCGGGCGGTATCTCGGCCATAACTTGAGTAATGTTGGTTTTTAATGCGTCTAGAGTATTCGCTTGAACACGGTCTTTTGCGTAGCTTACTTACTTAACGGGCTCCCGACCCGTGGAGAGTCTCTGCCTGAGACACTGCAGCCTTCCATCCTCTGCGATCCCGGGCACGCTGCTTCCAGTTATCCAGACCAAGCGCTCTGGCATCCGCGATGGCTTGAAACGGAGGTTCGGTCTTCCTTGTCGTCTCGAACCTGGCGGCTGGGATTCGAAGATCCTCTTAGCTGGAGCATTATTGTCCATTCGCTCGTCGACGTATTTTGGCCTTTTGGACTACATCCACATCTTGGTACAGCTCATAGAGTTCGCGGTTGTATCTTCTCCTCCATTCGCCCTCCTCGCACACAGGACCAAAAATCCGCCGAAGAATTTTTCTTTCGAAGGAGCCCAGTATCAGCTCTCCCTTCCTGCTTATCGTCCAGCACTCGGCGCCATAAAGCAGAACAGGCAGGATAAGGGTTCTGTAAAGCATACATTTTATCCTTCGAGTTAGGAGTTTTGAACCCGATTGCTTTGCCAAACCGAAGTAGCAGCGATTTCCTAGGGTAATTCTTCGCCGGATCTCCACTAGGATGTCATTTGTGGAGTTCATGTTCACTCCGAGGTAGATAAACTCCTTAACTACCTCGAAATTGTTGCTATCAATAGTGACGTTCTGTCCTAGGCGGTGGACAGATGCTTGTTTGTTTGTTGATAGCATGTACTTAGTCTCGTCCTCATTTACGACAAGACCAACGAATTTCGCCTGTTCTTCAATCGCCGTAAAAGCCTCTATCACGGCACGCTGGGAGCGACCGATGATGTCAATATCGTCTGCATACCCCAGTAGCTGGACGGATCTGTTGAAGATAGTGCCTTCCGTGTTGACACCTGCCCTGCGCACTATCTTCTCTAGCACGAGATTGAAGAAGTCACATGATAGTGCGTCTCCTTGCCGAAATCCGGTGCATGTTTCGAATAGCTCGGAGGAACTACTTCCAAATTGCACGTTGCAGCGTGTGTTCTCCAGCGTCACGCTACATAGCTGAAGCTCCAGCGTAGCTACACAGAAAAAAATTTAACAGTGTCAAATCGCATGATCTTGGTGGCCAATTGACGTCGCCAAAACGTTAAATAACGCGACCAGGAAATTTCGCTATCCATTATTGTAAATGGCAAACATTCAACTAATATTATGAGTTATGACACTTCAAATGACATCAGCTGAGTTTGACAGGCCTGACAATTTTTTTTTTATCCCGCTTTTTGAGCAAATATTGTACTTTGCAAGGTACAATTTGAAGGTGAAGATTTGGCTTAAGTTCGCAACTGTTTGCGTCAGGATTTTCAATACTTTTTTTTGTTTAAATAACGATAACAATCAAACCTGGGGGCAGATTTCGAATGACAATAATCGTCTGGACGATATCGCTTTTGAAATTTTCATCACCATAAGTTATATTCTGACTGAAGTTTTTTACCAATCGTCAGCTTTCATTCGATTTGTAGAAAAAAAACATGAAACTCTAAATTTTTGCCCTTAGTTGCTAATTTTGAAGGTCTATCGTTTTGACGATAATCGTCTGAAGAGCTACGGAACGATGATGAGGTTCCTAGCCACAGTAGATTTATATCTTCTCATATTTTTCAAAACTGGAAAAGCTTTAGAGTCTTCGCGTATTTGACAAACAAGTATGTCCATATTGTATTTGCTCAAGTATGCATAAATAAAAATCCACTCGCTTAACCTACAAGTGGTAAATGTTTGCCAAATCGAATTGCCGTCCGTTCTCATATTTTTAGCTGTGAAATATGCTTTTCATATATGCAAATTTTTCTTAAATTATTTTTCAAAACAAGTGGATTCGACAAAATAATAACTCTCAGCCACGAATTCTGTCCTGATCCCTGTGAACCCTGAAAGCCTTGCTCATCTAAAAAACAGAACTTTGGTCTTTAATTAGCGATAATTATAAGTGATATTCATTGGTTTCGTGGTATTAATGTGATGGACATTAACTAAGCTTTTCTCTGTGATTCCAGGCCGAAGGCTGCCACCAACGCAAGGATTAGCCTGTACACCCAATTGCACAAAATGTAGAACTCTCTGATTTGCCTATAAATCGAAATATCCTCATTAGAGTTGACCAGAAAACCCATTTGCAACCATCCATATATACCAATTCCCAGCTGCAACCTCTGTACTATATGAATAATTAAACAATTCCAACCAAAAACCAATCCAATAGCATTTGGCATTTTATTTAGAGAGATCCGAGAATTGCATCCGACTGAGCAGTAAATCCTCAATTCCTAACCTACATCCCTAGATCTCTTGTATTTTCACCTGTTTGCACCTGCTCCTCGCCCTGACCAGGAAACCCATTTAACATGACATCGACAACAACAAAGAGCAGAAATAAAATAAAATAAAAACTAACACCCTTTCTGTAACGGCACACGAGAACCAGGTACAGCGGGTGCGGAGTGCACCGTGGTAGGACGAAAAATGTCGATTTATTCATTGTTACATTAGGTGGCACTTCAGTTCGTTTCGTTTTGGAGAGCGAGGTGGAAAAAAGGACGACTCTCCAACCTACGAGTACATATACATACATCTATTTGGCATGACAGTAGTTGTTTGCAACTCATATGAGTGCGCCCCCAAACTGGATGGTGGCCCCTCAATTCCATACACACACAGCACTACCTTCTCGACGACAACATTGTGTTGTTGTTGTTGTCGTTGCCTGCAAGCAAGGTCCTTAAAGTGAAGTGAAATATGCAAATATACAGTAAATCACTTTTGTTGTTGCTCGCTCTGTGTGTAGCTATCTATCAAACATGAGAAATGAACCTGTGACCCAGTTCCTTCTCGTTCTCGCCTGCAAAATTGTTGTTGATATTAAATATTTATATTTTGCTCCTTGCCGTTTATTTATTGAGAGTTTAATCTCAAGATATTCCAAGTATGACGCGCGGCGGGTGTATAGGACCGCCGATGCAGCTTGCAGGAGAGAATGAAAAGCATGAATGAAATATTGAAAGTTACTTTGCATTCATCTTCATTGTGTTGCGGAGATTTATGACGACGAAGGGCTCAGCACGACGAGACGGCGACCCACAACGGGTACTCTCGTCTCGCAGTTGTGCAGTTGAGTTGATAGTCGACCATTTGAAAGGCATTTAAAAATTTGAATCGAGTGAATAATAAATAAATCTCATTGCGAAATTCCTTCGGCTTTGCATCAAGGACGAGTAATGGAATTTTTTTATTTTTTATTATTTTTTTTTTTCCTGCCAGTTGCAGAGATATCGCACTTCGGACTGACACGGTCGAAAAAAGTTTCGCAAAAGTATTCAAATCGTAAAAATGCAATAAGCATTTCAAAGGTATTTGATCAAATGGGGGGGGGGGGGGTTTTTGGAGAACTTGAGAAATTCGAATGAAGGAGAAAAAGTCCAAAAGAAGCGGACAATTAGGGAAAAAATGAAAAATAATTTAGACGACGATGATTGGTATAGTTTGCAAGTAGTGCTTAGGGAGAGAAATTGAAAGTGCAGCAGGACAGTTTCCGTTCAAGTGGGCACTCGTTTGAGGTTATCTCGGGGAAAGGGTGAGGACATTTTTTATGGGCTAAGAAATGTAGTCACAAATTCAAAAGGAAGACTGCAGTTCGAAGCCAAGAGTGCCCACTAAAACTCAAACTATCCTGTCGGTCGTTTGTTTTACTAATTCGCTAAAAGTTATTAATTAAAAAATTTACAAACGACCGTCAAACTCCACTCTGTCATTCAAGGCGAGACTTTTTTTTATTCGTATATATTTATACATTCGAAAAAGCAGTCAACTTGGTTGAAAAACACTTCGCTTGGAATTGACAAAACAACTTCTCAGTCATCCTCTCAGTTCTGGAAAAATCCTTTCAACGGCTGACTGTTTGAAATGTTTGATGTTTGAAAGATGCTTATAAAGGGTTTTTCAATAAGAGCGCTAAAAAAGTTTTTTTTAAATCCAAAACCGTTTGGATATCAATGAAATTCTTTATTCCTGTGAAAGTACGTTCGATGCCATTATGTATGGAACTCGATTTCTTTTGCATGGCCTCCACGGGCACGCTTGCAGAAGTCCAGACGCTGAAACCAATTTTCGACGGTTTTCAAGCATAAATCGGCCGATACTGCTGCAATTTCAACGATATTCGATATTCGTACGAAGTTCATCAATCGTGGCTTGTTGGCATAGACCATAGACTTGACGTAGCCCCACAGGAAATAGTCCAACGGCGTCAAATCGCACGACCAAGGCGGAAAAGCGACGTGTTATCTCACGAAACCATTTCGTGAGATAACACGTTCTCCAAACTTGGTTTCCAATAAATTGATTGTGACATTCGCTGTGTGGCTTGTGGCGCCGTCCTGTTGGAACCACATGTCCTC
This sequence comes from Cheilosia impressa, assembly GCA_948293265.1. Lineage (NCBI taxonomy): Eukaryota > Metazoa > Arthropoda > Insecta > Diptera > Syrphidae > Cheilosia > Cheilosia impressa. Next base: position 50,474,966 of record OX411883.1, on the reverse strand, counting down.
CAAGTCCATATCATCCAATTGGGGCCAAAAATATTCGGTTATCATTGAACGGTAGCGATTTCCATTCACAGTAACGTGCCGGTCTTGATCATCACGGAAGAAGTACGGCCCAATGATGCCGCCGGCCCATAAACCACACTAAACCGTAATTTTGTTGGGATGCAATGATGACTCATGGAGTACGTGTGGATTGCTGCCTGACCAATACCGCATATTTTGTTTATTGACGAAGCCATTCAGCCAGAAATGAGCCTCATCGCTGAAGATGATTTTTCGATGGAAATCGGAATCATTTTCAAGTCGTTGCTCAGCCCAATTCACGAACATACGACGCTTCTGGTGGTCAAGCGGCTTCAGTTCTTGCATCAATTTAATCTTGTAAGGATGTAGGCCAAGATATTTTCGCAAAACTCCACAACGACGTCACAGAGATGCCCAACGCTTGAGAACGACGTGTGAGAGACACATTTGGGCTTTCTTCAACTGAAGCCTCAGCGGCAGCAATATTCTCGACACTATGGGCACTTCTTTGTCTCACTGGCACGGGAACATTGGGAACAAATTTTTCCACTAGACGCTCAATTGTTGATCTGCTAGGACGATTATGGCGACCATAAATTGGACGTAGCGCTCTTAAAGTTGAGGCCACTGACTCCGAATTTCGGAGGTAAATTTTAATAATTTCGACTCGTTGTTGGCTCGCATATCTTTCCATCATGAAATGGCAAACCTTACTGAAGAGAAATGTTAAAAGAGCGGCAAGAAAGTCGGCGTCGTTTGCTGTCCCTGTCGCTCTACTTTTGTAGCGTCCCTGTTGAAAAACCCTTTATATACAAAATAGGAAGGTGTAACGAGTCAATTCACGCCCACCAAAGGGGCATGGTCAATAAATTTATTACCTAAAGACTGACTGGTTGCTCTCTGCCTTTCGAAGGGTATCATACCAGACTAAGTGAAAGAAACTCTCCACAGTTGTGGGAGTCGTGGCCAAGCGGCACGTGTGCTCCTCTATTAGGCGACCGGTTTTAGGTTCAATCACCAGAAGAACACCAACTACTTCTTAGGATTTTTTTCATGATTTTCAAGACCCTTTGCAGATCGAATTGCGATGACAAACAAATCGCAGCCATTGTTGAGTCCCAACGCTTGTTGTGAATGTCTGTGAGCTTAATTAGCAACAAATTTGATTGGAAGATATTTTTCTAAGGAACACATGCCTTCTCAATTAGAGCCACACACCAAAAGCCTGTTGTTTTTGAAAAATACGTCAGAGAGTAGACGCAATCGCATTAAAAAAAAAAAAACTCCCAACTTACGCCATTACTAGCGGTAATTACCCAAAGCCCTCGAAATGCAGAAACGGATATTCCACAAAGCTCAAGACAGCAGCAAAAAAAGAAATGTGTATACACTATCCCTTTCGGGACTTATCCTTTTTAAATACATTTCGAATCATCCTCGGTCATAAGCCTTATGCAAACACGCTCTAGGTCTTATTCTCCATAGTTTGGCGTCGTCGTCGTTGTCGTCTTTGCCATTTTTTATTCATCTTTCACATTTTAATTAATTACAAAAGTCTGCCTCGCTACTATACGCTGCTTTGCTACTGGTGATTGCCTCATCTAGGTTTTCTTTTGTATCCCCATCCAGGCAGCTTTACCTTTATGCGCCTTCGACTGCTTCTGGTTTTATCTTTCAGCTGTCTTTTGCCCAACTATCCTCGCTTTGCCTACTAATTACAAGGCTATATAATTACCTTCCTGTTTCGGTCCTCCTGTTTTTCTCTGTTTGAACGGATTTAATTAAGATATAAAAAGACCGTAGTGAGGCAAGACACTAAAGAAGAACTGCCAAAAGTGTACACATCTAGTTGGCAATTCGTTGGCTGAAACTTAGAGCACAATAAAAGGACTCGCGCGGAAATGGACAACTGGAAAAAGTGCACTTAAACTTAGCCACCAAATTAGTTAAAAACAAAATACAACACAAAGGAAAAACCCTCAACTACGGCGGCCAACTCAATTGTTGAGGCCGGCTCGCGGATAACAATTTTTATTGTTTAAAATTCGCGCTATCTCTCTACATTCGTTTGCACCACATTTCTGGTTGGTATTGCTTTTTGTTTATTTTCGTTGTCTCCATTTCGTCGAATGCCATAATTAGCATCCTTTATTATGATTTCGTTTTACTTTTTTCACTTTTTTTTGCGTTTATTGTTTCGTATTTTTTTTTTGTCGTCCTTTGTGAGGGTTTTTTACGTGCCTTCCTGTGTAAAGTACCAATGGAGATTGTTAAGGATTAGTTCGGTTTGGTTAATATAGGGGTAGATGATACTGATGCTGATGCTGCTGCTGCTGATGATGACGACCGACGCCGACGTCCAACAATATATACCTACATATATACATGTATATATAACGAACAGGCGGTAGAATGAGGTTGGCATTGTTGACAAAGTAGGAAAGGGTTTAATTAATTATCCAAGTGAAATTGAGAACCGTTAAAGGGGGAGTAGCAGCGGGGGCGGCGGCATTGGAGACAAAAAGCGAAAATGGGAAGGCAGGCTCAGGTTGAAATTGAGATGAATAAAACAAAATTGCAAACTTATAGTCGAGGGAGAGTAGATGGTTGGTGAGGGATGATTGAGGTAAATTTGTTCTCGAGGTGAATAGCAAGTGGATTATTTCTGAAAGGGAGCAGGTAGCGATATCTACTTGTTTGTGAGTAGTCGTCTTGTGTTTTGTGTATGGCTGGCTTCTTTTAAGCATGGGGAGGTTTGAGTGAAGAAAGCAGTAAATGACGTTGAAAGTTTTGATTCATTAGCGCGGATAGTTGCTTAAGGGACGTTGACGAGTTCACTATCCGAAATATGCTTGCGATTCGATTTAGAAGTCAGAGAGTCAAGACAAGTAAACTGGAGCAGTTGTCTGTAAGCAGGTCTTATGCTGACATCGTTGCTTTGAACAAGCATTGTTTTGACAGATTGTTTAAGGACGATGGCGCTTTGTGGTGCATTTAAATGCTTTATCTCATAAAATATGACTTGCATTAAGCAGTTTGAGACACAGGACAGCTTTTGTATTCAAAACACAAAGATGGATGGGGTTGTTATTTTTTTTATCTTCTTAAATAATTATATGAAATGATATAGGTACAGTATAGAAAATTTTTAATAGACTTTCTATATTCCAGAAAGGCTATACTCGTAGAGGTGAATATTAAAAGAGCATATTATTGTTTAAAAAAAAAACCAACCAATATTCCAGAAAGTTTTGCGTGGAATCAGCAAAGCTCCTTTCGCCGTTGGTCATTGTCTGATTTCTAGAAGTTTTTGGCCAACAATATGGGATAAAAACGCCCCTAAAAAGTGAAAAAGTGTACGTTTCAGCAAAATAGGCATTTGTTGAGTTATCCCCATCATCTGGCAGTAGGAAAAATATTTTAAATTCAATTTCCAAGCAACCTATCACAGAAACAACATTTTATTGAAAAACGCCTCCAAAAAGTGGGTGTGGCCGACCACTCCATGCGGGCGAATTGTTGAGAAATAGGTTTTGCTACATGGCCTTTCGAATTCCACACACAAATTATTGTGGGTTCGTTTAAAAAACCAAAAAAAACTCCACAAACAACTGATTCCGAGAAGCTAGGTCGAGGGTTCTTTAGACTTAAAGATTAGATAAGATTTTTTTACATGACAACAAGCCGTCTGCCGTCGAGGGACCTTGATGGACCGGTTGCGCTAGCTTTTCATTGCAAATATGAAATCAAAATACCCTTAACCAGACATAAAGAATAGTCTTTCATTTCATTGATCCCTGCGAGCGACATGGTTTGTTTTTTCGTTACACGAGCTTTGTTGTAGTTCAAAAACCAACCGCGAAGTTATCTCTTCCTTAGGGTACCCCAAAAAAAAAGTTAAAAACCTTCGGTAAACTATTCAGTGTCTGGAAGCAACTGTTGAAACTGTTTTCATGGACCAAATATGTTATTGCAGTGGTTAAACAAACCGACATCCGTCTGGATGCTGACTTTTTATGTCTTGCCCTAACGTCGGCACCTGCTACAATTCAGTCGTGTTTGGTTTGCGAGTCGTGCTTATAGAAACATGATTCACCATCCATTCCGCATTTCAAAAAGTTTCCGAAGAATAACACGCAAAATGAGCAGATTGTGGCGTTTTTTGGCGGTCATTTCGAATTCGTGGAGTTCATCGAGCTGACTTTTGTTTTTTAGTTGGAAAAGCTCTTAAATCAGCAGCGGATGTTTTCATTGCAGTACGGCGATCTGTTTAAAAGAAGACACATTCACAGAGGCAAGTAAAAGATGCAAAGCGTGGTGTCTACCACTATCTCCGAAGGTATCAGAGGACAGCCGTCAATAGTCGGCAGAATTGATTCGAACCACAACTGTAACCTCTTTAGCCCGTTCAAAAATTGCCTCCGCTGTAGCACACTCCGCAATAGATTCGACTGCAAAAATGAAGGTGTTTTTGAAATGACCTCCATCCCCGAACACGAATGCGCACTAATTCTCTGCAAAGTCCTCTCTGTTTTCAAATGTTCGACCGCGAATCCATTGTTAGGAGCCCAGCGCTATTAGGGAATCATTTTCAACATTACATATTCATAAGCACAATTCACACATCTTTAGTGGCATTAGGATCGTTAATGAATGCATTGCATAGATGCATCACAAGTCGCACAACAAACAGCCTTCGCTTATACCAACCAGCGCCATCAACAGGTGCACCACATCCATTATAATCAAGGCCACAGCCAGCCTTGAGAACATCATAATCTACAAACCAAACCACGTTTACGGGATTACTTGTCACAGTGCTAGTCCTTCGCCCCAAAATATATACACTAAGTATATTCACTCTCATGAGATGCAGCCTTTCAGCAAAATCAACACACGGATTCTATAAAAGCAAACACGCGCATACACAATACACATGCATGAATATATTTTTATGTCGTTTCCATTCTTTGTGCAGGTCCTTGAAATTTATTTTATTTAAGTCGTCGGTTACTGTCTCTGCTTGAAACAATGGCCCATGTCCTGCAAATACTACATTGCCCCCCCTCCGGGCAAAGACGCATAATCAAAATGGGAATGGGAATGGGAATATGTATGTCCAATGAATTCCAATCCTTATTGTCTTGTTGTTCTTAAGAGAGAGAGAAAAAAAAAAATGGGCGCGTGAAAAGAAAAACAAATAAAAAAAAAATAATAAAACCACCCCAATGGCACAGAAAAGGCGGTGTACGATCCAGTTTTGTTTATATATTCCTCCCAATTGAATTTTGACGTTAATGATAATGAAAACGATGGCTGGTTGCGTAAGTAAGCCTAAAAGGATTTCCAATTGGATTTTATTATTGAGCCCAGCGACGGAAGTGAAATTACTGCACGAGCAAATCCGTGTTATGTCTTGTTGGTGTATGCCGTTCGCTATATCCTGTCGTTCTCCGTTTTTGCCGGCATTAACTCAGCCATAAAATATGTTTACAGATTTCGTAATAAAGTTTTTTTTTTGTTTTGTTTGTGCTCTGCCCTGATCTCGTTTCTCTTCTTCTTGGGGTTGGTTTCTGTTTTGTTTGTGAGCCATTATCATCACCATCATCGTCGTTGTCGTCGTCGTCAGAATTCGGATAGAAAAAAAGTTTTATCGCGACCTAAAAAACCAAGCACAGGATAGGCTCCTTGGTCCTCTTCGTGTGCGGGGACTGAAAACTTTCACTAAAATAAATATTCATTTTGTTGCAAAATGTTCAAGGATTTGGGCAAAGTTTCGTCTCGTCTTTGGGTTGTTTTATTTTCTTGTAGGGGTTCCAATTTTAATCCATTATAAAGGATACCAAAATGTCCTGATGGTCCTTGTCTCATTCTGTTCACCTCACTCTCTGCATGCAGATGCATGCCATGACTAAAAGTGATTTATTAAGAATTATAGTGAAACTTCAAGTTTATGTTGCTCTGCTCCTGTTTATATCTAATTTCTCGGGGTTTATCCTAATTTTCTAGCCAATATTTGTGTGTGGGTGTGTGTGTGTGTGTGTGTGTGAAAGCCCCGCAGTCGGGTCTAAGTGGTACGTGAGGGAGAAGTTGCTGCCGCATCTAATATCAGAGCGAGGCGGAGGAAAACAAATAGTTTTCCGGAAGGAACAACACATGACACACATGCTGAAGGATAACTAAATCCTTCCGCTGGCTCTGTCGCATTACACCATCATCATCAGGAGGAACTGAGCACAGTTTTGTTCTAAATATTTTCGCCTGGAATAGTTTTCGCCACCCCCGCATACCTCCCTCACAGCTCGACGAACGGAAGGCGTGTGGTGTTCCTCCTGCTGTGTTGGCCATTTAAAAAAAAAAAAGGGAAAGGAAGCTGATGAGAGGATATAAAAGGAGTGTAGGAGCCTGACACATTTTCTTCTCGTTGTTGTCCTGTTGCCATCTATCTATAGTGCGCTGGTGCAAGGGATGAGGGTGGAAAGTTTTTAAGCTCCTTCCATTCGTAATCGCATGAATATTTGTATACGAAAACTTTTGTTTGTGGCACTGCCATTCGAAATATGCTTGCGAATGCTGGAAAATATTTTTCCTTCTGCTCTGTGAAGCTTAAGGCATCCTGTTTCGGGCGACAAACGTGTGTGCGTCGTGTTGTTCTGGCTTATAAAAGTTCAGAGTTTGACCAGTTATTGTAATTGTTTGGCAACAATATTTAAATTACGGACACATAAATGAACATTTGGCATGCGACACAAGTTGACAGATAATTTTCTCCTCCTTAGGACACATGTGATTTGAGAGATTTATTGTAGTCTTCGGAGTTTGGATGACTGCCTTGGCACGCATTACAAATGTCATAAAGTCCTTACCACTGCAAACACTAGTCAATATGGGAACAACATTAAAATGAGAACTGCCAACATAGTTTCACTTTTGACAGGTTGCTACATGGTAGCTTGAACGCTATCTGACAGGAAGCTATCAACCTGTTAAGTAGAACTTGTGTCATGTGGGTGAATGTGAGTGGTGGTTGGGAGGGCGATTCATGTAGGAAGTGCTGAGAATCAAATTCAAATAAATTGCTTTACTTTATAAGCACGAGTTAAAACAAAAACTCGAGAGAATTCTCGTTCCCCAAGCCCTCTTTGACAGCTGACAAAGACAACAAATAAGCTGACAAAAGGAAAATAATTCCCAGGGCACCGACAAATTAAAATTCTACTTTAAAAATTGTAAGAATATTTTTAAACTAAAAAAACCAGCAAGAAAGTTCTCGAACAAAAAAATCGAATAGTACTTTCTGGGAATAAAAACAACTGGACAGTCATGTAAGCTGGTCAAAAGAGCAGTCGAAAATGTGACCCGAAAAAGTAAACGCTTACGATCGGTTGAACAATAAAGTGGGTATTCGATTACGTGAAGTCGTGCAGTGTAGTCGTGAAATGTAGTCTTGAAGTTTAGTCGTGAAGTGTGGCTGTGAAGTGTAGTCGTTAAGTTAGTGTAGTCGTAGTAGTAAAGTGTTGTCGTGTAGTGTAGTAGTATAATGCAGTCGTGAAGTGTAGTCGTGAAGTCTAACCGTGTAGTGTTGTCGTGAAGTGTAGTCGCGCAGTGTAGTCGTGTAAATAGTGCAGTCATGGTAATGGGTGTGCACTTGACTCATCATGGCGACAATGGCGTCGTTACCTGAAGCCCGTGGAAAAATCAGCCCCAAACTGTATGTCAGTCAATTATTGACCAGTCGAGTAGTAAGTCGTGAACTGAAATCGACTTAATTAACTTATAGGGGCTCCCGACCTGTAAAGACCTGCCTGAGACACTACAGGACTGTAGCTTTCCAACTGAGATCAAACCGCCTATAGAAAAGTTGGAATTCAATAAAAATTGTATGTATAGCCGTCGATTTAACTCCAGAAATACTGCACAGGCAAGTCTTGAAAACAGTCGTTAACTTGACTCAACTGAGTGCAATTGCTGGTAGACTTCCAGAATTGCTTATGCAAAGGTACTATTGGACTGTCGAAGTTGCAGTCGTGGGCTTAGGTCGGCTAATATATACTGCATGGTGAATATCGATTGGACAAGTAGGGAGTCGATAACTTGACTCTGCAGCTGATATAGCCTTGTCTTTTGTAATTGACTTCTGGACAGTCGAATAGTTATTTGTAGTAGCAGTCGAAAGCTCGACCTCACGAATCTAATAACCGGACCGTTGTGTAGTTAGTCGATAACATGACTGCACCCAGTCAATAATAACCGCAACGGATGGTCGATTGAAAACACTCATAAAGGAAGTCGTGGACTTCTGATTTCGTGGCAAAGCCTTTTTAACTTGATAAATAATTAACAGTCGAGTAGTTAGTCGCAATCAAACACTTGACCGCATTCAGCCAGCAAAGTACATGCTGATTTAGTAATCAAGTATGGTAAGTCGACTTGACTCTGTGACAGTCGTGCAGTGTAGTCGTGGAAAACTTGAACCTGACCATCTAACAAACACTGAATTGCGGTGATCGATAGGTCGAATAGAAAGCAATTGTGAAACATAAGGCACTACGAAGTACTCGTCAAAGTCGTCAAAAACAGTCGTGAATTTAAAAAAAAACGTCCTAATAAAATAGGAGAAGTCAGCCGTAAAAAACCACTACCAAGGAACATGCTAAGAGCACACTGGAACACAGCTCAGTCATGAAAACGGCAGTGAAATTGACTCTGTCGCTCAAACCCTAGTAGACTAAAGGTTTAAAAACAAAATGTATTTTTAGAAGAAACCGCTTACAAACAAATTCTAAAAGCGTTGCCTGTGAGTTTTTACTCATCGACGATGTACCACATCAAGCAGCATCTTAAGCTTCATCCAGCACGAAAATAACTCCCCCAAAACTTATATTTGCCAAGAACAAAACCCATAAAACCCCAAACAAAAACTCTTGGTTCAGCAGAGATTTTCTTCAATTAATGGGTGTTTACAAAAAAAAGAAGCAATTACGCGTTTTCTCCCGTCTTCCAATTAATTACTTTGCAAACAAACATATTTGTCGACCTCACCCCGTTCGCCGGAGTTGGCGACATCAACCCCCCAGCGCCGCCTCACCTTTCCAACTCGACATGTCAAAACTTTTCTAAGTTCTCCCTTTTTTTTGTATTCTGCTGTAGATCGCATACTCTCTTTGGAGAAAAACAACTTGAAAATCCTTAAAAACATATTACAGAGTATGCACTCATGTAATCCCAATTGAAAGTATGCTTCTTTTACTTACCTTCAACTTTTCTTCTACAGCTCGTCTATATCCTTCTTACAAATACCTCTTTATCGGAGCATAACTCTTTCCCTCGATTTTGCTTTTCCCTTTTGCACGTCTTAACGCAGGAAGGCTCACCAAATAAAAAAAAAAAAAAAAAAACAGCAACAAACAGCGAGAAGTAGCAAAAAGGAAAAAAAAAATATAAAACTTCTGATCAAAATCAGATTTGCCAAGCTTTTCTTTGTGAAATGATGTAGTGCACCACGAGCACTATCGGCGCTGCATAGTGGCACAGTATACTGGCGTCTCGGCTTTGCTAAGCAAAGAAATGGTTAGAGCAACGAGCTAAGTGAAGAAAGGCGACGATGAAAAAAACTCTCATCGAAAACACTTTCCATTATTATTTTTCGTGCACCACCACCACTTAAGTGCAATTCGTTTCATCTCCCTGTCGGGGTGTCTTTAACTTGGTCTATGGGTTGTACCCTTTTAGTTCGTATCTGCTGCTGCTTCTTCTCTTTTTTTTGTCTTGTTATCACTGGTTCCGATGGGGAGTAAGTATATTGCACCGATGCCACCCAAGCAATCATAAAGCAGAAATCGAAGGAAATATGAAGAAAATTGATTTGGTGCTTCATCGGGCATTTTTTTTTTCCGTATTTTTAGCTCGCTTCCATCCTCCTTCTCGATTACTGTGTCATCAAGACGACGGCGATGTAATGTGGAGCACTATGGGTCCGGGCGCTGAACATGAGTTCGGTATTTATACGATGTACACTGAGCCGAGCGTGGCAACAAAGCAAGACCTATCACAACGATATATGGAGGTTCGATGAAAAGACCGAACACGAACGAAGCAGGAAAACAGCATTCAGCTGAGGGGGAAAGTTAAAGATGACGCAGATGAAATGCCAGTATATTTCAAAGGAGAACGAAAAAAGAAAAAAAAATCAAAAATAGGTTAACAGCGGAGTATCGTTGCGAGTTCGATTTTTCTTTCTCTTTCTCTCTTTCTGATTTTATAGTTGTTTTTTTTTTAGCAATTTTGATTTCGATTTCTATGCGCGGTTCATGGACTTCTCCATTAGCGATGATGCGATTATAATGATAATGTCGCTCAAAGGGGAGGCAAGCATTTAGAGAGAAACAAAACGCACTCGCTATTGATATATGGGTCACAGGTCACAGCCCACTGAGTGCAACATCGTCGAGCGTCTTGTAGATGTGAGCATTCGCGATTTAAATGGAGTTCTTTGTAGAGGGTGTCCCATCAACATTTGAATTTTGCGCCATTTAATAGAACAGTGATGCCAACGGAAAAAAAGATAACAATGTGACAGCTGACAGCTGACAGTTGGGGGTTAGTAAAAATGGAGCGCTATACGAAAGAACAACGCATTTTCATTGTAGAACAATATTTTTAAAATTATGCTGATTTTTTGCATCGTTAATCGACAAAACTGTCGCTTTTGCGGTTCAGAAAACCCACGAGTAATTGTTGAGTAATGCATCCACAACGAGTGACTGCTTGGTGAGGATTTTGGGCTGGGGGCATTATCGGACCATTCTTCTTCGAAAATGGTCAGGCAGTAACAATGAGTGATGTTCGTTATCGTGAGACGATAACCTAGTTTTTAGTGCCTAAATTACGAGATATGAATGTGACCAACAAGTGGTTTTAGCAAGACCAGTGCCACATGCCATACAGCCAGAGAAACAATTCAATTTCTGATTGAGTCATTTCCTTATCGTGTAATCGTTCAGAATTGGCCATATTCCGATTTTACGCCATTGGACTTTGGGTTTTTTTGAAGTCAAAGGTCTATGTCTAAGTCAAACGAGCCCACGACCACCAACTCCTTGAAAGAGGAAATCGGGAGGTGCATTCGTGAAATTCAGACACATTTATGCGAAACGGTCGTAGAAAATTTCAACAAAAAGGTACGCGTTGCGGCCATTTGTCCGAATCAATAAAAAATTGAAGCTTTCTAGTTAAAAATCTGTATTTTGAATCAAATTTACATTTTGCGTGAATTATAGGACACCCCACTTACAATTGTCGGATCTGTTTTGAATTCAAATCGAGCTTCGGGAGTGAGTTTGTGGTTGCCCCCCCGAAGGTATTTCCTCTGGTGATAGTCCCCAATGAAGCGGCATTTTTCCAGTTGGTGTTATATCCAGGAGCGCTGACACGATTCCCCCATCAAACGCGCCTCATATCACTTCAGTAACCGCAACTTTAGATGACTTCACCCCATTTCGACGACGAAAGTCTTTTCAACAAAATACAGAGAACCCTTCTCTTCAGCTGAAAACCATTTTTAACAATGTCGGAGACAGTAATTCACGATGCAAAGCCTTGTCACAGGATGCGGAAGCGTCATTTATTTGCCATCCAGACACATCACTTACATTAGAGTGTATGTAGCAGCATCTCTGTCGGCATCTGCGAGCCATTCAGCCGAAAAATTTGTTAGCAAAAACACGCCACCTCGATGTTTGGGGGTTTGTTTTTTTTCTCTGTTTGTTTCGAGTTCAAAGAGTGGGAAAGATTTCGCCTCAGATAAACTGCAAATCAGATTGATCCGTTTCAGCTTTTCCAATCGCGTATTCCCTTGGAGCGCCATGCAGTGTATATACGATTATCATGGTAAATATTTGAATGGCGAGTTGATGGTATTTTCTCAATGGAAATTAGAACCAATCAATCATTCGGGTCGGAGTCATATTGTTGCCCTTGACACTTGAAAGGCATTTAACAGGATTCGCTGGTGCGGAAAATGGATTAGAGATGGAAAACTGACAGCTAATTATCATCGAAAAACAGCCAAGGGGTATTGGCTTTGTAGAGCTTTGGGCTTGATGTCTATATTCGTGTTACTGAGATGGATGTTTGCAAATTTGTGGGTAATTTGAACATGCGAATGTGAGAAAATTATGCGACCTGTTTTGCTGATTTAAATGTGTTGGAGGGGTGTTTTTATAGAAGGATAAGGCGGCGTGATTCAATCTCTTGAGCTTTCTGATTTTTCTGAAAGATCATTCGAATTTATTTTGAAATTCAAGGAGTTGTTTTTAGTGACACTTAAAACCTATAAGGCCCAACTAACTAAAAGCCTTCAAAAGACGTGAAACAACTGGCACACAAAGAAAGAGGCTACAACGCGGTAATTTTCAAAGCCTATGGGATTTGGGTAAAAAGTTGAAAAGCTGCGTTTGGTTGCAAGAAGAAATAATACGAAACCTCCAGAACAGCAAATGCAGTGATTCCCCAGAGATAGAAGCTTCGAAATAGAACTGGAAAATTTTATGTTCTTAATGAAATGTTAAAAAGCTACATCTGAAATCTCTTTTGAAGATGTGTCCGATTGAGTCGTATGATATAGGTACACTCATCTGTTCCTAAAAAAACAAAACAAAAAAGAAACAAAAACTGAGTATGATTTATTGATTGAAGGGTTAGAATGTGAGTTTTTGAGACATGGACGGGGTTCATGTATCATTTTTAACAGAAAAAGTTCGTCAATTGATTTTAAAGAAAATATGGCTTTGTTTGAAAAAGTAATTAGAAACTTACTTACTTAGGTGGCACTTCAGTCAGGGGTAGACCTGGGCGTAATAATAATAAAAACGAGGGCTGAGAAACGTTGAGACCTCGTAAGGTACCTCCAACTTTGAGACCCAGTGCCCAAAATATAGTCTTTCACTTATTTTTTTTAATAATCTAGCTTTGTTCATCTTGTGATTCTGATAACTAACAACATCTTAGCAGAAATTCAAGAAGAATAATCGATGTTTTTTGGGCTGAGGCGCCAAATAACTAGTACAGGGTGAGCCCGTATGGCAATCAATTGTGACGGCGCCCATTTGGCCAATATCATCTTCTCGACTTGACCAATACAATTCTAAAGGTTCAAATAAACATAATAAAAAAACTGAATCTAAGTTTTTCATTTAGAAAAAAATGAGAGCCAAACAACATCGGATGACTTCTTTTGGACCACCTTGTACAAGTTCCATTTAAAAAATGCAATAAAATGAAAAAAAATTTAATTTTTTCCAATTTATTATGGCTTTATTGTTAAGAGCAAGCACTTCCATTAATAATGGAACACAATGTTGTTCAAGTGGCTGCCTCGACTGGCTTCGCAGTAGCGCATTCACTTCAATTTTCCAGGACCCTGTTGATGGTTTCGAATTGTAGCTAACGAATTGCTTGGATGATATTGGCCTTAAGTGCTTGAATTGTTGGCATAACATCGATCCTTCACAGTTCACCACAAAAAAAAGTCCAAAAGGGTCAAATCGCAGCTCCGAGGCGGCCAATTGACATCGTCAAGACGGCTGATAACACAATTTGGGAATTTGGTGCGCAAAAGATCGATTGTGGCATAGGCTGTGTGGCATGTCGTGCCATCCTGCGTTAACTAGAGGTCTCCCAATTCCATGTCTTCAATTTCGGAAAAAAAAAGTCTGCTAACATGGCTCTGTAAAGCCCACCGTTGACCGAAACGTTGTTTCCAGCCTTATTTTCCAAGAAAAATGGTCCAATGATGGCACCACTCCACAATCCGCACCAAACTGTCACTCTCCTTGAATGCATTGGCTTCTCGACGAAGGGACCATGAGTTTTGGCCACTAGCATACCAGTCTCAAGAACTTTTTGCATAAACTTGCGCACAGCAGGTGCTTCATTTCGACCAAAACTTCCTTTCAAAAGACTCACTGTTTGAGCTACACAGCACTCACTTTGGAAATAAGTTTTAAATATTTCCCAACCTTGTTCAAGCGTAAAGCGACGCATTTCGTTCCGCGGAGGTACGATACTGACTCTCTGTCAAGATTTCGAACGCGAAAGAGCTGTCAGTGTCAAAATAACCTGTGATTTAAAAAGAAACCACTAGGTGGCCCACCCTTTATATCGAACAACAAAGGTGATTCTATAAAAGACGTCGGCTCTATCTAAGGCAGGCTGTCTGAACTAAGGACATATATCTGACGTCTCGGTTCATAATCAACTCTAGAACTCCTTTGGAGTACGTATGAAAGCTTTAAACAAACCCGAGACTTAAATTTGAACGACGCAATGTCTACGATATTTCGCATCTAAAAATTCACTTATAACGTTTTTTTTATTTTTGGCAAAAGATTCCATTTAAACGCCTTCCGAGGTTGGCCTTTTAATAGCCCATCCACTCCCCCAATTTTACAGAGCATTCTCTATAAGTCGAGGCTCTGTTTCATAAACAGCTCTATTAATATTCAGAAGGGGAGGTTTAAGGTTCAGTTGCCAAGTTGTGGATCTCTTTACATTTGCTTGTTAATCGCTTTCGATTTATTTCAAAATTCTTGCGTGAGGAAGTGTATATAAATCAAACGCCGCTCGTTGAATCAGTACACTTAGGAATTTGCTAAGGAGATTACAGCTTCGATGGGGGGAAGTGGCTACCGAAGTGTTAACTTAGGGCTTTGATAACAAAGGAAAAATGTATTCATGCCGGCTGTCATTTTGGAGGTTGTTTTTGGCTGCTTTTTGGTGTTTCGAAGCGATGGATTTTTTAAATCCTTAGAGCAGGTGAACCTACGCTCGTGAACTTGCAGGATTAAAAACAAAACCTAAATACAAATGTCCTTACATACCCAATTTTTTCAAGAACGTGTATTGTAATTCTCACCTGGAAAAAGAAAATAGAAAACAAAAATATTAGTAAATCGCTTTCATTGGCGAAGAGTTTTAAAGTTTCAAGTTCCCTGTTCAAATAAGTAAAACATCGTCTCCAGAAAATTCCCTGTCACTTCAAAGATATCAATCTCCGTCTTGAATGTTTATCGTTCGATGACAAACACTCTGGCTGGCAAATTGTTATCACACTGTGATGAACGATTCTAAAACTGTATCAATGACTTGTGAAATTCTCTTCTTGAGAAAGAACACAGTCGTTTTTAGTGCAACGAAAAATATAATCAAACTTCTTTCAACCATACCACCGGAAATAATTTTGCGATAAGGCGAGCAAACAACGACTTTAGTTTTTATTTCCTCGCGCTATCTCGAAGGTTGCGGTCGCACATAGTTGTTGGTTTTTCCAATGGCAAACATACACACGAATGACTGAACTGAAAAATATTTGCTTACCAATAGAAAACTGCGCCGCCACCCAACTCCATTTATGGCCGGCGCGTCGGTCGCGCAAAATGTAAACATAAGCAAAAGTGCACCGCTCAAACCGCTTCATCACCCGTATTATGACGTAAATTCCCAACTCAAACAAACCGACGACGACGAAGCAGCCAGCCAAACTACTGCCAGCCAGCACAGCACGGCGCACACAAGTCAACTTCCGGAATGTCCTGCTAATCCGTATGCACTGCCGTATGGGTTCAAATATGATAAAAGGACAAAAAACATGACCCCAATTTCGTTCGTATGCGGTGTGAAGGATTGCAACCTATCGTCAACCGGCTGACTCTTTTACCATAAATCTTCATGTCCTTTGGGTTATTTTATTTTTTTTTACAATTTTTTAGCATTCGGTAGATATTTAGACCTGGCATCGCTGGCGCATATGGTTTCAATTGAATTTCGAGCAAGAAAATAGAAACATTCCCACTTTGCTTGAAATGGATTGTAATTTCCTATACGTCCCTTACGGATAGAACAACTCACAAAAAAAAAAAAAAAAAAAGAGACAGAAGGAAAAAAAACAACGGATGGTGGCGTCTGGTGCAGCATATTGTCATTCGAAGAGTCAGAAATTTATTAACCCTTTGCACTCCTAAATGTCCAATAGCGAGTGGAAGGACCACAGTTGTGTCGTCCACCACCACCAGCTAATCTCGTAATATCGATTTGCCGTCATCGTTTCATATTTTTACGACTGCCATACCCTCAATGGCATGGTATATATTTATATGCAAGCAATTGGCCAAGTGGAAAGTGAATTCATTGAACATTGTTATGGTAGCGACATAACCTAATACTCTTCAGGACGATGGGGAAACAAGAAAATACCATCGACAGCAACCAGAGGGAGACGAAAAATCAATGAACTACTTTCCGAGTCGATTTATAGTTGCAGCACGTTCTTTCGCAAAAGAAAAAATAAAAATAAAAGTAAAATAAAATCAGATACGGATACGACCTGCCAAGTCAAGCCAAGAGTATTCCTCCTTCGGTTTTTGTGTGCATTGGCTCGGTATCATCTTGGTTTTGTGTTGAAACCGCCCGCAGGGCATAGTTTTAATTTTTTTTACTTTTCAGTTCGGATGGTTGGTTGGTTTGAATTGGAATCGTTTTGAAGGAATCGGATTGTCACACAGCAACATCGCAAGAAAAAAAAAATAAATCCAAAGGAAATTACAAAACGATGAGGGACATGAGAAGATTTGTGCGCGAGGTTGAAATTTTTCACCCGAGGTAACAAATTGGCTTAGAGGAATTCAGCATTCAACAGAAAAAAAAAATTTAAGAAAATATTTGGTAATGGATGAGTCGAGTGCCAACTGCCACACAAAAGGGTGTATGTTTGGGATTTTTTTTTCCTATGTGATGCAGGGGTGAACCAGGTCTGACACGTAATGGGCAGTCCATCTAGATGAGCCTATTTGACACTGACAGCGGCTGCATTTTGAGGCGAGCCGACTGAATTTGTTACATCTTCTTCGGGTCGGTTTTAGATATTAGAAAACTGCGAAAATGCATTTAATGTTGCATAATTTTAGTTGTTTTATGAGGAAATAAGATGAGTTGATACTTTTACTTGCTTTTTAAGAAGAAAACAAGATGACAGCGGCTGTATTTTGAGGCGAGCCGACTAATTTTTATATCGTCTTCGGATCGATGTTAGAAAACTGCGGAAAAGCATTGTATGTTGCATAATTTTAGTTGTATTATGAGGAAACAAGATGAGGCCATTTAACACTAACACCGGCTGCAATTTGAGGCGAGCCGACTAAATTTGTTACATCTTCTTCGGATCGATTTTAGATATTGGAAAACTGCGAAAATGCATTTAATGTTGCACACTTTTAGTTGTTTTATGAGAAAACCGTGGAAACCCATATGATGGTGCATACTTTTGTTTGTTTACTAATTTTCTGAAAATATGAAATTGATTTGCATCGCAATATAATTCGCATTTACTTTTGCTTAAACTTGTTTAAAAAAATAGTTGGCGCAACATGTCCCTAAGAACCCTAGGCCTAGCTTCTCACAACCATTTTCGTTTTGTGTGAGTTTTTCATTTTTGGAAGGAATCTACAATTTTATGCCCAGTCCAAACGGCTAATTGAGAAGCTCTTTCTTGACAGTTGTACTCTCTGATGTTTGTCAGACTTCAGACGTTTGCGAGAGGTGGCTTTAACTAGTGTTTCGAAATTGCTCTTGCAATGGAATGATGCTCAAGGACCTGACGCTACCTTCAAATATCAACCTGGGACTATCCAAACTTCTATTAAATTTTGGCAAAATTTGACAAATTTTTTGACACAGTCCTGTCGACAGAAAAAGCTCAATAAATCGGTAGACTCACTTAAAAACAACACAGCGTTCAAGACATTAGAAAGATGTTAGCGAAAATGTTCTGGCTTTAGACAGGGACCCACAAGGGACCTTGCTCCTCCAATTTTGTTTTTCAAAAACATAGGGATGAGCAATTTCGTCGTTGCTCACAAAGTTTCGTCGATCTCCTGAGTGCGAAAATATGATATCATTCCACCTAATCCTACCCTAAAAGCTTTCAAATGAACATCACAGATCCAAATTGGTACCGCATCTAAGCAAGCAGACATTGAGTGTCAGTGTTTTTATTAATTTTTAAGCCGCTCACAACCTGCTGTTATTACCACACACCAATGAGTCAGTATCCTCCAATATTTGCATTACCGAACATCAATCAAAAGCGAAAGGTATACAATTGACGTATGTCCTTAATAATGCAAACGTCGTGTAGTTATTAACCGTCGAATGGATGTGCATATAAACCTACTCATATAGGTGGAAGTAAAAACCTTGTGCAGGTAAACATCCAGTTGAAGTGTGTATATGCGAAGGATTCCACACATACACCCTTCGTAAAGACTAAGGACTACTAATCATCCAGCATTCGAAAGCTTTTGACATATATACTGACAAACACACAGATGTGTGTGCATAAAGGCGACAAGAGTAAGTTTCTGCCAACAAGCAAGCAAGCCATCCTTTAATAATTCTCCAACACGCTTCTGTCGCTGTGTACTACGCTCTACATGGAACGATGCTTGCTGCTTCTGACTGTGACTACAGTATTGACAAACAGTTGTAGTGGATAGTTTTATTTCGAGGACGATCTTTCCGTGTCCAAACTTATCATTGGTGTAATGTCATCAACCAGCGTTTTTTCGACCCAAGGCAACACGTTCCACCAGGTTCCGTTTTTCGTTAATTATCCAAGTTTCGCACACCGAAACGATGTCGCCTTACGAAGTCAAAGAAAAACCTTCAAGGCTTTTATCTGTGTTTTCAAACTTTCCTCCCTCACTGTGCGTTTGGCGGAGAATTCCCATGCAGCAAATATCTTCCATCACAAAGGATCAACACAGGGGCCAGGGTAGGTAGTCGCCGCACTGCCGTACGGTCGCTACTAACATTCGCCTTCATCATAATTTCTGATTACAAATCCCTAGAGAGTTTGTCATTGATACTAACATACCTACCTATGTCTACGACATGCACAACACAGTTGTGAAGCCATATTCACCATCAACAACTATACAGCTGCACACAGATGCTTTGTCTTTATCTATGGATGAATTACTAGCGGCAGCAGTGGCAGCCGGGGCGCAACCGTATCGCGGATAACGACTTCTGCATTAGATTGCTGTACGTATATACAAGATTCCTTTTGGCATTTTGCAGTTGTATAGTCGAAGCAAAAGTCAGTATTTTAAGGTGATGGGGGTTGGTTTTTCTTTTCCGACACAGAAAATTGCACAAAGCAGGACCAGAGGAAGGTGCAGAAGGGATCTCTGCAGAATCATCCTCTCTGCGAGTGTAATTACTTTTCAAACTGTTGTGCATGTTTAATTGATTAAAAAGGAGCAAGAAATGTGAATCATTCATATGCATGCGTGTCTGTGTAGTGGATAATATTGAAAACGAAGAAGGAGAGCAAAGAAAAATATCGTAATGAGCAGGAAAGTTGAATTTTTGCCGTTCAACTTGTAAAGGATACGCATTGGATTTGTTGAAAATTTAGAGGTCGAATCACCACATGAACTATGTCGGTTTTACACACGAAACGAAAAGAAAAGTTCGTCTATTGCTCGTTCATGGAAGACACGATTCGAGCCCAGTTTTCTAGTACTTCGTCTTTCTTTTCCAAGTAGTAGATGTGATTGTTTTTCGACAGCGGCATCTAGGAGTGGGGCTCGAAAGCAATATTTTATGAAGAGAGAGAGAGAGTGGCAGGAATTTCAACAGAAGTTTAGTCCATAATAGATCACTCTTAATTCTAAGACCGATTGAGTTCCATTTGAAAAGCCTTAACTCTGACGTATCCTATGATTGGGCCATAAAACGCCTCACAGTGAATGTGAGCCAAAACCCGTGTTCTTCCTTCAACAAAAAATCACAAATAATCCTCATTAAAGTGAACAAGGTACAGCGATCTTTTTTCCTCCAAGGCAGGGGCCCTCGGAAAAGTGTCAAAAAAGTTGAGGGTTCAAGTTGGCTACTGCCACACAATGAAATGCATTTTAAAGTTAGAAACCAAAAGGAAGACTACCCAAAAAGATCAAATCCACCGAGATGCTTAAAATATCTCGTAAACAATTTTTGTTTATTCAAATAAATAGTACAAACAGTCACATATTCCCCTCACATATCCCGATTGGATACCAAAGAAACAACCTCCATGCATACACGAGCAAGCACGTGCAACCAACTCCTCGTTCACTTTATTTTTCTGCCATAACATCCACAGTTGTGGTACATGTTTTCATCATCTTTTGCAAGGATTTCACTTCTGTACACTGTACAGTCTCTTTCCGGCTAAGCCTCATGATCCGACATTAACGAAAAGAAAATCCGATTAAAATTCAATTGTAGTTCTCCCCCCGTAGCGGGGCGGAAGAGTCTCCTTACCACAAGCACACAGCAAAGTCGTCTACTACTTTCGCATTCTTTAATTTATCTTCTTAAAGTTTATTTAATAATTTTTTTTTTTTCTACTTGAGTAGAAGGATACTGCCGAGAGCAAATGACCATGACATAGATATTGCCAATGGGTGCGACGCGGCGGCGGGGTAAGGATTTCTTGCATCTTCTGGCTGAGGTTCATATTTATTATTGTTTACCCTAGGCGTATGTCTTAAGTTTTGTGCTTGCAAAAGGAGTTATGGCAGACGTTTAAATACTTTTTGACGTGACCTTCATCTTGAAGATATTTATGATTTGTTGATTAGCTGTGCGATGCACAACAGCTACAGGGGATGGACTTTTTTCTTGTTTTTGTATTTCTTTATATTTCAAGTCGAGGCAGAAAGTTGCGGCCTTCGTGTAGAAAAGTTTAAGAATCTTACAGCTTGGATTTGGAAATTGAATTTCGGTTGTGGTCGTCTGAGGATGGAAAAAAGTTTTTTTTTTCTTCCTCGGGTTAGTTTTGAAAGGGAGTTTTGTTAATAAAAAAAAAATAAAATGAGAGCAGGGCAACAAAATGGGGAGGTTTAACTTTTCTTTAAGAGTTCTTAGAGGATATTTTGTGACGCAACAATTATGCTAGGGAATGACCCGAAACTTTAAAGAAGTTGACACTCAAATTTGTCGAATTTGAAAACTTTTACTTCAGTGAGTTAGCATAATTCAGCTTGACAAAAAGCAGCAATGATTAAGAAATACGTTTGCACCCTATGCACTATTTCGGTGGGACACGAACCTATATATTTTGAGCAGCATACTCCTAGGCGGAAATTGCAAAATACATTCTTCCAATGCGCACTGATTCATAGGTACTTAAATGCCGTAGATGTTACTAAAATTTTATTAAATGGAAGCTTAGTGGAAAGTCAATTGAACTCAAACAAATTCCAAGCGTTTTGTCCCCTGTTTAGTTGAGACACGACCCCATATTTAATACAGCATATTCTTAGGTGCAAATTGAAATGAAAATTAGTCACAACTTTTGTGAATGAAAGAACAATTTATGAACCTTGTTGGGGATAATCTATGGTTAACTATATCCAATCAATCAAAAATGGCGGCGTCTTGTAAGGCTTTGGAGTAAAGTCCACTAAAGGTAAATTTTATGAGCCCAACTCAATGCATATTGATAAGAGGTAGTTGATACGTATTGCTAAAAAATAATTTGATTCACATTGAATTTTTCGGAGGATACTATTTCATTTTTTTATTTTTTTATTTAATTTATTTAAGTAGATATTTGAAGGCTACAATGTGTCAAATTTCCCCATAATTGGTTGAACACAATTTCTTGTAGAGCGCAATGAATATGACGAAATGAAACCATGACCATTAATCCCGGCCACTGGCTTACACATTCCCCGCTTGACAGAAGATTCCTGGGTGCGATTCATACTTTTTTTAGGAGCTAAAATTTATACAAGGTGGGCCAAAAGAGTTCACCCTATTGGTGAACAAGTGAACAAGCCATGGAGCGATACAATCCCCAAAGAACGCGGAATAATCGTGTCTACTTTTTTGCGAAACAATTCGTATGTAGTGTTGTAGGACTGGAGGACATGCGGTTCCAACAGGACGGAGGTACGGCACACACTACACGAGCCACAACCGATATTCTGAAGGCGGCGTTCCCGGGTCGCCTCATCTCTCGTTTTGACGATTTGCACTGGCCGGCAAAATCGCCCGATTTAACCGTTCCAGACTTTTTTTTTGTGGGGTTTTTTGAAGTCCCGTGTTTACGTGAGAAAGCCCGAGACACTAGAAGCCCTCAAGAAGACAACATTCGACACACTCTGTCGCCCGAAGTTCTCGCCGAAGTGTGATGACGGCGCCCATTTGACCGATATCATCTTCTCGACTTGACTTATAAAATTCTAAAGGTTCAAATAAACATAATCAAAAAACAGAATCGAAGTTTTTCATTTAGAAAAAAAATGAGAGCCAAACAACATCGGATGACTTCTTTTGGACCACCTTGTATTTATCGGATATATCGAAGCTAAGCACACTTTTTGGGATGAATATCAGGAAATTACTAAAATTTGTGCATACCTCTTGTACAGACTTGCAGGTTTCGACTTCTCGATGTGGGATCATGACACAGAATTTTGTCCAACTCTTGCCTTGTGTTTTTAACGCCCTCAATAAGTGGGCGGGGCGCACAAGCTTTGTATACGAAACATCGACATAATTATATACAACCCCTCAGTCGTGTGAAGGCTTTTTGAAATTCGTAATAGCAGTTTTGGTTTTTAGTTTTAGAGGTCTCCGGTTCAGCCCCCAAAGCTAAGATTCGACGACATGGGCTGGGCATGCTTTCTTCAATTTTTGTGGATAATTTGGTGCAGTCGTCCCTTCTGTTTTGAAGGTCCTAAGTTGCAGTCTAAACGAAAGTAGACAATTGCTTTGAACAATTGTATTCCTCCCTTCTCTTCCTAGACACTCAGTTTCGACTTTAAATTTAAGGAGTTCACAGTGGCTTTATTTTTCATACAAATTTCGTGAGCTGCAGTAAATTTAAAGTCGAGACTAAATTTTGTTATTAGTTTCGTGAACTCTTTTCTGCTAGTAGGTCTTCAAAAGGGAAAATATTAAAGCTAGTTTTCCCAAAAGCTTGCTGAAGACGCCTTTCGGAAGAGGGTTGAACCGATTTAGGATTTTATCCCCACAAGACTGACTAGAATATCAAAACTAACAATACCCCTATTTCACTTTTTAAAATCCTCTTCGTTCTTGAGAGACTTTGAACCGATTCCCCACTGTTTCTAAAATCGTATTACAATTTGATACCCCCAGCTTAAGTCAACACAAATCAAAATCCTAGCACTTATAATTCCCACAAGTACAGACACCGCTTCACATTTTATAACCAACCTTCCGTCATAAAGCGATTGCTTGAATGTGGTCGCCATTTAAATTCTGCGTCAACAAATTTCCATCCCCCCCCCCACCCGACTTGTAACCAATAATATTATTACAACAGTGAAATTGTCGACGCCCGCCTCCTATTAAGGCACAATTAAGATTAAATCCAATATAGCCAAAAATATGCAAACTCATTTGTCAACAGTAATTATGACAACGAAATTCCATTCTCGTTCTTTTCGCTCCAATTAAATTCGCCATAACCATAATATTTACATAACAATTAACCAGAATAGAATATATATCTTCCCATCTCCCAGATGTGGCTACACAAAAACAAAGAACAGATAGCCAAAGCGGAAATATTACCTGCTGCATAAAAAGAAATGCTAAAAAAATAATAAAAAAAATTGCTCACAAAAAAAAAAAACGAGCCAACATTATGAGCCGAGCGTGAGCATTGTGTGTGTGCGTGTGTATTTTTGACCCTCTCTCTGCTGTGCAGCCATTAATTACACACAGTTTTCGCTTTTACTTGCGGGAAATTCATTTCTTTCTGTACCCGTGGGCGGCGCGTTCTTATCACACACACACTAACACACACCTTGGTCTTGTGCACTTCCGTTTTTTGTAATCCTTTTCATTTGGTGTTTGAGAATTTTCTGCAAAACCCACAAAAATTCGTTAAGCGTCCTGCTCCCATGGTATCCGGTGGAAAAATTTGAATTTGAATCCCTTTTGGTACCCTTTTCTGCTTACGGTGGCACGCAAAATGCTTATGAATGAAGTTGCGGTATTCAAAGATAGGTTAGACAGGAACGGAACCCTTAAACCTGCCCCACCGCCACCATGTATACCTTTCTACTGCGTATCGCACGTACAGTGTATTGTGGGTATATTCTGAAAACACTTGCCATGCCAACAAGTTACAGCGCACAAAACACAAAGCTGAAACTGGAATCTGGGATGGAAATTCTTGTCTGTTGTCGGCCTTTGTTCATCATCATTTTTGTGTAATTTTCATTTTGTCTTCTTCGGTATCATGCTGACCCTTGAAAAACGCCTCTACCAGTTACGCTCTGCTGACGGGGATGTGCACCTTTTTCGGAGGGAAAAATCTCTTAATTAAAAACGGCCTTCGGTCGGGCGTCGGGTAGGCACAATATCTGCGCGAATCTTAAAGTTGCCTGCGGATACCTTTTTCGATGCTAAAATGTGATGTCCTTGTTTAGGGGGTGAGTGAGGAATTTCCAAATCGGCACGTTAATCGATTTAAAATGGAGATTTACGACAGCAGATAAGCAAGGCGGTTTTTTTTCTCTCCTATCTGGCATTCAGCTTACATCAAGTGTTTTCGGTTGAATGGTTGAATGGATTGTTGCGGTTCTGAGATAGGTATGGTCGGTCCGTGACTTTTTTTTTCCGCCCCCTGGTAAATGTGCCAATACCTTGGTTAATGTTGCGGAAACCAGGGGATGTGCGAAATGAAATCGAGGAAAACACGTAAATTGAATGGGTTGTAAGTTATGCGTTTGGGAACTGATTCATTTTAACCAGGGGGGCATGAGTCGGCTTAATGGTCCAGTCTTAATGTACGTGGTTGGTTTAGGTTTGTATGCCACGCAGCTTTGTGTGTTGTTGCTCCGTTTGGATTGATGTCTTTCGCTTTTATGTGTTGAGTGAGAAGTAAATTTATCGCACCGTTACGTACGTTTTGGTACTTGCGAAGGATACATGACGTAATTGAGTCGAACCCATTGCTCTTGTTCAGAGATACATTGATGTCCTCATGGTTGGGCTATGCTAATTTGCCGTCGCAAGGTGAGACAGCAAGCAGTGGTAATGAGGAGCAGACTCCGTCACTGGAGTTGTTTCCCCATTATCGTCGCAATGAAACTGTCATTCGGAGAGCGTGTGGCACGTCTTATTGGAAATTTCATTGACAGATGAGCTCCTGCTTAACATTTCAAATGAGGGACACCTGTGAGCTGACATCTAGGCCATTAAATTTGAGTGGAAAAATTGTATGTGCCGTGGAGGGACAGAAATGGCATTTGGTTCTCTTCTAGAAAACTTTCAATCCGTATAAGTTCTGAACGAGAACGAGCGGATTGTATGACTAAAAATTGCTCAAGTCCTATGACTTCCTGAGAAACCAATGCAAGTTGGGTGAGTATACTTATAAGTTGTTGCGTGTTCAAATCCACTTAAAAAGTTTAAGCAAAAGTTCAGACAGATTTAACGTATTGTGACGTTTTTCGAGGCATTTTCATCCATTGCCAGTTCAAAATTGCGTCCATTTGCTGGTTTTGTGAGATGCTGAAGAGGTGTATCGTCAACTTACAAGTAAAATTCACTTGCCGCAGCAAACAATACGATTGAAAACTGTTGGAAATACTTCTTTTTTGCTGTCATCTTCTATAAAAGAGACGGACCGGACGTCCCTGGTGCACTCATAATTCGAGGACTTATCGTTGGAATTTGATCACTTTGGCCTTGATGCATTCGTATTGTCCCAAGGAAGGACATGGGATACTTTTTGTCGCAAAAACAAGACTTTAAGGGGATGAAAGTCTGTATCTTGAAAAAAAAAAAAAACTCGATAGAAAAACCGGGCAGAAGTGAAGAAAACTGAATATTTATAATTTTTCTCCTTTTTACAAATTTTGTAAGATATCTAATTGTTATCAGGTCGATGCCACTTACACTGATTTCATCGTTTGACCGAGTCGCCCACAAGCTTCTTCTTTGCAAAATTTAACGTTTAGGGCTCCCCACAGTGTTTCTTAGAGGGCCATCATCATGACAATTTGTAAAGTTTCGAGGACGCTTATCCAAAGACATCATGGTAACATCCGATGTCACTCCCTGACTTGGTGGAAAGGATGTCCAAGTTGGCATTTAATAAAACACTTCTTCGAGTGTAACCAACCAGATGGCTACTCCTTGATCACCAAGTGTCCAAAGGTCGCCCCGTTCTTTGCTGGCAATAATCTCAACTGCAAACGCTTCCGGTACAGATTCAGCTTTTAAACTTATTCAAACTTTATGGCATCGTAACATCGAACCGAAAAATAAAATGTCTCCGCCATCGCCCGACCCTACTCAACCGAACACAGTCCTCCACACCATTGCCACAGACTATACTTGATTGCAATCATGTACCTAAACTACTGGTGTAGTATACACGCCCCCAAACGCCCTCGATCCTAGGGCAGCTCATAAATCCTTTCTCCTGCCATGCAACTAAGCTCTTAAGCATTGTTTGCTTCTCCAAATCTGCCTGCATAAACTCAATTAAATGGGTCACATGGTGGTGGCCACATTTCACTCTGTATCCTTTCTATATAAAAAAATAAATTCACACTTACAAATTGGTACTAAGTAATGTGTTCCAAATTAAGCACGTTCCACACCCCCATCGTCTCGAAATGCTGGTCCCCCCAAAACCGGCATCAGTAATGCACGGACAATTCCTCTTAACGAACAAAGAGCTCAGAACCTCCTCCCATTTTCCCATTTAAAACATATGATGACCAGTGACCCCGATTTGTGTCCTTTTCCCTACTAAATCACATCACAGCAAAAAAAAAAAAAATAAAAATTCCTTTCCAACTCAAGGCTAAGTACGCTTTTTTCCCTATACCAAGCACAGAAGCGAAGAAGAAAAAACTCAAATGACAAATGTACGTGACGACAAGGTACTTGGCCTCAATTATTTTCATTTTTCATCCTTCAAACACTTGCCTATTCCTCTATGCATCTGTACACATCTGCCATCATCCTCTTATACACACGTAAAGAGGGGAACGAGCATCTCTTGTTGCAAGGACAACGAGCAAACACATTCACACCCTCCTCTTGGCACTTGAATGCAATTCGACAAAATGCATCTCACATGCAACACAGCACAATATCTAGAAAAAAAATAAAACCAACCAACCATAGTGGCTGAGGAGTTGATGAAAGTAAAAGTGGAAGGGATGCAGAAAATTGCACGTGGGGCCCTCTAAACCTCGAGAAATTCTCGCCAAACATAAGGTCAGAAATGGTTGGCCCTACTAATGGGCGAAACGCTTGCCTTCATTTAAATACCAAGCGTGGTAGAGCGTTCGACATTTCCGCGCCAGGTGTGTGTCACCCATCCACACCCGCTTGAGAGTTTCCTTTGAACGAATTAAAAAGAATTGGGCCACTTTTTCAAGTGTCAAAAACGCTGAATGCAAATTTGTTTCTTTTTTTCGCGTTGGCACTGTGGAAAAATTTGATTTTGTGGTGCCGCCGCCCTCAGCGGGGCTTTTAAAATATGGAACACAATGTATCCTTCTCTTGTCGTCGTCGGTGGTGCGCCTTTCCCGGTGTTACTCGCCCCTGTGTGCGCACAATTACTTTTCCTCTGTAGACTTCTTATTGTGTGTAGGGTTCGTTCTGGTTCTATTCTGGAACAAAAACTGACAACTGGCGATTGGGTATTGCAAAAAGAAAAACCAGGCCAGACCGAGCCATACTAAATTTCTATTTCTTGGCTTTGCAACGAAACAAAAGAAGAAAAAAATCCTTGTAGGTGCATAGGCATACCGCATACATATACGAAAAGGAAGTGTACAATGAAAAGTGAATATACCGTGTTTTGTGCTGGTCATGATTGTATTTAGCACACATTTAGTTTGACATTTCATGTGCTTTTCTCGGCGCTCTTGCCGTAAGTACCAAACCAAGGAAGTCATGAGAAAGTTGTGTGGTTTGTTTTTTTTATTTTTAAATGTTGTATACGAATGCAGCTGGTATGCCACGAGTGTGTTTATGTAGGTCTTTGACTAGTGAAACGGTATCCTGCGGCCTTTGATTCGGATATTTGATTCCACTTAGGAGTAGTGCTGTGTACTGAATGAGGTACTTTTTTTTTTTGAGGTAAAATCGAATGATGTCGGTTGTTTGAAAGCATTTGGAGAGTTGGTTTTGCCTGAATGGTAGAAATAGCATTATTTGTTGGTTAGGATAGGGCGATCGAACCGTATGTCGTTGCCTATCTGATTGGACAAGCAAAGCACACACACAGATGGTGGCGGAGAATTTGCCCTCTTTCCGGCATTCTTCAAATGGCTGAAACTTTTTCACCGAGTGGACGGGTTAGTGGAGTCTCGAAACGACTTTCTAAGTAGATACATGCCAGGCTGTTGGTTTTATCTTAAAAGCCAATGTAGGCGTTTGGAATTGTGTTATTTGAGACTGCTGTTCACCAATTTGTTTTCACAAATTGAATGATTTGTCCGTAGGTGGAATTTATTTAATTTTGTACAGCTCAGTGGTTCCAAGCTCAAACTGATGCAAAAAATCTCTACACTTCTGCAAAAGTGCCAACGCCTCACTTCGCCATGGAGTCGCCTTTGCAAAGGTATACTTGAAAAGGTTCCCTTGCAAATGCATCCTTGTAAAGGTTTATGTTCAAATGTTTCCTTGCAAAGGTTTCATACGAGTATTCATCAATCTAACCAACTGTTACAAAGTTTACGTTAAAAACGAGTTGAAAAAAGCCATTCTTGGTAAAATTCCGTGAAAGGTTTGTGCATAAATGTAGAGGCAGTTCAATTTCTATAAACACGCTTTTAAGCACCTTTAACCGGGCAGCTTAAGCTCGTCTGCGTCTTCGACAGATTGCAGATGTTAGGCATTAAAAAATCGATTCACGCCTACCTATACATACGATTTTTGTTTTATCTTCCTCCGCAGATCAGACGAATTTGTTGTGCTGTCTCCAGCAGATGCCATTCACGGATCAAGAGCTAATTAAATGAGTCCTGGCATGACTGCTTTCCAATTAATCCCTCTGCAGATAAAATTTGTTTATTTTCCTTTTTTAATATGGGACCCTGGGGCGTATACGTAACATTATTTCATTATTTTTGTTTTTTTACAAATTGTTATACAAAAACCCCCTAAGGCCTGATTAGTCATAGATTCGGGTATCTACTTTGTTTATAAAATTGTTTTTGTTAGAAATTTTCTTTTATACAGGGTGTGACTGATTTTTGTTGAAACACAAAATATGTTCCTTTTGGCCCTGGTATCATTTTTACAAAATTGTACGACTCAGCAAAGAAATATTCTCTCGGTTTGAAAGCAAATACAAACAAATTTACTAATCAAAAAAAAAACTAACCATTTTCTAGTCTTGTTTCGATTTATTGGTTGTTAACGTTTATAGACCTAAAAGAACATAAAGCAATGAATTGCTCGACTAAAATGCTTCCATTGCTACGTCGTGTTATATTTTGTTACATATTGTTATACAACAAATAATATTTCATAGTTTCATCGTGCAAGTTTTTCTTTACTTTTTTAAGAGTTCATCCGTTGAATTTTTTCACACAAAGCTAGTTCGCGTGATGCTCGTTCACTGATAAGATGATCCGTCCTCATATACCTACCCCTAATGATTTTCCCTATTCAGTCCAGGCAAAGAGACAAAAACCACTGTACAATTCAACGCGTCTCATTAAAATAATAATATTGAAAGTATTCAGCATAAAATTCCATCGAAAACGCGACAAGTTTCTAATGAAATGGCCGTCAACCCCCACACCAAGCTTAACAATAAACTACACTGCCAAACCAATTGGAAGCACTTCAATGGAAATGCCTTACATTCGGTGCGGTAACATACAAATTCCCAATCAATAAACTGTCCTTTAAAGATGACCCCCCTTCGGTTCTCCTCGAAAAGGACTTACTTACTCGTACTGTTTGAAAAGAAACTCGTCCCCAAGTTCGTGCGCATTTCAATTGAAATTGTAACTATGCAACTTAGTACTCTCGTTATAAAAAAAAAAAAAAAAAAAAATGAAGAGAAAAAGTTCCTCGTAATGCAAGGCTGCAATTCTCATCCATAATTGAATTTGTAACAAGGATACGAACGAGTTTATGGGTTTGAATCTGTGCAAGGTTTCACAGGAAAAAATCGTGCTTTTAGCGACTTTCTCTTTTAACAATCCGCCCACTACTGAGAACGAGGTCACAAAAAGAAATACGTGTCACTCCCCCAGGTCCACAATACACATCCATCGCATAGGCAAGGAGAGCATTATTTTTCTACACGTTCCGTCTGGAAATTTATACCTGTATATCAATTTAATCTCAATTCAACAATCAGCCCACACAGACTTTAGCTTAGCTTATTGGGGGCCGGGCACCTCTGCCTTTACAGGACACGGATTAATGTCGTTAAATTAAACACAAGTCCTTGCAACACCTCGAACAGCAGCAGCATAGTTTCACACAATGCAGGACTTAATCGAAAACGAAATTAATCCTAATCCCTGCGAAGTGAGAAAACGCGGATCAGATTGGGTGGGATTATTGTTTTTCTTGCTCGCCCGTTTTTCCGGGGATTTGTTGTTGGCTCCATCACACCCCCTTGCCAGTAGGTAATGCAGTTCTGCAAGGTAGCTAGGCAAATAAAGTTGTTTGCAATTAACCTGCTGGCTTCAGATCGCTTTTATTCGCAATCGGTTGGTGGAAAAGTGCTGATTATTCCATTTTCAGCCTCAAGTACTTGTATTCGCATTCCACGCACACATGCACTGCAAAAACTTTTCCGCTGTACACTTAATTCAAATAAATGTTTTCTCCTATGTACATAGCTCATAGAGTACTACTTAGTATGGCAAAACTGTAGCACACAAGACGAAGGATATTATACAAAAAAAAAAAAAAACAAGAGTACGACCAGATGAACCTCTCAAATATCCTTGCGAAGCACTCTACACTTTCACTTATATGCCCGAGTAGTGTGCAGCTAGCTCTCTCCACAGTACATATGCCACACTAGGATCTATGTAAATAAATCTACACTCGAAGCTTGTTTGCCACCGCTGCAAGCTTCTCCTATGCCCCTGTATATGCGCGCCTCTATAGTGTTAAGCGGCGGCAATGAGTAGCAAACTAAATCTATGTATACGAACATCCATCCCACGTCCTACGGCGCTGTTTTATTTCACGAAATCCATGTACGATACACACAGCTGGAGGCAGCCCCCTCCGGAGGATGGATGACGGATCCTATTTTGTGTTTAAACTGCGGGGGTCTCTAAAGAGAGCGCCAACGAACGGGCGGTGGTGTTCTTCGCCGCTTCGGTTCATTCTATTAAAGTGACATCATTAAATTTCCATCGGATCATTAAGTTTAAAATGTTAACAAGCAAGCTAAGCTTCCATCACACAAAAAAGTATGTGTACCGCTGGAGAAAGGAGCAAGTCAGGATAAAAGCGGATGGGAAAAAAAAAACAACACAAAACCGGTGGCGACAGGCAGCTTCTGTGAAAAATAAAAACCCACACCAGAAAGGATATCAAGAAGGCAGTCTTCTTGGTTATTTACACCCATGATTTGCCCCCACCCGCGCTCCGTGGTCTTGTTTCCGATGGGAAATACTCGCAACATGACAACATACGGGAATTGAGGAGTAAGTATGCTGCTGGAAGAGGCGAAAATAAAAACAGCAACGCCTGTAGTGTATGCAAAGAAGGAAGTAACAAGCTCCGCGAGGATCCTGTTCAGTTATTTATTCTTTCGGTGTGATGTTAAATATATTATATGAGGCGAACGAAAAACAAATGAGAGCAAATATTCAGTGAACGAACGCGGCTGTGGCAGTAATTGCTTTGCGCTTGTGTTACACGTGGATATTATTTCTCATTTTGCAAAGGCAAAGGAAAACGCAGGAGCCGTTTTGTGTGATGGATTCAAACAACAAATCAGGCCAATTGCATCGTTGCGTGTGTGTTTCTGGGGCAGAATTTGACAGATTAAAATTGTTGAGCACAAAGAAAGGCCCGCTCAAAAGTGTCACCACTAATGGCGGAGGTTTAACAAACTGTTTAACACAAGTTGAGGAATTTTTTAAGTGACAGATTCGCAAAGTACAGTGCACGACTGGGTCGTACGAAACTTTCTCGCTTATTGCAGGTTTGGTTTGGTTTCTGATCTATTTTATTACCAAATGATGCCAGATCGGGGGGAATTGCCCATTTCGTTGGCATTTTGCATATCAAGGGTGGGCCAAATACAAAAAAAAATTTTCCCAGACTCATTTTCGAAGAAAAATGGTCCGCCACTCCACAATCCGCACCAAACTGTCACTCTCTGTGGATGCATTGGCTTTTGGACCATCAGTTTTGTTCACTATTTGCGTACAGCAGGCGTGGTGGGTGCTTCATTTCAGCCAAAATTTCTTTTCAAAAAACGCACAGTTTGGGCTACACAGCACTCACTTTGGCAATATCTAAGTTTTGAATATTTCCCAACGTTGTTCAAGCCAAAAAGCGACTCATTTCGGAGGTATTATACCGACTTTCGGTCAAGATTTCGAGCGAGAAACAGCTGTCAGTGTCACCCTTTATAAACCAAAAGGACGAAGAAACGACATTTTTATATATATTTCGAAAAAAAAGCCATTTCGAATACTAAATGTTAAGAAAAACCATTTTATGGGGATTTTCTAACAACGGCATGAGCAAAAAGGGTATTTTTGGGCTTCAAGTCTGACATCACCGTTCACTAGGTAGGTAGCTCAAGTTGGGATAAATATCGCGCTGAAAACTTAGCCTGTACTTAACTCTTTCTCTCCAGTCACTTGGAAATACGACCCCTGAGTCCTGCCCATCACAAACAGCCGCCATAAAAAGAGTACGAATTAAAGACAAATCCTTTAACAAAAGTACACCATCCACCTCCCGGCTGTTTCAAAAAGACAAACTTCGGTGCATTAATAATGAAAGCTCAACGAACCAGTACTTGTTCCAGAAGTTCGTGTCTCAATTAATTGCTTGCTACATGAACGAGCAATTTCCAACTACTCGTTGAAACCAAATTTGTTATAAATTTTCAGTAATCAAAAAGTGCCAGTCAACTTTATAAAACCTCCATTCTAAGCCAAGCAAAAGTTGTTGATCTCCTTGATGTGAACCAAAATTATATCCACGTGGATGTGTGTAATCAGCAAAGAATTCCCAGTGGAAAATTAAACTAAAAATTATGAACAGAAATTAGTTTTCAAATATGCGCAAAACAAAGTTGGGGAGGGTGATTCCCTAACCCACCATTCCATTCAAATGTCGAACTTCAATGTGCAATGTTCACTTCTTTTAACGGTTCCATATACAAGCCTACGCCTTTGCTGCCAAATATTGCTTTGTCAACAAATTGGGTATCTTTTTTATTGTCTTTATGGCCAAATAAAAATTGGATATACTGCCCGCACAGGCACACTCAAAGTGTATGTTATAGTACTCACAAGTTCAAGGCTACTTATCTAAATGAGTGAAATAAAAACCACCCGACAAAACAGTCCAATGACTAATGCCTGATACACGAAAAATAAAATCAAACGACGCACTATAAATAGTTTTTTTTTTTTTTATTTTAGTTGACATTTCAGTGTCTCACTGTTTTGTCGCAGTATGTGACAGTTGAGACTCGTTTGCAAAACAAATAAATATATGACAGTTGAAGGTGGAAATGAATTAAGCAATTAACTGGAAAATAAACACTTGGGCAATTTAGACAGTCTTATCTGCGAGTAGTGCGAACAAGTGACACTTGGTATCGGGAAAGAATCTTGTAGCTAGGTACTTATAGGAACGTGCTTCAGATAGCGGTGCGAAAATGCTCATTTTATTATGCCATCAAATTGTCGCACTTGTTGGGAGGCAAATTGTCTCATTAAATGAAATTTTAACGACGCGACGTAAAAGTAGAATAATGTGTCAAGTCGTGAATCACTTTTCTTACCAATGGACAATGGGAGTTATTTAATTTTTTTCTGTTGACCGTTTGCAACTGTGGAATATAAATGTTCTTAATGCTTGTTCCTGTACATTTGTTTGTTGCCTCGCGACTCCGGCTGCGAAGACAACTTACGGTTGAATAATGATGGAGCTGTAGGCATGCTGGTACGCTGTTGGCCTTTAAATTAAGCTGCCTTACAAGATACTATTGTGAAGGCTGTGTTGTGTACGCACGGACTGTACAGAAATCTTTCCACAATTTTTCTGTTTGTTTTTTTTTTTTTTTGTTATTGGATCGTGTAACAATTGAGCGATGCATTTTTGTAAATTTAATTCTGACAGATGAAGAAAAATATGTCTGAGTTTGACCGGTATTCAAAATTGATGTGAAAGTGGCTGTGAAAAAACATCCACCAACGAGTCGAAAGTAAGAAAACCAAAATGTCAAACGAACTAGGATTAAGTGGGCTTAAGCGAGTGTCAAATATGAACATAGGCCAATGCAATTCAACGAAAGCTTACTTAAGTTCAGCAAATACTTTAATCGGGCGCTAATCTTAGTATGCTAGAGATTAAAAATTATTTATTGTTATTTCTCATTGGCTTAAGCTGAATTAATCCCACGGAAGTTTTATTGTGCTCTCTGAAGAATTGCTTAAAACGATTCGAATTGAAATAGATGGCTACTGGACCCAGCATTTAAAGCCTACTTCGGGATAATTCTTGTCATTTATCAAAAGCTTTGTCAATGCTTATCGAAAAAGGCAATTCAAGTGAATTATGATACAGGCGGATATGATATTTCATTCAGATAAGAGCATGCTCGCTTAAAAAGATTGTGTGACGATGATTTAAAGAACACTGGTGGATTAGAACAACAACTGCGTCTACGATCAAACAAAGGCTAACTGGCTGCGTAAGCAATGGCAGCGGAAGACTAATGACCTTATACATCGTTGAAATATTAGATTTCGTAAAAAAAAATATCAACAGTCTTACGAAACCTTCCCTTTCGCATAGGCAGAGTTTTTGATGGTGCAATTGGAATTTTCGTTCTTTAAATATTAAGGGACTTACTAAGAATAAATTTTAATTTTTAAATATTTTGTAGGTCACAATGGGTAATTTTATATGAAAAATTTTTATTTTGTAGGTCACAATAGATCTTTTTATATAGAAAATGCACATACATACATATATGCGAATTTTTTAAACCTTCTGACTCGCCTGAGCGATGAAAAGGTACGTCGACCTAGAGAGATCTTTTGTGCCATCATTTGGGCCGTACTAATAAACATTTATAAACTTCACACAAAATATTTTGTAGGTGACAATGGGTAATGGAAAATTTTACCATAGCGAGTTCGTAAAATCTAGCCTGGACACTAAATATGGTCATTAGTATCGTTCTATATCAATGTGAGTTCGCACAGTTTAACTTTGACACCAGAAGTGGTTATAAGTACCATAAAAAATGTAAAATTTTTTTTTTTTAACTACATTTATCAATTATTCTGTCTCAAAAGTTGTATGTCAAAAAGTTTACTTTTGATTTAAGTACAGTACAGCCTCGCTAGTCCGGACACTCGCTAGCCCGGACACTTCAGTAGTCCGGACACCTCTATGTTTCGGACATACATATATTACACCTCTATGTTTCGGACATACATATATTATTTGTCTCTGTTTCTTGGAAAAAACGTTTGTTCGTAAGATTACAGGGAATCCCCTTCTAGTTTTGTCGCTTGTAGTTGGCTCTGGAATCTAGACATTTTAATCGTTGCAAATTTACTCATTGGAAGTTTATATTTGTGGTCTTTGATTTGTCCATTGTATGTATTTAATTTTTTCTCTATAGTCCGGGCATTTCGCTATTCCGGACACGGTAGAAACTTTATGTGTCCGGACTAGCGAGGCTGTACTGTACTTAAATTACCTCCGTATAAGAAATGATTCTTAAAAGTTTCCTTACCTGAAATGGAAGGAAAATAAAATAAAAATTAGTCAAAAAATTGTTTTCTAATAAAAATTTTAAAATTAATGAAATTAAAAAAACCCTTAGAATGTGAATAATAAAATAAGAGCTCGATACAGAAAGTTGAAAGTCTGTACAATTCTTTCTCTCAGCGGGTGGAGTTTAGTTTTAAAAACACACTAAAGTTTAGACAGCCACAGAGTGGGACATTATTAATGCATTACTTGTATTGAAAATTAATTTAGCACAAATCCAAGCATTGCAGAGAGAAATGGAATGTAATTTTCAATGTTAGTCTTTGTGATGTCAAAATTGGTGGTAATTTCACTTAAAATCATTCCAATCGTGTGTACCACTTGTAGACTTGTGGCAAGACCCGTCACCACCAAATTTTTTAAAAATAATCGAAATGCGCAATTTTTCAGTTTAAGCAAGAATTTAAACAAAAAGAATGCAAATTTATTTTTTTTATGACAACATTTGTTTGTTTTTGTCACAAATAAATCTTTTCCGCTGTTCGTTTGTTTTTTTTTGTTGCTATACATTAGTATTTTATGAAGAGGCGCCCTTTTATAAGCTCGGGCGCCATTTTATTCCCCTTTTTGCAATTTTTCAGTGGCAACGCCGGTCCGTCTTATATATATCAGCCACGTTGCTGGACTTCTTTCTGCCTTACGCGCATTTAACAAGGTTAAGTCCGAGCTTTGTCAAACAAAATGGACATTTTTGTTGCGCCCATTTGTCTATCTTGTAAGGCGCCAAAAAGTCGCATTTAAAATAATAATCCCTCACGAGTTCTTCGCAACAAAATACCCATTAGATTAAAATACACAACAAAACAAACAAAAAATTATGTTGACGAATCTTTGGGTGTGTTTTACTTGAAACAACCGTCGGACTTGACCCTAAAAAAAATGTAAATATATGCTGCTCCGAGGTCGGGGCTCATTCTTTTATGGGAACTTTAGGGAATATCTAGTGTGTGTGTCGTGTTACTACGCCAGACCGAAGTGATTGAGTGGAGATACTCCAAGGGCGGCTGTTTTCCCGTCGTCTAACTCCATCATAGTGAGTTTATGATTTCCTTTGGGAGTTGAACGAATTTCATGCTCCGAAGGTGTTTCTATAAAGTGAAAGTAAAACTCTCTGTAGACATGATCTCAACCAGGACACAGTCAGTCGAGTGCGGGTACTAGCTCTTAAATGAGGACGAAAATTTCCTCTCATGTATAGTTAAATGCCACACTACCAGCACTTTTCAACTGTCAGTTTATGGTCGCCTGTCATCCATTCATGCAACATCAGTGTTTTTCAGACAGTTCTGAAGTCAATAGCTTATATTTTCTTGTGACGTCTGCATATTGAAAAAGGATTCGGTTGAGTCAATATCATTAGTAGAGCATACTTGCAATTTTTTTGGATTTTGTGTGGCAAATCAAAGAGCAGTCCGTAAGTCGACTGTTGAATTTGTCAACAAGTTCGGATACAATCAGCATTAGACTTGGTAGCTCTGTGTAACAGGAATGTGTTTCTCCTGTGGAAATTCACTTGTGAACTCGTGTCCAATGGAAAAAGGGCCTTTTACTGATACAGCAACGAACTTTGTTAAAGAGTTGGCTCAGAACTTTAATCGCTACAAGTTTCATTGGCAACTCAAATCGCAGTAAGTTGTATTATCAATTGGTTCCTTGGCACTCTGACAGGCAGCTTGACGTTGACTAAACCTGGATTCCAAATTTAACTGTCATTACATCCCGACTGCTCATCACTTGCGATCTATTTCGATTGATGACCGAACTAATCAAACTCGCATCGCATTGACGACTCTTATCTTCAGTCATTTTAATAATTCCACTCAAATCCAGTCAATCGAATGCGTCTTACAAGACTGATACAAACTCCGGCCCTATCATCGACTTGCCATTAATTACTGAATGTGCCACTTATGGCACGTAATTGACCCCCAACCAGATCGTTAAACCCTTGGAGCTGCCATTTGCAGCGCACAAATCACACGGCTGTATTCCAATTCTTATCTCAGATTACAACGACACACACACACAAAAACAGAGAAGACTCACTGATTGTGCATAATCAGCAGAAACTGCAAAAAAAAGGAAAGAAAGGGGAAAAAAAGAAAATAAAAATTAAAGGGAACCAGAACGAGAAACACACAGCAGCAAATAAATAAATAGGTTTATTCCATCTTAACCTCAAAGGGGGGCGTTCGCCACCCACAGCCGTACGTTAGGTATATCAGTGGGTGCGTTACTAAGCATTCCTGCAGGCAATATACTAAAACGCTGGGTATAAACGACATATTTATACAATTCGCCTCCCTACCGAGCGTCGTACGGGTCGCAGTAACCAAGTTTTCGCTCCTAAATGTCGAACATATGTGTGCGGTTCTACTCGCATCACACACAGAGATACAGCAGCAAACAGCAAACGATAAACGACAATGACTTTTCTTTTTCATCCTCTTTATGCACACATTTGCGCAAATAAAATCCTTTCAATATTCTATGCGCTTCTTTGTATACACTGTCATCTATTCATCCCGCCTCCCAGTTCCAATGATGCTGCTGCTGACTCTATTTCTGTCTATATGTCTCTCCCCACGTTCGTGTATGTGTTTCACATTTATTATTCTTGAACAAATAAAAAAGATTTTCCATTTTTTTTTTGTTCTTTTTCAATCTTTCATATATATATTTAATGGATACGTTCATGCATAGTCGGAAATAAAAACAAATAGTAGAAAATCACAAGAAAAAAAATGGAAATCTGTCAAAAAAAAAAGAAGATGTAAACGCCACCGCATTCCTGACACAACACACAAACGTCAGTTCTTCGAAGAAAAAAAACAAAAACCAACAGGAAATATCAACCCAGACGGGTTAGCATATGTCGCGACTGTGTTCATACTCTCGTTCCCTGTTTTATGACTTGGAATAGTAGTTTAAAAAGTAGCTGGCAAAAATGTGTAAAAAAATGGATATATGCCTTCCATAATCTTTTGCTACAAAGTTTTAATTCGCCGGCAGTCCATTTGAAAAGTCGCAAAAATTCAGACATTCAGACACCCAGAGACACATTTTGGGTAGAGTTATCTCTGCAGTAGGTCCTTCGTCCTCGTTCTATACCCGAAACCCTACCCGCATCCGTATACTCCGTATCCAGCCAGAGCCACTATAGCCCATTTTTCATCGCAGTCGTCGTCCTCTAAACATAATCGATTGCCGGAGAGAGACGGATAGAGAGATAGCTGGTTTTTTTTTTTTTTTTTTTTTAAAAAAGGGGGTAACAACAACAGCTCTGGCGATTACCATGATTTTCCAACAAATTAGCCAACTTAATTTCCTTTTCTTCTGATGGCTGGAGAGGGTGCGCAGTTGGGGAACAGGGGGGGGGGGGGGATAGGGTGGATTGGGCTATAACAGCAGTAAATGACAGAGCAAAATAAAAGGGCATTTTTGGAAAAGACGACGCAAAAGGAACAACCACGTTGTCGAGAACGACCATTTTCGGAGAGTTTGGATAAGTTTTACATTATGACAGCAGTTTGGGGGTATGTTCACAGTGGGGGTACGTGTACGTACTGTATACCGAAACTGAATGATAAATGGCAACGGAGATAGCTGATGTTCGTCGTCGTCGTCGTCGTCGTCGGCGGCGGCGAGTGTAGAGAAGTAGTAAAAGTACAGTTAGAAGTGAAATGTAAAGATGTGTCTCCTGTTGGTCGTTTGTACAACAAAGTGCTGCAAGACTGTAGTAGCAGAGCGTGTGGACCGAACCGGATTCGGATAGGGATGATGATGGTGAGATGGTTGGTTTTTTTTTTTTTTTTTGTGTTTTCGGGTCATTTTGCACCATTCTGCTGGTAGTTTTATAACACTTTGGAAAATATTGTTCGAAGCAGTGGATGGGGTGGGTACAAGTGGAGGAGGGGCAAATGGTTTCAAGCGTGAAGCTAACTACTCCGGAGAGATTTGATTAGGTGGAAGAATGTTTGTTTTTTGTTTTTCTGTGCGCCTTTGTTAGTTGTTATTTTGGTTTAGTGGGGCGCTGGGACTTAAAGCGAGATAAGAGGACACAAGAAGCCGTTTTTGCGGTTTAACCTTGGGTAATGTAGTGCTTAGTTGGATGGCAGATGGAGCCATCAAAAGGGCTTAACGTTGTGCTGGTATTCGGATTTATTTATTTTTTTACCTGAAGTAACTTTTTGAGTAGAATTTAAATGGACAATAGGTACACTTTGGGGAGGTTAGCTGCGTGACGGATGCAGCTCTCCGTTTAACTCTGTTTGGAAGTGAGGTGGGGTGGGAAACACACAGGCAACTCATAAAATTGCAACTTTCGACATTTGAAAAGCTAAGGACAAGTTTTGCGGAAACTTATAGAAAAGAGAACTGGCAGACTTAATGATTTTTGTTAAACTACCTTTGTTAAGTTCAAATAAAAGAATTCAATTCAATTCAATTTAGAAAAGAGTAAGCAGTCAAATCAATCAAAGATAATTATTTCTTGATTTTTTCATGATAAAAAAGCAGTCAGAGGAAGTGCAACGACAGAGTTGAAATATGGAGTAAAACCAGCTTCGCGTGAGAAATTCTTTTTTATTTGGAAGGGTCATGTTTGCCATTATTTATGGCATCTTCCATTAAATATCAACAGGCAGCTGCAAAAATGCACATCGCCGCTGAAGATGAATTTTTGGCCAAAATTTGGGTCAAACGCCCAAGTCCAGTCAGCGAACAAACGGCGCTGTCTTTGGTTTACATTAAGCTCCTGAGTCAGTTGGATCTTGTACGACTCTAGCCCCGACGCAAAATTATTCACCAAGTTGAAGTCTGCGAAAGGCCGACTTCTTCTGCAGGAAGCCAGGGTTGGGTTCTCCTGGCACACTTTCAAGGACCGCGGCAATGTTTTCTGCTGATTTGAGGTTCGTTTGACGCACGGGTGTTGACTGATTGTCTACCGACGCGGGTGTCCCGAATTTGCCCACCAAACGTTGGAGAGTCTATACTTTGAAGGGACACATTTGCTATGTCGAAAACTAATTTTAACAATAAAATTGTATTCTGTGTGCTGTTCACTGGTGCATGGTGATTTGGTATCAGTGATTAAATAATAAACACCCGATTAGACAGCCGCCACAAAAACAACAGGCTTCCAACATTTAAAAACCCTTTAGAAGCTTAGCTTGAAGTAGAGAGAACAATTTCCTAAAAGATTCACATTTTCACCAAAATTCCAATCAATTGTGGCGAAAGTAAAAGGACATGGCATGCGTTTGCTTATAGCGTCAACCTTTGAATGGACAAAAGCTTGCAATTGGATAGAAGACTGCTAGATCTGTAGGGATATGAAAAAGAAGAAGAAAAAGACTGGGGTCAGATTCTGTAAGGCGAAAACGTTGAAACGTTTTCTTGCGCACGAATGATTTGCTTCAAGTAGCAAGTAAAGGGTGATTTTTTAGCTGGTTTGGTTTTGGCAACACTGGTTTTGACAGCTGACGTGTGTTTAGTACCTTGTGTCACTGTCAAACAGCTTCAGTTTGGTTTGCAATTTAACCATGGATCGTCTTACAAATGAACAACGCTTGCAAATTATTGAATTTTACTATCAAAATTCGTGCTCGGTTCGAAATGTTCATCCGAGCCGAGGATCCGCTGTTTTATCGAAAAATTGTGTTCAGCGATGAGGCTCATTTTTGGTTGAATGGGTACGTAAATAAGCAAAATTGCCGCATTTGGAGTGAAGATCAGCCAGAAGCATTGCAACAGCTACCAATGCATCCCGAAAAAGCCACTGTTTGGTGCGGTTTATGGGCCGGCGGCAATATTGGGCCATATTTCTTCAAAGATGATGCGAATCGCAGCGTTACTGTCAATGGTGAACGCTACCGAGCGATGATAACAAACTTTTTTTTGCCCGAAATGGAAGTTCTTGACTTGCATGATATGTGCTTTCAACAAGACGGTGCCACATGCCACACAGCACGCGAAACAATGGCGCAATTGCGAGGCGAGTTTGGTGAACAGTTAATTTCACGTTTCGGGCCGGTCAATTGGCCGCCTAGATCTTGCGATTTGACACCATTAGATTATTTTTTGTATGGGTATGCCAAGGCTAATGTGTATAGGGACAAGCCCGCTTCGATTGACGCACTGGAAGCCAACATCCATGCATTCATTCGTGAGATACCGGCCGATATGTGTGAAAGAGTATGCCAAAATTGGACTCAGCGGATGGGCTACCTGAGACGCAGCCGCGGTCAACATTTGCATGAAATTATCTTTAAACATTAAATTGCAAGGTTCAAACTATTGATTCAAATAAATATTTCATTCATTTTTTTCGAATTTTTTGTGTTTTTTTTTTTAAAAAGTTCTAAACCTCTTAAAAAATCACCCTTTACATAAGTCGTTCGTGCACACGAAAACGATTGAACGTTTTGCCTTACAGAATGCCGACCCCGCCTTTCATACATTTTGTGAAAAGATTGAAGCCGTCCAGTGTATAGGAAAAGGGATGAGTCTACGTTGGATTGGAGTCCAAAAAGACTGTTTAAAGACGACTGCTTTGGAAAAGAGCGGTGTCGCATTAGATTTAGGCAGGTGGCTCGCTTTGCTCGCGTCTTTTGAGTCTTAAATATCGTCAAGACCGTGACTTTTTTCCTAAAAAAGAGGATCCCCCTCAAAGCCGTCACCGTTTCCCACGCGCCAAATGCGTTTTCTACTTCCAAACAGTTAAACTTTTGAATACACATCCAAATATTTGTGTAAATCTGACTAACGATCGATTTATCAGTAAATTTTTCTTGCTACCACTTTGACAAATGAGTGCCGCGCTCCACTTCTTCCCCCCGTTATATAATATCCCAAAAATTCAAACCGAAAATATGTTGAGTTGAGTCTTCTTATTTCAGTTATCTATAAAAGGCGCCAGTTGAAACCCCTTTGCGATATCATTTGATAAAAATCAAGCGTTAAATTAAATTCCACTATCATGATTTGAGCCAGCACCCCTCCTCCGACACACCCCCTTCTGTTTCATAAATTGCAAACACTTTATTTTCATTTCTTAATCTAGCATCTACTACATTGCGCAACATCACCATTAACACGATGGCAAGCCGGTATCAAGCGGCGTCAATTTCACCGATTAAATTCAACCACCACCACCACCACTCTCGTGAAAGAGTGAAAGACATTACCCAACTACATCGGCAAACATAGCCAACAGCCGCGGCCACAAGCAGCCCCATGCATATCACAAATCAACCCTCATAAAAATCAAAATCGAAATGAAAACACTTTTTTGCTGTGTCTTCGCCTTTGTGTATGTTTTTCTATTCATCCAGCTGTTAGGCACACTCACACACAAACACAACCGAAATGTCAACGAGGAGGAAATTGTTATTTGTATGCACAAGTGTTTAAATAAATTAC
Source organism: Cheilosia impressa (assembly GCA_948293265.1). Taxonomy (NCBI): domain Eukaryota; kingdom Metazoa; phylum Arthropoda; class Insecta; order Diptera; family Syrphidae; genus Cheilosia; species Cheilosia impressa. The sequence continues at coordinate 50,431,448 of OX411883.1, read as the reverse complement.
AAAAAAAAAAAGAAACACGGACAGATCTCTCTCTGTCTCTTGGAAGGGTTCGTAGCTCTACTATCGATGAAAAATTTAAACATATTCCTAAGCGCGCGCACACACACACACACAGTATTAGATGGATGATTTTGTTTGTTCGGCCAACTCGGAGGAAATGCCTGATTTCTTTTTTCGTTCGCAATTGCAATTAATCGATCACCGTCTCGGCTTGTTCACATTCGCAGCATGTACATTTTTTAAAAGGGATAAGGTCAATTACCTGTCAATCGAAGGTCGTATGTCAGTCGCAAATTTAAGTATAGACTCCGACTTCTGCTACCCAACTCGCTCTTGACTTCTTTACCCATCGTAGATGTGTACTACATGTCGGAATGGTTTTATGACTGCCAAATGTAAGGGGAAGAAACAAATCTCTATCCATATATGCTTTGGGGAAAAATGGGAAAGGAATAAATTTCTGTGGATTTAAAAGGAAACACAGAGCAGTATCTATATCTGTTTGTGCTTAGGGATAGAAATGGAAATGGGAATATCTCGTTTTCTTCTACTTGGCGGAGCAGAGGACAAAAGGACGGATAAGGAATAACAATATTTTATAAATTTATTTCCTTTTCTGTTGGCTTTTTGCTGTGTCTTTGACGATTTGACAACAGTTGAAATTTTCTTATTAAATACACGACTATATGACAGGCAACGTCTGGAAACGAATTTACATAAAATGACAGCGAAAAATATTTGTTAAGGCGACCGAAACAAAAGAAAAACAAAAACACCGAGCCGAGAAAAGAGACGTTGAAGCGAAAATATGTGCCGGATAAGATGCGCTGAAAAGTTTAAGGGTGAACATGACAAGTTATACGGCTTTTTAGGCAGAGATAATTCGAGAAGCGACAACACCACAAGTGGCGTGAAAAAGTAGTTTGTAAGCAGTTTGCCATCCCGCTTGCTGATATTGGGGTGGGGCTTTTATGCCAACACCATGTAAAGTTGTTGAGGGGGTGAATAGTTTGCAAGGTGGCATCTGTGACGGTGGGTTTACTATCTACAGGTACGTATTTCGAATGATAGATCCTACCCCCAACTGTGTTGGGTTGAAATTCGAAAATTCAAAGTTGCTGCGGTGTTGGGGGACTAAGTTGACAGAGCGCCGTGCGTAAGAACAAATTTGAGTCTCGACTTTGAATTTACGAAAGCTCACAATTGCTAAATTTTTATGGAAAATGTAGCCATGGTCCAGGCTAAATCTTTCGAATGGCGAAATTTGCCATACAAAATCGCATATTGTGACCTACAAAATATTTAGTATGAGGGTTAAAAATTATTATTTACTGTGAACTACAAAAATTTTGAGTCGAAACTTAAAATGTTCATTGGCCAGAGTTTATTGCATTTGGGCCTGTTTTAGTAGACATTTTTTTTTCCAGGTAAATCAAAAACAACAAGTGACAGCTGGACTCTGACGCTGACTGAGTAGAAGTGTCTAAGGGGCAAGCTTATGTTGACACCTGACTGGTGATGTGTTTAAAGAACCACTTTTGTAGTAGGTTTTAAGTTTTTTAACGCGTTTTTTGATTGTTAAGCGATTCATTATCGTAAATAGCAAACATTCAACTAATATTATGACACTTGAAATGACAGCTGAGTTTGACAGGTGTCAAATGCCAGCGCTACCAATTTCAACTATGAAATGAATGAACCTGTATAAGCAGCTGTTTAAGCGGACTCTTCATCAGATTGAATGATTGTTCGAATATATATTTGAATCTGACATCTGACAGCCAATTTTCAGTACATTCCTTATATTTTTATGTTTTTTTTCGCATGTCAGGAAGTGAACCCTGCACTTTGTCTACAACCGCAGCAGGGACTATCTCAATCTGACAGCACAAATCAACTGTCAGGTTGTCTGTCACTGGAAAAAGTGCTGCCAAATCGAAAAGCAAAGCTCTGACAAAAACCACGCCCTCTTTAAAGACCCCTAGTTCGTGGTTTTTATGTTTAAAGTTTATCCCACTTAAAAAAGGCCTATGTTTAAAAAAGCCCTATGGATCAAGTTAATTTTACTCAGTTTATAATAATATAATATATACCTACGACTTAGTTTACTTAAAACAAGAAAAAAAAGGAGATAATCACGAAAGGTAGGCGGTAGCCTTGCTGTAGTAATTGGAGAGTTTGCAAGCAGCTTAGCATTAATCCTCAACTGGTAAGAGATATACCCACCCACTGGTCAAAACAAATTGTACCAAAGTCTCTCCCGACAAGGAGATCTCCTTTCATCTTCGCCTTAATATTGAAATTTTTCATTCACCCAAAATGAGTCTCTTCGGAAGCCCATCGAAAAAAAGGACCAGTGTAGGACAAACCAAATGAACTTCTAAATCAGTTTTCACTTCGTAAACTCCCCGTTCGTGCAGATCCTAAATGAACAGCTGTAGCTCTTCAAAGGTGAACCTGTCGTCTTTTTTTCGATTTCAAAACTTGCAAATGCGCCACTGATCAGATCGCAGTTACAACTGAAAAATTGTAGACGACGGTCCTTTTGTTCTCTTTTTTTAGACTCTGTCGCTGCTCCCTTTTCTGACAACAACCACTTACTGCAAACGTCACCCACTGGCTTCCCAAATTTGTTAACTCGTTTGTTAACAGCTCAAATTCAAATCACAATAATTTAACACCTCCGCATGACAAGCAGCAAGGCGTCACCCTACTCCATCAATTTAACATCTCATAACAATTCATCCCAAGCCAAATGGCTGGCTTTCCACTTCAGATGACGCGGCAGAGGGTTCTTCTCTCTTCCCCCTCCAACAACAGGAAATCACCATAAAATAGAAAAAATAAAAATAAAAAAAGGAACGCACACAAAACCGATAAAAGCCTCGCTCTCGTGTCCAGACAATGTCAGCTTTTGAGGCAATTCTCGCCCACAAACAATACAAAGCCGACCTTTAGACCGTTGTCATCCGAAACAACGACCAATTCACCGCAGCTTTTATGCCATGATTTTCATTTCATACACAGTTCATTCACTTTTGTGCGGAGGGCGAGCGAGACGAACGCAAGACTCATTGGCGTGTCGCTATGTCTGGGTTGGATTATGACGAGCCTTCGACCACACTCTCCATACTCCGCAGCACCGCACATCCGCTGGTAAGATGATTTAATTTATTTTTCTTGTCATATTTTCTTTAGTTGGGAAAATAAAAACACAACCCAAACCCGAGAGCCCGATATTCGCCCGCACATTTATACACCCAGTCTCCTTTGCCAACAATATCACCTATAAATAAACTCAACTCACATGAGGACGTGAGAGTTGAGAGTGTGTTGCACTTTAATCAAATCACGCGCTCAGTTAAATCGAAATGTTGTCCTCTACCGAACGTGATTAAGCGAGCGAGTGAGCGGTGGGGTCCCGTCCCCCCCACCCCCTACCTATGTATACACGTACACCGAGTACACACCGAGGCTTAGGTGAAAATCCAGGTGAAAATACTCTCAAGTCGAAATTTTGCGATTTAACACAAAAACACAGAAGGATATCCATATAGCGGTATATAGGCACAGAGCATACAGTGCACAGGGTATACCTATAGCAACAGGAACGACGACTTCCGCTCGAAATTGCTTTTTGAAAATCTTAATCGGAAAATGGGAAATATACGTACCACCTACCCACAGCACAGCACTCTTCCTGCCTGTCACCAATGTTGCTACTGGCGCTGCTGTTGCTCGAGGTATCCATATTCCCTGGGTATAAATTCCATCACGATAATAATTATTAGTTATGGAATGAGTGTGAGCCTGTGGCTGTGTTATTGCTATTTTTTTTCCATTTTTTTTTTTGTTTTTTATTTTTGTTGTGCCGCATGGGTTCGAATTTGAAATTCTTTTTCGGGTGGGCTTTTGTATGAAGAGTTTTGTTGAATAAACTCCTGGCTGGTTAAACATCCGTTGAAGCGTAGATCCGAGACTTAGAAGAACAAAAAGATGGGAAAGAGAAGGACAGCAGAAGGGAAAGACTGGCGCAACAGGAGAAGAACGTGTTGTGGTTAATCAGGAGCGAAAATTGTATTACTGGATCAAACGAGGGTGCTGCCAGTGCGGAAGAATTAATTAGATTCGCTAAATATAAATGTGCATATATATCTATACAGTGTATGGAGCATCGTTAATCCCAATATCTATTCCAATAACCGAAATGTCAATCATTCCCTTCGTTGGGATAATCGACTGTCATTTGCTTTGGAGTTATGTGTATAGTATTAGTGTAGGAAGGTGAAAGTGTGGTACATTCAGCTTAAGCTTTAAGTTACGAGAAACTTAAGAAACGTATAAAAAATGTTGATGTGTTCATTTTTACCCCATTCTCCCCTACCCGTAAAAGTTAGGACCCTAAACACGCTAATTGCAAAAGAGCATCATGCCCCTCAAAAAATATTTGCGACAAATGAAGGAAGAACTAGAACTGCATGTAATCCAGCTTAAGCCAACGAGCGATTACAGTGACATTTGTTGTGGAGGAAAATGACCAAGGAAGTAATTCCAAAAATGGCTGCAAAATCACAAAAATTGCCCTCAAGAATCTAGAACTCATGGCCCAGCTTCTGACAGAAAGGAACGCGGTAATAGATGGCGTTGCTTATTATTTTATATCAGTCACGAAGAAAAATGTACGGCCCTTCAATTCGTTCGAAAAAAAGCCTCCGCACATAAAAAGGAAGATCTTGCGTTTCAAAAATAGCTCAAAATCACAAAAATTGCCCTCAAAATTCGAAAATTTGGACATGAATTGAAGAGTAGATTTTGTTGTCAGAGCTGTGAGATTATAATTTTTTTAAATAGACACTAGCAATGATTGCTGACATTGCACTTGCTAGGGGAACAGAGAACAACTTCTGTATAACAGAAGTTTAAAAATGTAGAGACGTCAAAATGCTTTTCTAAGCTAGAATTTTTGATGCCTGAAGCGAGGTATAAATATGCACAGTGAGGGGAATGAATGAGGAACTCCTTTAGATGATGAAGAAGATGAGCCCCTTTTAAAGTGAGATTTGTTGGTAGTTTCTTTCGTCAATTTGGCAGCACTCTGTGACATATTTTTTTAGTAAATTTCGTTCGTCAATGTGGCAACACTCAAACAGATGGTTGTTGAACTGACAGCTGCCTCCTAGATTTTGTATTTTTTGGCAAATCAACAGACGATAAATGTTGCCCTCGTGAGGTAAGTGATTGGGCTCTTGCTAAAAATTTTAAGATGTATACAATTCCGACAATTTACCGTCAAATTTTGTTCAGGATAAAGAGGACTCTGCTTTGTCGGATTTATGAATTGGAAAAACTGTCACATTAGGAGAAACATATTTTTAAAAATAGAGGTCCTCCCCAAACATCCACTGTTTGGTGAGATGCATGGGATGGCGGGCCGTACTTAATTCGTCAAAGAACGATAGTCATTCATGAGCCAAGTTTAAGAACATGGTCTGCTGATGGACATTTAGTTTCAACAGAATTGTGTCACAAGCCGGAGAAACCACCGATTTATTGCATAAAGCTTTCGGCGAGAACATAATCTCCAGAAATGGACCTCTAGGCCTCCAAAATTGAGTGGTTTTAGGCCACAGGAGAAACCATCGAATTATTGCAGAAAGTTTTTGGTGTGAACATTATCTCCAGAAATAAACCTCTAGGATCTTGGAGGGTGTTTTAAATCGTTCATCTATGCGCAACAGCCTTTGAAAGGCACATCGACCGAAAAAGTCATCGAAAAGTGGTCAAAAATTCGAGGATGTAGTTCCTCCGACCATTTCTTGTCCCATTTCGAAGAAATTAAAGATTTTTCTCTCAACTTATGTGTTTTTGGTTTTAAATCCAACAACTATAAACAAAACAGAAGAGACACCCCTATGGATATAGGATATACGAACCTCCCTCCCACCCCCAAATGCCACTTACTCCCACTGAAGCAAAAATCAAATGCATATAAATCCATCGGCAACAGAACCGATTACAAGCTGTAGTAAAGGATACGTCACTTAAGTCGGTCAATAGCCAAGCGAAACCATCAAAATCAGCTTAGCCAGAGGACGTCAAACTGCCTCTTCCGCCTTTTGCTGTGCTTAATCATGTCAACGAACCATTTGCGCGATTAGTTTTCATGTGCGGTGTTCCTGCTTCTTCGTTTCTGGGACATGACAAGTTAATTCCATTCGATTAGTTCACTTTCTTCATTGCTATTCCTCCTCCTCCTCTGTGTGCACAAACACACGTACAAAACTGCATATATAGGATTTTTTTTTTAAGTACTAAACGGATTAAAACTCCCACATTTTGAGTAGTTTTTCGTTGTCGTTTTTTGTCAGCACACTCAGTTCGTCGTTTGGAACGTCGCTGTTGTGTTGTTTGTTGCGTGTGGGGCGACGGACTCCGGGACTTTGGGACTCCTGCTGCTATCGCCGATGTCGCCGTTGCCACACAGCCCTATAATAATCGACCATAACAATGCATGTGGCCATCCATTTGCCTTGCATGTGCCAGCGAGTGCTGTGCAGCGTAGTGTATCAACCGCACTGCACTCATTGTCATTGGCCCCCATTCGTAGAACTGAGCTCCGCATCCCCATTCCCCAACCACATGCGGGATAGGGATCCACACATATACTTTTATATAATACGGGAGTGTGAAGGCAACCCCACCCAACGTTCTTTTCTTTGCGGTTCCCTTTGGTTGTTCTTTGTTTTGCTGCGTAAATAATCTTCAGCGCAGCTTGTCCTGGCAGCAATTAAAATGTAAGTTTAGCTCCTTAGCTCGTCCGCCCTGTTGCGTGCAATCGACGGAATGTTTGCGCTGCGAATGATGACATTTCGGTGGTGTGTTGTCTTTTCTTTCAGATGTCAGATGCGATGACTCATTCAACTAGTGATGGTGTATGCCCGCACTTGAACCTCTGATAAGGAGAAAGAGCAGCGCGACGACCAGAATAATGGAAACCGTTTTTGTGCAGAAAGTTGAATAACTCAATTTTATTGCTCTGCCATGCAATGTCAGAAAAACCATTTTCATTTATAGTTTGTGGACATGTGCAACATATAAAATCGAATCATCACCCCCGCCTGGTGGTGGCGGTGTGGTAGCGAGCGCCGCCATATGACTAATGTGAAATGACAGAAAGATTGTATTCAGGAAGAAGATAGTGGGGACTGTCATGCGGGAGAGGCGAGAAATGACATTCTCGACCACATTTGAGGTTAACAACTCGCCAAGCATTCAAACGAACGAAAGCAGAACCTGAACGATGCACGATGAACAATGACAGTAGAGCAAATGGGTGGTGGGCAAGTAGTGTACTCGTGTATATGTGTTTGTGAAATGTCAACTTTTCTATCAGTGTGTCGGGTGATCGTTTTTTTTTTTGTTTTTTTTTTTTTTTGACAGACGACGACAACGTCCACTAGATTCGTTCGGTATGTGCATTCGTATGCATTATGTGAGTGAAGTTTGCACACTGACTGACAAAATTACTGCTGCTTTGACTCGGCTTTGTACGCTTTCAACATACGAATGAGTCCTTGTCTATAGAGCACCGTGGTCTGATGGAATGGGTTGGGTGTGTTGTTTGTTAATTATGCTTTGGCAGTCCTTTTTTAAATGCACGCCAATTAGCAGCTTTTTGATTGCTTTTGATGTTTTCCAAAGAGCACTATTTGAAGAGTTTTTTTTTATTTTTTTTGTTTTTGTCTGCTCCTTTAACCTTTTGCCATCCGAGTGGTTGCTGACGAGACTGGGTGAGAAGTTAATTCAAATTGAATATTCTGGGTAAATAAAAGGAAATTATTCATTTCTTCTAATCAAATGACCGAGTTAGCTATCGAGACCAACAGTTGGAAATTAATTTCACCCCGCACACTGTGTGAGTACATGGATAGTTGTTGATTGGAAAGCAATTTGCGTTTGAAATTTATTGCGATTCGCAAAAGTGTCGGCACGATGATGACAGTGGAATTGAATATTTTAGGCAGATACACACAGGAAGAGCGGGGGTATGATATGATTTATTGATCCGATTCACTGACACGTACATTTATGTAAAAGTGTCCATCTCGTGAATGGTAATACACGAACGACCAAGCAAGCAGGTCTGTGTCAATTTTGTCATCCCAGAGGCGAATACCTTACGTGTTGAATAAATAGCAGTCAGGAAGTGAATTGTTTTCATATGCCGGGAAGTTAGATTCCCAAGTGAATTGTGCAAAGCAGCCGAGGGTGGTGAAAAATGAACGCGTTGTGAACGGCGTTGGAAAAGAAGAAATATTTTTCCAGTTGGGCTAATTTTTTGTCTACACTTTTGTGCAACTGTTTAGATATTGGGCCTTACAAATAACCGGGATCGCAGAGAATGGAAGGTAACAGTGTCTCAGGCAGAGCCTCTCACGGGTCGGAAGCCCGTTAAGTTAGTAAGTAAGTAATAACCAATTTTAACCTTCCTTATTTTGTAGGTCACAATATGCAATTTTGTATGGAAAATTTCGCCATTGTGAGCTCGAAATTTGTTTAAAAAATTATTAGTATCGCAAAGTAAATAGAGTTTGGTGCATTGGTTTACGAATAGGCTAAGGAAAGACCGCCATTTACGATTTAGGTTGCTGCACTGGCTATCGAATAAGTGGGAAAATTTATTACCTCCTAGAAGTCAGCAAACGTTGAACTTTCGCTAGACCTTTTATTGATTTTATTCACAGCAATCGCTGTTAAACCTTGGGTCGAAGGTCGAAGCAACCACCTTACCACTGCCACCCATCATAATTGAAAGGCACTCGACTGAATTAACTCAAATTTAATGAAGGAAACAATCAGACTACAAACTATTTGTGGACATTTGTTATTGAATACAGCTCAGCAAAGGAAGAACAGTATTTGAAGCACGCCGAAAATTGCCATTTGTCCATTTACCTTCTGTCAAAATCCGCCATTTAATTTTCTCTCTTTCATAAATTTCAATTTGAATCCGTGTGGCGTACACAAAAGTCAGTTTTTTTTTTTGTAATTGAAGTCAAAAATTCTCCCTCACAAGCAAGTTCACATATCCTGAATGGGGACGTTCAAGTATCTAGTTTAGTAAGTCTGACAGCTCTCTCACTAAGTGAATCTCGGTTTTGATTGGTCGAAATCGGTCGAGAGAGCAGTTGTTTCAGTTGACGTTTATGGAGGGGTAGCCGACGAATCTAGTCGAGAAATTCGTGACTGAGTACTAAGTTGACAGTTCTCCTATGTGGCTGACGTAGAAAACGTGACGTTCCCGACCAATCTAGTTTTTGCGTTCAGGTTGCATCTCATCCAGACCAATCTAGTCGACTTAAAATGACTAGATTCTTGAATGCGGCCATTGTGTTGGTGAGAGAGAATTTTTGACTTTTCGTGGCAGTTGTCAAAATAAATTTGGAAAATTCCAGAGTCTAGAAGTCAGCAAAATTCAGACTTTCACTTAACGCAAAAACTACATTAGTCCCTTTTAAAGATATACAAATTGAAATGTCAACTTGACAGGTTTATCGGACGTCAACTGTAAGACCATTCACGTGACCATTCTAAACCAATAAAAACTCAGCGACACACCACATCAGCCATTTTTCCACACTATTGCAAATTTTAAGCAAACTAAAATGAAATGTCACTTCCACACATTTCTGCTAGAAGCAAACAACATACTTCTGTAAAAAGAACAAGTGTCAAAAAATGTCACCATATAAAATCGAAGCCGACTTGTAATTGTCTTCAAAGTTAGAACCATTTGCACAATAAAAATGAGGGACGAGTGGACAAATGTCTCTTTAATGCAACTACCCTTAAAGAACTTAAGACTGCCTCTGAGTCAGCTGTCAGATTACTATTTTGAACGCACCCATTGCCACATACATTTAAATAAAGCAAATATCATTTGTAGGTCCTTCTTCTGGAAGTCCCAATTCAATTTGCCGTCACTTCACTTGAAATACTCATTCTCGGTATAATGGCTTTCAAATTAATCCCCAAATATAATCAAATGGAAACACTAAATCAACTATCACCTAACCGAACCGCTTGTTGAATCAATTTCAACCGAAATCTCCCCAAGAGTTTTAACTTTAATTTAACACAATCCAAAGAAAAATTAAAAATGTCAAAGTAAAATTAGACCACGTCCTACAGCTACAGCATGAGAAGTTTGCAAAGCGACTGCCGTTCTCCCACGCAAAAAAAAAAGTGCATAATTCAAGTTATGTTTAAATTGTCTCACAGTGTAAACTTTATTTCAACGAAGACAGAGTCCCATCAAATTCATCTCGTGGTTAACTTATTTCACTCTGGCAAGAACCATCTACCACCACTGTACCACAGAACCGAGTGCAGTTCTCTTCTCTTGACTTTGCCTTTCTGCACGTACAACTTTTTACACCACAGACAATTCGTTAATTAAATCCTTGAGGGAGGATCTCATCTTCATCGTCTTCGTTGTACTTGCTTCTGTGAAAGTGAAAGGCAAATATAGACAAACCACTATCCATGAAATGAATGGAAATACTCGTAGTTCATTCATTGATAGACGAATATTTTCGGACAGGATATGTTGAGAATGTTTCGTATCCTTTGGTGAATACTACACAATTCCCTCAAGTCAATTGATATTATATTTGAAATAGGAATTGCGAATGTCTTGAATGCCTTTAGAGCTTTGGATCCATTGCAAAACACAAATCAGAAATGCGTAAGCCAGCCTTGGCCAATGATCCTGCCGAAACAATCATTGAACAGGACACAGTCGTACATGGCCTATGCATGTGTATACATTTGTTAAGAATCCACTCCCCGAAGGATTAAAAATGAAATTCGTCCTCTGTAATAGAAAAACTGCGCCCGCACACAAAATGGAAAAAAGACGTACAGCGGAAATGCACATCAAATCGATGGCGAATCCTATTCCGCCGCGGGATGTATACGTACATTGTGTTTCTGACGACTCTACTTGTCCCCCAGCAGTGGCCGGTAAAATCCTTTTCAAATGATTTCTACTACACTACCAACGAGCAGCACTTTACCGAATCCGATTTTTTTCAATTTCTTTTCTCTTTTTTTTTGTGTGTGTAACCCCCCCTTTGGGTCCTCCTGATTTGATGCAGTCGCACCATGAGTCGAGTCTGACTTTCGTGAGCAACACGGTACAACGTTGACTGCAAACCAATTTTTATTGTCTCTCGCACCACCCCTGGACTCGGACTGGCTCAGTCGTTCAGTCAGAGGCAAATGCAGTAGTAATACATCGCACAGGGATGGTATGAGGTGTGTAATAGCGAAGGTCGTTTTATAAAAATAGAGAAGCAAAAAACTGAATGCAACAAAAAGTTCTTACTACACCATTGTTGTTATCCTTTGGGGGAAGAGAAAGGAGATAAAAGCGAACATATAACGAGTTTTATGTTTTTTGTTCGTTTACCTCTCTTCTTGGCTTTTGCAATATATTATTTTTTTTTTTTGTAGGAAATAAGGGGAAAAAAGTCTGAACACGAGATGAAATTCTACGGATATTCCATATTTTTTACTACAAAGTTCTGGTGGATTTTTTTTTATTATAAACAACTGATTGAGATATATACTCGCACATGGATGTATGCGGGTATAATCTGCCTATTTAAAACCGAGTGTAGATATAGGTTTAATATTTCGCCTGTCTATACACTTTTTGCCACACAAAAGCCTTGTAGATCTGCCCGCCCCCATGAGGGTGGCTTTTTACGTTTTGCTGTCTACTCAGCTCTGTGTGTTTCCTGATGGGATTTTTCTTGTTTCCTTTTTTTTTGCAGGCTTCTATAGATATTCAAGGAGCATGAAATCAAAAAATATTACGAAGAAAATAAAACTGCAGACAAAATGAAAAAACAAAAAATGGGAACCGACAAAATGGGTAAATAAAACTACAGACAGAGATGCGCGGGCGGCAGGAAAAAGTTTGAAACTCTGTTTTTTTTTTGTTGTTGTTGTTGCATGTTTGTATATGTTTTCGTTGATATCGTTCGACTATATTAATTCCTTGTGGTAAAGGATGCGAATATTTTGCTTCTTTTTGAAAAATGTAAACAGAAATGAAAAACGAATGCTGCCTGCACTTACCTCTTTCAACTCCAGAGATGTCTTTTCCGTAACCTGCAATAAAGAAAAACAAAAAAACGAACCGGTTAAATAAATGAAAACAATTTGTGTTGACTAGAGAGAGGGGGGAAGAGGAGAAAGACTACGAGTGGAGTATAGGTATGAAATGTAATTGCGAAAGGAATTGAAGTAAATAATTGCGATTGCAAGTGAATGAAAATATTTGATTTTCAAATTCGAGCAAAGTGGGCACTCAGGTTGGGATAATTGCAGTCGTAATGATGATTAAGTTTGAATAATTATTAAGGTTTCTGTAGCAATTGATGAGGTATATGAGTAAAAGCATTTTTAGGGTGTTTTTTTCTAAAACTCATATATCCTTCATGATCTTCAATTAACACCCATCAGCGACTCTGACTTTGGAAAATATTCTCTGCCTTTTGACACCTCCTTGGTAAGACTAGTTAGTTGGGAGAGCCGCAAAAATTGACTCCGTCTAACCTCTAAAGTCTTCCAAGAAAAATAGTGACTTGCGTATGACCATGCCTATTCGTGCAAGAATTCCACAAAGTAAAATGTAGTACGCTGCTGTTTTGAAGCGAAAATCCCACAATAAAGTGACACAACGAAATCAAGAACGTAAAGTTTCGCTTTCCTTTTCTTTTGCAGTACGTTGCTACTGCGAAATGACATCGAAAATTGGGTAATTGTAGTAGATTGCTCTTCGAAACATTACTCGCTTGCGAAAATTTGACATTTTTTTTTTGTTTTGTTAAAAAGGGAATTTCAAGAGATGGACAATATTGAATTTTTATGTTCCGAAAAATAGAAGCCGGAATATCAGGAAGACAGACGACCCACGACCACAATTCAATTACAAAATACAAATTCTGGCTGTAGTCAAATGTCAGTCGTATTTCTGTAGCAACTGATGAAACTCTCTACTAATTATTACTTAGCTGTCCATTTGGAGGCCACTGGGAAATTTCTTTTGTAGTAAAGGGTGTTCCAATGAGAGGTGTTATTGTGAATGACCCGCTATTTCGGTAGCTGTCACTTTTGAAGATATTATTCTTTGACATTGGACAAGTAGAAACTACGCACGATACACGCTTCAACAACGCATTCAAATTATTAAAATTCACTACAAAAAAGGGGGAAAATCTTGCAGTCACAGTTCGCAAAACTAAAACATTTTTTGGTCGTCGTGAAGCACCTTGTCGGACCACAATACAGAAATTGGTGGAAAAATTCGAGCTGTTGGGACAAGTTAGTGATGTGAAGAATAAAACCCGTGCACGTCGCTCAAGAACAACTAAGAAAATTGCTGCTGTAGCCCAAAGTGTTGAAGAAAACCCAGGTTTGTCCATTCCTCGTCGTTCTTTGGAATTGGGCGCTATCGAGAGATGATTAATGATTTTTTATGGTCGAAGTCGGATGGTATTGATCTGGACAACGTTTACTTTCAACAAGACGGCGCTACGTGCCACACAAGCAACGAAACCATTGATCTTTTACGGGAAACGTTTCAGGGCGTGTTATCTCTCCAAGGGGTGATCACAATTGGCCACCGAGATCTTGTGATTTAACACCTTGCGACTTCTTCCTTTAGGGCTACGTGAAAGATAAGGTCTACGCCAACAGCCCAGCGTCGATTCAAGATTTAAAAGATAAAATTCGTGAGGCTATCGAGGACATAGGGTAGCCACTTTGCGATTTGGTTATGGAAAATTTCATGAAAAGGATATGGTCCTTTATGCGTGCTCGTGGTGGCCATTTGGCTGTTATTGGATTAACAGCATACCTTCCTCTTTATTATGAAATAAACATCCGATCATTTATCTCAAAAAATGACATTTTTCTTTGAATACCAAAATAACACCTCTTATTGGAAAGCCGTTTAGAACGAAAAATTCAAGAGACTTCGTGAGGCAATTGAAACCAATATTTCCTTAAAGTGACAGGAAACAAGTGTCTGTTGCAATTGTTGGCAAATATATAAAATCAAAGAAAAGAAAAGAAATCTGTGGGTTACGTGGCTAAATGTGTGCTCAAACTTCAAAGGAACGGAGGCAAACGTGTAACGCTGAGATATGCGTGTCCACCATTTAAGGCGACAATCCAAGGTCAATTAATTCCTTGCGTAGACGCACCTGGAGTCAAAGAGTCCCAGCTTTAAAAAAGGTTAAAGACTTTTGCTAGAATTGCACATATGTCAACAAGAGTGCACAGCTTGTGTAACACTTGCCTACCCCCCAGACGAATTTCTGTCAGGGAAATTGTGACAAAATTTTGATGCAATATCGCCGCATTTTTTGTACTTTGAATACAAGTTACACGATCACGTTCAACGCGAATATTTATAGAAAATCAATTCAAATCCAGTCCCCGTTGGAGGTATCACAAAAACGCAGTTCAAAAACTAATTGATTCACAAAAAAAAAAAAAACTCTATCATTCACAATTCGAGCGCAGTTTCCCAGCGAGTGGATACCATTACGCTCGTATGTAAAATCTAAACTCGATTCCCCAATCTAACAAACAGAAAGGTGAAAAGAAAAAAATGCCCCACTATTTCAGTGACCACACAATTACTCCGGGGCAACAGACTGCGTCTATTTATTTCCACCTTGCTACGGCTGCTACGCTACGTGCCTCTGCTTATCACATTTTGCATATATATACAGCTGGTAAAACTTCCCACAAATATCGTTCGTAAAACTGGAATAAAAATCTCGCAAATGTAATTCAATATCTCTAAAACGATTTCCCCTTGCATGCACGAGTGCATCCATCAATTTAGTATGTGCGCTGGATCAACAAGAGCGAAGTGGAACGCACACGTCCTCCCGTTCATATTTTGCGCCGCATTTCGCCACCCACCATCCACCATTTGGCTGCTACAAAAGAACCCGCCACTTGCCGCAATCAAATTGTTGTTACCTCATAAGACATCCATTCTACCTGGCTCTCCAGGCAGAAAATTGAATTTTCATTTTATGCAATCAAATAAGAAAGTGAACGAAAATCGTAGCACGCAAGGTAAAAAAAAAACAAGAACAAGAATAAACGCTTTCATCGCACTTCGACGTTTCATCGAAATCGGGGTGGTAACACTCGTTTCGCTCCGAAATCACCCAGAACGGAAATGAAATTAATTTCCAAGGACCGTGAACGGAAGGGGACACTGTTTCCTTGTCCCGCCCGTCCCCTAAAAGAATAAGCAATTAAATTTGCAGGAAAAAAAATGTATGCTCTGTGAGCACTGCACGTCTATGTGTATGTATGTCTTATTTTGGGCAAATGTCATTTCTTTTTTGTGCTCTCTGACATTTTGCACATTTGCATGCAATATGCGTGGTTGCATGCATGCAATTCATGCACCATGTGCTTTTGATGACGAAATGATGATTGCGCACGATGTGGAACGACAGGGTGAGCGGCAGATGTGCAAAGGAGGACATTTCTAATTCTGGAGGGGTTGATGAGTTTTCTTGCCCTCAGCAGACGAAGGTGGCACTCAGTTATAAGGCGCGAGAAACCAAGGTACTCTGACGCGGTGCGGCGTGCGGCAAAACAGCAGCAGTACACAAACTCGCACAACAGTCAAAGAAAATCAAAATTCTAAAGTTTCAAAAGAGAAAAGCAAAATTGTTTGTTGACTTTTCCTCCGTATGATTCGGAGAGATGTGTTTTCCATTTAATTTTTCACTTCGTATTTATATTTTATTGCACATTAAGTTGGATTCCAGGCTGATGGTGATGGCTTTGGTTTCTATTTGTAGCGAAAGAGAGCGAACGTTCTTTTGATGAGCGTCTGTTTGCCTCTGTGCGGTGCAAGTAAGCAACAATCAAGAAGGCAAGAAACTCTCTCAAAAGGTGCAATTAAAGTTGGCAAAGTTGAATATACACAGATCTTAAAGGGAGGGCGGATATTTGCAGACGACTTAGGGAAGTTTGCCAATGTAATGGCGGCCAAGTAGATTTTGAATCTATTTTAAGAAGCCAAGTGCGGTGGTTTGTTCTTGCTTGTTGACTTTCAAGTTGGGTCACCATTTTCGGATCAGAAAAATTATATTTCTAAATTTTTGCCATTCCAGTCGGGAGGCATGACACTTGTCCAAACAGACTTTTGATTTTTTTGTGAAATGTTTTTATTGAATAATTAGCTTGTTTTCAACTTTCGACAAGAAAAGGTCATAAGGCAACTTCTTGGAAATTTAATTTTCTTCAACTTTGGTCCTGGCAACTTTTTGCATACGATTGATAAGTTCCGACGAGTTTCATTGAGAATCGGACAGTTTGCAAGAAAGTGGGGGACATCTTCTTTCGGTCTGTTATGGCAAAAACAGAAAAATGATATCCCTAAGGCAACAGTTTATGGGGGGACTACATTTAATATCCAGCCTGTGCGTCGACCACCGAAGGATGTAGTTTATTTTGGTCAGCGCTCAGGTCTGCCTTAAAGTATGATTTGCATTAGTTGCATGATACAGCTCTGGGAAAATGTGAAACTCTGTTTTCTTAGTGGTCTGGGGTCGAATCGCGTCATCCGTGAACGAGCTATACGTTCGATTATGTCGATTTTGCATGTGAAACAAAAACAAATTCCGTCACGTAATGCTCGATCACGGACGACGCGATTCGACCCCTGTTCTTCGAATTGGCAACACTTTTTCCAGTGATAACCAATCTGACAGCTGACAGCTGATTTGTGCCCATTTTGGCTTCCCATTTCGATATTAGAAGCATTTTTTACCATAAACTTTGCATTACTTAAAAATTTCTTAATCTAGACAAAAACTACCTAACGGAGCCAAGATGGTGGACGCACATCGAAAAGCTACGATTGTGTGTGTCATTTGTCGTGGCAAATTTTGACATGCTGACGGCACAAAATTCGGTCATTCGGTTGCTGCAACAGCCCGTGATCAGACGCTTGACAGGTGATCATACGAATTGACGTCATAATGACGTCGACATGTCAAAATTTGACATGAAAAGTGTCCTGTAGGTCGTTTTCTTTGTAGGCGCGAATCGAAAGGGAGTGTGCGATGTGCATGCGATCAACAGCGACAATCCTTAAGAAAATAAGCAGAGTTCGAAATTTTAAAGACCTTCAAAGGTCGTTTTCGGTTATCGGCTGATTTAACTATTTTGGAAGAGACTGGTATGCTTATGCTGCTTCCAAGCTTAATTTTTGGACGACCATCGTTGTGTCTTAAAAGTTACCAAAGCACTGAAAATCCACAATCCTTCTCCGACAGTTTGTACAAAACATCCTTCCTTATGAGCAAGAGCCAGCAGTCTTTCGGCCAACAACTCTAAAGTGGAAATCTGGGGTCGAATCGCGTCATCCCTTAACGAGCATTACGTGACGGAATTTGTTTTTGTTTCACATGTAAAATCAGCTTAATTCCGTGAACGTATAGCTCGTTCACGGAACTGGCGATCTGACCCCTGATGTTTCTAATTTATGGACCTTTTAGCTCCTTCTGAGTTGTTGACTGCGTTTTCTGTACTGTGGTGGGAAAATTGCATGAATCCAATGTAAAAATTCTTTGCCATGGCAACCTCCGTAGATCGTTTCGAAGTCCAATTTCGACACCAAATCAATGACGACGCTGCCACTAAAAAAATAACCGCTCATCACAGAAACAGGCTCGTTGCCGTCCGATGTGGCTTCATTCGGAGGCCTTTTTTCACCCTGTGAGTGATCCCCCTGACTCATTTCTTAGTGAAATTTTGTCAAGGTCCATTTTCCAAGTCACCTTCAACCGGCTACCGTATATCGTTTGACAAACACGTTCTCCGTGACTCAACCACAGCGGTTATGTGTACCTGGTCTAGAACGAATATCAACTAAAATTCCCAGGCAATTAAATCCCGCACAAATGGCGCAAATTGCTCAAAATGGAAAACAACAAAACCGCTCACGAAATGATCGTGTAAGTCGTGTTTTTTCTCTTCTCGTTATGTTGCCTTTGGTTTTGTAACATAACCAAACAAATCAGTCTCAAAGTGTAGCAGAGGGAGACTGGTTTTTGTTTTTTTTTTTTGCATTCCTGTGGTATGAGTGCGCCTCTCTGATTTCAATTAAATTGTCTGTGAATTTGCTTTCTATCGTCGGTCGTTATACGCACTTTTGTAACTCAACTTAGGTTCGTACATATTTATCCGCTGTAGTTTCTGCTACACTTTGCGCAATGATAAAGGAAAATGTCGGTCAGTGTGTGCACACACAAGAACGGCGCCAATTTATGGAATTCAACTTCAATTGTTAGACAGATAGCCGTCCGAGTGAAACTTTTCTCTAATAATTCCTCCATTCAGAGTGCGATTATAAGAATCACATTCAGACACACAAAGTTCAGATTTGAAAGTGAACAAGAAGTTTAAATCGATCTTTCAACTGGAGGTACATTCATCAGTCGTCAACAGGTGTGGTGGTGGGTATTAAAAGTTTTTGCTGATGGCTGCCCACACCTGGTGAGCATAAGAGCCAGCAGACTTTTGGCCAACAATTATAAAGTGGAAATCTGATTTTACGGTCATGAATTTCGAATAAATCTTCTAATTTATGAACTTCTTAGCTCCTTCTGGGCTGTTGGTTGCGTTTTCGGTAATTTCTTTAAATCGATTCGCTGGTGAGGCGCTACTTTCTATGGGTTTCCGCAAATCGAACAATTATGCAAGGCGGAGTGGCGGGACGGGGGCTTTCGAATGTCGCTCGCACAGTCGGTGGAAAGGAATGTGCGGCGTTTAAATATAGAAAAAAAAACTCTCACAGTGTTCAGTTACGCACATGTATATGTACATATATGCACCGTTTCTGTGTAACTGATAGGTTGACATTTAAAATGTCGCCTTGCTTTCGCTACGAGTACACGTTGTAGAACAAGAGAACGACATGACTTACCACCCAGCGCTACCTAAGAGAAATAAGAATCTGTCATGCACATGGAGAACATGTGACAACGTTATCAAATAATAGCGCACAGCCAAAGGCGTCATATAAACTTGGTGGAATATTCAAGACGAATTTTCCTTTTCCGAATTTCAGGAATTTATTATGCAAATTGCAGAATGGTACAGGAGTTGCGGCAAGTCGGGGAACGTGTGGAAGGTTTACCATTCAACAAAACTGAGCATGACAGCTAACCGCCAATGACGAAGTTGCAGGCAAAAATACATCTTTGGTTTTCGGTTCGTCCTTTGACTCGACTCCGTCTGTTGTAAGGTATCGGTCTTTTTGTCAAAGGAAATCCGTCGTGCAAGGCCACAATGGGTAGAGAAAATAGACACCAAAGACGGGGACCGAACTCTTCGATGCAAACTAGAACACAGTAGAGAAGGACACCGCTTTGCATCTGCATTTCTGTTGCTTTGAATGCTCCAATTACAATTCGAACCCTGACCGAAAAACAGTTTTTCTCCTCGAAAATTCATACGTTTCCCTGTGGATTGATGACCAGAAAGGTCTCACTATTCAATCAATTAGCCAAAATGTATTCAACATCGTTTCCACTGGCTTCTGCTTGATGACCAATGGGGCTGCTAATATCCCTGGAAAATCTTTACGTCAGGAAGGCATTGGTACGCCCTGTTCTAAGGTGCAGGTAAACTAGTGTCCACCCACAGAATACACATGTTTACACCCACACTCAAGTGTAGCATTTATCTATGCTCGGATAGCAAGGGCATATGATGGCCATTACAAAACAGGTGAAGGATGAAAACTATGAGCAGCATTATAAAGCCAACCAAGGGGGTGACACCTATAGATAAAGATGGACTCAACACAGGTCGGTGTATGTATCTTTCTGACAGGGGGGCTATGCATCCCTTTGAAATAACCTGAAATCATTCAAGCAGGGAAGGTACTGAGTGTAAACAAAAAGGACATCTGGTGTTGGTAATGGCTTTCACCCCACATAGATGGCCACTCTTATCAAGTTGACCGGCATTTGTTGCAAGGCAGATACTTGTCCTGTGCCTGACTATGTGATGCACGAGCGAAAGAGTAACTGCCATGTCCAGATATGACATAGTTGCAAAATATCTCTTCAGCCCGATGTTGGCCTTTTGCCAGTCTATGCGCGACTAATTCGCTTGTGATTAAACGGAGAGAGCGACTTTCAAGTACCTGCTTAGCCATCCAAGTGCTGTAAGCTGACTTGATGTGTACAAGTAGTGTACATCCTTTGGAGAGTTCTGATGGCGGGTATTATACGTACTCCAGCCACAAGTTTGACTCTCTCGAGAGGTTAACTTTCTGAGCCGATTATTTTCCGCAAGAAATAGGTTCCCAGTTCAAAGATAACCCCAGGCTTGTAACCATTATTTTTCCAATTCCTACACAAGCAGGTAACTCCATATTCATCTAATAGAATCTGCCAAGTAATCCGCCGAATTAAACTCATAACCACATCCTTCTGCGGGGGAAAATTAAAATCCCCCTGTCCCTTGAATAGTTAGGCGCGTTTTGTTTTATTCTGTTTACACTTATTTTGAGACAAATATTTGTACAAGCGTTTGGTAAACAAAATTTGCAAGCGCATTAAAAGCCCGCAAACCGCACAATTAATTGTAAATTCATGAGTCATTTGCATATAATGAGTTTGAAACGTTAAAACATGCAGATACAAGAGAATTGTTAAATGAGGTCATTTCGTGTATTGACGCGCCACCTCTACACACCGGGCAGGGACACGGCCAAGTCGGTAGTTTCATGCTGCGGATCTGTGAGAATGATTTTGGTGAGTGCCCGTGTGTGTATCTGTATATAACTCAAACGGAATGACGGTGACGAATATAATTCAAATGAATTTCAATTATTCTTTGTTGGCAATTTTCATCCATCCGAGAAGTGAGACGGTAATGACTGTGGTTTGGGTTCAGTGGGGCCAGATTGTGGGTGTTTTTTCCTTATTGACGAAACGAGTTTAAGCGACAAAAAGGTTCCTTCATAAAAATCGAAAAAGACCCACCTACGAATTTCTTTATTTAAGACAAACTTGAGTAACTTAAAAGTGTAATCAAATCGATTTAACACAAAAAAAAAATCGGGAAAATTTGTCCAAAAATTTAAGACTGCTTTAAATTGAGAAAAACGTGATATTTCCTTCAAAAACATGGCATCAGCGCTTGGCGGAACTTATATCAGACAAACTCTTCTTAAAATACATGTGAAACATTTTTAAAAACGTTTATGAGACTACTTACAGTTAGTCTCAGCATGAATAACGAATAACGAGCTAAAAATAGACTGCAAGACTTGTGAACAATTTAACAAGTTTTTGTTAACAGAAGGGAGAGTTGCATGATCCAAATATAGACTTCCCAACCGCCTTAGCCCAATTTGGGTGCTCAACCGGAGTAGGGGTGATAGTTTTCGACGGATGTACGAAATTTTGGACTAGTGCAGTTGCCGTTCAGAACACCATTTTGTCATTCTCCAAGGAGATATTTGCGAAAATGGTTCCAAGCTTAGTTTGGGTGCTCAACCGGAGTAGGATGTATGGTTTTGTCAATCATTCAGTGAATTTGGGGTACAGTACGAGATATTTGTAAGAAAAAATCATCTCAAGTTTAATACGGGTCCTCAACCGGAATAGGGGTGATAGTTTCCGACGAATGTATGAATTTTTGGACCGTGAATTTGCCTTTTTGCCATTTTCCTAAGAGACATTTGTGAAAATGGTTCCAACCTAAATTTGGGTCCTCAACCGGAGTATGGTTGATAGTTTCCGACGAATGTATGAATTTTGGACCAGTGAATTTGCCTTTTTGCCATTTTCCTAAGAGATATTTGTGAAAATGGTTCCAAGCCGAATTTGGGTCCTCAACCGGAGTATGGTTGATAGTTTCCGACGAATGTATGAATTTTGGACCAGTGAATTTGCCTCTTTGCCATTTTCCTAAGAGATATTTGTGAAAATGGTTCCAAGCCGAATTTGGGTCCTCAACCGGAGTATGGTTGATAGTTTCCGACGAATGTATGAATTTTGGACCAGTGAATTTGCCTTTTTGCCATTTTCCTAAGAGATATTTGTGAAAATGGTTCCAAGTTGAATAAGGGCGCTCAACCGGAGTATGATGTCAGATATTCCTTAGAATCGCTGTGATGTATAACATTTTCTTCAATAAGACTTCTAACAATCAAATCTAAAAGATTAGGTACTACCTTGCGAACAGCGACCTACAGCAGGAGGTTAATCGTCTCGCGTGAACAAGTTGAGCTAACTGAGTGACCAAGCAGCGGAAAGACTTCATATTTACTTTTTCTTCACTTCGGCAAAGAATAAATGTCTCAAAGCCAAACTGTAAAAACTGACTCATAATCACGCCGATCCGGCAAAACCTTTCATCATTCATTCCAGTTTATCACTCGGAACAAAACAACGTTAACCAGTCGGCCATTTTAAGAAAAACACAAAAAATACTTAGAATCTATCGGCAGTCACACCTTCCCCGGTTCGCTTTTATTGGCACAAGTAATCACAATAAATTACGCAAGAGCTTTCAGATCAAGTCAGCACTAGCCTAGCACAACATGCAACAATGACAGTCGTTGTTTGCCGGTTTACAGAGGCAGGGTAAAAGCGCCGCACACAATGACTCACCTCAACAGAGATCACCTTGTGGCCATAGGAGAACGTTGTGAAATTAAAAAAACTAAATAAAAAGGTTACCACCGGGGTAAGGGTAGACAATGTTTGTTTTGTGTTACTCCGGTTATCTTATTAATTACCTTGGAGATTACAAAACACGCTTCGTGAGTGCATAAATGCTCAGCCCGCCTTAAGGCCTTCCCATATTTTTTTCCAATTTCGTTTTCCCTCTCTTTCTTGCACTTTGTTGTTTTATGATTTCCCTACGTTTTCATGATTTTCGTTACCTTGAGTGGTTTTACAGCGAAAGAAAAAAAAAAACCCGCAAGGGCGCTGTTGCATTTAACACTGGGTGCTGGGTGTTGGGTGCTGAGGGGTGGGCGCTCAACTTCCGGTCTCATTTTTTATGGATTTATAGATTTTCATCATTTTTTGTGTTTGCAGTGTTTTATTTGTCGCTCCTGTTCAGCACTTGGTCGTCCTTTTTGCACTGCCAAACAAATGATTTATTACAAAATGGAGTTTTTACGAGTGCACATATGTGTACGTGTACGTGCGATATGTATGCCGCTTTGCAATGCTTTTCTGTGACTGCCTGGCTACTAACCCAGCACGATGGCTTTTATTTGGATGCCTCCCGCCGCAGCAATGTGTTTTATGTGCGTGCCTGTGTGTGGATGATGATGTAGAGGAGGAAGGTGGTATTCACGATACGATTTTCCCCGGGTTTCCTTTCATATTTTGTTGAATTTTCGTTTAATATGCGAATTTCAACCCTCACACAGTTAAAGCAGCAGCAACAAAAGCAACATCACCACCACTGACTAGCTCCAACTGTGGGCTAGGCCGATGCCTGCAAAACCGATTGTGCCCCATTACGCTTTTAAGCATTTGGAGCAGCCAGGGACGTTGCGGAGGAACATTTGGCGCGCTCGTTTGGACCAATGAGCAACGCACATCTGGAGGGGGTTGGAAGATTGTATACATGAAGCATGCATGCAGACAGTTTACGTTTGCATAGAGGGAATTTTTTAGTCCGTGACTGTTGTATGCTGCACCACCAGCGGCCTGGTGTTGCGGGGATGCTATGGTGGAAAAGTTTCAATGGGGTATCGATTGAGGATACTTTTTGCTGGCTGTGCTGTGTGTTGGTTTAAAAGTTTACATGCAAATACCAGGAATGGCGGGCGGGCGGAGGACAGCTCTCTGCTGCTGACGATATGGTGGATGTGCATGATGTGCATATCCCTTTATTTAGTTCAATGGTTGGTCGTTAAATTTAATAGAGAGTTTTTTTTATTACTTATTTTGTTATGATTTGGCAAACATTTTTTGTTGGTGCCGAGCTTGTGGATGGCTTTAATAGAAAGATCTCAGCATTTGACGCCACGGCTTCGGGCTGCTTTAAAAGGCCAACAAAATGTATTATATATGCGGGTACTTTGGCCGGATTATGGTCTTTTGCTGTGCGGGAGACTGCCGGGGAGTTTCTTTGTTGGGTGCGAATTTGTTTTGGCACACAATTCAGTCTTTTCCGGGTTAATTTGGTTTCAGGGCGGCATTGGGCTTATCTGTTTCAAACTTAAAAGGAACTTCAAATCTCCTGTAGCAATACGTGACCGAATTTGTTTTAGACTTACTTCGCTGAGTAAGCTTGTAAAAAGTTTCTGTTTCGATTTTTTGATGGCAAACAAACTGTCAGTAGGGACGGGATATTTTATGTCTTCAATTTCAAGATTGCATCTTGCAAAGATTTGGATTTTCTCAAATATGGCTGTTCAACTGGAGAAGGGTTTACTCATTTTCGACAGAGTTCGTTTTCAAATTTCGTCAGCTATTCCGTGAGTTTGCCGAACTGTCCTTGTTTTAGAAGATCGTTACCACAACCGTTTCAAGGCCAAAATGGGTGCTCAACCAGAGAAGGTTTACTCATTTTCGACAGAGTTCGTTTTCAAATTTCCTCAGCTATTTCGTGAGTTTGCCGAACTGTTATTGTTTCAGAAGATTGTTACCAAAACCGTTTCAAGGCCAAAATGGGTGCTCAACCGGAGAAGGTTTACTCATTTTCGACAGAGTTCGTTTTCAAATTTCCTCAGCTATTTCGTGAGTTTGCCGAACTGTCCTTGACTTAGGACATCGTTACCAAAACCGTTTCAAGGCCAAAATGGGTGCTCAACCGGAGAAGGGTTTACTCATTTTCGACAGAGTTCGTTTTCAAATTTCGTCAGCTATTCCGAGAGTTTGCCGAACTGTCCTTGACTTAGGAGATGGTTACCACAACCGTTTCAAGGCCAAAATGGGTGCTCAACCGGAGTAGAGTTGAAAGTTTTCGACGAGTGAATGTTTTTTGAAGAGAGTGCCAAAATCCTTAGTATTTGGTATTTTTCTTACGTGAACTTTGCACCCATCTAGCTAGACCTACCCGACTACGACTAAGATCTATAAGGGCTGCAATAATTTACACAATTCTTATTGAAGCAGTCTTCCTTTCAATCCCAATCCGCGGTACAACGTCACCCAGATTACAGAACATATCCAACTTCATCCCAGTCACAGCAAAGTCAACAGAATACCACAACTGCTGTCTCGACTTCTCCTCATGAAACCCTTAGTTGAATGGCTTGTCCCAAATACTGTCTGCTACTGAAATTGTTGATGTCCCCCCCAAAAAAACATGAAACACAGTCCCAGTCGACGCAGTAGCTGCAAGTAAGCACCAGCTGCATGTGGGCAAATAACAGTCATTGTTCCAAATAACTGGAAATACAAAAATAATTACGACCTGCGCCAGACAAAATTTAATTGCGGAAGGTAAAGGCGAGCGCTCCCACATACACTCGCACACAAAACCCACATCACAGATGCACTGAATTTAATTTTTAACACATTACAGGCTTGCAGCAAGACACGCACCCAGCAAACGCAGGCCCGTATAGAGTACAATATTGAGAATGTAAATATACAAATCGACAGACAGAGAGACAGACTCGAAAATTCGAATACGACTCGAGTCGACATTTAAGTCATTCACTCTGTCATTTTGCGGCCGAACACAGAACAGAGTCCACTATATCGGGCCAGAGATACACCCCGCAGAGGGTGCTTGAGTTGATGGTCTAAGTTATGATGGGGTCGAGAGGGAGGGCAGATTAAATAATTGCACTCATGTAATATAATTGCAATAAAATAACTGGCACAACCGGGGGAAGATTTGACTGCAGGGTGGTAACTGGATAAGGAACGCTCTCTCGGGGCCAGTTTAAAGTATTATGCCTGACCGACCGCACAAGGTGAAGCGCTCTGTATCTGTATACATCCGAATGCACATGCAGAGAAACTGGATGGCAGAGACTGTGCCTGACTTTCGCTAGAAGACGGCAACTACAAGAAGCAAATATTTGCCATGTGTATATGGTATCGAGAGCAAAAATGGGGAGAAAATCAGAGTAGGTGAGCAAAGCGATTAGATCCAGTTTGTGTGGATACAAATGGAATGGCTGCGAATATCAATAAGCAAAACGAATGAATTGAAAGTAACTAGTTTGGTATGAGATTATGCAATTTAGTATTTAAATTGACACAAATCCAGTTATTTGGCTAAACAGATGTATAAATTTGATTGAAAATTGCCTGTTTACGTTAGGGGCAGACTTGCAACCGATGTCAGGATAGTAATGGTAGTGAAGTTTGGGCACGGATCTGTGGCCAAGGAGCACTTGGTGGTGCAGTTGACGGCTGGTGTAAAATCGGAACTGCTCTTGATTGCAATTTTCAGATAACAGCCAGAGTTGGGCGAAATCGGAAGTAATGCCACAATAAACAGATAAAATTGGAATTCACAAGACAGTCGAAGGAGCAAAGGTTTACTGCGTTTTGTATGTGTTTTCCAATAAGAGGTGTTATTTTGGTATTCAAAGAAAAATGTAATTTTTTGAGATAAATGATCGGATGTTTATTTCATAATAAAGAGGAAGGTATGCCGTTAATAATGAAAAACAACATCAGCCAAATGGCCACCACGAGCACGCATACAGGACCATATCCTTTTCATGAAATTTTCCATAACCAAATCGCAGAGTGGCTGCCCTATGTCCTCGATAGCCTCACGAATTTTATCTTTGAGGTCTTGAATCGACTATGGACTGTTGGCGTAGACCTTATCTTTCACGTGGCCCCAAAGGAAGAAGTCGCAAGGTGTTAAATCACAAGATCTCGGTGGCCAATTGTGATCACCCCTTCGAGAGATAACACGGTCCGAAAACTTTTCCCGTAAAGGATCAATGGTTTCGTTGCTTGTGTGGCACGTAGCGCCGTCTTGTTGAAAGTAAACGTTGTCCAGATCAATACCATCCAACTTCGACAATAAAAAATTATTAATCATCTCTCGATAGCGCCCAATTCCAAAGAACGACGAGGAATGGACAATCCTGGGTTTTCTTCAACACTTTGGGCTACAGCAGCAATATTCTCAGTTGTTCTTGAGCGACGTGCACGTGTTTTATTCTTCACATCACTAACTTGTCCCAACAGCTCGAATTTTTCCACCCATTTCCGTATTGCGACAGGGTGCTCCACGACGACCAAAAAAGGCTTTAGTTTTGCGAACTGTGACTGCAAGATTTTCACCATTTTTGTAGTGAATTTTAATAATTTCAATGCTTTGTTGAAGCGTGTATCGTTCCATTTTTAGTAATGGCGTAGTTTCTACTTGTCAAATGTCAAAGAATTAAAGCTTCAAAAGTGGCAGCTACCGAAATAGCGGGTCATTCACGATAACACCTCTCATTGGAAAACCCTTTAGTTATTGTAACGAAAGGAGTCCCCCCGGCAGAAATTATATCTGAACTGCAACGGGCTCTTTTGACGGGCCTAAAGGGCAACTGACTAGCAAACTTCTCTCGCAACTAAGCGGAAGTTGTACACGACCCTTAACAAAGAATTGGGCGGCGAATTCCCCACGAGATGTATAAAGTATCAAAGTAATTAGGGAAAGCAATATAGAAGAGAATTCCAATTATTCATCTAAGAGGGTTGGGGTAGGTATATAGACAGCAATGCTCCGCGACGGAGGATGACTTTGCCCAAGGTGGAGTTGAGGTATTTCAACCAGCAAGTAGTGCACAACTGAAAGTAGTTGGACATGAATCAAACTGCCTAAAGGCACATGTTGGTTGAGGAATTAAATTTTGTCAGTAGTCCCTTTTCCGAACAACTAAAGAGCGAGTTGCATACCCCCTCAACACCAGACCACTTGTTGAAGAAGCTTATTTAGCAACCTGGAAATGCAGCCATTTTTAGAAACCTTTTCACAGAATGGAACTTTGAAGAATAGAACAGAGTTGACACGTATAGGGGAAAAAGTGCTCGGAAATTATGAATAAATTGGGGAGAACTGAACAAGATGAACAAGTCTGGGAATCACAATCAGAAATTGTGGGTGGCTTTGTGAAAATCCATTGTTCTCTTGGCTTACTCTTCAACATTTCTTTAAAGTGGCAGCTATTTGGATTGGTTTATAAACAGATAGCTCTACCTTTGCGATTTTGAGGTAAATATTTTTTTTTTGTTACATTTAGCCCTCAGGCTTGCCGGTTTTATAAAAACCAAAATGTCTATGACAGCAAACATCCCAAGGTAGGTACCTACCCTCCCCAGCTTCACTTAAATCAAATTTTTGTAGACATTCTGTACACCACAAAGGAAAATTTTTAAAGCAATTCCACGGAAACAGCTTATTTATTTATAAGAAGAAAATTCCTCTTCTTTTTTCCAACAGAAAAGTCAAATTGACTGTCGTTTAAGTGTTTATACAATTCTCCCATTAGAAGACTTTTCCAAATGTCCAAGAGTCAAATTATCTTTATGCGTTCGCCATGCCAACATCGCCCGGCACTTATTACGACGACCGACGACGACCGTAGACGACCGACGACGACTCCAACTACAAGAAGTTCACAGGCAATTTAATTAATTTTCCACACCACTCGGAGCTGGCCTGTGAGAAAAGTAAAATTGCAATTTCCATGAAGTGAACGCCTTTGAAACTGATACTCAATCAAGTGGAAAAGTGTTATTAACTTTATCCGTTGTACACAGTGTGGACTTTCAATGTTTGAATGGGGAACCTAACCTGCAAGCTATACACATACATATAGAGTATGCACAGGTTTAGACTTGGTAATAAATAAATAGTTGTTGCCATATTGCTGCCGGTTGGTTTTGACCCATTTTTCCTTGGATTTTATTTTCTTTTTGGTGTTTTTGTTATTTTTTCTTTTTTTTTTTAATAAATTGCCTGAGTTTGCAAGGTTTTCTCCGTGAGGCCCGAGGGCGAGTGTTTACCTTTTTTTATTTATTGCAGGTTATTGGAAAATTACTGCTTAGAATATGTATACAAAAAAAATTAAGGAGCCTGTAGATGGAGGTTAGGCTTGGGGTGGCATGATTTATGATTGGTTAGCCCTTTAGGTAGGTACGTCTACTGCTGGAAGAGAGTTTTGTGACGGGTGAACAGCAATTACAATCCACGGGCAATTAAGTGGGTTCACTTGTTTAAAATGGCTATTACTGCAGCCACGGGCGCAATGGCTCATTTTTATAGTTCTTTTTTTTCAATCACTTGTCATTTGCTTTCTTTCTGTGGGCTGCAGAGAAACACAGTCACTTGGGTGGAAGGAAAATTCCAAAAAAAAATGCATATCTGCCCAACGAAATATATATAAATCTCAATATCATAGACAGCCTTGCAGGCAGGTGATTTAACATTCAAAAGCAATATCCGGCATATTGAAATTTCAGTGCGAGGAAGGAACACAACACCTGACTTCAATAGCATTCACCAAAACTAATTAGAGTCCCAGCGAGCCCATCAGTTTGCCGTGCTGAACACATCAATTAATAATTGCGATGAAATGCACTCATACATCACGAACAAGTGTGGCATATGCATTTGAAAATCTCATCTTATTTTAGGGGAAGAGTGAAAATCCATACCATTGACAGATGCTATTGCCAAATGTTTATTTAAATTTTATTACCTACCTTTCTTTTTTTTTGTTAAACGACTAATACCCCATTTGACCTATATTCGAGACCACATTCAAATAAACATCGATCTTCTCGCACTTTGGCATGCAAACATCCAGGTATGCACAGGAAAATAAATACGATTTATGTTGCCACATTTGTGAAATTCCCAGTGCGCTTTTGTTGTGTATGTAACTCCACGCACAAAATTTGATTTTTTAATTCTTGTTGCCATAAATGCGGGGAATTGGTTATGGGAAAAACAAAAAAATACAGTCCACATTTATTAATTGGTATTTTAACAGCATTTTTCGGACTGTACAAAAATGCTTCGGATCGGGTAATTAATAAATGCGCGGCATATTTTCGTAAACTACATTTTAAGAGATGAGAAAAATAGTATTTGAGTTTGGTTTACATTAACAATATTCAGATTGTCGCAATTTCAAGTCGAACAGCGTACCTACTAGACTTTTGACTGAGCCGAAACTAGTGACTTCCACCCACGTTCAATCTCGAGTAGTGATTTTGCAAACATTTACCACTTCGTCTGACAGGTTTTGTTACTGGTTGACAATTCCAAGTGTCAAAGTTTCTCAGCAATTTAAAATTGAAATGAGAAAATAAAAATTCGGCGGCTTGTTGATTAGTTGCAAGTCAAACTTTCTTACGCTGGAAATTAAACAATTTTCACTCTAAAATTGACTTTTTGAATCAGTTGCAGAATTTCACACTCAAATCACTAGTATTTACGGAGTCTGACAGCTGGCTGACGTGCTGTGCCTGAGGGAATAGTTGGAACAGGTTTTTTTTTTAATTGACGTAGGTATACCTACCTATAGTTTGAGGTAACCGACAAATCAGGTCAAGAACTTCTCAACTGATTGGTCATTTGACATTTCGATTTGAGATGTTTCTACTATACGCAGTAAAAGTGACGTTAGCTTTGAATCTACCTCTTAGCGTTCAGATTAAATCAGACAGAGTTAAGCAACTTTCTTTGAATACAATTGACAGAGAAAGAAATAAAAAACGGGTTACGGCCAAAAGTAGTTAATTGTAAAATGACATATGTTCTGTTCGTTAATTTTTGTGGTGAACAAAAACTGGGTAGATTCAAAAGTTAGATATCTTAAGTCGACTACCTTGAATGCAATAACTATAGTTTCGTCGGTAACGCCACTTTTGCTACGTCAGGCACAATACGAACTGTCAACTTAGTACTCAGTAACGAAATTGTGGACTATAGTCGTCGGCTACCCCTCCATAGGTGCCAACAAAAAGGGGCCGCGTTCCACTGCCCGCTAGATGACTAGCGGCATGTCAAATTCCATATAAAAAAAATTGACATTTCACCATTTGCGCTTGACGTCTAGCACTTTTTGTGAAATACCCCTTTCAGGCAAATTTCTCAATCTAGCGCAAAATTAAACGCTGCATTGGGAGAAACAACAAAAAAAGACGACCTGTCAAAGGAAATCGTTCAAACGTTTGCAAAATAAAATTAAATACGAAACCGAGTATGCGGAATTGTGATAAAATTGTTAATATGGCAAGAAAAATAGCAATTCAGATATCGTTTTTATAATATATTGTATCATTTCTTTGATTATAGTGTGGAAATAATTAGTGTTAATTGTCACTTTGCCGCTGGCGCTAGGGTTCTAGCGCGGACGTTCCTTCATCTGGGATATTTTGTGCTAGACATCTAGCGGGCAGTGTATCGCGGCCAATATATTATGTTCATGTGATCTTTCCCAATCAAAACTGAGAAACATCAAGACAGCTTACTGTCAGACTCACTAAAATACATATTTGAACATCGCCACTGTTTCCTTAGCAAACCAAACAGAGCACAGAAAAATGTTGACTTGGTATCATCTGGCATCTGTCAGGCACCTTAAAAAACCAATCGAAAAAAAAATATTTCTTCCAAAGTTTAAGTAATCCTTCAAAAATATGTGCTGAGTAGGAAAAAAAAATAAAAGTCACAATAGGGCGATCCACATTATCGACTGATCCCCAGCGGATATGCCAACCTAACGCAAAAGTTTTTATTGCTTTTTGTATCAATTACAAGGCAACAGCACCCATGTTGGAAAACTTACATAAACAAAGAACAAGAAACAGAAACCATTGAAATTGATCGCGCGACAGGGTGGTAACCAAGACTCCAGAACGTCATCCAACGCCTACGAGATAAATCCAAACCAAAAGGTCAATGGCATCGCAATGACCAAGAAAACTATCAACAGTCGACACAACAGCAACAGCAATTGGAAATTTTGCAGAAAATGGCGCACTGTCGGGATGGATATTTGGCATTGG